>JAVKLA010000074.1:12309295-12322584 GCA_034782735.1 Sagittarius serpentarius | reverse complement strand
TAGGCGAATGGTAAGGGTTTTATTTCTGATTAAATCTTTATGATTTACATAAGTAAAGATGCAATAATAGTGGCATAGCAAAGTGACTGACTATGGTCTACCTTTCACAGTCACTTCAAATCTATGTGATGAAGATACTTTCTGCCTGAACAAGGAACGATTCTTGCAATGTGACAAGTAGATGTTGAGAGAAAAAAGAGTGATACCTTCAGTCGCACTTAATGAGTTCAAACTACCAGCACACTGTCAAATGCCATCACCAATTACAGTCTTTAGTATGTAGATCTTAATTCTTTTAAGTTTCAAATTAGTCTCTGGTATATTCAATCATCTAGTGTTTCTTGGGTGCTACTAACAACACTGTGGGTTATAGAGTAGTTGGGGAAATGTGTAATCCCCGAAATGGATAAATCCCCTTTGTAAAATGCTGTTGATTTCTAACAATAAGGAAGAGCTATTTTTTATTATTTTTTTATTTATACAGTAATACATATATGGAGTGAGGCAAAGAAGTCATGGACAAGGTTGTAAACAAATACTAAAAACGAAAACCATCTTTAGAACACATGCATGCTTGTGTATGAATCTGTTTCTGCCATTTCATCTTGTCTTTGTTCATAAGAAAGGTGAATAAAAAAGATGGCAGAAGAACCAAAGTTTCTGCAGTGGGTCTGTTCTTAAATAGTTCTTGCACATTGAACTGATGATTTCAGAGGAAGGATTGCTGTCTCGGTAAGAAAGAGAAAACTAGTGGCTATGTACCGCAAACAGATTTGGATGTTGGCAACCTGGGTTTGACCTTGTCATGTATCTCTCAGTGTATGATGCTTAGCTCCTGCATAGAAGCAATTTAAGTGAAAATATCAGGTCTCATTTTATTAATGAAACAGCAAACAAAAAAAATGACCCTAGAATAATTATGATATTTGTGGTTTCAAAGGAAAGCCCTGAATACATTAATTGATTTTTAGACATTATCAAACATTAAGGATGCCCTTCTTTGTAAGTTGCAGAATCATTAGATCACTTAATTTAAATTATTAAGCTGCTGAATATTTAAGCTAGTCCCAAGAAATGGGGAATATGAACATGTACTTTTGAAAGGAAAATGGACCAAGAAAAGCTGCCAGACATAGCTATAAACACTCAAGTGGTGAATCCAAGACAATGAAATATTTCTTCTTACAAAAGTGTAAAATCTGGAGAATAACAAGGTGATGAGAAGCCTACAACATGCATTTGTCAAGACTAATATTGCCTAACCAATCTGGTTTTCTTCTGTTGTAGAATAGCTGATTTAGTTAATAAGAGACAATTATTTGGTAAGATATATATTTACGTAAGTAAGAATCTCATATAACGGGAATTTATGATCCAAAAGAAATTGCTATAAAATTGATGGACAACTGGGTGAAAAACTATAGTCAGAGAAAATTATCAATTAATTGCTATCAACCTGAGATTAAGAAATGGTAATCTTTACTGTGTTAAGTTTGAACATATTCACTGTTTTCTTAAAAAATGTAGTCGACTTCTACATCAGAAGTAGAGACTTTGGATGTCATTAGAAAGAAAATATGAACCTAATATTAAGAGAAGAAATGCTCCAAAAATCTATGGAGGACATTTGCTAAAGAAAGTACAAAGTATTTCTGTATGATAGAAAGGCATCATCTCCATTAAGAGGTGGTGGAAAATAGGCAGGCAACAACAGTTAGTGTTAAAGTGTTCCATAAGTTTAATATGGGCCAAAAGGGTGATGAAAAAAGTGGTCTGTAAGTAAAAAAGAAAAGAAAAAAAAAGGTCTTTGATTGCACATGTTATCTGGAAGAAAAAAACTCCATAAACGTACAATAACTCTCTAACAGACTGTAATTTTGCAAGAGCAAACAGTATTTCTAGGAACAGGAAAGAGTCCCCTCTCAGCACACTGCTGTGTAATTGTAAACCAAATTACAGGACCAACAGATTTGGCAGATGGTGTTTTACTTATTGTTGAAGTGTCTTTTGAAACAATAACATAATTCAAAATATCACTGAAGCAACATGAACAGAAAAATATACCCAAACAAAGAGAAAACAAGAAAAGCAATATAAAAAGCAAATTTTCAAAAGAACTGAGTTTTATATAGCAATAGCCCACAGAAGACAGTGGATGGCACGTCATTTTCTTGAGATATTTTCCTCCTGTAAGCCTAATATGTTTTAAATCTGTCTGTGGGTATCTCCTCCAAAGACACACACGTACCCTTAGAGACGTGCCCTCCCCCCATGCACATGCGCACATGCCACTTCCCATGTTGAAATACCATGTGTGCTGCTACCCACACATTTTCACAGCTGCAGTTTTAGCATTGTTAGGTCAGAAGATTCCCCCAGGTGCTTCTAATTCTCAGAGATATTAATTCAAAAGCTGTTCACTTGTTAGCAACAACTACAGAATCCACCCTGGCAGAGAAGCTCTAATCAGCTCTTAAGGATATAACCATTCACCAGGCAAATTAGCAATATGGGCGCTGTTTCTCTGAAAACTCTGCTTGCATGGAAGCAGCTAGCACTCAGTTAGCTGTTCCGTAACTGGTATTATTTCTAAGGCTAGATGCTGTTTTCTGCTTTTTATTGAGAACTTATCTGAAGGTTATTTGCTCATGGTTTGTTTTCGGGTTTTGTGGGTTTTTTTGTTTTTTGTTCCTCCCCCCCCAACCCTTGATCTATTCGTTATTTAAAGTCTGAAGTATACAAAAGCTTGGAGAAGTTCATTGTTTATTAATCTTAATTCTTCTAAGAGTTTAAGACAGGGCACTGCCTGCAGTTTCCTCTAGTCGCAGGACACTGCAGCGCATAACAAATTCAGTGTATAATGAAGGTAGCTGTAATACAGTATGGGAACTTGGTTCAATCATATTTTTGGACTTCTGACCGAAAAAAAAAATCATATTTTTTTTCTGAAACATAAGAGACAACCTGAAATCCACTGGAAATATGTATCAAACTTTATTCACTAAAATATCTGTATACATGAAAAAGGAAATGTCTTCACAAAAGAAAAAAAGTGGTATGTAATAGTACTCACCTATTCCATGCCTGGAAAAAAAAAGGATTTTTCTAAACTGTGACTTCTGTGTATTGACTCTTTTTTGAGTCTATATGGGAGCCTGATAATCATATCCTTCCTAAGTTTGCTTTTGTGGGAAGAGAAGATAGGTAGGTTATCCACTAACAGATTTGCAAATAAATAGATGTACCTCAGTCTTTGCTTATTACTAAAAACCGCAGCAATCTAATGGCTTTCTAACCAAATCCTGGGCTGAAATTCCTGCCACAGACATTGCAAAGTTTGGCCCAGATTTTCTTATTAGTCTGTGCACCACTGATAGATACAGTCGCTGTTAGTTTTTGGATCAGGGAATAAGGGCCTGATTATAAAGTAGCGCTTAAATGAATTTTGGCATCTAGTTTCACTGAAATGTTAACAAGCCCTTTTTTCTATGTCCCACTCAGATTTTTCTGTCAAATGTTGCAGATTTAAAAGGACACTTTTTTAAAAAAAATGGTTGCTTTGTCATCTTGTGCAATACCTGAGTAAAGACCTTGCATCCAAAAGTTTTAAGCTGAAGAAAACTCTCTCTTCTCTGGTTGTTTGTCTTCTGAGACAGCAAAATTGTGGATAGAATAACAGCATTGCTTGTCAAGACGTACTGTTTTGTAAAATGTTTTTCATGTTATTGTGACTTTTAAAAGTGGAAATTAATAGATGGGTTCTGAATCGCATTATTTAAGACATGGATAAGATTATTTGGGGTAATTCCTTTTCCTTCTTCCACTTTAAGGGATTTATTTTCCTTTGCTGTACTTAAAAACAGCTATGGAGGAATAATGATCTTCAAACTTGATTTAATGTACTAGATAAGCATAAATAAAAAAAAGTAAGGTGTGTTTATTTCACCTTAACGTTCTGATTAAAAAGTTAAAAAACCATTATGTCTTCTCTGACTACTCAGTTAATTTATTTCACTGTATTTGGGGACAGAGAATATAGGATGCAGCAAAGAAGGGAAAAATCTACAAACACTTACTGTTAGCTATATGCTGCCTTTGCTATTTCGGCGCCCTTCGATCAGACTTTACAAACGCCATGGACAAAAGTCTGCCCGATCCAATTTCTGGTGTTCTCTGACTCCTTTGCAGGTTTGTATCTTTGATGCTCAATCTGTGCCTACTTAGCACAAAAGAAGGGCTCATGAGTGTTGTACAGAGGGGAAAATTTCAGTTTCTTAGAGAAATACTGTCTGTCTCTCAGGAGTGTGATCTTTATCAGCAGATGTAGGGTTGCTCTTTTGCAAGCAGGTATTTCTTGTGGCTGGGAAACAGACCTTGGTGAAATTAACAGGTGACAGGTATTAGTGTATGGTTTGGAAAGACCATCATGAGGAAGCGTCTTGATTTACTAGTTGAG
Source organism: Sagittarius serpentarius (assembly GCA_034782735.1). Classification (NCBI taxonomy): domain Eukaryota; kingdom Metazoa; phylum Chordata; class Aves; order Accipitriformes; family Sagittariidae; genus Sagittarius; species Sagittarius serpentarius. The sequence goes on along the minus strand of JAVKLA010000074.1, from coordinate 12,318,128 downwards.
GAGGCTTGCCTTTTTGCATTGTATCTGTGCCTGACATCAAAAGATAAGCCACAGTTTGTTTTCTTTGGGATGATACTTCTTTGCTATAAAGCCATCTGACTCAAATACTCTTTCTGAAGAACCTTCCCTGCTTTTTGCGCTAAACTGGCTGCAAATGATCCATTTCTGTGTTAGGTGGGAGATCTAATTCCTATTGCCTTTAGTTTGCACGTACTAAAACAAACATAAAATGCTCATATAATAGATTGGTTCATCCAGATTAGTTTCACAAATAAGATTTAAGTTTTGGGTGGTTAACCTTGCTACTCTTGCCCTTCCTCTTCTCGATGCTCCAAGCTTGAATCACCGTATCTCAGAAGACCACAAGTCTTTGGAAATTATGTTTCTTGAACTCCAGAGCGTGTTTGCTTTGAATGTATTTTTAATTTCTCCAAAGCCTAGGAAACCACATTCAGGTTTCACAGGCATCTTTTCCTGTCTGTGAACTGCTTCTGACTATAAGTTGTAGGAAACAGCAGTGTGCCTTTTCAGCTTGGTATATTTCCAGTGCAAAAGGATGAACACCTCATTAAGATTTCAAAATACAAACAAAAAAGGGAGAAGGAAAATCATAATAAAACCTCTTTTTCCCTGAAAGTAACTTCTAGACTATTTTTATTTTATTTTATTTTATTCTTTTTTTTTTTTTTTTAATTTAAACCACATGAAGGCATGCTTCAAGCATGAGTCTGATGCCATGGGTTTTAATCCAGGAAAACATCTATGGCATATTATTAACAGTGTTAATTATCAGTATCTTTAAATGACAAGTTGGCAAGCTCTGTAACAGTTGTAAAGTTCCTATACTTCTGTTTCAGGAAGGGTTTTCGTAAGTGATGGCTGAGGACACAAAGTGTTTGCCATTTTACATGAGAAATTTTCCACAGGACAACCCATAAAGCTTGGTTTGGCATCATCAAAGGCATGTGAAAATCAGCAATTCAGATAAGATCTAATATGAAAACCCATTCTGAGATGTCCATACATTTCAAATGTAGTATTTGGGAGTTTTAAAAATAAAGTTTCAAATTTTTGCCCATCTCCATTCTGTAGAAGAGGAGAAAAGACAGTATGAGAAGGGAGGGTCTAAGTTTAATTATGCAAAATCTCTTAAATTCGTTTCATAAAACCAAGCCAATGACAGATCACATCTGATGTCTTTTCTGTCGAACAGCTCCACATTTCAGGGTAGGGAACTAATATACAAATTAGACAACTGGTACTAGTCTGGGGCCGGGTTCATTGGTATTTCTCACTACCTATGTCTAAAAGGGGTTGAATAGAAGACCTGGAGTAAACAAGTGGTAACTACAGTAAGAAATCACTTAAAACTGAAAATAATACTAGTGCAAAAGAAACCTGTCACTGTTTACAACAACAACATAAAATTTAACTGTATCTTCCACTATAGGATTCCCCGTGGATTCTAGATACAGAGTCTGTTTTACAGCTAACCTAAGTGGTAGTCTAACTATGTAATTTTTAAATGCAATACTTGCCTTGCAGTTGATGTAACTGGATATAGCAGCAAGGGATTAGAATAGTGTCTCTTAAACACAAGAGCGACAGAGTGACCCGGAAAGGATGGGGGAGAGAGAGTTCCAGAAAACTGGTGTTACATTTGGTCCATGTTTCTGTCAGACACTTAAGTGGGCCAGAGAGGCTCTAAAACTAGTCAGCTCAATAACCTACAGCTAGTTTAAAACCATGGATAATTCATTACCCACATCTCTCTAGTAGTTAAGCATAGCATAAAGATCACAAGAGAATTTGAATTGCTTACTGTCACTTTCACTTTATGGCTTTCAGCTTTGGCCCTACTTTTAAGCCTTCCCAATTGGCATGCATGTTGTCTATGCGTAAAGCAATTTAACTCACTCAGGATGCGTGATTACCAGTTGCCTTTCTGTTGAAGGTTTTTCTGTTGATGTGGGGCTGACAATTCCCATCTCTTGCCCCAGTGCCTCCTGTGTTGTGCAAGTAATCTCTTCCGACACACCATCTATTTTAAAGTAATGTCTCCTCATTTTTCATCTTTCTGTTTTGACTCCTGACAAAAGCAAATATTCCTGTGAGAGAAGGGAAAGTAGGAGAAGAGGGAGCATCTCAGAAACAGTGAAAACTTTGTTTAAACAGCATAAATTAATCCCATATCACACAATGTAAGTGACATGCAATTGCTTGTTGTTATCAGCCATTAAACCTTGAAAGCTATTGTATGTGAAAAGAGAAAAGCACATAAATAATAGAGACATGCTCTTCAAAGCCCTGGATGCTTGCAAACTTTTTGTGAACTGTATTCTCACTTCCCTAGATGAGGTGCATCACAGCTGTTATACTTCAACTGAGGCAGTGGATGGAAACCTACATCTTTTGCTTTGATTATGTACTAGTATATTCGTAACTGCGGTATTTGGTGGTCTCACAAATACTGATGAGCTTGACTTTGCAATGCCTTCGTGAATCACGGAAATGTGACCTCCAATGTGCAGATAGGAAACTGCTGCACAGAGTGATGAAAGGACCTCCTGCTGTAGCACAGTGAGTCTGTAGCAGTTTTAGGAAGAGAGGAAGAGTTTCTAAGTCCCGGACCAGGCATTTTTAGCAAGTGTTGGAGATAAAAACACACCTTGCAGTAGGCATTACCAACACAATAACCCTCATCAAGTGATTGCCTGGGCCTTGCCCCAGTCCCACCTCACTGCACCTCTTCTTGAGGCTATCTCCATTCTTGCTCTGTTTTCCTGCCTTGTTCCTGTGGTTTGTTCTGTAAATGTTTTACGTCACCGCAGCTGTTACAGCAGCGGTGTCCTTCACCATGGTGGAGCTCAGGAATAACAACATACCTCTGTGAATTTTATAAATTCCAAGCAGATTAGTCAGAAATGCTGCAATGCAAGCTTCCTCGTGAATGTACATCTATGCTGATAGGTATTCCTGTGCTCTGTGGAAGGCCCCTGAGCAATAGCACAGTGACGCATCCACCTTACATCCATATGATGTATTCAAACACTTACCCAGTTTGCTTATCCTGGTATTCCTGGACTTTGTGGGCTTTGCTCTGATGTTTAATCCCAGATTCCCTTACACCATACAGCATTCCCAAAATCAAGCAGCAAGTACCTTTTCTGAGTCTCCTTAAAAGCAGAGGAAATTGCAAAAACCTGCTATGACACCGTGCTTATGGAAAGGAAAAATACACATATATGGGATTTTTAGTAAGCCCAGCTCAAGCTTTCTGATTGTAGGGCAGCCATTCAGAGAGGCCCTTGAGAGCTGCTGGAGCTCTTAACCTTCCCTGCTAAGACAGACGATGCAAGTAATAGCAAAGCAATCAGATGAAATAGGCTCTGAAACTCATAAAGCAGATGTGGACAATATGATTCATATTACTTACTGCTCTAAATGCTATGATAGAATTGCAATGCTTTGCAGATGTGAGACATCTAGGCTTTATTTTAGTTTTTCTTCTCTGTAATGAATACCGAACAATTCCTTCACAAGTCACTAGACAAGAAATTTTCCTTGTAATCTTAGCATCTGCCTTTAAATGTGAGGAAACATAGCTTGATTTTTGACAGATTTCAGCAACCGTGTCACAGGATGTGACAACAGTGCTTTACAGACTGATTTGTATTTGTTCCCACATTTTTCCCTACAGTCATATTTCTATATGTGAATGCCACACTCCGATTTCAAAAGATGATAAGAACACATTTGTGGCTGTGCATTCTTTTTTGGCTGACTTATGCCCTGGGATGAGTGAGTTATACTTTTACCGAAATCAGAGTCTTTTGCTAATGCATAACCAAGGCTGGTGTCTTGCCATCCAGATTTAATCACATATACTGACTCTATAGGTCAGTAATAAGTAAGTATATTTCTTTTGTGGCTGGACCCAAAAATCTCTTTGATGGAGTTTCTTAAAGTGATCTTATTATAAATATTAACCAGATTAAATGTTGTTCTTAGTCTTTACAGTAAGATGTATCAAAAGTGTTCTTTTTATAAATCCTGGCTCTGTTCAGCCTAGTGCAAAAAATGTCCTGTGTTAAGTTAGCCAATTCTAGAAATTTCTGTTTAATCTCTACTACTGTCTTTTTACATTTTAGGTTACTCGTGTCTTTTGAAATGGTTTCATTTTTCAATAACTTTCTACTACTTTTTATCTTCATCTTGAACCAGATGGCTATAAAGACAAAAAAGCCTACACAGCAGCTTTTTAGCTAGTAATTAATAGAATCAGTTCTTCTTTTGCTGCTGCAGCTATACATCAAAAGGAAAACAGTTATTGCTACTGCTTCTTAAATATCATCAGGCCAGTGTTTGAACTGCAGCCTTTTGCTCCAGCTGAAAGGAAATGCAAAACTGAGATTTACGTTACAGGTAATATTCCCCATTTCAGGTAATGCACATCTGTGCTGTGTTTGACGTTTAAGGCCTTCTTATCGACATAAAGAATAGTTTATTTGTTGTATCTTTGTCTGAACTTTGTTCCTCTGTGAGGTGTAAAAGCAATTGCTGCTATATTCTTAGCTATCAGTATTGCCTGTGAGAGAGATTATGATCCTTCCAAGGGCCCTTCTTCGTCTAATGTAACCCCCTTGAGGCATTTTAGCAATTAAAATGAGTGACTAGATGATTTCATGGTTTAATTTATACACTATTCAAACATTACTTAGGCAGTGCTTTCATTTGGATAAATTTGCTTGAGCATAATGGAAATTCCCCAGTTTTCCCTTGAAAATTTGGATTCGTCCACAATAATGGTTTCTCCATACACTTTCTACACAGTGATTTACATAGAGTGGGAGGGTCATGCACCTCTATATGTACGTAGTTACACCAGTAATGGGAGAAACTTTAAAGGTCCAGTGTAAAAAGCAACTAAAAAACCAAATCCAGATAGCAGGGCTTCACTTAAATTATTCAGATCTTGCAGGTGTATGAAGATGAAGTTAAATCTCAGGACAATAATCTTCCCTGTACTACTCACTTTAAGCTAAGCTGATTTTTTTTTTTCTGTAATTCAGCTCCTGCTGTTCACCACAGCCTTTCAGAATTTCTTAGTGACAATGACAACAGGACTTAGTAGGAAGGATAATCTCTATTAGCAGCACAGCTACTGTAACACACTATTGATTCAGCCTGTCTCTGCAGTGTGAAGAGCACTGTACATATGCTTAGAAGAAAACTAAATACACATTATTTATGCATTAAGTATCCACACTGAGTATATGCTATGAGAATGTATTTCTCTTTGAGCAATGCATTTGGTCATTCCATGGGTTTACAGAGAAATTGCTTGAATTTTCCAAAGAATATTTGCAAATTATATTCATATGCCTGTTCTCATACATTTATACAGATATCCCTCTTCTTTTATCCCTTTAGAAAGGTACTGAAAAGATAAAATATGTGGTAATCTCTTTTTTGCTTTGGTTCTCCACAAAAGGCAATTCTTTGATTCAGGCATATGTGTGTTTTGAATGAAAAATCACTGTATCAGAGGCAATACCTCGAACTGAAAGTAGTTCTTGGTGTTGTGCTGCTACAAAGGTAACCCAGATTTTGCAAATGGTTGCTAGAAATGACAAACAAGCAAGTGAACTCTCAAATCCCATTTCAGACTAAAGATTAGAAATTAAGTGAACATATAACTGTTTGCCTGAAGAAAGAATGCAAACTGAAATGATTGCATATTTTGTGTATGAACTGTTTATTCTACATGTATTTTGAAGGTATCCATGAAAAAAAAAAATCCTTAGACTTCCTGCGACTAAACGTAATACATTTCCCAAGGGGAATCTGTATTGGCCACAGCAGTAAGGATGAAGAAGCCCATCTGTTATGTATGGGAGAGTAAGAGTGTGTGTGAGACGGAACGATGCAGCTGTTTTTTTCTGTGTACCTGACTGTGCTCTGTTAATAGATTTTCATTGCTTCTGGAACTTAATGATCACAACCTGCTAGGCACATCTGCTGCATTTCTAGCCACAGGCTGGGTGACGTTTAAAGACAGTAGATTGCTGTTTTGTGCTTTTACCTTGAGATCTGGTCTTTGTTCTCTCTGGGGGACTTGCTTGTCTTAGCAAGAGTAGCTACACAGAGACAGTCTCATGCATGCGCACATATGTATGTATGTGTATGCTGACATGCACAGAGTTGGATAGGATAATTACTTTGTAAGTATGATAGGGAACAGAAGGCCCAAATAATAACAAAGTTAAAATGTAGAAACAGAAATTTTAGCAGCTAGGCAAAAGTAAATGCAAGAAATCCTCACAGAAGCTGAATCTCCTTTTACATGGGATTTAATTCAAATCAGAGAGCAATTTACCTATTTGGAGGTCTTATCTCAGTCATAAGCACTACCCAGAAAGCACCACAGAATGACACCAATTAAAATTAGCCTTAGACAGGAAAATATTTTAAGAAAGTTTAAGCATCTTGAAGAGGTGATTATCTGTAGGTTTCATGCTGAGACAATGAATCTTAAGTATAAGCGTTTTCCTTATTTGTGAGCCCCTTTAGGCATAAAAACTCTGGTATCTTGATAGAAAGCTGGTATTTAAATACATATTTAAACACCTTACACATTCAAATCACTTTTACAAGTGACTGTTTTGCCCTAAAGGCTTGGATTCTGGGCTGCGCATTTGGACCTCCCACTAAACGCTGCAGGTGAGGTCCTCAGCTGGTGTAAATCACTGTAACTCCCCTCATTTCAGTGAGGGAAGGCATCCAAATTATTGACCTACAGGGATAAGTATCCCAGCTGTCATCTGCTCAAGCTATTTTTGTCAACTAAAGTGTTTTTCAAACTAAGTTTATTTTTAATTAGTGCATTTATGTATCTATATTCGTCACTGGTGATCGTCTGATTTACACTAGTGGAAGACCTGGCTTGCTGAGAATGTACTTTGCTGCACTGAACACACAGCAGTAACAGCCTGTAACTATGCCTTTGTGGCCCTGATCACATTTTATTTGTGCCGATTTTCCCATAGTGGCTGCTGTAACAAAAGACCTAAAAGGATTATGGAATAGGTGATTGTTTTAAAATTGTTTTTTATTTTCTTTTGCCTGAAGTTGCCTTCCTGCACTGAAGGACAGTGGGTTTATCTTCACCTTGTGAATGTTTTGTTGAATTAGGAGATTTAAAACTTCTTCACATAGAGTAACTTTTCCACTATTATTGAACCTTTTGTTAAAAATGAACTTTGCCTACAGTTATATGGGAATCTTCCAACACTGCATGTAACACACACAAAGTGTGTGGAAGGGGAGGACAAAAAGAAGAGACACAACAAGAACAAATTCATAGGCTTTAATGTTAAAAAGGGATCACATTTAAGTGAATATTGTTTTCCCTTTATGACCTTTTTCTCGCTGCCAACTCTGTTAATGTTCCATTCTCAATATATTTTACCCATATTCACTGAATTTTGGGAAACTGATTAAATGTTAGATTTAACCTTTGATTCATTATAAAAGTGAAACCATTCCTATTAAATACAACAGTGATGACCAGGGAATGTAGAAACCTCCGTGATACCAGCTCAATACACCAAAATAATACCTTATTTGTGTAAAAAATTGAATCCCTATGAGAACAATGATAAATAGAGGGAGGTGGAAAATATTTATGAAAACATTTTAGCATTTTAGCAAAAGTTTCTTTTTCAGTGTTTTTTTAATGAGGAAGGAGAAAAAAAACTTCAGCAAGTTATTTGTATCACTTTATTAAAATTACCAGAAGGACAGGGATGTGAAAATTTGATCATTCTTACTGAAAGCCATTTTTAATCAAAAAACTGGCTTTCAAAGACTGAAAAAAATATGAAAATACATTAAAACTTATGCCCTATTTTTCGAAAACTTTCATATAAAATGCTTGGCAATATTCCTATATTTCTAATGAAAAGTTGCAGAGGACAGACGAAAAGTGTAAACCAGCAGCAATGCAGATCCCAATGACTAGATGAATTACTTTTACCTTCCGTGAATTAGGGTTTCTCTTGCCAGAATCTGTCAGTCATAAAGACAAGGTATTTTATTTCAGTAAACTCATGCTGAACTAGATGAAAATTTTGTTGCAAAGGCATTTAAACAGAGGCTTTTGGGCTTTGCTGAATCTGAGCCACAGAGAACACAACAAAAAACAAAGTCTTGTTTTATGTTCTGCAATTTGGTCTTGAATTTTGTGGGAAGTTTCTAGTTTCTGACATCCTGGAAATTCTCTAGTTGCCTTTTAATGAAAGAAAATCTCCAAAATAATCCTAAAAGATTTCTTATGTAGAAAAGCTGAATGAAACAATGATTTCAGTTGCCTAGATGTTTAGTTTGCTTTGTTTTCACCATCAGAAAGTTTGTGGATGACACCAAGCTAAGTGGTGGGGTTGATACTGTGGTTGATACTCTAGCGGGAAGGGATGCCATCCAGAGGGACCTTGACAGGCTTGAGAGGTGGGCGCATGTGAATCTCATGAAGTACAACAAGGCCAAGTGTAAGGTCCTGCACGTGGGTCGGGCAACCCCAAACAGGGATACAGGCTGAGCAGTGAGTGGATTAAGAGTGGGAGTGTCAGCTTTAACATGCATTTCATGGATAATGAGGCAAAGGTCATTCATCAGACACCATGGCCCCAAAAACCAAAGCGTTAACAAACTTCACAAGTTCACAGAATCATAGAATGGCTTTGGTTGGAAGGGATCATCAAAGGTCATCAAGTCCAACCCCCCTGCGGTGAGCAGGGACACCTTCAACTAGACCAGGTTGCTCAGAGCCCCG
>JAVKLA010000074.1:12279308-12289883 GCA_034782735.1 Sagittarius serpentarius | reverse complement strand
TTTATTGCTGCACATCATGCTAAGGCTAGGCTGATTCTTACTAGAATCTTGTTACCAAAATATATTGAGCAACTAATGCGATACAGCTATTGGAAGTTTGGGAATTTGTCGAACTTTAAGTTACAATTTAATTTGTAATGACTTAGTTGTCAAGCATTTGTAAGTTTCATGAGTTATTATTCTTAACAGATACAGGAAAACAGGAGTTAGAGTAGAATAAGATCAGAGATAAGGACAGATGATCTAACTGTTCCTTGTGACTAGGTCAGGAAATATCTTGGACTTGACTTAGGCTGAAGCACTGCAACTTCTTAGAATGAATTGTTTCAGCCTTTCTATTTATGTGTATGTTAACGCGATAGCAGCTGCTCCTGTGGCTAAATCTAAAGAATGGTGGCAGACCATGTTAGGATAATGGCTTTCATCCCAAAAGATCTTCACGCTTCAAATATACAGGTATTGTGTTCTTGTTTTCTCATCTCATCAAAAGTGAATTGGAGAAGAATGTGTCTGGCATAAAGGAGTATCTGTAAGCAATCTTTACGCACACTATTAAGTACAGTGATTCCTGCAATAAAACTCAGCAGCTGCACCAGCAGTCCTGCACTATGGCACAGAAGGGTAGAAATGGAAGAGGAATACATTACCTTTTTTCCCCTGATTTTCTCTTCACCAGATGAAAAGCCTGACTGAATTTCAAGAGGAAAGAAAGAAGCTACTCTAAAATAATGAACTTCTCCATTTCTTACCCTGTGTTTGAATATAGCACATCTTGGAAGGCAAGTATAAACAAATGTCACCATGTCATCTAGTTTCTTGCATCATCTTAAACAGCTTTTGCAATTGCTTCATAGTGATCCGGTAGCCAGGAACTGATGGAGTGTAGTAGCTTTCTGACCGTATGTCCTTCTGAAGTTGCAGTGTTAAAGGACCATATTGCTTCCCAGTAACAGTAGAAAACCATGTTACCCATTTTTCGTATCTGCAGGTTGTGGAAGGCAGACACACATAGCTAAAACCTATCAGTCAAAGCCATGACTACCGCCAGCTTGCATCACTGCCATTAAATATAGGAACTGAATTACTTGTTCCAAAGCTAGGGTCCCTACTTGCTGGGAATGGAGGCGAAAACGAAGCTAATGGCAAAAAAAGAAACATGGGCAGCAGTAACACCAGAGCAAGGGGCAGGGCAAGGTGAGAGAAAATGGGAGATAATGACAAATGGCAAAAGAAAGTACAGGGGCAACTGGGTGAGATGAATAATCAAGGAGGTCATTAGCAAATTTTGTATAATTTTATAAGAGGATTCTGTTTCGGTCCTCTGTGAAAGGAAATTCTGGCCCAGATCTTCTGCAGATATTTATGAAATGCAGCAGTGCCTCTCCAGTTTAGAGAGGCTGCCCTAGTTCTAGGTCATGGTTGTTCTCAGGTCATTGGTCTTCACCTGCACTCAGTTGTTTGGGTCTGAAAGGCCAACTTTTTCCCTCAAACCATGTAAGAATTAGGTCCACAAGGAAATGCTAGCAAAGAGGAGGCCTAATATACAGCACAGTCAGCAAGCTGTGATGTTCATGTGCAGTAAATGGAGAAAACAAAGGTTCACCTGTTCAAGAAGGGAAAGAAATGTCTGTGGTTTTATGGCAGTGATGTCAATTAAGCATCAATTGACAGTTAAAAGAGCATTTATTGAGACTTAATAAGAAAGATGATGTGTACTCTAATAAAAGTTATAGGACACAAATATAATTAGATTTTCCACACATAAAAATTGCAATGAATATTTAGGCTCTTAATTGGATTTTAAAAAGCCAGCAATATCGAGTTAATAATTGTGACAACTAATAGAGTATCTAACTAAATGTCAGTATTTTTATTAATTGATATTTAATTTTCTGTAGACTGTCTTGGCAAATGTTAATTAAATGCCAGAAAATTCCTTACAAATTTTAACATATTAATAACCTTAATTTATGCCTTTATTGCTTACATAATTGTAAGTTAATTACACAGCTACAGACTTACTCTCTACCCTTTATACAGAGCTCAGGAGGATAAGGTTTCTTATGGGTCAATAAACTCACCTGCTTATTAGCTAATCAAATCGAAAGTGAGGGCTGATCCTGTGTTATCATGTTCTTTCTGTGGTGTAGCACATACTAATTTCTGGGCAACTTCTAGTTCCAGCCAAAGGAATCTGGAGCCGATGCAGTGTATATTTTTCCCTATTTCCAGGATATATATGGTAAAAGCTCATTAATTAGGTCTGGTAATGGTCTGGGATTGAGAAAAACAGTAAGAAGTTAGAATACTTACATTCTGGATAATCAAAACCTTGCAGATGCTTTTGATGACTAAACATTGCCATTAACTATCTTTAGCATTTGTAATTTAAGTCATTCAGAACAAGAGAAGAGAATTCAGGTCAGCATGACCAAATGCTTTGTCTTTTATGAAAGTACTGAACATATTTAACATTTGGAAAATTTGTATTTCCGAGCAATTCTGTACCTCAGCCCACGAGGTACTTCCAATCTCCTGACAAAACAACTTCTTCATAAGCAAGGCTTGCTACTAATCAAAAATACAAGCAAGTGCAGGACTCCTCCTTCTTAAGACCAGACATTTTCAGGATTCTTGTTTAGAACCTAGGGCCCTACATCTAAGACGGAAGTAAATACGTGAACCCTTGGTTCTGTTGTATTGTTTAGATGTTTTGGGACTGCTCGGGTTACAGCTTCTTATCCATTCTAAGTTGTCTTACTTGCAGAGGAGAGAGCTTCACAAATAGTGACTTATTTTGGGGTCTATTATCACCTTACATAATTTTTTCTTTAATTAGAAGATAACATGCAGAATAACAAGCCACCAAAGACATAGACCTAAGTTTCTGGAGTCACTTTTTTTGTACTTTCACTGTGTGAATTAGCAGTGGTCAATCATACCTCAGTGATGTACATTAACAATTTCAGCACCAGTGGCTTGGTTTCTGTTTTCTACAGCTTCTCTGCAAGAGCCATCTACCGATATTTGCAGAAGAATCAGACAGAGAGTTTGAGGGAAATTCAGGTCAGTGAGGAGGCTGACAAGTCAGATCTGTAACTGCAACCCCCTACTTTTCAGAGGAGTAATCTTCTCTGTCACTGAAAGAGAGAATGTACTTGCACTGTTTTTCCATTTTTTTTTTGGAGAGGGATATTAGTTCCTTTAAACTGTGGTAAGATTCTGTAATCAAAGCCTGTTTGTTGACATTGTGGCCAATGGGCCAAATTTTCCTTTATGCACATTAGGCAGTCTACAGAAAAAGTGGATGGTGAGATCTTATCTACTCTGGATGTTTGTGGAGTTCAGCGTGCAGGGCACATATACTATTCTCTTTTAAATACCTGGAAATGTTGAAAGAAAGTTTGTCAGCTACATGAAAACTTTGCCATCTGGTTTGAGAAGCAGTTTCTTAACAATTTAGCACAAGGAGCAGTGTCTGTGTTAAAAAGAGTAGGCTGCCAGAAAAGTCACTTGAATGTGTTTTAATCCATGCCCTGTCCCTTCTCAATATGACTGTTTACACACCTTGTACTTTTCTCCCCAACAGATCAATTCTCCTTTGATTTCTGGCTAGAATGATTTTCTTTCACTGAACAAGAATTAATAATAAATTAATCTTTATATGATTTTTCTGGCATCTGTGCAATAGCAATTACATTGCTGTTGATTAGGTGTGGCAGACTTTAGTGGACCAGGCTTCTGATTCCTCCTTTTTTTCAAGATGGCACTTTGGAATTCAAATCTAAGTTCTAGTAGGAAAGATGTACAGTCAAAAGTTGGAGAGAATTTCTCTCTAGGGACATGGATGCAGCTAAAAGTCCTTTCAAAAACCAAATTCAATAAAGCATGTTAAGTGAAAGACACGATTTTCCCTGTATCTTACAAGTGGAATTTCTCTGGGGACAGCAGTTACAACCAGATTGTGTGATCTATTGTAAGGTATTTAACTGATATCAAAGAAGTTGACAGGAATGTATAAGATCTCATGCTGTGAGCTGATACTGGATTTTAGTTAGTAAGTAAACTGGTTCTTTGCTGAGTAAACATGTTGTTGCTGCAGAAGGTGATGTACATACAAGCATGTTCCCACTGCAATTTCTAAATCGTTCCCTACTGCAACCTCAGAAAATCCCTTTTTCTTCTCTTTGTCCCAGGCAACATAGCCTTTATCACCAGCCCCCTGCTGTAGGTAAGACAACATGGCCATTCAGGTGTGCTGGTCCTCTGAACAATCTGTCTTCCCTTGTGTCTTCTACTGCTGTTAGTGCTTCTAAGCTATCTCTGATAGTTTTTGCATGTGCATCCAGGTGACCTTCTGTACTTGGCTCTCTGCACGGGTTTCTGGTCTTGTTATTGATCCTCTCATTACCTCGTCTGCGCTGTAGTCCAGAACAAGATGGTTCATCAGACTCTGTAAGATTTCTGGTGGTTTAAGTCACATTGCAGATGGCCTGCTGTAGTTTGCAATGATCTGTGCGACAATAGTAGTTCAGAATTACCTGCTACTTGCTGTAGTCCCTTCCTTTCTCATTATAAGGAAGAGCTCTCCTAGCTTCCTTAAAAAATAATACACTGTTTCTTGCTAGTAAACTTGGCTGCACAAGATGTTCCTCATGTCAATTAGTGCTTTGGTTTACCAACTAATCTGTTACTACTCTGAACTATTCCCTGGAATTTTGGGAAGAGGTCTATTAGAAAGACATGAATTTTCTTTCACCCTGTCTCTTTTCCTTTCTGTTCATCATCTGGCTGCTTTTAGTGATGCTACTGTTTCTTGCGCCTACAGAAGAAAAAGCATCTTCTACTCAAGCTCTCAAGGGGTGCTGGACATAGATGGACTGCATTGCTGTATATTGCAGGGGTACAAAGGGAGTAGCACCTCTTGCAGTGCTCATCAGCTTCTTGCTTGTTTTCCGCTCCACAGAAACTGAAGTTGCACCGTCCTGTGAGGATGAAGCCTTTCATCAATAACGAAGTAGTGACTGCGAAACAATTGTCCCCATGTATTAGTACAGTAGCTGAATACAAAAGAGTTGTGAACAGAGGTACTAATGACCTCTCTCTCCTGCCTCTCTGTTGATACTAGCTATAGCAGGTAGCACAGCTGCTAGAGACCACTGCTACTTCTAGACCATCTCCACCACTTGTTTCAGTGGCATTTGTCTCTGACACTACAAAAAGAAAGTAGGATGAGAAGGGTGTGGATATGTTGTTTATAGAGAAGTCAGTGGATCAGAATGATTTTTAGGCATTGATTGATTTCAGTGGCAGTGAAGACACTGTCCTCTGTCATGTGACCTGCTGTTTTTATTTTCATTTTATGATCCTCCTCAGTGACAGCGGCAGAAGAAGCATTTTACCCGTTTCATATATTTATGATTATGGTCATTTGTTACCCTGTTTGGGCTTCCTGATTATATCTTACTGACTTAAAGTGAGGGGTCACCACAAATGGAGATGGTAAAAATTAGCTATATAATAAACTTACACATAATTTTCAGTTAAGTTGTTCTTAGTCTATAAATGTATCCTGTGCTGAAGTGCTCAGCTGGAGGTGTTTCAGATGAATATACTTTTACAGAGCTATTATTGCTGGCAAATAGCATACATATTACCGTTGGTGCAGAGCCTATATCTACTGGTGTATCAATAAGAGCAAGGATATTGACAATACAGCCTAATCAAACTACAGACAATCAAAATGAACAACACATTGATGGGGAGACATTTTCAGCAGTTATAAATTGTCACAGAATTGCTAATTTCAACACAGTAGCAGTGATTTCCACCAGTGTCAGGATCTTCAATATCCAGACATTGTTCTCTCTTCTTATTAAAGTAATGTGTGAATGTGTGTGAGAGAAAGTCACAGAGAAATATTTTTATATGCTTGATTTCAGTGGGAATGAGTGATGCCTGCCCCCTTTCTGGATCAGGGAACAGCAGTGACTCACACAGAAGTCAGACAGCTGTGTGGGGTACAAAGACGATAGAAATTAGGGTGGCTGGTCAAAACTAACTGTTTGTTTAGAGGGGGGAAACAAAGAAAAAGAATCTCAAAATTAGATTCAGTCTTAGTTTTTCTCTTGTCTTTAGACAGTGAAATTTAGAAAAGGAATAATGGTAAAGGCTTTCCTTGCCTTTTCTTTCAGCTTTATCAAAGCTTTAATTTTTTGAAAGTTCAAGTCACAAAAGAATCAGAGGCTCTGGTTTTGGCACTTCAGCTATTTACAGGTCTTGGTGTTCAAAATTTCTGAGGAAGATAATTTCAAACCAAACTAAGGCAACTATTTTTGCTAGGTTTAATGTAAGACAATTCCACAAAACTTGTAATAAAAAAATGTCACTATCTTGTTACCAAAACACCTCACCCCAGCATACTTTTTGTTTTAACCAGCTCTGTTTTCTGTAACAGCTCTCTGTTCAGGTAGCTCTTCTGAAGGTGTATTCAAGGCAAAATATTTGAACAGTCTGCAGGGGGTATTTAATGAGCATTAATCAATGCCACAAGCTGCATAATTTTTCATAGTGACTCTAATTTAAGTGGAGCTTTTATAAATTACAGTTGGTGAAACCTGTTCTGATGTCTTCCAGTTGTATCCTGATTTTCCATTGATTTAATCGATGAGGGTAATTTCATATTTGTGATATGGTATGATTTAATGTGTGATAACACTATCTTATTATTTAATTTTCTTTAACCTTCTAGTCTAGTGTCTTTTATACTTCCTTTTTGTAATTCCTGTGTTCTATATTCTTATGTGATGGTACTTTTCTCCTTAAATTTTTTTCAGTTTCAGTCTGAATAATTTTAGTTAATCAGTTTTCCTGTATTCCAGTTTAATGATAATTGACACTGTTTCCTGGCTTGTGTAGTTTATTCTGCTCTTTAATGGATTACATTTTTCTAAATGTCAACCTCTAGTATAGAAATAATACACCCAAAACTCATTTTACATGAATATTAAGGGATAGGGTTCTACATAGGTTTGTGCATTATTTTTCTCATTTTTGTATTTAGATGAAAATATGCAATTAATTCATATTGAGGTGTTTCCTGATTTCACACTATGCATTCAATATGTTATCATAAATAAAGTGGTTTTGTTAATTTTTGTTAATTTGTTAATTTTTGTTAATTTGTTAATTTTGTTAATTAAGAATGAGTGAGAAAATCAGAGAGCTCTTAGTCATGATATATGCTATTGGAATTAAAACATTCTCAACTGCTGACTTTCTGAGCCTAAGAAATATTTTGCACTCCCTGCTAGAAATGCTTTGAAGTACTTTCACCATCACCATTGAGATCTTTATGTTAATATAATTACACTGATGGACAGTGAAAAGAAATCTGTACACACACATGTGCAGAGATGTACACTCATGTTAACAAACACAGTTTTACTTGCTATAAATCCTATATGTCAAATGTGATTATTGCAGGTACTGCAACTTCAAACAGACTAAGATCAAAGTACTGTAGGTTCCTATACTCTGTTATATGAAGACACATGTAATAGCCCTTTCTTTAACTAGACTGTGCTAAGATACTAGCTTATATCTGCATATTTCTAATTATCGTCTTGTGTAACAAATATAAAAAAGTGAAGCTAAAACATGCTATAGCAGTACATCCCAGGGACATATTTTGAATAATATTGAAGTTGTGGGATAATCACTGCAATGCTTCAGGACAAAATTTCAAATTAAATATTATTTTAAAGAACAGAGTATTGAAATTTTTGTATTTTATTCAAACTAATATCTCCTCCAGGAAATCTGTGTACAGTAGTTTTATTTTCAGGTCAACTAGTTCCAGAAGTGCAAAATCCCATATTTAGAGTTTCTTTAGCTCTGAACTGCAGATGATTTCTAACAGGAAATTATAATTTGTTCACCATTTAGGTAAATTTTATAGAAGAGAGTTTTGAGAACAGACAAGTAAACCACAGGCAAAATGAGTAGAATAATTAATCTTATATTTCTCTTTACACTATAATATGAGTTTAAATATATCTGCAGGGTTAAGCCAGTTGAGTATAAATCAGTTCTGAGTAGTAAATCTATCCTTAGCTTTCCTGAAATGCATAAACTTATTTTTTGTTCTCGCTCTACCTGATGTTCTTCATGGGTTCTTTAGGACATAGCTCCTTGTGTTTAGGTATTTTTGATTTTTTTTTCCTAGTCATAGGGGAAATCTTAATGAAAGCACTGATGTGTTATTTTGTAAGAAGTCTTTTAAAGACTGTCACCATTGGGCTGACATTGTTCCTTCCTAAATCCTCCATGCCATTTATTCAAGAGGCTGAAATCCATGTACACATGTACAACACATGCTACTCTGCAGTACTCGTCTTGCAAAGTCCAGAATCGGGAAGACTTTCAGCATAATTCAGTTGTCTTCGGTGTTGATTTGCATTGCCAGTGATTTGGCCGTGCTTTGAAATGTATATTTTTTTAAATTGCGGTGAAAAAAGACCCTTTGTGTGTATAAAATTGAATTTTATCAGTGAAAACATTATGTGAGGCATATTGCTCTTCCCTTGAAAGAATAATCTAGCCTTACTCATGATACTGTATACATTCTGACATTTGAAGAAAACATTTTATTTCACATGATGGCAGAATCAGTGAGCTCGTTATAAGAACACTGTTTCCCTCCCAGCTGCTTACCAGCCCATTAGGTGTTAATTTTATGTGTATGTAATATGATCTTGATTTTTAAGGAAACAAGTTACTCCAGTGAATCCAGTGATATAGCATGCAATGAATAAGTACAAATCACCATGCTTAGTAGCAGAGGTATAGGTTTTCTCTGCTGTAACACTACAAAAGTATCTTGTTAACATTACAGACATTAAAGACTATCCGCTGCACTGCTGAAGTAGTAAAGATTTTCTTGGGGTCAGCACGACATGTAAGACAGTTCTTTGACAGTGAAGTGGTTAGTCCTTCACTAATCTTAAGTGACAGAGACAACAGGAACATCACTGCCACCACATGAGTATTTTTGCCCTACGTGGATTTTTTTTTAATGCTGGGTAAATAAGGAAGTTCAGGACCTCAGAATTACAGGCTTAGGTTTTGTAAGGGTTCTTATTTACAGCTGTATATCAGATTTGCAATCTAAACTGAGATAAGAGTTCTGCATTCTTGCTATAACTCCGTAAAAAAAAATATTAAAATTGTTGGTGATAAGCCATGAGAGTAAAAGAACAGTTCAGTGACAATTCACAGTTGTCAAGGATATAATGTGAGAAGACAAAGGAAGAAACTGAGAACAGCAGTTATAATCAGAGATTTTTAAGTTGTATGGAAAAAAAAAGCAATTTAAAAGTTGTGTTAAATAGGTCTATGTAATGTGGAAAATGGAAAAAATATATCAAGAAGATGGTTATCAGGCAAAAGGAGGTCTAGACAAAGATTTAACAAAACTGTTAAGTAAAACAACCAAAAATTAATTCATTTCTATCAGAGCAATAGAGAGCAGAGGCCAAAAATTAGAAATGGAGAAAGAGAAGTTGTTGCTGAGAAGATGGTAATAAAGTGATATTTATTCTGTAGGTCTTCTGGAACTCATTTCTCTGTAATGGACCAACTAGGGCAAAATTTGAGCATAAATATGTCTAATAAGAAAGTGTGAACATTTTATGAAAAGCAGAGGAGTGAATGCATTTTTTTCTCCTTGCAGACTTACTGAAGCTCATCAGCTACCCGCTGAGATCAATAGAGAAACATCACTTTGTATTTGTGGACTCTGGATCATAACCTGGGTGAAATAAAATAATAATCTCAGTATAATAATACTATACTGCTTATATAACAGTCCAGAGTTGTTTCGTAATGACTCATTTATACTGCAGGAAGAAGTGGGTTACAAAATATGAAATGTGTGTTCATCTTGCAGAATATATGCAAGTAAATTACCTTACTCATCCTGCCTTCTTCTCAGCCTGAATGAGGATGAGCCAAAGATTATCCTGTTTTAGAAAATAGGATCCTCACAGCTGTTTATGTAAACAGAAATTTACTGAAGCATTGGCAATATCTGCATCTGCTCCTACCCTTGCAGTGGAAATAATTTCACACTCATTGGCCTCTTTGATAGGGGTGAGCTGAACTTGTTTCTAAACCATCATGATACCACCTGAATTATAACAACCCACTGGTCAGCCTTTGTTGTATGTCCGCATGCCTTAAACAAGACTTTACAGGGTATTCTTTCTCCTCTCATTTTCCTCTCTGTCTTGACTGTGCTATAATTTTCTTTGTCTTCCCCTGCCTCCCTTTTTGGGTGGGACCTCTTTACTGTGCATTTAATCTTCCTCAACAAGTTAAAATAGTGTTTATCTCCTGTTGTGCATTGGGTGTTATGGCCGCTAGCTGTCAGAAGCCGGGATCTGCAGTTGCCTGTAGCATTTACTAGGAGCGTAAAGGGTTTAAAGAGATTTGGGTGTTATATAGACCTAACCTAAACACAAAAGGGGTATCAGAGCTAGGTACAGGACCAATGTTAATCTGTATAAATGACTA
>JAVKLA010000074.1:12257114-12267408 GCA_034782735.1 Sagittarius serpentarius | reverse complement strand
AAAGAAGCCGCCCCTGTGGCCCCCCTGCTACCAAAACCTTGCCATGTAAACCCATTACAATATAGCTCTCACCCAAATGCAATTTAGCTGCATTTCTTCGGAGAATCTTGTACCGGATCACAGAAGAGAGAAGCTATCTTCTAGGTACAAGAATACTTTTAATTTTCACATATTGTGCTGGAAAATTTGCCAGTGTAACAAGTGCATTGACCTGGAACAGCCAGAATGGGTGGCAAAGGTCTAACACAAAAGCTAGAAAAAGGAAACATATTTAATGAGTGACCAGTGATCTCAAAAGCACAGAATCACAGAAAGATGATATTAGTATTGGAATAAAGACAAGCTGATAACCCCTTGAAACTTAGAAAATGGAGGCATAATGTAATGATTTGTGGCTTCAGTGTCTCATGTCCTTAAAACAATAATTTTTCACATACTTGGGGAGTTTTTACTTGTTCCTATTCTTGTAGATATGTATTAACTTTGAATGTTATGTAAGTGAAAATTGTAATATGATGAGTCACTAAAAAGAAAGTACGAAAGGAAAGAAAAAAAAAGTGACAGGGACTTACTGAGTTAAGGGTATAAATACAGAATTTTCATATTGCCATTTTAAACCAGGGTTTAATGATGAAAATTCTGTTAACTACCTAAAAAAACCCAAAATGTAATGTCAGAGAAAATGAAAAGGAAGAAGGCAAAAAAATCAGTTTTGGAAGCTGTTCTGTATTTCCTGTCATCTTAACTGGATTTTACACCTTCTGTGAACATCAAGTTAGCCAAATAACCCAGCCTTTTCAAGAGTATTACAGTAATATTATAAAAGATCCTATTATGATAGTTCATTGAAACAATTTATTGATGGAAGCAGAAGAATATGATTAGAAGAGGTATAGTAGGGAATACTCTGGACTTAGCCATGGACAGCAACAAAACCCTGTCAGGCTGCTCACAACAGTGTATTTTCATGGTGATAAACTGTTAAAGTGTTCCAAAATGCTCAGCATGTATGTGCTGGTCGGCACTCCCACCCCCTCCAACCTGACCTTTATTCAAGTGATAACCACCAGTGGTGACCATAATGGATGGGTCTGGTCCTGACGGCTGCATCTGCCTCAGAGTGGATTTGGGGGGACAGGTAACAACACAGTCGCCAAGGGCTAATTTGAACAATGTGCCCGCCTAACCGCTGTGCTGGTCCGTGTCTGCCTCAAGCCAAATTTGGAAGAAACTAACACCTGTAGTTGGTATGTAAATATGACTGTAAGTCAATTATCTTACTCCATAAATAGCGGACAGCCGAGGGCCCGTAGAGCTCTCCTGCACAGCAGCGGCTGCACGCCAGGATCTCCCCTTGAGTAGGGACACCTCTCAGGGTTACTCCTCGAGGCTGAGAGAGTCCTTGCCGCAACAGATTCTTGGTAAGTGATTAAAAGCACGCTAAACCTTGAAATCTTAGCTAAGTGATATAAAGGATTGATTGTGCACGTATAATCCTTTAGAGATAAACCGTTGACCAAGTCTGGGTCTAAGTCTGGATCCAGCTGCACATAAAATCCCCTTTGAGAGGGAGTTTAGAGCACAAAGGTGTCCTTTCTGAACCTCATGACTCAATGGGAGGGTCTCCCTGACAGTTTTGTCTGACCCTGTCCCCTATGCAGTAAATAATCAAGTGTATCTTGCCATTGAATCTTGTTAAACCAGCGTCACATTTACTATCAAACTTTGTTAAATCGCTGTTTTATGTCAATAAATATATTGCCACTTCTCTCTTACCAGTGAAGTGCATCACTCCATCTGTGACAGTGTATTGTATCACTTTGGTTTTGTGCCTGACTAGTGAATAACACTGAATCTGTCACATGTTAATTTCTAGAAAGAGGAGGACAAATAGCAACCGCCCTCACCCTAGCCAGTCATCCTTAGACAACAACATTTCTTTCACACGGGATGAAAGTGGACTGTAACACAACACACATAGCACAGGAGCTCAAGCATAACACAGCAACAGTTTCAAAAGGGAGAGGTTTTTATCTGGCATTCATTATACATGCCTAACAGATAACCTGTCACAAAAGATGAGAAAATATCTTCTCCTACTCTAACTGCACTTTCTATTAAAACCAGAACAAGCCTTGGGGAACACTTTCCTGTGGGGTTGTGTGACAAGTTTCCTGTGGTAAGATCTGTGACTCTCTCTACCTGTAATTTTTAAAATAGTTGAATAAATTTTAAAAATAATATTTAAAAAATTTTGGTCATTCATTCTGTCCTCACTGCTCCCAGCTTAGACTTGTTGCTGTTACTCTGCCATTTAATTACTCACCCGCTTTTCCTAAAACCAGGTTATAAAAGGCCAGAAGGAGGTCTAAGGGGCTGTCACACTGATGTCAGAATAACGAGGAGGTTAAAGGATAGAAAAGTGTTTTAAGGACCTGAGTGTCCCATAAGAGTCAAGGATTAAAGGATATCCTGCTGGTCCACATTGAGTGCATTGCACAACACTGACCAGTCATTAAATGGAGGAGAAAAATCTTTGCAGCTCCAAGCTCTGCAACTGTTCTGCTCTTGGCTATATGCCTGGCCCCAGAGTCAAGTTCCCAGAGCACAATAAGATGCAACCTTAAATATTGTCTTCTGCAAGGCTTAGACTATGCAAGTATCTCCACATTGCATGCACCGTACACTTAGTTGGGTGGGTACCAGGTGTCTAAATCCATCATCTCTGACAGCTGGATTAAAAGTAGTTTTGTGGTGACTCCTCACCTGCTGACTGCAGCTGGATGTACGCAGCACTTACCCCACTCCCATCCTCAGTATACTGGAGACTTAAATGAAAGCTCCAAGGCTGCAGGGTGAATTGTTAGTATGGTTAAATACGGACCTTTTTGCAGTATTGTGCATTCAATGGAACTTGTGAGAATAATAAAAAGCAGGCAGTTTCCATTGCCAGGATCAATATAATGCAGCATCTGAATAACACTCATATTGGAAGAAGGGAGAAGACTTTAACCTGCATATTGACACCAGCCACCGCCTGCACTTGCTTTTGTTACTTGGCCGTTGCTGAGTACCTAGGCATTTAGACAGGGAATTCCCGTACCTTCTAACTTTGTTTTGAACAATACTCACTCGTCAAAGCTAGGATGTCCTCAGTCTTTTGCTCTAAACCTAACAGTGATTCATGTGTTCTCACTTCTACCCAGTGTTGACCATTGCTGAATGAAATCTCTCTAGCCCTCAAAAAGTATGACCTCAAATTTCTGGACATTTCTTACACATGTAAAATTACTAGATAATTACATCTGAACTGATCTGAAAAAAAATCACCAGTGTCTTCTCAGATTTTCCCCCCTCCTGTGTTAATTTGCTGACCCAGAACAAAAGGCACTAGGAGAAAAAATTAATGGTACTAACATCGACTCCTAGGTCTTTCCCTACACGAAGGATTTATAAAAATAGATGTGATTGGACTTACTGTATGACTGAATATGATTAGAAGAGGGATCCTTTTACTACTGGATATAGACATCTGTGCTTGCTAACAATCAAACAACAAAAATACATAGAGTGGCATCCTATTATTGACTGCACAAAGGCAGGATGAAAACTTCTTGCCAAAGTAAGTTTATTTTAAGCTGGACTGTCATCACTAAACAGTTTTTTGAAGCATGAGGAAGAGTCAGAGATATCATGCTTCAGTATGTTTTCTGTCCTTGAAGGTTTTATTATTTGTACATAGAATAGCCCCCACCCCTCCCTTCATCTATCATTGGAAATTGTTCTTATCACTGGCTTTTCTTGAATGGTCACTATTTTGGAAGAGAAACACTTAAGCAATCTTGAACTCAACTAGGGAGAAAATTGTTAACTACACTTATAGAAACTCTGGGTAACCACTAGTTTACTCCCCAAATCCAAAGACTTTTCCAAGGTAAGTGTCCTATTATCGTAACTTCAGCTACAAAACATACAAAACATACATTCATGAATAAAGAACATACAACTTCAAATAATTTAATGAAACCTTCAGGGAAAAAAGCAAGTAGGAGGAAAGAGTAAAGAAAAAACCTTTTGGGAATGAAACTTTGATCCTAAGCTGAAAAATGAACTGTTGTTCCATTAAAAGGAGATGATTTGTCTTCTGCTTAATGGCAGAAAAAATGAAGGAGGGGAAAAAAACCCTCACTTTATGTATCCAAAGAAACCTTGTTACTTCACTACTGCATATACTGCAGTTACCTTCATGTACACGCAGATTTGTGACATAAATTTGCCATGGCTGAGCAAAGTGGATTTTTGCACAGCTGTGCACCGTACATCTCTGTCATGCTTGGTGCACTGTTCTCAGCTCCAAGATTTATCATTTATGTATGGTACTTATCCATTAAAATTTGGCTTTCAGCAAATTGTCACCAGCAGGGAAAACAGTTTCAAGCAGGGTTCGCATTGCTGGTTTTCATTTGCAGGCATATTTCTGTCAGAATTAGAGGGAAGCAAGGTTTTGCCATTTGATGCTCAATGTTGTATTTACCCTAACCTTCTCAGGCTTGACTTAGGTTACTGTCACATCCCTAAACTATGTTCTCTCAAACCAATGTCTGATGAAAAGAAAAAAAACGCCTTTTTTTCATGTTATTGTTTTGAGTGTGTGTTTGTGTCTCCAGGGCTTATTTCTTCATCGGTAGCTCACTATCTGAATCAGGTAGACTGTGGGAAGAAATCTACTGGGATAGTTTAACTGGTGTTTTTGCATTATATACCTTTTAATTATAGCTGGCCAAGTTACACCGACAGGAGTCAGCAAGCTGCAGAGAACTGCATAATTTGAAGATTTACCTGCTAGATGGGAGCACCATTGGAAACCTGGTTATGGAAAGGGTGCATTTGTACAGTATTAACTTCCATGCATGTAACCTGTAATTTACATTTCTTTCTCAGACCTCAGGAGACTATTATTAGAAAGAGGAAATGGGAGGAGGCTTATGCATAGATACTAACTTGTGGCCAGGTAAGAAATATGATGTTTTCTGTCAAGGCTAAAGACAGAATAGTTGGGCAAGAACTTTTTCATACAAGACCATGCTGTAAACCTTTAATCTGGTGCGTCGTATACAGCATGGACTAAGGAGTATTACTTTGTGTATTAAACACTATGTATATATCTTACACAACTGAGTCCAAATTAGCTGGCAACAGCTACTTTCTAGCTGACATACAGGGCATTGAACTGCAACACATTGTTTTTACTTCCATAGGCGTTGGCCCTTGTCCACTCTGTGCTAGGATTCTTTATAAATCGTCTATTAATGCAGTGATCCAATACCCATTTCTTATTGTAGCCTTTGTGTCTCTGACATTTTCAAAAGTTGTCTGTGACCTGCTGTTCAAGTTTAAATATATTCACCTCTTTTCCTCTCCTCTGGTATTTGCTTAATCTGGACAAATTTTGCACAGACATTTTACTAAAAATTTGTTGCTGCTTAATCAATTCCAGAGTTTCAATGAAAAACACATTTGAAATATTAAATTAAAAAAATAATAATCCCACATTTATAGTCTGTAGGAGGCTTATTGTGTCTGGCTGACAACTGAGGAAACAGCACAAACTGCAGAAAGGTCAGATTCTGAATATTGGGTCCTCCAGTGTAAGGCCTCAGAGTTTCAGTATTGAAATGTGTTAGTTCAGAGTCAGATGCATAGGTAAAGTTTAGGATTTTTGTTCCTGTGGCTGAAATCTTTTATCTTCAAGGACATCTCATTTCAGAAAATGGTCTAATGTTCCAGGTGGTAGAAATATCATGAGACCAGAGGGAATCTGAAGGTTTCAAATAGAAGCTGAAGTGTCCTCCTCTGGGAAAAAATTGGTGTTACATACCTGATTCATTGCTTTGTTGAGGCAAAATAAAATTTAAAAAGAACTAGTAAAAAGTTAGGTTTTGGTTTTGGCTTTTGGCCATTTGCCATAAGAAAATGAATGATTACAGGAGGAGGAAGCTTCAGTTGTCCGAGCAAAGTTACGAATACATTTGTTGCCTAGTGGCAGATACTCGGTGCAATCCAGTTTAACATGGGAAGAAGAACTGAACAGCACAGCGACTTTTATACAGTATCAGTAATTGCTCTTACGCTTCTACCTAATATTTAGACTTCAGAAATAGTCAGTGGCAATTGTGCATGCTATCTAAAGGTAGTGCAGGAACATTTGATAAAGTCTGGATACTGTAGCATTATTAATGTGTAGGCAGCTGAACCGCATAAGCATAGAGGGTGCTCGGTAATAAGAAATACTTGTTTTGCTCAGTGTGTTTGGAAATCCCCCAAACCAAAATTATATGGACAGGTAACACCAAAGTAAGCCACATATGTGGAAATGTAACTTTGCTCTTTTCATAATGCAGCCCAAACCTCAATCAGTGAAAAAGAAAAGAAGAAAGCAAACTTCAGCTGTTTTATGAGTGATTAAAATTCTCTACCATGTAATGCTTTGATGCAGTTGTGTCAGACACAGAACAAACTCTGTCAAGATTCTGTTCAGTTATTTTTTCAAAGCTTTAAAATTGAATTTCTGACTAGATTTGAAAACCTTTAATCATGTAAATCTAATCTACAACAGTTTTGTACAGAAGTAAAAAACCCCCCAAAACAAAAAAACAACAAGAATTACAGCCCTGAAGTAACCAAGAAAGCTCTTGCTGTAGCTTTTGCAATCTACCATCTACATGCTATCTTCTAGGCACCAGTCTTGGAGACATGCTCCAGATCCTCACCAAGCCTGAGCTTCAGTGGAAAGATGGAAGACAGAGCCTGAGGTACAGTATCATGGCTCTCCAGCACAGACTTTCAGCACTGTAAGTCTTTGGGTCAGTTCCGACTGGGTCAGCCAAGAAGGCAATGATCGCAGTATCTCCCAAGGATTTTCTACAGTCCGTTCCCTGCTGGCAGCCCTGGACTAGTTTCATTGTAGGTTTCTATAATACTCTGACTGATGGAGCAAAGCCCAAGCTTGCTGAGTTATTAGCATGTCCTCCGCCATGCCTTTTCCAAAATCACCAAAGGAATCAGTGTACAGGAAGCAGAATGGTGTGTTGTGCCAATTTATAGAGGTAATTCTGGCATGAGTTCAACCATGTTATTTTCAAATGCAAAATGCTAGTGAAACCAAGTCATTTTACTTCCATGTGTCCATCCATCCTATTTGCCTCAGGTGACTGCTGTGTCTTTTCACTTAGCAATAGCTGTCCTCATTTTTGGATGCCAGCAAAGATAATATCAGAGCTTGAGACTTCAATAAGTAAAACCATATGCTGTAGGACTATTGTGTAGTTGCAACTCACAAAGGTAAAACCAGAAATACAGAAACACTTCTACCCCACTCTCACCTCTTACAGAAGCTGGTGTATATATCTACGTGACCAGGTGGAGGACAATCTTCTTGTAGCTCTGGCCCTAAAACCATATGGCTATGGCAGTATTGTGCTGTAGTTGCTGTGTCACCTGAAAAATGCACACTACTATTGTACACCACCAGCTCAGGACAGAGTCAGAGAAAACACACTAAACACTGACCTGACTTTGTAATTGTACCTGCTGTGTGAAAAATAAATGAGTATGCATGGCTGTTTAAGTATTATTTTTCTCCCTGTTGTCCCTCTGCATGACAGTGTTGCCAAAGTTCATTACTATGGTGCTTCTAGGTTAAGCGGTGCTGGAATGAAAAAAAAAGTCACTTAAAATTGGCACATTACTGGTATTTGAAGGTGTCCTGATGCTCATGAGGATCTGTCTTGGACTCAATTTTCTTCATAGGAGCTTGTATAGTGCTGTGCTTTGAATTTGTGACCAAAACAATGTTGGTAACACTAAAATGTTTTAGCTGTTGTTAAGCAGTGTTTGCACAGCGTCAAGACACTAACTCTGACCTTCCAGTAAGCAATCTAGGGGTGAGCTATGGGCTGGGAGCAGGCACAGCTGGGACAGCAGACCCGAACTAACCAAAGGAATATTCCATACTATAAGACGTCATTCTCAGCAAGGAGGGGAGAGGGGCTTTAGGGTAGGTAAGTATTGCTTGGAGACTGGTTGTGCATTCGTCTACTTGTGTGAGGTGGTATGTGATTACCTTTTTATCATGTTTCTGGGTTTGTTTTTTTTTTTTCCCCCTTTCTTCTTCCTCTTTCCTTTGGATATTAAAATGTCTTAATCTTGACCCATGAGTTTTTTCTCTCTTGCTCTTCCTATTCTCTCCCCTGTCCCGCTAAGTGCAGGGAGGGAACGGTCAGCTGTGTAGTGCTCAGCTGTTGGCTGTGGTCAGCCCACCACACATGATGTGTACGAATTTCTTGCTCTGAATAGGAAAGTTAAAACAAATTTTTACACAAAATTTTCCAACTTTTTGTTTTAGACTTAGAGGAGAACTTGAGAGGGAAAGCAAACACCATATCCCCCCTAAAACGAAAAGACAGTAACAGGAATTTACAAATGACAGAGAATTGTTTTTTCCTGGAAAGTGACCTTTTCCTCATTCTGTGATCACTAGGTAGTAGGCAGTGGTAGTTGTAAGCAAAACTGTATTACACGTCAAGATTTTTACTAATGCAGTATCACTGAGAGGAGTAGTTACAGTTTCAAAATTATATTAAGCTGTCCAGAAACTTTTAAAAAATCTTTAGCACTCACTATAAATTGAGCAGCTCATTCAGACCTTCATTTTCTACAGT
Source organism: Sagittarius serpentarius (assembly GCA_034782735.1). Classification (NCBI taxonomy): domain Eukaryota; kingdom Metazoa; phylum Chordata; class Aves; order Accipitriformes; family Sagittariidae; genus Sagittarius; species Sagittarius serpentarius. The sequence continues at coordinate 12,258,688 of JAVKLA010000074.1, read as the reverse complement.
GCCCATAAATATGGTAATTTTAACATTTGCCACCTCTTTTCGTTGCAGAAATGATCCTCTCAGTGGGCCCAACACTTCTGACATTTTCCTTCATTTTATAGAGCTCAGTAGCAACCTGGAAGTGCCTTCTCCAGGCCCCTTGTGACAAGAATTCATAATATTAATTGCCAAAAATTACCAGCTGCAGGGAGTTTTATCTAACAAACCTGCTCTATGGCTTTCTCAAGACAATATAGTACCATTTATGTCCCAAGCAAGCACTTAAGTATGTAAATAGGAAGAAGCACAACGTATAATTAATATTTAAAAAGTAAAATGTCAGGCTCAGCTAAACAGTTTTTCAACATCCACCTTTTTCTTTTTTTTCTTAAATCACATTTTCCTCAGAGAAATGTGTTTTGGGACCTAACTGAGCAACTTTCAATTGATCAGAGCTAAGTGTTTTACTGCAAAGTGCCAAGAACTATGCACCTATGTAAGACTCATATCTAGAATGGGGGAAGAATACCACTTAACTCTTAAACATCAGATCAAGTAGAATCATGTGTGCTTTCTGCTTTTTTTAAAGCACAAAGAAACAGGGGAAAGAAACCACAAACAAATAAAGAAGTAAAACATAGGAGGAAACTGTTACTAGATGCAGAAAATGAGGACTGCTTACTAAGCATATGTAAATGAAAATCTGTATTTTACTGTCTTCTTGAGTCCATGGCAAAATCAAAACAACTAAAAGTTCTTTTTGTTGATGTATGTCAATAATGACAATTTCTATACTCCCAAGTTACCTCACTGAATTTTTAGCTTCATGTTACACAATAAGAAACTGAGGAGCAGAGATTTTAACTGAGGTATCCAGCTTCCTGTACAAGGGCAGATGTCCTGTAATATAATTTGAAGATAAATGTAATTCTGGTGTGCAGTCCTAGATTTCAGATACAAAATTAACTGTTCTACTAAAAAATATGGGGGAAAAAAATCTACTTTTTATGAAGAACTTGGCAGTTGCACTAACTTGAACAAGTTTCTATTTTGTGCCAGCAGCACTATACTGAAATTAAGATATATGGGAAGTAAAACTCTGTAGATGACAATGCTTCAAAGATTTATTTCTCCCTTTCCAAAAAACCACACAAACCAAAGAAGTTCTATGAATAGGAATGAAGTTTCCTCTCCTTTTCATATGCCCATAGTTAAATGATCAATCTCATTAAAAAATACATATAAAAAAATCCTTTTGAAATAAAATAAAGTAGGCTTAGCTAAAAAACAAGTACAGCCAAATGACCAGCAAATATGACAAATGAACAAACACAGTCAAAGACCCAGCAAACTGCCAAACTGAATAATAACATGTGAAGGAGTACTCTGCTCTCTGGTAATCAGAATTTACTGAAGTTTGAAACACCTGAATTCTTTTCCCAGGGCCTATTGATAACGGTGTGATTTGGGGCTAGTCTCTAGCTCTAAGCATCTCCATTTCTCAACAGTGAATTTAGATACAACATATTTTTTAACACTTATATTGTGGGATCACCTAAATTCAACTGTCAGGTAAGTCCAATAGTGCCATACGC
>JAVKLA010000074.1:12123528-12135837 GCA_034782735.1 Sagittarius serpentarius | reverse complement strand
ACTACCCCTTCTGCTTAGGAATGCATCATGATACCCAGCTCTGCTTACCCTGCTGTCCCAGGACTCGCCCTGGGTAGGTCTCTAAGGAGCACGGACAGGGTTTTGGGGCTGGGGCATCCCCGAGCAGTTTATCAGGCAAATATCCCCATGGCAGGAGCTCGTGCCACCTGGCAGTATGCGAAGGGGAACGCAGAACGACAGCACCATGGTCTCTGTCTTTGGATTTTTCTAATCTAAAATCTTCCCGCATGTTTCCACTGCGGGAACTTCACTTCAGAGCTGAGACATTGCAGGGGAGTAAGCTTTGCTAATCCAGCAGCGTATTGTTTCGTTGTGGTGAGCATAAACATAACGGGATGTTTGGGGATTGCTGGCTGGATGCTGTGTGACCGAGAGTTAACAGGGAGTGCTGCCTCGAGAAGACTTTTTGGCTGTGTTGTGAAAACGTATGTTTATGCAAGACAATATGAACAGTGCAAGAAAAATCAGAGGTGATCTTTTGAAACCCTAACAGGGTCATGATATCCCTACATGCAATAATGCTATGGGGTTTTTTCACTTTTACATCTCCACAATTGATTTGACACACTTTTTTTCACAATTACTGTGTCACATGCAAAGTCTTTATCTTTATTTGCCCAAACATTAGCCATTTGTTTCCAATTACACAGGTAATAAGCAGAATGGTGTTTTCTGAGAATGTGTAATAACTTTTTACCCTTCTGAAAGCAATGGGGTTTGACCAGGGACTGTTTGAACAATATTTTATGATTTCAGTGAATTGGCACTGAGCTACTTTTCTAATAGCCTGTATCAGTCAGGCTTACAAGAAGCTTCTGCAACCCCCTCCTAAACATATTGCTCAGGAATGTGTTGTTTAAGTGGCAGTGCTACTTTCAATTCTGTTTCATGCTGTCTCTCAGATTTGGCATAGCTAAGTTCAGCTATGCACTTAGAATCGTAGAAACATGGAATCGTTACGGTTGGAAAAGACCTCTAAGATCATCAAGTCCAACCATCAACACCACCATGCCCACTAAACCATGCCACATCCACATGTTTTTTTTAACACCTCCATGGATGCTGACTCCACCACCTCCCTAGGCAACTTGTTCCAATGTTTGACCACTCATTCAGTAAAGAAATTTTTCCTAATATCCAATCTAAATCTCCCCTGGCACAACTTCAGGCCATTTCCTCTCATCCTATCACTAGTTACTTGAGAAAAGAGACCAACACCCACCTCACTACCACCTCCTTTCAGGCAGTTGTAGAGAGCGATGAGGTCTCCCCTCAGCCTCCTTTTCTCCAGGCTAAACAGCCCCAGTTCCCTCAGCTGCTCCTCAGAAGACTTGTGCTCCAGAGCCCTCACCAGCCTCGTTGCCCGTCTCTGGACACGCTCCAGCACCTCAGTGTCCTTCTTGTGGTGAGTGTCATAACATTCGGTTTTCAGGAAGAGCTGGCCTTTTAGTGGTGAAGCTGAGTATGTATTTCTCTCAGACTTAAACACATGTGGAAAACTACGGCGTGATAAATATAGTTGTCCAACATACATAGCAGACAATCAACATGTTAACACCGCTATACAGATACCTACTATTAGAGTAACTGCATTTTGCAACTGAGACAATCTAGGATCTTGCTGTGACCAAAAGAGAGAGGTACAATTCCCTCCTGTGTCGTAACCCATGCCTTCCTCATTACATCCTTCTGCTTCCTTATTAGGATTTGGCTTTCTTCCAGTTTTCTCTCAGATTATTAAATTCAATCCACAACACACACACTTAAAAAACACTGTTCTCAATTTTTTTTTTTTGTTTTGTTTTGTTTTCTTCAGGTTCAGGAGCTGAACTGTTTGAAAGCAAAATCTATCAGCTGCCAGGGCCAGCCTGAAGAGAGGCTGCGGTATGAAGGCAGGACCTCTCTCCATGATGCTGGAGCAGGTTCTTCTCATTTCAGCAGTGGTGAAACATTCAACGGGGTGAAGCCATGGATGTGTAACCTTACAGCTTTCTAGTCAGAAGAACAAAGCACGTCAGGATCTGAAGGAAACCAGTCTAACAGCACATAAATACTATAAACTTCATAGTACAGAGGGAGAAGTCAATGCATCGTAAATAAATCCTTTCTACGGTGACATACAAAGAATCTTTTGCAGTGAGGGAGAGAGCACAGTTCTCCAGATGTTCAGTCTTTTGATTTGATTAGAAAATTATCTTTGATTATGATCAACATTCTGCTGTTTGGGGCATGAACGTACTGTTCTGTGTAGCTGTTTGATGTTCTATATGGAAATTAACACTACTTGAAAATAGATTCCATGCTACATGTGCAAATAAACAGTCATGGTTACTAATGTATAGTGATTACCTGCCTGTAAATACAAGGTCTACTTTTTTTGGACACACAAGATTTTTCTATGTGTTTCTACAAAGTTCATTATGTCACTTTTAATTTTTAGTCTTCATATGAAGACAGGATTAGCATAATTACACTTAAGGAACTAAATAGCATCCTTACTGTTACACATCAATTCCTGTATTTTTTCCAAGCTTGAGTATCTCTGAATTTAAAAGTTGATATTCAGGTGTGCAAATGATGCCTGAGTTATCACAATTTATTGCACAGCTCTAGTTCAGAATGTAGTAGTACCATCAAGATGAAACAAAATAGCAAAACTATAAGGCAAATAGGAGAATTCCAAAGCCCGTATCACATTGGAAAAGTTGGTGACTTAAGCAGTTATTGTGTCATTAACTAGGCCATTCCAGTTCTTGTCCATTTCTTCAGTTATTTTTCATGCTGTCTACTCTTTTCTTCTTTGACTTCAACCCTTGGACTTCTTCTTGACATCAAAATATATTTTATTCACTCTGATTTTTCTTCAGTGTGTTTTTTTTTTTTTCATACAAATACTCCAAATTAATTGCATTTTCAAGCTTATTTTCTTGTCTCAGAAAACCAATGGAAATCTTGTTATTGGCTTAGGTGACTGCAGAGTCAGACTACAATGGCCTCACAGGGACATATGAGAGAACTCAGTTAACTACTCTTCTAAGTTGTGTAACAAGAAAGTGTCAGATGACTTTTTTTGCCAAAAAACAAACTCATAGATACTTTAGGGCACACTTCAAGGTGCAGTGCACAAAGAACAAAAATCATAAGAATAACTTTTAGCTCAGATTTCAGCAGTGTCTTAGGAATAGTTTTTGCATGTCTATGTTTTTCCTAAAGCAGTCTTGATACTGACACACGGCTTTTAAAGTAGTTGCCAAAGTAGTTCATTACGATACTGATATTAGTATGTATTCCAGTAGCACCGAGGAGCTCTCAGGATAGGCACCTTTCAGGAGCTTACAGTTTAAAATAGATCAGAATAGGGAGCAGGAACAAAAACACAAAGTGAAGTAAATTGCCTGTGATCATTCAGAAGTTCAGTAGCAGGAATGGGACTTAGGTTTCGAAGTTTCCAATCTTCCTCTGGGGGATTGCACTAATGTACTATGCCTTACTCTTGTCCAGGGAAGACCTCCTTTCCCCAGATCACTCTACAGCTCATGACATGGAACAGGAGACACCCGAAGAGCATGATAGATGCTTGGGGAATGGATTATAATGACTTGACATCTTTCCACCTTGGATACATGCCCAAGTAGAGTTCAAATAATCACTTGCAGACTTTGCTCCATCTTACTGAAATACTCCACAAAGACTAATTCTCTGTCAAATTACCTTCTCCGTACAGGCACTAGGAGAGCTTGGGATATACCTTAGGCCTAAAAGTCAACTACACGTTGACAGGGCACTTGCAACTGTATGTGCTGTTCACTTTGTGCAGCACTAGCATGATTCTGTGCCTTAAATAACATCTCAGGCAAGCAGTTCTAAATACATGCTGCTGTTCACTTACCTGTTATTTTCTCCTTGGACCAAAACCAGGACTGAAATTAATGAAGTAAGTAAAAATAAAACAAAAAAATCCAGCAGAACTTTTGCAAAAACCTGTCCCCCCTTCTCCCACTGCCAACAGAGACAACTAGGCCAAAGCAGCCCTTCTTCATCCCCACATGGTTACAAGGCACAAGGAGATTTGGTACTTCAGCAATCTTTTTGTATTTTTTCCACAGACCTCCTTTGCTACTGATGAATTACTGTGCGAACGAAAAATTCCTTGTACATCAGGACTTTTTTTTTTTATCATGGCAGTCATATTCAGAAACAGAATAGGGTAGATCTGTTGGTCCATCTAAAGCTCGCTCCACCTCACACTTAATGAGAATGCTCTTATAGATTTCTATTAAACTCCTTCAGCATTTAGTCATCTTCTGTTATCAAGTAAAGTGCTTTAAAGCTCTTTAAAAAGGGCAATTTACCAATAAGCCTGCAGAACAGACCCAACAAAATTCTGTACAAGACAGCAAATATACATCCTTTCCTTACAGCACTAAAGCAGGTTGACTAACAAAATAGAATTGCTCTTACAGACCCAGGGAACAAAAAAAAGAGAGGGAAAGCAAGGAAGGGGAGGGAGGAAGAAAAGAAAAAAGGCAATTAAGCTAATGCAAGTTGGGTATCACAAGGTTATAGATATTTCAAGAGCTGAGCAATTTACCGTCTGGAAAGGGAGAAGAGCTCTTGCATAAAATGTCCCCAGTTCAGATTTATTATGCTTTTACTTGCTTTATGTGTGATACAATTAGCAGGAGGTGCCAATAAGGCATTCTTTCAAGGACGTGGTCATTCCATACCATCTGTTATTAATTGCATTGTCCTTTCCACAGCTAGCTAGAGGGGAAAAAGTTCCCTGAGAACCACCTGCAAATTCTGACTGTATGATGACTGGAATGTAAAAATATCTAACCAGAGTACACAGGTGGATGAAGAGTACCAGAGCAAAGCTGCTTCTCAAAAATCAAGAAAAAAATGCATGAATATAAGGCCCCAGTGTAGATTCAAGTTGTACTGATTTTTGTTTAAAAAATTCAACTATAGTGATAGCTTCCCTGTAAAAATATATTGCAGAAATGAAAAAGGAACAATTAAAACTGACCGCTGGAAATATAGCTGCAGTGTATATGGTTTGCTGAAGATGTGGATGTTTTAATGGATTTTCATTTGCATGTCCCCTATGCTGCTCATAAAATCAGGAATCAAAGATAATAAAAATTGACTTCTCCTTTATTTTTTTTTGGAGAGAGGAGGGCAGAAAAGGAAGGAAAAACATAAATGAGACTCTACCCCAACAACATCAGTTTATTAGTCTATTAGTGAAAATACATTGTGGAATTCTGTCAACAACATGTATTTTGTACCATTTCGGTTACTTGGATCCAGATAGTATGGAGTGATTAGATATCTTTAAAAGGAATGCAGACTAAGCTCTCTGTTGGAAAAAAAAAAAATCCTTTCCCATATGTCATGGTTTAACCCCAGCCAGCAATTCAGCCCCACCCAGCCACTCACTCACTCCCCGCCAGTGGGATGGGGGAGAGAATCGACAGGGTAAAAGTGAGAAAACTCATGGGTTCAGATAAAGGCAGTTTAATAGGTACAGCAAAAGCCATGCATGCAAGCAAAGTGAAACAAGGAATTCATGCACCAATTCCCATGGGCGGGCAGGTGTTCAGCCATCTCCAGGAAAGCAGGGCTCCATCGTGTGTAACGGTTTCTTGGAAAGAGAAATGCTGTAACTCCGAAGATCCCCTCCTTCCTTCTTTTTCCCCCAGCTTTTATTGCTAAGCATGACATCATATGGCATGGGATATCCTTTTGGACAGCTGGGGTCAGCTTCCAAATCCTTGTGCAGCCCGAGCCTGCTCACTGGTGGGGTGGTGTGAGAGGCAGAAGAGGCCTTGACTTTGTGTAAGTGCTGCTCAGCAGTAACGAAAACAGCCCTGTATTATTGGCCCTGTTTTCAGCACAAATCCAAAACATAGCCCCATCCTATTTACTATGAAGAAATTTAACTTTTTCTCAGCCAAAACCAGTACACCATATCACTGTAAAGATCTGTTAAACAGACTCATATTGGGACATTTTCATTGTTGTGTTGGGCTAGGTTACTGGTTATACCTATGTACACCTATGTGCTAAAAGAAGGAAAGACATCTATTACCACCTTTTCTTAGGTATTTGAACCAGATAGAAGGAAAAACTAACCATGTCATGCTGATGTCACTGAAGCAGGGCACAAGTGCCTTGACTCTAGTGCACAGCTAAATGGTCATGCCATGGAAAAGTACACTATAACATATAGAAAAGCAGTGAAGTACTGAAACCAAGAAAACCAGGGGGCACAAGGTGAAATCTCAGTCACAGGAGGCTGTGTGGCCCGTTCCCCAGAAAACAAAAATACAAGCGCCATACAAAGCTTGTGGACCCCTCAGTTTCAACACAGTAGTTTAATTATAAAATATATGATACGAAACATGGAAACTTTTCAGGTGGAATCAGTAAGACGTGGATTATGCAGTAACAAATTTCATGATTCTGATTCTTTTCTTAAAGAAAGAGCTGAATCATTTTAAAAATATTGAATTTCACTGGAATTTGAGGGGGGCTGTCATCAGAATTAGGAGCACAGAGCAGACTATCACTGTAAGGCCAAATGAAAGGATTACTCATAGGAGAAAAAGAGAAAGGTGAGACCTTGTTTGAGTTCATATATTCTTCGTTGCTTTTTTACATCATGTATCAAACAAGCAGGTCTAAAGCAGGAATTTGACTTGCACTACAGATGAAAAGGTGTGAGATATGAGGAGGGATTTGAGGGACCAGGCTGAAGTTGCTTGACCTACAGGAAAAAACAATGCTTTTTGTATGTAAAAGACAATATAAAGAAGATAAAAATATAAAAGCTTATGGTCAAAGTGCTTGATTATAAAGTATCTACTCTGTAAGCATGAACACACAAAACTGCGAACAAGAAACAAAAAAGTGTGATGCTTTTAGAATACAACACAAAATTGGGACTGGTCTGGATTATGATTTTCATACATATTCCCCAACCAGTATTAGGGTGTCCAGCTTTCCAACAGTGTAGAAGTTTGTATTTTATATTAAATATATAAAGTCCCAAAATTTTCTCCCCATTATGTTCTGGAAACTAACATACATGGTGCCTGGTGATTCACCTTCTTTTCTTCATCTGCCTCTTATTTAAGTCTTGAACTTAAGTGCTAGCATAGCTAACCTTTTGCTTCAGAGAATTTTTATATTCTGTGTTCTTCAAGTAATTTTCCAAAACATTAATTCAGGGCTTTAAACTTAGGTATTGAATGCCACAGTGCTTAAATTAACTGTATCATATTTCTATACATACATCAAAGAAATGTGGCTGAGTTTGTATCCAAAACCATACAAGTCTGTGAGATCTTGCTGCTATTTGTTTTTTTGTAAACTGTTTTCTCTTCCTCCTAGTGAGGATCTGATAGGCCATAGCAACTCAGGAGTAAAATTTCATGTCATCTTTGTATTTTCCATTAAACAAAGGATTATTTCTATACTTTTGTTAACCTTTTTAAAAAACAACAAAAGAAAATGATTTTACCCTCCTTCAAATCAGGCAGAATTGGCTTTCAATCCCACTCAGGGGTACAACCTCTTCCACTTTAGAGCTGTTCCCAGACTGAATGTCTTTCTCCACATCCAGCAGGAAGCCTTTTATATCTAAGTGGATTCCTATTTTCATTACATATTTATCCTACCAAGCAGAGCTAGCTGTCGTTTGTATCCTTAGAAATGTCACCCTAAATTAGCCCTTCTGAAATTGTTAAAGAAAACATGCTCTGTGCTAGAGGAGTACAACAACTGCTCTGTAGCTGGCTGAAACTTGGTTGCTATTAGGACTGAATTGTAAGTTTCTGCCACTTAAGCAACTATGTGCAACACTAAAAATCCATTGAAGTCTGGACTGCTCTTGCTTAAAAATGAGGTGTAAACCTAACACTTCATACAGAGCTCTGATTAAAAAGGTAGTTTATTGGTTACCTCACAACCCTGGTATTGGTAAGAACCTCATTTGAAACTGAAGCCATGATCTCACCATCCCATGTAGAAACCAAAGGAGATGCAGAACATTTGCCCCAGGTATTGGCAAAAATTGTTCACCAGATCTATCAAAATCTCTGTCTTTTTCCCCATGCATGTTGACAGCTGTATAAAAAAGACTAATGGACTGGCAGAAGACAAAGGAAAAGCAGAGCAAGCTGTGCTGAGCAGTTGCAGTGGGCAGTTGCAAATTGAGTCATATTTTCTTTCTTCTGAAAACCTTAAATTATGTTTGGTCTTCCAAATCAGAGACTCATAGAATCAATAAGAGAATCATAGAATCACAGAACCAAGAATGGCTTGGGTTGGAAGATCCTTTAAAGATCTACGAGACATAAGGCTTGCTAGAGACAGACAGGTGCACCTTTCTCAAAGGGGTAAAGGCTCTTTGCACAGGAGTTAGCGAGGCTCACAGAAGAAGCTTTAAACTAGGTTTGAAGGGGGAAAGGGATAAAAACAGGCTCACTAGAGATAAGTCTGGGGATGGCAAACTAATATTTGATGGACGATGTGCTAACCAGTTTTTTCAGTCTGCTTCGTGATGTGCTGAGTACACTGGAGCACATTTGAAATGTCTTCATACTAATGCATGCAGCATAAGGAATAAAAAAGTGAAACTAGAAGCTGTGGCCCAGTCCCAGAGTTACAACATCATTGGCATAAGCAACACCTGGTGGGATGAGTCCTGTGACTGGTGTGCTGCGATGGACTGTTACAGGCTCTTCAGGAGGGATAGGCAGGGCAGGCGAGGCGGGGTGGTGGTGTTACCCCTAAGGGTAGTGTCTCAGGGGGTCCCGCCCACTAGTCCCTTAAAAAACTGGAAGTTCATTTTCCTAAGGTTTAGGGTCTTGACTACACTTTTCACCTGGCCTGTATCCCTCAAGATCATGAATTCCCACAGGGCATGATGACTGCATGTGAGGCTACCACCAATCTTGACCTCTCCAACACGTTCCTCAGCATTAGTGAGAAGCAGGTCCAGTAATGCATCTCCTCTGATTGGACTTTCTATCACCTGAATTAGGAATTTATCTTCAATGCACTTTAATAGTATCCTAGACTGCTTGCCCCTTGATGGACTGCTTTTCCAGCAGATGTCAGGGTGATTGAATTCACCCAGCAGGATCAGGGTTTGTGAGCTGGATGCTTCCTGTAGTTGAAATAAGAACTCTTCATCAACATCCTCCCCTTGACTGAGTGGCCTGTAGTAAATGCGAACCATAAGGATTCCTTTGTTAGCTTTGTCTCTAATATTCACCTGTAAGTTCTCAACCTGCACATTGCTGTTTTTCAAAGACAGCTCTGTGCAATCAATCTTTTTTTTTTTTTTTTTTTTTTAATGTAGAGGACAATCCCCCACTTTTCATTCCCTGCCTTTCCCTCCTAAGCAGTTTGTAGTCATTGATTGCAGTGCTCCAACCATGTGATTTATCCCACCGACTTTTGGTGATGGCAAACAGATCATAGCTTTCCAACTGCACAGCTGGAAATCTTAGTGTTTCCTCTTTTCCTCCCCTATATTACTATACTACATACAAGGTGTCCCTTGAACAGCACCTGTAAGGTGAATGAAAGTGATTAATAAGCTTTCTCATAGGAAAGGACCTTGCAAACTCAAGGGGGCTGCTTAAACATATGCTGTTAAATTTCAAATTGTTAAATCTCATCACATAATCCAGACCTTCAAAAATGCCTAATAAGTACATATTTCTTATGAATTTGCCTACATGTTACATTTTAATGCAACAGAATAGGGTACCAAAAAAATCCCCAAGTATCTGTAGCTATATCCTTAGATGTCAAGACATGCCTAGACCATCCCTCACACATTATTCACCAGTGCAACTAGATATCATCTCTTGAGAAGCCAGCACCTCTGAGGACACTAAATTCCCTTCCATAAAAAGAAGACCTTGTAGGCATATCCAAAGATCGATATCTGCCTCTGTCCACTAGGTTATAACCTGTTACTGGAATATTTAATTATAAAGCAGTTCCTTAAATTGCAAAAGAAGTCACAAATAAATAAACAGTCAGACCTATCTTGCTAATTTTACATTCCCCCGGATATTTGTAGCCATCTTTTCAGCACTCACAAGCAAAACATCCCCAGTTGTGTATGCTTTGTTGAAATATGCATACTATGGCAAGGAGAACTCTTGGGGAATGTTGTAAGCTTCTCTCTGCGCATCATACGTGGTTCTGACATGTACAAACTACCAAAGAAAAGAATGTGGAGAATAATATTTAATGTAAAACCTTTACCAATGTAATACAGAGTCAGAAACACAGGCAGCTGAGAAAGTTGTATTAAAACATGTCTATGGTTGAATTCAATGGCTATAAAAGGTATTGGAACAGCAGCCCTAGAGATGGATGCATTTTATTCAGCCACACCAGGCAGAGAGCCCATATGCTTTTTTTCTGTTCCATCAAACAGACAGCAGCAGATGGGCATTTCTTTTTGCCTAAGAAAACACAGAAGATCATACGCAAAGGAAATGCAGTCATAGGACTAGATGCTACTGCACCAAATAAACATCAGCAGACATGATACATACTATAAATCCTGTAGGTATGATCAGTGAGGAAGGAACAATAACTGCCAGTGTGTCTTATTTCCTTAACAGTATGACCTAGTCTGTACCCATATATACTCTGTAGCTGACTGTTATCTCCAAGTAGGTTGAAGATTTCCATTCAAAGTTGTTTTGGTAGCTGCAGACAATCACAGGTGGCTAACCCTACTGTTGTCTGTGTAGGCTCTTCTTTAAGCAGACCTCTTCATTTACTTCTCTCTTGACATGTGAGGTACATGTAACAGAGTGCGTTTGCCCTGTGGGGCTTTATGTTGGGAAAGGCGTGCTGTGTACAAACCTTTCTGTAACAGAAGACAAAACACAGCACGAGTCTGCTGGTGGTCTGTTTACCCCTTTTTGTAGTTCCTAAGCAGCCGTACATCATCAGAGACTCTCCTACACCACACCCTGGGTGCGAGCTTCATGGAAGACTCAGATAAGTTGCCTAGCTGTAGCCACAAGGTAGGGCCAGATGTGGAAGATACAAAGGTTTAAAAGGAAAACACAGCAGAGGGGGGATTAATGCAGAGAGAGCGTAAGATGTGAGTTCAGACCTGTCACAGGAGAATCAACAGCTTCTTTTTCCCACCCAAAAGAGAAGTCAGCTCAGTGATGGTATCTTCCTAACTTTACAGAAAGTTTTGTGGGTTTTTTTCACAGAATGTATCAGGGAATTTGCGCTTTATTCATGATGGGTTACTCATGATGGGAGGAAAGACTCAGTCTACCTTTTTGGTCTGGTCAGCTTTTTACATGCTCTTATCACACTACCCATTTCTGCCAAGGCTCACTTCCTCACCACAGAAGTTTGCATTTAAATGTTGATCCATATGAAGGCTACATCTGGCAGATCATTCCTGTCCTGTGGTGATATTTAGGGTGTGTCTTAGTAAAATTTTTCCATTGACACACATTTTCATCCGCTGAAACCCATTTCATAGCACTACCGTCTTTCTTCTAGACATGCTGAATGCCTGTGTAATCACATAAGTTACCCACTAGATTATGCCTCTTATTTCTTTCAGCACCTGTGGTCTATCAGATGCTAATTTAACTAATAAGATTTTCAGGTATCCTGCTTCATTAATGTCTCATAAAATTTGGCCAAAAAACAAATATCTGTATCAGCCTACCTAAATCTTTATTAAATGAGTCTCTGGATGATTTTGACAGGACCACTGATCAGAAGTTCTGGTGTGGGTTTTTCTAGGTCTTTTCCTACAAATACTTCACAGACAAAGCTAAATAACTTCTAAATCCAAACTTTTATACTCAGAACTATTGATTATAGAAAACTAAAATATAAAGCATTTTACATTCTTCATGAAGAAAACTCCAAGCTGTGAGGGCAGGCTGAGCAGGAAAAAAAAGGGTCCATACACACCCGTCTCTCTACCCACATGTCATTGCACTCAGGCACTTTCTACACTGCGACACACTCCCCATTCCCACCTGGTCCTCTGAAAATTGCTTCCTCCTTTCTCCCATCCTTGGAGACCAAACTGGCTGCACCTGCTCCTTGCTGCCATATCTCACACCATCCGTAGTTTTGTAGCTCTAAGCAGTGATTTTCTCCTCTCTCTTTCTCTCTCTTTGCCCTCTACATCCTTCTCTTCCTCCTGACAGCATGGTCTGTTTTCCCCAAGGGAATCAGCAATCTCCCTTCCCCGCCCCCATCCAG
>JAVKLA010000074.1:12076141-12094233 GCA_034782735.1 Sagittarius serpentarius | reverse complement strand
GCTCTAATCTGATCTTAATGTTAGAAAAAGATTAGGGCGCATTTTGAAAGAATGGGAGATGATTCAGATGGAACTGGGGGGAATATTTTAAACAGTTTACCAGAGTAAGCAAGTTAGTATCTTTCTTAATGACCTTTCTAAAAAAAGAAAAAAGGGTGGGTCCTATCTGGCTGGACATTTTGATACAGTGTCCCATAAAAACAGTTGCTTCTGTTGGTAGAAAAACAGCAGGAGAAGAAAAGTATGAAATGTAAAACAGCAATGTCTTGTAATGTAAATGGATTAGTTGGGCTTGAGCCAGGTCACTAGTAAAGTTCTTTAGTGGTTCACTGTGGGACTAATCTTATTTTCATTAATAATAATTTCATTAATGATTTTTGCACACAGTGCAGGGCCACACAAAGCTGAATTGCAGATCTGGGAGGCACTGTAAATATAGGGAAGGATCAGGGTGCAGTAAGGAAAGAACGGTGGCATGGAGGACTGGAGATGCGGAAACAAGCTGAAACACAGAAACTTGGCATGGAGACTTGGGATGGATACAAAGAGCCAGCTGGGTGCTCACGATTTGAGTTACTTTAGAAATGAAAGAAAATGTTTTCATCAGTGAAAGGCAGCTACGAATAAGCAAATTCGTTTCTGTATTTTATCAGTTATCTTCAGGAAAGTTTAAGGAACAAGTGCCACTGTACAAAACATAAGTTAAACTTGTTTTGTGGCTACCCATCTCCAAAAAAAAAGAGGAATGCAGAGTAGAAGAAGGACTACAAAGACAACCAAGAGAGATGTCTCTGTAGGAAAAGAGCACTAAAGAGTGTCATTCATTTAGCCTAGAAATATCAAAGAAGAGAAGGGATCACTATCAATGAACACCTGAAATGGAGAGCTGTTTAGTTACAAATATAGACAGAATGGTTATGGTAAACCAGGGACAGAATTAAAAAGCTTTCTCACTTTTAGGTGTTATAAGGCTCTGCAAAATCTGTCCCAGAATGTGACTCATTTTGAGGAGAAAGTGTGAAGCTGTATATGAGAAGGAATGGTGGGAATGGGGAAAGACTTTAACAGTGTACAAAAAGAGGTTATACAACAACAGTGCAGGACTGGACTTGCTATTCCAAGTCTCTCCTATTCCTCCTTTTCCCCTTGCATCAGTTCCTAATTAGCCCTTACAACTTGTCTGTGACATAGATACTCAGTTTTCTTCCTCTTCAGCTAAAACAGAAGTACAGACAGATAAGTTTGCATTACTCTTCACTGAAATGTTCTATCATGCTCTCAGTTAAAGAGGCACAGTTTCACCTTGTGTCAAGATATAATCACTGGAGCCTGCAACCAGTGCATGTGTCACTTACATTATTTGACTTTTAAAGACAGAGTATAAAACGGAGAGGAAGGAAAGGAAATCAAGCAATAGCTTGATATGTTCATCATTCATCAACTAACTAGTAGACATAAAAAAATCTGAAGCAATTATTGTCCTACTTGCATCCAACTTGGTTTTGTCTTGTAAGAACTAAAACAAATCCTGACTAAAAGCTGATTAAAAAAAAAAAAAGAAAGAAAAGAGAAAAAAAAAAGAAGGTTCAGTTCCTTTCATTGGCTGGTAAAATTGTCAAAAAAATTATGAAGTAAAAAGGTATAAATGCTATATTTTTTGTAGATACATGAATATTTAGGCTCTTAAGCACAAGAATGAATGAAAATAGTAGTCAGAGAGAGAGTATAAACAGTTCGTCGCCATTTAGACACCTTCAAAATTGGTTGATTTGACACTTGAGGATTTTCTGATGACTGCCTTTTGTGATCAATGATATACTTGGAGCTACTAGAAGTGTGTTGTCTTTCCAACAGCTGTTTGATTCATTTCTGAACTCAGTGGAGCTGCCTTGACTCCCTCATTGCAAAGTGTAACAGTTTGGAGTGTATGGTCTAGTCTCCCATCAATGCTTTGAGGATTAACATGCATTACTGCTACTGACACTACAGGTACTACATGTTTAAGTCCCTGTGTCAGTGGGAAGAGACGCCATAGCATCAGGTTGTTGCACAGATAAGAGGATTATAGCTAAATAGTTCCTAACTGGTGTGAGTGATGCTCTTTTTGTTGTTTTATTTTTCCTTGGCCTGGACTGATTACTGAAAGCAAGAACAGAATATTTGGACACTGAATAGTCTGATTGATAGCTCTCTGGCAGTTTTCTATAGTTTTCTAAGGACAGACAGGAAATGTTCTTTATTCCATCAGGAAACATCATGCTTTCTCTCTGCATGATCTGGTTAGCTGGTGAGGTATTTCAGTTTTCATTAGAGAGACTTGCAGACCCTACACTTGAATTTTCAAACAAAAAACATTCTAAATGGATGGCTGCATAAATCTTAACCATTAGTTGTTAACCATAAATGTCAAAAAGTACTCATGCCTGTAACACATACAGTGTGGAACTACACAGATTACTCCCTCCCTGACCAGCAGTGGATTTGGCCCTTTTTTTGCAAAACACTCTATTAAAACAAAACAGAACTCTTACTATATATATACACACACACATTTCTCCCTCAGAAGCTATTCCCACTGAAATAACCCACTATGCGCAAAGAGAAAGTGTCTGCAGTTTCAGTCCTGCAATTGTTCAGACTCACAGCTGATACTCAAAAGCATCAAAAGCCTTAGAATCTTATGAACAGTAAGAAATAGGAATAAATGAAGTTTATTAAGTTTATACATACAACATTTAGTTTTCCATTTTCCATTTTTGTCTAAATCCACCTTTAAAATACTAAATTTAAAATCTGAGGCTAATCGGTTGTATAAAGCTTAGATGCTCTTAACATAAAAGCTATTGAAAAATATATGCAACCTAAGAGAAAGAAGTGACATTTCCTTAAAAGACAAACCAGCCATGACAATTTTGTTGTTATTATTTTTATTGTCACGTTTCCTGCTCCCTTTAATTCATCCCACAAGACACCACAGCAGCTGCCTTAGAGGCAAGCTGCTGGGAAAGGCAGTGTCTAAACCAACCTGCTATTTAATTCCTATCCTCTAGTTACGAATCAGTGAACAGGCACTACATGGTGCTTCGCCTTCTAGTTTTTGCCTTCCTGACTGAATTTCTCCCTTTGTAATAATTGCTTTTAGCACCAAGAACAGCGAGTTCCAGAAAACAGACTCACTGAGAGACAAAGTCCCCAGCTGGGGTGTGAACTTGTGGCACTGAAGTGCAGCGGAAGAAGTGCATTGAAGCAGTGACAGAGCTTTGTCTCACTAAAATAAGATCCAAAGCTCTCCTGTAATTAACTCAGTGCTAGCTGACTCTGTGTGTTTGCCCTCAGCTGAAGAGGATGTTGTACGCTAGCTTGAAAAACGGAAGGCCTCTCATTTACACAGGAAAAACCATCCTCCTCTGGAGCTCACCAGGGCAGACAGTGGTACTGCGTACACACAGTGCACCCAGGGGCTTGGGTGGCTGCCCGCACGATGCGCTCCCGCCAGCCCCGAGCAGCCTGCCTGCTGCCGTGCAGCAACCGGCCTCGCAGCCACATCTGATTCCCTTTTGTCTTCGGCTTTTTTTTCATTATGATTGTCTGAAATGTGGCATTTCACTGGGTGTCCCGTCCAAGAGCTGCCGACAGAGCTGAGAGGCAGAAGGTGCAGGCTAGTTCAGGCACTGCAGGGCTCATCACAGCAAAGCGAGAGTTTTATTTTCTCTGAGGCCTCTTTTAGGAGACAAGGTCTTCTGTGCATTGCTGTGTTAAGAGATTCATGTCAACATAACAGGCTCTTTTGTTGAGCTGATTAAAAAAAAAAAACAAACCCACGGTAACTTTTCCCCAGCTACCCAGAGCTAAATGAGGCCAAGAACGTGAAATGCAGAGGGAACTTGCTTTGAAATGCTTTCCTCAATTACTTTCACTATAGGCACCTGTGTTATCTAAGAAGAACTGAAGATGGCTATAATTTCAGTTGCAAAAGCTTTTTTCAGATATATAGACTGGGATTGCATCAATGTTGTTGAATTGCACCCACCCAATAGATGTAATGCTCTTTTTCCTCCAGGAAGGAAAGTAGGTTCAAAGAGAACTTCTACACTTCCTCCAGCTGGTGTACCAACACCATTCAGAGGAGGTGGACCAGAGCCACCAAAACAATATTCACTTTTCCTTTTAAGGTTGAATTATTAGAAACATGAGACTAATTCCACATAAAGATACCTCACTTCCTCCCCAGAACACAGATGCAAAACTGTCTTCAATATCACAACACTGAAAAAAAGGAAAACAGCAATTTTTTCTTAAATTATACGTAGAGGTCTTTTACCAAGTTTGGTTTTCAGTCATTGTGTTTTATCCCATTCTGTTGCTCTTTTCTCACAATTTCTTCCAAGAAAATATATTTTCCCTTTTCATAACTTGGTAATTTTTAAACATTTTATTAAATATTTGTTTTCTGTGACTGTGATAGAGCCTATCTTTTATTTATTTATTTGCAGGATTTGCACTCCAACTGACAGATAAAGCAATGCAAAATAAAAAAAATCAGACTGAAATATGTGGCAAAAAGGCAACATTTGCCCACACAGTTATCACTGTGTGAAAACTGAGATGTTGTAATTATTGCATATTTTAATTTAAAAATCTCTATGCATTGAGTACAGGCAGGGGCAGTAACAGGTAATATCTTTGGCAACATTTTTCTTTCCAAAGGGATAATTTTCCTTTACAACCATTTTATGACCTTTTTCAAAAGTGCTCCAGAATTACTTTGTTTTGCTGTATGACTTTAACATTTGTCCAGCCAGCAGTCCAGGAGCTTGCTGCCTCTCAATTTGGGAATGAATCTTTTCAAAGCAAAGGAGTTGCACTCCTGTTCATGTTTTTCCACTGCCACCATGGTCAGTTAAGGCCAGATACATAAAGTTATCTAAAGATCTAAGGAGGCAGATGAGTGACCCAGATGCCTAGCTCTTAGTACTTAATACCTTCTTCCGTGTATAATTACCTGAATGTTTCCATTCTATTTGTCATGTTTAGTCGCAACAATATGGGAAGTCTTGTAACATCACATGTTCAAGATCAACTTGGATATCAGACAACAGCACTCAGCATCTTAAGCTACTTAAGAATATGTCATTATTAAATTGAGTTGCTCAAGGTGAAAACAGAAGTTGGAGCTCAAACAAGAAGCGTGCCTCCAATGGGTCCTCAGTGCCTTATCAGG
Organism: Sagittarius serpentarius; assembly: GCA_034782735.1. Classification (NCBI taxonomy): domain Eukaryota; kingdom Metazoa; phylum Chordata; class Aves; order Accipitriformes; family Sagittariidae; genus Sagittarius; species Sagittarius serpentarius. The sequence goes on along the minus strand of JAVKLA010000074.1, from coordinate 12,089,012 downwards.
TGAGCCTTGTGCTCGCTGTTCAAAAGTGGCATTTTGGATTTGGAAGAAGCTTCCTACTAGAGTCTGAAAGTGCATTTCTAGTCTTGCATTTATGGGAATCAAAACAGATTGTCATATTAGCGGAAAAAAAAAGTAAAGAAAATCCTAAAAATTGTGCAGAGAAGAAATCATTTAAGACCAAAAGTTGCTTCATGTCCTATGAGTTGTCTAAGTCTGAAACTGAATGATTTCCAGAGGCAAAAGCATATCCAGCAAACAGCCTTCCTTATCCCTAAGTCTCTAGATGGTCTTAATTTTAAAAATATTCTTAATTCCATCAACCTTTATCCAAAATAGATTTAAATGCGGATACAGTACTTTAATTTAATGGTAAGAAGCATTTTTCTCCCTTTTCAACTTTAAATGTTTTCATTAGTAAAACACATTTTAGAGAGTAAAAAGCAATTTGCCATCCAGAACTATCCATATGAACCAAAAATATATTCATAAAGTTGCTTTGGTTTTCTGCTTGAAGCTAACAGCTGTTTATTTCCTGACCATTACTGCTAAAAGCATCTTTCTGTAAAATAAATAGTGATATGTAGGCCGTAAGGCAAATGTTTCCTGAAAGCAATTGTCCCCAAATTGTGGTATTACTGAAATCTTCTGGCTTCTTAAAAATAATTTAGCATTGATAGCCTATGTGTTGACAGGAGGCCTTGAACTAACAAGAGTTTGGGAGAGAAAGCAGCTTGGAAAAAGAAGCCTCAGTATTATTTAACATAACAAATTTTAAACCAGAAATGAACCATTAGGTTTACATTCAGGCAATCTTTAATGTGGCATACAATCTACAAAGTGGTATAAGAGCCTGTATTTCAATATTTCATAGAAACAAAATTATTTTCTAGAATTGTGGTCATATGCTGCAATTATTTTTGAGATCTTTTCTGTTTGCATAATACTCTGCTTCTGACAGCCCACTATAAGTAACTTGAAACTTCTTCTGGATGAATTACAGTAATCCTTATGGTGATTTTATTTGTTGTTACTGATGGCTACAAAATATTTTCTCTATTTCTCTCTTTATAACAGGTGGAACTCGGATAAGTGATGAATAATAACATCATAATCTCTACAGTTGCCACATTCCACATATGGATCTAATGCTACTACTTTAAATAAATAAATAGATAAATAGGTATTTAATAAACAAATAATACTTGTATTGAGAATTGGTTATTATCATCTTGTCTGATCTGCCTTCACTGTACGAGTTAACAAACTACAGAAATGTTTTACAAATATTACGCTATAAAAAACTGTTAACCTATATTAAACAGATAAGGTAAAAATCATATGTTGCTTAAAGAAATCCTGAGCGTCCTGTGACTGATATGCAGTTAGAAGAAAGCTAATCTGAAAAATTTCAGAAGAACCTTTTCAGATTTCAGTGGTGACTGTAGTAACTTCCTTTATGAAATATATGATTAAGTTTGATTTTAGCAAGGTTTACTTAAATGTAAACAGTCATTTGGCATGAAAATGTGCAGGACAAGAAGACAGAACTGTCTGAAGGTGGTTTCACTTCCAAATCCGGTGTATTACAGATTTACAAAGTGAGCTGTGCTCTCCAAAGCAAACCTGCTGATTGATTCCCTTCGCTCCAGTGAATCAGCCAAAATTCCCCATAAGCTGGAACGTGCAGTCATCCTGCCACCACTGAGCCCTGCCTCTATAATGAAGTGTGTCCTGCCTCACCACAGCAGGAGAGACAAGACTTGCTGGTCCTGTAGGAGCATGCCACTCTCTGAGACCTATAATAAAAGTTCTGAACTTCTCATACACAGGGTAAGTGGACCCCCTATTTTGTGTATCCCCGAAGTCCACCATGCCCAAGTGTGCAGCTCCAGCTCCACACACTGGTGCTGGAAGATAATTCTGAGAGGTAGTGCTCAGGAAAAGTTTGTATTACAACTGTTTTCCACAGCAGCTGAGAAATGCCTTGAAAGTCTTAGGCAGAAAACTAAAGAAGTCTACAGGCAGGTATACTCAAAAAACATTTTTTCTTTTATTGCTTTTCTCTTTATGTAAGTATATTTACAATTTTCTGGTTGACTATCTAATTATTTGCATTGCTAGAAATACACATTGATTTTTCTCTTACTGTTTGCATAGCATTTCTTTTCATCCATTGAACACAAATTCCATTCCCAGGAAGTGAGGATCCAAATATAAAAAAGTGGTTGTAAACAAGTCCCAAGGATTTTTGTGTATTTATGAAAAAGCTACAAAGTTTGATTTGAATTTCAGTGTGAAAGAGTAAAGCGCCAAGTGAAAGGAAGGAGGTCTACTTGCAGTTGTAATTGAGAATCTTTTTGGCAGGGGCATGCAATGGAGAAACAGGCAAAATCTTCAAGTAGTCCCCAGATTGTTGTATCATATAGACACCTTCAGTTTCTTCAGTGAGACTGAGTAACATGACATGCAACTGAATAAAAGCGTATTCATGTGTTTCCACACGTAGGAATGCTTGTTGACCAGGATTCTAGAATGGGAATTTTCCTCACATCTTGCTTGTATTTCACCTGTAAATTCTCCCAGATACTCTGTGGACATGTGTGATCTCCTTGGTGATTCTACCTCTCCCCCAGCTCCTTTCTCCTTTTCTTCTCTCCATGAACTAACATCAGGGCCTTTGGCAGTTCACAGTAAATCTACAAGTCATTTATCATAATTTTTGGACAACTCAAACATTAACATGCTTAAAAAACAAACAAACAAACCAAAAAAACAACTCCCTGATTTCTTAATACAGAGCAGACCATGCTGCAGTAAAGTGTTCATGCTGCAGTAAACCGTTCCTGAGTTTCATCCAATGATCTTCCCTTAAAATCAAAGGAAAGATCTGAATTATTTCAGTTAATCCTTGTCTCCAGATGGGATATTCTTGTCTTGTTCTCATGACTTTACTGGCTGTTCAACTAACTTGAATAACTGCAGATTATTACAAAAAGAATCACTAGTTTTTAGAGAATGAGTGGTTCTCACATCCTCTTCCAAGAATTTCAATGGCTGCTGCTTTAAATCTGACAAGTTACTTTTTGTCAACAATATTAATTTGAGACATGAGTCTGGAAAACTGTAAACTTTATGGAACTTTATGAACCACAAGTAAATCCACACTTCTGTTTTCAGTGCAATAAAGTTGTACATGTTAAGTCTTTATATGATGCTAACATAGTAGGATTAAGATTATGAAAACCTTTCTAGACTACCATAAGTAAGGATATACGAATCTTCCAGGACCTAAAGAATCATAAATATATCAATAATTTCAACATAGTTTTTTTCACATCATAATTTCAAAAATAGCTTCATGGACAGTTTTGTAATTGTTTACCCTGCAGATTTTGCTTTTAATTAGCTCATCCTTGGCAATGCAATTTAATTGCTAATGAGTTCCTTGAATGAATAATGATAAATGTTTTATTCTTTTACTGAAAATCATTTTGCACAGAAGTGGTTGACTTAGTTCTAAACAGGATTTATCCTCAACAGTTGGCTAGTATTAGTCTTGATTTTCTTCAAGCTTGCAACGAAATCTGAAATAAATAATCAGAATGTTTAGTGAAGAGCAAGGTATATCCTACTTATTCCTGTATGCCAACAAATGCTACTGGTTAACTCTTGAAGATTTAGCTATACTCTAAACACAAGCTACAACTAAGAAATACTGTCAAATCTTTATCTATACTTCATGCAACTGTAAGCAGCTGAGTTACTAGCCAAGATTATTAATTCTACAGTCTTTTCTCTAATTATATCTGTTTAATATCTGTTACAGTTGTTGGCTGCAGAATTTTGTTGTCTTCAACAGTTCAACTAAAGATCTTTTGAAGTGGATTTTTAGTTAAATGTACCAATTTTGCTGGAATTAGAGAACAAAAAGAACTGAAAATTCTAGGTAGCTATTGCCACTTACCTACTCACTTGTCACAAAACCATAAAGATGTCCAGAATGGCTCCAATATTAGTAACGTGTCCTCATAACTGAAGTTATGGCTTCCCCCGAACACCATGTGTACAATGAGAATAGGGCAAGCATATAGGATAAATTCTTGGTGCTATTACTGGCTCAGCTTCCAGCTGTTTACATTTCACTGCCTTCCTGGGAAGGGCATTGTTTCTCTGTATTTAATACCTTGCAATGGAATTTTTTTCCTTAGCTCACCTTGAGCTGAGGAAAACACAAACTCCTGGAGTCCACTACATCCTAAGCAAAAACTTCCACAAATCAGTAACCCACTCCATGAGGCATTCCTGCTTTCCATTTTTTCTGAACCTGGTTTCCTTTATTTCCCTTTGCTCCCGTACCAGACAAGAGATACCCATCCAACTTCTCCAAGGTCTTTGTAGACTTCTGTGTTATCCCCCTCAACTGTTGCTTCTGCAGACCTTAGTCTTTTCTTACCCACTCATCCCTCTTTTGTAAAGTATTTAATGCCTTTGATCATTTTTATTGCCTTTCTCTGAACTTCTTTGAGTTAAATAGGTATTAAACTTTGGAAAGGATAAATAACACTTTCCAAGGCAAAATATAATGGGAATTCACATCAGAGAACTTGAGAAATTATAGTAAGGAAGAGGAAGATAATAGTCTAGAATGACAGTATAATCAAAAGAGAAAATAAATTAAGTCCCTTTACAATGTGTACCCAAACTAATGTACACATCAAGCAATCTACTCCACAAATTACTAATAACGTGATCCAATGATGACTGAACTGCTTGAAAAAAACCCTGTCAATTTCAAGTTCCACAATGTTAACAAAATTCTGTTTCGTGGCATTGATGCTATACATCTGAGAAATAGAAAGCTGTTGCTTGGTTGTTGAAGTTTCATACAGGGCAGAGAAACTGGGAAGGTTTGGCTTGCTCCTAGCTGAGAGATGGAAAGGGTTGGTGAGTTTTGGTGGGGCTGAGGAGTAGAGTGACAGGGGTCTCCCTGTCTCCTCACCTTCTGCCCAGTCCCTTCGTACACTAACCCTCTCTTATTTTAACTTGTTTTGCAGAAGGAGTGAAGGGGAGAAGGAGCCAAATGCAATCCTGCATCAGGAGGAAAGGGTTGTGGAAGAGGAATGGAAGTGAGACAGATACTGGTGCTCAGGGCTTCTTCTGCTGAGGATAAGCAAGAGGGCTTTACAGGCTGAAAGAAGAATCAGTGGTTGGGAAAGCAGGCACTGCTCCACCAGCCAGCCTCCACCTCTGCTGGCAGGTGCTTGGTGGGCAATTTGCATCCTGCCTGCTTCGCCAGTGCTTAAAGCCAGCCCTCCTGGGACCATAGCCTGACACCCAGATACACAGCTTAAATTACATGGGGAAAGTCTGAGTAGCGCATACTCATGCTAGCTTGGAAACACGATGCTTCTCCTGCATAAACTGATGCAATTAAGTTTTGCACTTGCATCTGCATTTACTGTACTTATCATGGTTATATTGCTATCTATCTCTGGATTTCTAGATAAATGCATTCATGTGACAGCCAATGTTTACTCTAATCACTAGAAAGAAAAAAAAGTAAAAATCGGTGCGGTGTGCAAAACACAAACCAACCCTATACTGTTCTAAATAGCTGCTGAATATTTTTAAATGCATATTAATTAAATATATAAATATATATATAAATATAGCTGTACTGTTAAAGTTGAGCTTCAAACCATTTAAAACAAAAGGTCACTGATTCTTGCATGACACAGCAATCTTTTGAATGTTGCGTGCTGAGTCAGCCCATTGCCCATGGGCATCTCTCAGGAAAAAGTGAGTTTTTTGAGCCAGGCTTTGAAAAATGATTCACCTACACTATACCTAAATGATTATATCAGCGACAAATGACACCAAATGGCAAACGTTTTTTTAAAAGGTTTGAGAATGTAAGATAACAGGGCAAAACAGAATCTTAGAACTGAAATAGTGTGTTTCCTAATCTTAATGTAAGAACAGGCATCATGGCACTGATGTCAAGTAACAGACCAAAAATTATGAAACAATCTCAGTAGCACACAAATTTCTCACCCCACCTTTTGCCAGGATTATTAGTTTTTCACAATAACTTATTAATAAAGAATTATTCTAAACCAGAGTAAAATTTCTCTTGCATAAATCACAAAGTGCTGTAGAGAGATTACCATACCAAGGGACCTGCAGAAATTATAACCTGTGAAAAAATGAGAAAAGATTAGAAAATGAATTTAGAAACATTAATAGAAAAAAAGAAGTACCACCAAGATTTTTCAGAAATCATTATTGCTGATTGAAAAAAAAAGTAGTAGTTATATTTTATTGTTATTTCAGTCAACTACTGAAGGAAAAGAAGAACATATACACATGTGTGTTTTTTAAAAATATCAACATAAAAACTAAAAAAATAAATAATTAAATTTTTGATCTGCTGTGAGAAAGACTTCAACACATTACTTTTGAAAGTATTCTTTGAACCTGTTGTGTCAATACCAATTCTTATTAAGGTTGCACAGCTAGACCAAACAAATCAGGACTGTACACCCATCTAATCAGCCATAATAGCAAAAAAAATGTTAGCTGTTGCAGGTGTAGAAACAGAAGTTTGCTTAGGGAAAGTCCTTACTTCAACTGTAATTTTCAAGAAAAGTGGGAGGGCTAGACAACATGAGAAAGGATAGCCCTAATCCCCTACTTGCTCTGAGTGCATTTTAACAAAGTAGATTGTTCCAAACAGCTAGTTTTGGCTTGAAACATCTTTACTACGGTAATACACCTCTGCTCCTGAAGGATAGTCTTTTTATGCACTAAGTAACCTCAGTGTCTGCTGAGTCTATCGTTGCTGAGACTGTGCAGTCCGTGCTTATTCTTAGTATATCAGACTCTTGCTTGATTCCTACAGACTGTTTACTAAATCCTCAGTCAGATTGTTCAGACTTAAAAGACATTTCTGCCANNNTTGATGGCTTTACATCAGAGATAGAGATGTCTAATACTAAAGAAGTAAAACTGGTTCTCAGCTGCTCATTCTCCCTTTTTTCCATCCTTCCCTCCTCCTTCTTTTTATCTTATTCTGCCTCGTTCTGTTTTATAAAACCAAAATTAAAAACTTCCTGACTAAAGGCTTCCATGGTGCAAAATTACGCACACTCCCTTCACCCTGCTGCAATACAAACAGGATTGCTGTGTCAATGAACTGCAGTACCAGACCAAGGTCAAGTGAAGAAAGGTAGGAAATAAATGGTAGTGATCCGGAGTATGCTAAGGTAAGGAGGTACTGTGAGTAAGGGGCAGAGAGTTGGGTGTTAGTGGGGTAAATCCTGTAAGGAAAGGAACTAGTCAGGAAGCCTGTGTGATCCACCAGTAATGCTGAGAGAAAAAGATTGCATGTCTGTTTCTTTATTTTTCACTATTAGTTCTCACTTTTTTTTTCCCCTAAAAAGGGAGCAAGAGACAGAGAAGGAGACTGACTACAAGAGTCTCAGAAGAACTTCCTGAAAACTACACAAGAATTATACGAAGGCTGAGGCATCAGAGGGAATACGCACAGATTATGCAGAACGTGAAAATTGAACTTCATGGCAAATTGCTTTAACCAGCTAACACTGAGAGCTACCAGTTGTGGATTTAAATGTCTAAAATGTGTATAAGAATAAAAGCATCAGGCTACATATTTTGGTTCTTCCCTTGTTTGGGTATAGCAGAAAGCAAGGTTACCCTATGCAAATTCAGAAAAACACAGACCGTAATACAGGTATTTCTAGCCAAATATTTGTGTGATTACATTAATACATAAATAGGACATCTAACTTTGTAATTCTGTTTTTGTTAATTCTGTGTATCACTTTTCCTTTTATGATAATGCAACATTTATTACATTATCAAACTTTTTTTATATCCTGTGCTTTCTCAGCTTTTGAGCTTAAGTGGAGGTATAGTGTTTTGTACCTAATTGTTCTTTCCTCTTTTGTTTCTCTTCATTATAATGTATATGCATTGTTTTCCTTTAGACAGGAACAAATGATTCTGCTAAAAGAAGATCTACAACTTTAATGAAGTTTCTGGACGGTGCCCATGATTGATTTTAAACTAATCCAATTTCTTATAAAGACCATGTATCTCTTCTAACATTACAGCATTTGACATCACAACCAGACAAAATCATCTCACGTATGACGGATGAACAGCCTCAGAGGTACCACTGACAGAATGCAGAGCCTCAGTGTTTTCCACAAGGATGTCAGGAGAGAAAAGAATTGTCTCCTACACAGGAAGTCTACTTGTGAATAATGTCTGTTCTTTCAAAACTCAGGAAGATCTCAGCAGCTGATTTTGCAGCCAGATTTTGGAGTCATCTACTTCATACTCAAAACAAATGAAAACATTAGTGCGAACTAGGTGGGCTCTGGAGTTGAAGTCCAGCTTTTTAAGTCATGCATCTGCTTCTGGGCAAATGTAAATGAAGGGGGTGACAATGTGTTTCACTTAGCTTATTGTATCCTTATACTCAAAAGTGAGTTCCATGAACCTCTATTTGATCATACCTGTCCACTCTGAAAAAACTCCAATAGCAATATTTCCATAAACTTCAGTGGAAACTGACTCCACCGTGTGAATTACTCACACAAAGAGATATGAGCTTAATAACAATTTCATACTAAGTTTTGAAATAAAATCATAACATTTCATCAGTATTTTCAGTTCTTCCCCTCCTCACTCATGCTTCCCCTTTCTAAACTTTCTAAAAGAGCAAAATACTATTGAGATATTTTAATAGCGACCATATAAAACCTGTTACCCTAAGTTTTCAGAGGAGTGGGTTTTTTTCAGTTAAAGATCTAAAATATTTTCAGAAGTGTGGTCCACATCTCAGTGACATCTCATTACCCATCCTACACTCACAGGCTACTTATTTATAGCAATGTCCGGTTGATGTTTAACCTTTAAGTGAAAGAACAAATAATCACAGTGTGAACTATTACAAGTACTAGCAATAAATGAATCACCTATTAAATCAACTGTGCCATCTACCAAAGCCACTTTAGAGAGAAAATGCTGCTCTTACATTGCTACCTTCACAGCTGCTGTCTCCTAAAGATTTACAGTACGTCTGCAAAATGTGAGGTTAAAATGTCGTACCACTGGACATGACTGAATTAAAAAAATTCTTCCTCCTCTGATTACCAGAATTAAAATCATAGAAAAGTAGAAATGGGAAGGACTCAAGGGTTCACCTATTCTTTATGCTGTTCAAAAGACAGTATCAATTACACCATTTTTTTCATGACACAAACTCCTCAGCCTAAGTCATTTATTGTATTGTTTCATTATTTTTATCAATTGAAATAAAAATCAACTAAAAACCCTATACGAATTTTTCTTGCTGCAGTTTAAACCAATTTGTTCTTTCTGATCTTTGCAACGTCTTTGCATACCTGACTTCTTGTTTTTCCCCCTCTAGTCTTTCATCTTCTTTGGGTTTAAATAGCCACGGTCTCTTTAAGTTTCTCTCAGAAGTGATCTATTTTAGATCTCTGATCTGTCTCATCGAGACCTTTCAGATCTTTCTTACTGATACATACATTTCTCAAAATGTTGTACACTTTTCTCAAGCTGCCCAAAATAAAGACAAAAAACCCACCACACTTGAGGCCTTACCAATGGTAAATATATTTTTAAAAGGAATAATTATTTAACATTTCTTACAAGCTCTGTTTATGTTGCATCCTAGTATACATCCTAGCATTTTCTTGTACAGCCTTGATGGTTCATGGCTAGCTTCTTGCTCACTATAATCTGAAAAGTTTTCTTTCAAAACAGTTAGTTCTATCCTGAATTTCTGCAGCTTATTATTACCACACAGATTTCTTCATATTTATCACAATGAATTTCGTCCTTACTTCCCATACCATATCTCTAATTTGTCAAGATGATTTTGAATTCTAAACCCTTCTCAAATGTAGTTGTTATGAAACTTTGTTTCCTACAGTATATTTATTAAGTAAACTCTTTTTTCCCTCATTCCTTCTCATTCCTAAAACTACCAAGCAGTGCCTCTGCAGATGATCTTATTCTTTTCTTTATTAGGCCACTGTTTCCCACTCTGTGGTACAGTTGTCTTTTGCATGTACACAACAGTTTCATCTAGACCATGTTTTGCAAGCACTCTTATGAAAATGTCCTGTAAGGGAATTCTGCATGATTTTTCAGATTGGATATCCTGTGTTGAAAACCTAGTTTAAAATATATGAAAGTAGCACTGTTTTTTTTTCTCTCTCTCTTTTTTTTTCTTTTTAACTTCATGTGTTCTTAAATTTATCAAATTTTTTTTTTTTCTCAAGCTACATGGAAATAAAAAATTCTGGTACAGGAATCTAAGGTTCCACTCTGTTGCATGGACTATTAAATAATAATAACCTGTACAGATTATATCAGATTAATAGATTAGAACAGAATAGTTACATATTAAATGAGATCTAAACTTCCCATCTACATGTCATCAATGTGGCATGCTTGCTGTTCCATAAAGCAGATTAGAGGCAGATCTCTTCCTAGAATGATTTTCAGTTTTCTGGCATTCATCTGAATACAGCCAGATATTTGAGAAGGTTAAGTTTTTCTCTTAAAAGTTGTTCTTTGAAAGTCCTCCTGAATCTTCTGGTGAAGATAGGTCCTTATTAATGTATTATAACATTTCTGATTTTTCCGACAGGTCACTCATGTGTGGCCCACATGCTATGGAGATCTCAGGTAACAAGAAGGAGAAGGTTGCCCTCATCTATGCTCTCAAAAAACAACTGGCAAGTACAAACTTCTTTCCTTGGAAACAAGTCAAACCACAACACTTTTTTCCAAAATGTTTCATCCTCCCTTCATCTTTTATTTTAAGAAACAAAGTAATAAAGGATTTTGTACTTCTTTTACATTAAAGAGGGATGCAAGATATAGGTTGGTGTCAGCACCTACCTACAACTGTAAGGACACTAGACTGGTTCACAGGAAGTAACATCTACCAATTTCTGTGAGACTCCTCTCAAAATAAAGTATTATTCAATGTAATGATGGCAGAATCTATTCGTGAAGGAATGCAACCTTGTATGTGTTCAAGGAAAAGAAAGAGACATACACACATAAAAGGACAATAAAAGAAGGACAGAGACACTAACGTCCTTGAGCAAATGTATTCATTTTTATTTCTCTGTACTGTTTCAATCTAAACCAATTTCTTTACTGTCACAGGCAAAATTTAGCTTGGGCAAGTGCAGAGAAAAAATACCGTGAGGACTGAAGAGAAAGACTGCTTTATTCTAAGCTGCCTCCTAGTCCCCTGCATTAGATGGCTGAAAAGTTAAGTATACAGCAGTCACTGACTTCAAATTAAGTAGTAATGAATACAGAATTCCACGAAGATTCCATGAGTTAGTAATTACAGTTTTATTGCAATTGGAAATGGTGAAATAAACTCAGTCTCCACTGTCCTATACATATAATTGATGAGTTAATTTGTCTTCAGCACTCTCACAGTTTTAATATTTCTCCATCAATGCCATGAAAATTAATAGGATGCAAAATGTATAAAATCATATCCCCCAAGAAACCACTGTTCACCACCAGTGAAGCATATTTATTTCATTTGCCTTTCGTGTAGACACCATCTTTTTTCTTTTTTTTTCTTTTTCTTTTTCTTCTTCTTTTTCTTTTTTTTTCTTTTTCCTTTTCTCTCTTTCTCTTTCTCTTTCTCTTTCTCGTTCTTTGTCTTCTTTTCCTTTTCCTTTACTTTTTCTCTTTTTTCTTTTTTTTTCTTTTTTTTCTTTCCTCAGTGACATTTTCGGACTTGGCATTTTGTGACATTTTCAGTTTCATATTGCTGACACACTGGCTGCAGAATTAAAAGTACACGCAGAGGAAGAGTTGCATTCAGGCACATCAGCAGAGGTTTACATGGGCTCCTTTACTTACAAATATTTACAAGTAGACAGCTTTCATATGAAAAGGCTAGGTTGATTTTTCATTTTGTTTTTTGTCTCTGTTGTCTTTTCTGTCACGATTCACTTCATTTTGTAAAACCTATGGCTCCATAGCATTCCTCTGGGATTCAGTCGAGCAATAATAAACCGGAATAAAAAGAAACTACTGCTCTGCAGCAGACTCTGGTTGTACCAGGTGAAGTAACACTCTCACAGAATGGGGAAGAAATAATCCTTATGGAATAATTACTCTTAATCTTTGTTCTGCACACACCTGGAAGAGTGACCTGCGTTGCTGCTTTTTGGCAAGAGTATCATCTGCATTTCTTCAAGGGATCACAAAGGTCTCACTAGCTGCTGTGCAGGCTACGGTGCTAATCCATTGCCAACTGCAGCATTTTTGTTTTTACAGGTAAGTGTAGTTTTTAATTTTAATTGATGTGTAGGGTAAAGTATTCTCAAGAACAGTCCAAAGCAGTCCAAGAAATGCATCCTCAGTTAGCTTCCAGGAAGGTGAGGAAAAAAGGTGCTCTTTATGGGAAAGGATGAGCCAGGACTGTTTGCACCTGCCATGGCTAATTTTCTTCAAAGTTGAGGCTTTTTACCTAAATAATTTCTCTAATATCAGTGGGAAAAGGACGAGATATTAATTTGTCTGACCTGCAGGGCTATTTACTTGAAAGTCTCAAAATTTGGCTCCACTCATATATGCAGGCCAAGTTAAAATTTAAATCTAATTAAAACCATCTTATTCAAGTAATATTTAGGATTTTTTTTCCTAACTTCATATTGGTGTGAAGCTCTTCTTGTGTCTGTGTTACATCTAGATTATATTTTTTCCATCAGATATATTTCCTGTGGCGAAATGGCTTTTCTGCTACACACGAATGTTGGTAGAACCCTCA
>JAVKLA010000074.1:12034939-12047499 GCA_034782735.1 Sagittarius serpentarius | reverse complement strand
CTAGAGAGAAAATGGAAGTAGAGATGGAAAGGAGGTTGGTGGGCGGGGAGAGTGGGGAGAGGAACAAGCTTTTCTTTTGCCTTTTTTTTTTTAATTATTACTAGTTAATGAACAGAATCGCAATATTTACAAATGCAGATGGTAGTTATTTTCCATGTGCATAAGAGTTAATATCAGTAGCAGTAGACATCAGCTGTGGTCACTGCTTTTGTGTAACTCCAAACAGAGAGTAAGCCTTGAAATCTCCTGATTGTCTCGTTAAGCAGACTCTATTAAGGAACTGTAAAACAATTTGCATTACTTAATCTTCTGAATCCAGATGAGGCTTTAATCAATTACAGCCATTAACTGTGGGTGCATAATAAAACGAGAAGCCTAATGCATTCAGTTGAGAGTCAGGTGGGTCACTGTATCTTTTCTATCATGCACAAAAATTTATAAAAATAGCTAAACAAGTTATACACCACATGAGGCAAACAGCTTATTAGTCAGGAAAACAAATTATTTTGTCATGTGGTAGCCTGAGACACAAAAGGACCTCAGTAAATCTATTCTCAGGATTAAGGCATGGAGAATTTGGCTTTAGCTTAAGCTGCAAGTTTACAAAGGAAGTTGAGGGAAATTCAGTGCAAATTCTCCAGCCTATAACCGAATATCCAAATGTCATGATGCAATGATAAAATGCATGACTCTCTTGCTTTTCATACTCTTTCGATTAGGGATGCATTTTGTCAGCTTCATTTTCAGTGAAAATAAGATATTGAGAGGTTTACAAAGACCAAATACACAACCCAATACAGTTACACACAGTGTTCCTGAGTAGGGAGTGTCATCAAACTGTGTTTAAGTAGCAAGCACCTAGCACTCTTTGAAAAATGTGCCCATTTAATAATGCCTCCAGCTGGAAACACAAAGTTTTATTAAAGTAGTTTACAGAATCAGGTAAATGGAGACACATAAAATGGGGAAAATATAATTTTTAAAATAAATATTTCTGAAATTCAGCATACTTCAGTAATAAAACAAAGAAATTATTTAAACTTCAAAAGGATGTAGATAAAACTATTTTGTGCTCAAAATATGCAAGACAATACTTTTCCAAAGAATTCCAATCTAGGAATCTAGTGAATCTAGAAAAATGTCAGCTGAGACCCACAAATGACAACCACAGCGCAGGAATAAAAAATATTTGTCTTTTTATCCTTTACCACTTGCTTGTAGGGCAAATGAGGGCAACTAAAACACACTGAAGCACTACATGTAGCAAAATTAGCTTTGTTCTTTAGAAGAAATTTGATATTAGGTTTGAAACAGTGGAAATAATCTTATGACAGCTAAATGAGAAATTGAAAGGTAACCAGCTGGTAAGCCAGTAAATTGTGATTTTATGAGCTGTGAATTTGATCCACAGACAATTTTAATAAATAATCTTTGAAATCAAATTCATGTTTCTTAATTCAAAAGCATGTAGAAGCATTCTTACTTGTTTCGTTTATGCTATTCAATGCACAATGAGGTCATGCATTATTGAGATGCTACTCAGTTCTTGATTAAGACACAGCCCAAATCATAACAAACACAGTAGCATTTTAAGAACTGGAGGCTAAAGAACAGGAAACTATAATTGTGGAGAGAAGCAGGCAACACAGGGCTGAAGAAGTACCATGTTCCATACTGTATAGACATTATCTTTAGTTTTATAACTATCATATTAACAAGGTACACATGCAAATTAAAGTAATTAAAATATGTTTAGAAATTATGATGGAAGATGTAAAGGGTCAAAAAAGAGCTTTGAATAAAGGTGGCATTGTTTGCCACTTCAGATTTGAGATGAGGACAGAGCACTTGCTTAGAAATCCTGCTGTACCAAGTCTGTTCCATGTTGTATAAATTTATTACTCTACTAAATGTCATAAGTTTGTCAATATTACTTTTTAATTAAAATTTGGGTAGTACAGCTACCTTCAAGAAAAAAACAAACCATGCTTTTGAGACTAACAGCTACTGTGCACTACAGATCAATATTTGATAATGGCCAGCAAGTCTACAGAGTCAGATGGTAGTTGAGCTTAAATGTGATTTCTGATGTTGTCAACGGTACAGGGCTACAGCTGTGGCAATGGACTTCCCTCTTGCCTCCGCTGACACTTACCGGTCTATTCCTTTCTATACCACAATTTCCCAGCCTCATCTTCTCAGTCCATTTTTCATGTAAGTGTATTTATTTGCTTTTTATGGGTTAAGCTTGGAAGAACAATACCAAAAAATAAAGGAGATAAAGGAGAAAAATTCATTACCACTAATCTGTAATGTGCAAGTGCTATGAATAGTGTTTGATCTACCTGAGTCTTGAACTGATCTCCTTCATGGATACTGCATGAAGTTATTTTTAGTGCAAAAGTTGCCAAAGTGCACCTGTAAGTCTTGTTCATAAATACAACTGATCATCTGCTAACTTATCTGATATTTTACAAATAGGTAACTTTTTTTTCAATGTTTAATATTTCAGCTGAATTTTAAATCCATGATCAACTTAGACTTCAAAATTTCAAACAAATGAAGAACAGTATTTTCAGAAATGATAAAAAAAGTCTTTTTTCACACAATGCATAGTTCTGCCTTGAAGTTTTCTACAACAGAATGTCATTGTGGTAAAAAAAAAAAAAGAAAAAATCAGACTAAAGATTGAGGATTTATGTAGCCAAGGTAAGTTACCAGAACTGAAGTTAATGAAGGAAAAGGTCTCTGTGCTTTCCACTAATAGATCGGGAACTGACCACTGTCAGAAACAAGATACTAGAGAAGTAAATCCTAAATTACACGACATGGCTCATTACCTAAAACTTGTGATACTCTTTCTATTCTCGACTGCCATAAAAGGGACAAGTACCCTGTCAGCAGGCTGTCATCTGTATTATCGCTGGAGCATATGTGCTCCTTGTAAAACACTCGCAACATCTGGAATGCTACGACGCTTGTAGACCAAAGTCCTTCTTAATGACAATAACGTGTAGAAACCGGTAACGGTGTGAAGAGTGTCAGAACAAAAACGATCTTTCAGATGCCCTGTAGAGGCCAGGAAATATCATGCCTGAGATTACAAAACTGGCTTGTAGCCATCAAGCAGTCCCACCTGTCCTGTTTGACTCCTGTTAGAAGTGCTGATAATTTGAGTACCAAGCCTGGAAGCAGGTGAAGCTGATACTTGTCTTATCAGCCCTTATTTCCATCTCAGTAAGCAGAATTTGTCACACATTGAGGCATTTATAAGGTACATGGGGAACCCCTTTCTGCCATCCAGAGCAGATATTGAACAAAGTTTTCCCAGTTCTCTGCAGAATTCCCCAACCACAGGCGTAGACAGTTATTCCCATTTTTTCTGTTCTCGGGTTCACTGAATAATTAATTTTATTTTCCAGCTCGAAAAGGCTCAACAGTTGATATTAAGGAAAGATGACCCAAAGAATGTTCCAGAAAGCTAAAGGATTCTGAATTCAGAGAGCAGGATTTGAACCCCAAACTTCTATGCTCCATTAAGCTCTAAGGTATGATCAAAGGAGGAGAATTTTTTTCCCCATTTTTTAATTTCATATAATGCATAAAATCTTTTCATGTTACATCTTTCCATTTTATGTTCCAGCAGATACTTATTTTAATTTATATAAAACCATGGACTCTATTAGCAAGGTATGTTGTTTTTTTCCCTTGCTGTTCATTATTCAGTCTTTTGGGGGGGACAAGGCTGCTGCTTTGTTTCCTTTTCCTTCACATCTCTTAAATTTTTTTTTTTTTTTTTTTTGGTCTCCAGATGACAAGAGAATCTCAGCATGAATTTTAAAGATGTTAGAAATAATTTTGTTTTGTCACTTAATTTATTTAATACTAAATCTGACTTTACGTCATAGAATAACTACGTTGCTTTCTGCTTTTCCTAACAGTCCTATGAAAGAGTAATGCGTACAAATCATTTTACAGTTTAAAACTTTTGAGTAAAGCATGCTAACCCTGTCATACTAAGTGACAGACAGAAATGTCACCATTGTTTGCCTGGGACAAATAATCCATATGCTTAATGTATAATTCATCTGATCTTTAAGAATGTTTAACAATATTGAATTTAGATAAATTTCAATAGTATGGTGCATCAAACTCCCTTTATCAATTTACACATGTGCCTCATCAATTTAAGGCTGTATCTATATCACTCTACCTCTATGTTAACCCTGACAGGTTTGGAGGTCGTTCTTATTTTATAGCACACAGACACTAACACTGCCCAAGTTGTATCATTCAGTATCCTCCTTGTGACCTTCTCTCTACCGTTCTGAGCTTGAGAATCTACAATAAACCAAGGTTGTACATCCATCACTGCGGCATTTGCTGTGGGGACATGTACCTAGTAGTAGCTTGTCTCAGGGCCATCGGAGTCTGAAAGCGGATTGAAACAGTAGTCTAGATAAGATTTAAATCCCTCCAAAAATAGGATTTCAGTCCTTTCCTAAAGCTTCCTGTCCATCAGACTTGAAAAAGAACAAATCTGAAAATAAAGGCTCTCAAGTAGCAGGGAGAGGGGAAAGTGTTTTATAGTAAAAAGCACGTGTGCACACACATACACACACTCGCACATGCAGAGTCTTGCTGGCATTCCTGAGCCTCAGAAGGGAAAAGGTGTGGGCTTGGTAGCTTTTAAGGTATCACTTTTGTGAAAGGTACCAGATCTGTACTGTCCATTTTGCGTCAGCTCAGTACAAACACTGTAATATGGCAGGATCAGGAACATAAGAGTTGTGGCTGGACATTTCTAAAACGCATTGATGTCTTTCCCTTAAGATATGCAGTATGCTTTTGAGTTAAAAGGCTTGCACAATGCAAATACAAAAGAAAATTAAATCTATCTGAGGGTTTTATGTAACAGCAGACAATCGTAAATAGGTCCTCTTTCTTCTAGCGCGTAACAAGTTTGCATGATGAATACAACAGATACTCTCAATCTAAAATTTGTGTACAGTCATGGAGAGAGGCTGGTAAGTGGGACAGAATCTCTGTTGACATAAACAAACTAAAGTGCATTCTGCTTCGACTTAAAAGAACAAAGGAAGTTGATAAAAATATAAAGCTTTAATATTTTGTGGTTTTTTTCCACACACACACAGAAAGAGTATTGGCTTTTTTTATGGGTGGATTGACTTAGTGTTTGGCACTAATTTCATTCAGAAGTAGCCCTGTACAGGAAAATCCTCATATCTCTTTTGGCATGGTGCTAGTTTTTCAGTTCTCCCAGCGTCAACAGCCCACTTTTTGAAACACTTTTCCAAAATGTTTTCTACACCAGTGCCAACAGTTGAGCAGTAACAGGAAGGTTACAAGTACGACTGCAGAAGAAACAGTATCAATATTGACTATCATCTCCACAGAAAAATAAACCCAGCTTTTTATTAATTTGTAGCTTAACAAACTAGTTAAGCAAGTCATGCAATTTGTTTAATAGAGTGAGAAAGAGGGAGAGAGAATAAGGATTATTCCCATATGTCTCCTCTTCCCCGCACATTTTTCTATCTTCTGTCCATGAATTAACACATCTGCATTTGAAACACAGCTGTAAGCTGTTGAAAGATTTGTTGTACTTCTACTGGATGTAAGAGTATCAAATAGTAAGAAGGGAAATATTAACTGGAAATGGGGATCCAAGGCCTCAGAATTATATATATTCCTTAACGCAACCTTGATGGTGGAATAATCCAACTTGGCTCCAAAAGTTTTAAACATATAAAGATCAGCAAGATACTCCAGTTCTCTATGCTTCTTTCAAAAATTTGTTTTGATTTTCAGCAAGGATACATGGAGGCTGACAACAATCCTAATCTCTCTAAATTATGGTGCTGGGATTTGCTGATGTGTGCAATCTCAGAACTAGAAAGTGAGAGTATTTCTGTGTATAAATTTAAATGAGACTGCAAGTCTGTTTAGGTCATCTGCAGGCATATAAACAGAGGTGGGAGATGGCTCCTGCTCTTTGTAGAAAATCTGATACCAAGTGACCTTGGGTTTCCACCTCCCCTAGTGTATCAAAGTCTGCTTAGTTCTTGAGGTACGAAACCATTTGTGTTATTACAAAACTTCTTCTGTTATAAGAACAGTTATGGGAGTAAATCAACATCTGTAAGAGCTTTTAAAATCTTTAATTAAAGACTTTAAAACTTAGGTCCAGAACAAAAATGAATTATTTCAGCTGAGATCATCTTACTTGTCTGAACATGAGCATACCAAATACACCTCTGAGCTGAGTGAACTACTATACCTTCTCATTTAGTAGTCACATCCAGGTTAAAAGTTGTAGAAAAAGTCAACAATGCAGCAAATGTGACAATAAAAAATTCTAAGGAAGGTATTCTTCTGCAATAAAGAACTAAGATACAGAAAACTGAATTAGACAGTTTTATTACTTCTATGTTTTCACCTTGCTTTCTATGTCTTGCCTATCTTAAACTACCTACTCTGCTGGACTCTTTTATTTTTGTCAATGGTACCACACTTTTCCATAGCAGAACAGTAGCAGATAACAAAGGTCAGCTCATTATAAAATGCTAAGACCACTGTCAACATTTCTACTCAGTAGAGAGGTTTTGGATGGGATAGATCTCCTTTTTAAAGGAATCATATTCTGGTTCTGTGTCAGGAGAAATCTCAGACATTTGACTGCTGTATTCATTCCTCATTGGATCTTTCCCTTAGCAATTTAGTAAGGGTGGTAAGCATTATCAATAACAATGTGTTAATAAATTTTGTTTGGAACCTTGGGATATAATTATTGTCCCCTGAATTTAGACTGGAATTCTTACACTACTTGCAGCTATGTTACCTTCAAATATAAAAGTTAAAAATAGATGGAAAGTCTTTTATTAATTTTAATGGGTTTGGTAATAAATCCTTCCTGACAATACACTGTAATCACTGCATTCTTGAAAATTAGGTCTCCCTGTACAGGAGCATCATGTAAAATATTTACTTATGGAAACAGCCTCTATAATATTAATACAAGCAAACAAAAAATGGATGGCTGAATCAAACTTAAGAACAGGAAAATACTCAAACACTGTTTTTTCACTCTGCATTTTAGGAAGGGCTATAAGGCAGAACTAAGCATTTCAACTTTCTTCTTCAACTTTTATCAAAACATCTGGTGCTGGCAAAAACAAAGTTGAAAGTGGAGGACTTATTTTTCAAGTAGTATAGTTACCAATATACACACATACTGTGGAAGGAATATTTAAGGACTTTGTTTTTTCAGAAAATAATGTTGTGGTGAATTTTAAACAAAATACTGTTCTTTCTCTAGGGATTATTACTCATAGTACCTCTGTACCTTTTACATCTGCACCAGTACAGAACACAAAGCTGTGTATATCCAGGTAGAAATGTACTTTCTCAGTCATGGGAGAAAGTAAAATAATTACAGTGAGCTTTTTATTTTGCCTTTTTTTTTCTTTGTTTTGTTCTCGTTGCTCAGCAGTTTGCATGAATAAAAGCACAAACAAATTAGCAAGAGTTCCCTTCAAGAAATTAATGAGAAAGGGACAAAGAAAAACCAGGAAAGAATAATTATGCTTCTGCATTCACCTTTCCAGACAGAACAACTCAGTGATGCCAAAACTTCTCCAGCCTGTGAGGATCAACATGAGCAATTAATCTAAGGAAAATCATCTTGTTCTGTCTTTCTCCTGCAGTTGCAGTCCGTATGGAAAATCACTGCCCTAGATATCAATGAAAAGGAGAGAAAGGAGCTTCAATATGTAAAGGATGTAGCAAAGAATAACTGTTTCAGGGGTGAGCATTAAGTCTTTAGTCTGATCCTGAGTTTGTGAGCTTTCAGCTAAGGTCATGTTTTCTGTCACAGGCAGTCTGGATAACTGGAAAAATGCTCCCGTACAAGCTTTTCCGTGGCCAACTGTGGACATGTATACATTATAAAAACATATTGAAGTCTGTTCTAAGAGGCAAATACATTTTTGTTACTTATGTAAATATTAATGTGTTTTCCTCGAAAATCTGCCCAGCTTTTGAGCCTATTGCCCAAACAACGATGTTTGGATATTCTTGACAAGATTTATCTTTTAGTCTCAAGGCACTATCAAAATATTAAATCTAGTTTCTCAGTATGGGAGGGGAACATGTCAGGGAGAACTATTGCCCTTTTCTAGGTGAAATAATAGCTGAAAATTCCTCACTGCAGTTGTGTGATTCTCAGTCAGATTAATTTTTAATTCTTTAATTTCATAAAGGGCAAATCTTAAAAGTATTTTTTCCATCTTCTACAATGCATAAAATTTAAAAATGTCATGCTCATAAATCAAGTAGCCATAATTACACATGGGTATGACTTCTGCTCTTGGTTCAAATGCAAACAGCTCAGTGCTGAGTAAGTAATGGTCAGATAAAGAATAGCTGATATCTACTCTTTCAGAAGATACACAGAGCTGATTAAAATAGTAATGGTCATGACAGTGTTCACTAAAAGGAAGCAATATAATTCACATTTAAAAGCATAAATTTATACAACACATATTATACATACCCCCAAATGCAACAAGAAAACAAATGCACAGACAGACATCTCTTATACTTTTTTAACATGTATACTGCTCCTCTCTTCCAGCATACCAGAGGTCCTGCTTAGTTGCCCATTTTTCAAGTTGGGTTGTGCCCCTTTAGTTACACTGAGCATAAGTTTTCTTCAGATATTATCCAATAAGTTTCAGTGGTTCCTTTTGTAGAGCTAGACTTAATTTCAACAAGGTTGGTAGGATCTGGACCTCAAACTTAGCGATCACACTTATTTCTATTTGTAACAGTAAAGCTTTTAACAATCATATCTGAAGCTCTGTTACTAGCATAATAATGAGGTATCTGCCATCTCCATCATTTTAAATCTAGTAAACGCAAGTATCTCAGCTACTGTTAAAAAACCAGTTTATCAGATGACACCTAAGCAGCTGAGAGTGATACTAAGGAGAAAAGCATGGGTATAATTATTTTTATGCCAATTTTGTATTTTAGACATTAAAAATACATAACTTTTTATACACTGAATTCACTATCAAGTGAAGAAGTGTTCACATGAAAGTATGTTTTATTATTAATAATAAAAGTGATGTAATTCATATAATTATTAAAATACACATTACATCATAGATTATAAAGTATGTTATTAATAAAAGTATAATTAAAATACATGCTATTGTTATTAATTTAAATATTTAAATTTAAGTGAGTTAATACTACCTTATTTTTTAAACATGGAAACAAGTCCACTTTAGTGGGCTTTCCAGAAATCCTACTGAGTCAAAAAAATCAATCTTCACTAAAATTTAGTAAGAAAACATTAAACTACTATGCAACATACATATATTAATTTTGATAAATACTTCAGACATTTAAATACTTTACATCTGGTTGTCTCAAGTTAACTAAAATGTCACAGGGATAATCTCACAGAGATTTTAGTTAACAAATAGAACATACCATATAGTATAATCAATTGTTGGTGGTATTACATGACATTATGCACAGAGAACCCAAACATGTAGTGAAAGGACTTTTGAAAGGATAAAATTCGAAAAAGTTCAGTTCATCCTAATAGTGTCTTGACATTATCTCTTGCATGCAGTAGTAAGAAGGACAAATTTTGAATCTTGTCCAAAACAGCATGTCCACAGCAAAAGTTCCAGCTATGGACTGCTCTGTTGCTTTTTAGTATTACTGTTCCAAAGTCTTTTCTGATATCTCCACACATTTGAAATCAGCCTTGGAAGTGAAGCCAAGTGCACTAAAGCACTAAATACAGAGAACTCCCTTTTTCAAGTGATGTCATTTGGAGCAGCTTCTTTGAAAGAACTCCATTTTTGTGAGAATCATGCCCATCATCTTGCTGAAGTCCATCCAGACTGAACCAGATATGTACTACCATACAGAATCATACACCACAAGTCAAAACCACCACTTCAGAGCTGTATAAGAAAACTCGTCACAGTCCTGCAGCTCCTTCCTCACTGCTGGGGCAAGCTTGGGGAAGGCTGGGGTTGGTTTAGCTTATGTCAGTATGTGAGCTGCTGTTACTGCCTCTACTCTGATCTGAGCGAGGGGGAAAGGCACAGCATGTAGCCAAAGCCACAGGACAGAGGAGGAATCAAGGAATTCCCAGGGGCTTAAAAAACTTGTAGCCTAAATCGCCCTAATGGCACTGAACTTTCCACAAAGTACAATAAAAAAGTGACCCGGAAATCAGTTCACTATTCAGGCACAGAGAGAGATCTATTTCTATAAGCACCTCATCTTTCAAGTCAAGCTTGTGAAGACTCCTTATTCCCTAGCATAAAAATCTTGGGGAAGTTCACCACAATTCCATACCTCACCAAGCTGAGTTATGATTAAAAAAACAGCTGTATGCCTGGATCACCTATTTAATAGTCTTAAATACTGTCCTGTGTTTAGAGATGAAAAGCATGCATATTTTTATAATCAAACCCCAGACTGATAGATTAAATGTCTTACCTGAGGCCAACAACTATGGCACAAACCAGCCAATGGCTGTGTGTTGTTCTTTGTTGTCTGTTCTGTACAGGTTTCAGAAATAATCCAAATAGCTGTTAAGAGATTGCTGAAAGTGGTATCATTTATGCAGTTAGTTACACTAGGCAAAGTTTAGTAGGAATAAGCATGGGTTGGGGACTGAAAAATAACTAGTAACCACCAGAGATCTCTTTTTATTATAGTAAGATGCAAACAAACGTGGGTCAATATTTTCTAAAACGTGCCATCATCAGGTGGCTAATGATAAGTTTTCTTTCTGTATTATTCTTCACTTCAGGTTCTGCAGGTTATAGAAGCCCTGCTTCAATAAGTAATGAACTGCATGGATGTTTAATCAAAGGCAGACCCTGCTATTAAGAAATGTGTATGTTGGTACTTGCCAGAGACTTCTATTTGAATGTATTCTCCACCAGCACCCCAAAACAGAATTATATGATCCTAACTTTGTTGTGCCTCAGTTAATACAGTCATAAATGAGTGTCACTAAAAAGAATTCAAACCAACCTAACTACAACTACAGACCGAGTTTCAGACAGAGTTTTGGTATGGACTGTCCTTTTTGTGGCAAAGCCATTTTTAAATGAAGAATGGTCCCTGATTCATTTCCCTGTACTGCCTCTAAACAAATATACAGCACAAACAAAAGAGGAAGAATGAAACATGAGGGGCTGAGGGGAAGGAGGAGATAGATGCTCAAGTCACGACATGATTGTGTTCAGCTGCAAGGCAGGTTAATGAGATCCTTACACAGTGTGTTGGGTTGACCCTGGCCAGCAGCAGAGCACAACACAGCTACCTGTTCACTTCCTACCTCAGTGGGACCGAGGAGAGAGTAGGAAGAGCAAAAGTGAGAAAACTTGTTGCTCGAGTTAAAGACAGTTAAATAAGTGAACAAACGAAGAAAAAGTGATGTAAATGCAAACACTTGCCACCTCCCACAAGCAGACTAATGCCCAGCAAGTCCCCAGACAATGGCTACCTTGGAAGACCAAACTCCTCTCAGTTTTTATTGCTGAGCATGATGTTATATGGCATGGAATATGGTCAATATACTGAACCTGAATTGACACCCTCTGTTCAGGTTTTGCCCACCCTCAACCTGCTTGGTGTGTGGGAACAGTGGGAAGAAGATAAATCCTCAATGCTATGCAAGCACTGCTCATCAATAGCCAAAGCACTGATGTGTTATCTTCATGGTTTTAGTGACAGATCCAGCACCATACAGGATGCTAAGAGGAAAAATAACTCCATCCCAGCCAGACACCAGACACACCACTAGCTAGGTTCACTACCTCTTCACTTATTTCAACACAGATGGATAGCAACATCTTCTTTTCAATCAGGGATATGATTTTAATTTTCTGGGGCACCCTATTTTCAGCACAGCTGTAGCTGCCCCTATGAGAATCTGATGAGCTAAATATAGGTGTATGAAAGACTAATATAAGTTTTTATTGCTGGAAAATGTATTTATGTAACCACAACAGCAGAACATGTTTCCAACATCACTTCCACCTAATCCCTGAACTACCAGGTCACCAGATTTGTCTGGGTCTAACTTGGGACACACAGCTTTTCTTAGATTGGTTAAGCTTATGAAATGCAGTCTGTATTGGCTTTACTGTTTTAAATAGCTTCATACCAGCAGTGGATGGACAGATATTTACCCAGCTGATATGGAAATATAATACTTGATCCAGCAGATATCTTTTGATATAGAGTAGACCACCAAAACAAGTTTTGATCAAATTTCAGCCAGCACAATTAATTTACGCCTGTTGAGCACTCCGAATCAAGTGGCTGCAGCATTTTTAATCTGCTACTAAGAATCCTAGAAAAGTGTAAAAAACTCCCCCCAAAATTGCATTTTGTGTCAGGAAAGACATGGAACTACTGGAGCGGGTCCAAAGGAGGGCTACAAAGATGATCAGAGGGCTGGAACACCTCTCCTATGAAGACAGGCTGAAAGA
>JAVKLA010000074.1:11929314-11945961 GCA_034782735.1 Sagittarius serpentarius | reverse complement strand
TTTCGTTCAGCTCTTTCTCAAGGGAATTCTATGTTTTTCACCTCCTTCCCACTCATATTCGAATACTCCAGTTTTTCAGGGGTATTAACGTATTTGCTCTTCTTTACCCCTTTCCCAGACTCCAAGCGCCTTTTCCTTCCTGTTTCTTTCTTAGAGGGAATAAGATGGGACGGAAAGGAATGAATTTCTCAGTTTCTGAGATGCTATAACAGAGGAGATGTTAGCCTGCTAAGTTACAATGGGTCAAAGTTAGTGATACAAACTCTTAAAATACAGTGTTGCTATGAGAAACACTTGCAATTGATTGAGTGTTTTCAAAATATGTATGCTTCAGTTGCTCATGTTTGTTGAATTTGGGCTAACATACAGACTTAAGACCTGCCAAAGGAAGTCTTTTATATTTTAATTTCAGGGTAAATTAGACAAGCAGCTTCCAAGTAGTAAGAAACAGAAAGTCATATGTACTTGCTCTGTTCCAACACAAGAATGTATTTCTCTGCCCAGAAAACTAAAAATTTCTTAGAATAATGTAGGGTCTTCTTTAATAAACAAATATATTTCAGGATTTTTTTATCATAGAATCCTAGAATATCTCAAGTTGGAAGGGACCCATAAGGTTTATTAAGTCCAATTAGATGACTTTTGAGTTTAATTCAGTGAGTTGTGGGTGGTTTTTTTCTCATTTCCTGGTTGCATTACAAATTTTTCTTTATGACCAGAAGTCTCGAAACTTAAGATGATAAAAAATGGGAAGCTGAGATTTTCAGATATCCAATTCTTTCCACACACTTTGGATAAACCACAACAGTCAAAAGTTCCAAGACATTCGATGAAGTTGTGAGTTTTGGTGGTGTTCTCACACCTGTTGATGTTGTTCCCTCTGCTCCTTTCTACCTCACCTCTTCTCAATGTATTTGTTAATACACTTCACGTCTTCCAGGCTGCTAACTCTGGAGGGAGAGGAGTGACCTCTACTTTCCATTTGCATTACACATGTCCTACCAAGGTCCATGCTTCTCATGGCTCATAAACAACTAGCACAAATTTAAACATCCATAATGGTATATAGAAATAAAATAAATCTTACAGCCATTCTATCCTTTTTAACTAAGTGTAGCTGAAATTAGGCAGGAAAAATACTTTTCCTTCGTCCCTCTGCAGCTGTGCTTTCTCTTTGTACTTGAGGTCCCTCTGCTGAAAAGAAATATTTTCAGAAGTTTAAATGAAAATGAAATTTGTTTGAGTGAAAATATAACTTTGGTGAAAATATAAATCTTCTGTAGACATACATGGGACAAGAAGCTTGGGGTGTAAATGGCACAGCTACAGGGAAACAGCCAACTCGTGCCTTTTCAGTCAGCATGACCATCTTGAGCAGCAATGAGACAGTATGAAAGAGCATTGTCCCCCTTGGTTCCATAAATTGTAGGTGACTCCTTTGCTTGGCAGTTTAAAGTGGACCAGGCTATATAGAAGGATTTGGGTTTTTTTTCTCAGGTGCTCTCAAAGGGACAGCTTCCTCTGCTCAGCATTTTTCACACTCTTGCAGTTAAACCACTTCCCATCACTTCATGCTAGAAACAGCTGAATTTTCTGATTTTTTTTCTGTCTGAAAGGAAGTTTAGGTACAGTGCCTCTTTTTGTTGGGTCAGGAGAGAAACACAAATATCGTGCTCAGGTAAGAATTACAACCACAATCATCTGTAACACAAGGAAATTGCAGAGGGGACACCCCCCATGTCTGCAATGGAAAAGTGGTGGTGGTTCCCTGTGGCTTACCAGTACCCAGTCTGAAAAGTGGCTTTGCTGGCAGGCCCTCTGCCCTCTGTCCTCGCAGGAAGAGCAAAGCAAATGGAGCTGTTCTTTTGGCAGCAGAAGCTGGAAGTCAACAGGCAAGAGGGAAAGGGGCTGAGTTTCTGTGAAGGTTTACACTCTACTACAGATATGGTTTATTACACTAAATAATTCCTTCTGGGAAGAAAAAAAGACCCATTTACACAACCTTCATCACAACACGAGGTGGAATTTAATACTTCCTCTCATACCGAGGAGCCCCGTTGCCTTCTTGCAACCAATATATTATTATTTTATTTTCAGCTGGTGAAAAGGATGCATTGTTTTATATAAAACATAAAAAAACATCACCACAAGTGAGAACAGAAAAATCCTTCAATGAATGCCTTGGAGAAGTAATTCTGGGTAACCAAGCATAATTATTCCCAGGCACAGCATGGAGAGCATTGTCCTGCATTAGCTCTGAGAAAGCACTGCACTGAAAATACTCTGTCTCTTTACCATTCATGGATTCTGCTCTGGTTCCCAAAGTGAATAAATTAAAGAGGACAGGCAATCAAATATGAGAGGAAAATGTAAACTTTCCAAATTCTAAAAAAAAAGTGCTGTGGCTTTTGCATGTGTTTGTTACACTCTTCAGAGAGATTGCTCCAGCTTAAAATTATTCATAGCTGATATTTGCTTCAGGCCCCCGAAATAAAGCAAGCCACCTATCTATAGGAATCTAGAGACCAAGAAAAATTTACAAACACACTGTTTTATAAGCACACTGTTCCATCTATTGGCTTCAGAAAAATGACCTTTTTACATTCAAGATTAGAAATGTGTTGGTCATTTACAGTGTAATCCATGATTTCCATACAAACTCTGCCTCTAAAAATCGTCACCCTTAACTCAAGGGTTCTGAGCTGTCATTGTTTCTTTTTACTCCAAAGAAAGATCTGGGCTTTCACAGACCATGGCAAACCCACCATTTGGATTGAATTACCCCTGAAAAGCATCCTGGTATTAAACATTAGAGCTACACTATTTTCTTTAAGTCTTATGAAAGACAATGGGTATCTTATCTTAACTGATTTCAAATCACAGTTAGAGGATCAGTGACACAAAAAAAATCTCTGCAAGAAAATAGAAGGGAAATGCATGCATTTTGTATTGAGAGGACACAGTACTCCTTAAGCCAACACCTAGATACATTGGGAGGTTTTAGTGAAGACTTAAACAAGACTTTGAGAACATTACCAGCAGACCAGCATAGCTGCTATTTTACTTGATAGATTTTTCTTATTACTTGCATTAAAGTCATTACTAGTGGCTTTTGGAGCTTAGTTTCATTATGTAGTTCAGCTATGATAAGTTTGCTACCAGCACCAACACCAGTGACAAAGAAACCAGAATAGAGTAAAAATGGTTTGGACAAGGTTTACATAAATTATGTTTACAAATTCACTGAAGAAAACATTTCAGATTATTGAGTGGTTTAGTGCTTTTTAAGAAACCATGGAGGCCAAATAAGATTTTGAAGCGTTGAAAAAGGGCAGATAAAGCACCTGTCATTATTAATGTGTTAAAGAGGGAAAGGCAAGCTAGGGAATTTCAGTTTTACTTGCATCCCTCAAAAATATTTGAAAGAAATAATCAAACATAAACTTGACTTCAGATAAAGCACCTACAAGGAACAAAGATATGAATAATGTGTTCATTTGCTGAAAACAAATTTTCTCAAACCAGATGACTTTTCTTCTGTAAGAGGAATATGCCTCATAGATAGAGGAGAAAATATAGGTGTTAGTTGTTATACTTCACGAAAGCTCTTGACATGAGACCTTTCTAGGATCAAGCAAAAAAATCATGGTTAATATGAAACTACTGTAGGATCAAGTAAAACTTTTAGGCAGACTGGAGACAGCAGTCAAAGAAGGTAGATATTAATGGTGCACTATCAAATGTGAAGGAAGAATTGAATGTTCTGCAGGTGTATGTTTTGTATTATTCAGGTTTTTAATTAAAATGAGCTTATTAAACTCACAGATCTCAGAAGGACTACAGGCACATTGAAAAAACAGAATTAGAAATCAAAATGATTGTGAAAAATTGGAGAACAGATTTGATGGAACAAGGCTAACATGAAGTTTACACTTGGGCAAGAATAATCAATCCTGCAACTGCCAGATGGAGAAGAACTGATTAAGCATATCTGCTGAAGAAGACAGCATGGGAGTTACAGTAAATTGCAAATTGAACAACAGGTTAACAATGATGTGCTGTTTTTAAAAAGGCAACTATCAAATGAACATATATAGAAAGAGGAGAGTTGACAGTAAGACATGTAAAGCAATCTTTCCACTCAGAAATGGTAGGGTCTCCATCAGAGTACAGGGTCCACAGAAGATATTTATCAAATGGAGGTGATCCAGAGAAAACTAATGGCAGTTCTAGAAAACATGAGGTAGGAAAAAGTACTGAAGGAAGTAGAAATGTTTGGTTTATAGAAGCAAAAAGAAGGAGAGGTATACATTTCTTAAAGAAAATATACTAAAAGTAGCTGTAAGAGAAAGAAAGGAAACAAAACTGCTTTCTTATATTATGGATACAAGAAGTAATGGGCATGGATTGCAATGGAAGGTTAAAGTTTGACATCAGGAAAAACTTTTAGTGATACGAAATACTAAAGCACAGGGCTAGGCCGTCTGGAGGATCTGCAACCTGTATCAGCGGGGTTGCAGGATCCTGCCTTGTACCTGCCTTGCAGAAAACAATGAACTAAAGCTTCTCTCAAGGTCTTTTCCAAAAGTACTTTTCTGATTCTATGATGAAATACACATGAAAGCTTCAGCAGCAGATACCTCTCAAGTAACAGGCAGCACAGGCAATTCTAAACGATACATTGCTGGAGTTCTCCCACTGGGAAGGGATGATGTGCTTTTGTGCCCATAGAGCAAACAGTGATTTGTGGAGCCTATAACAATTTTAGGCTGCAAGCCAAGCTACATACTTTGGATTCGTATTCTTTGCCATCACAAAAAGAGTGGTGAAGGCCTGAGCTGATAACCATTCTCACAGAGATGGTGAAATGGCCATGCCTCAAACCATCCATACCAAAAAGCTTATGACACAAAAAAACCCAGATATATCTTACTGACTGAGATTGCCTTAGTTTGTTTTTGTCTGGACATGTTCCTGGGGGGAATAGTAAATAATCCCACAGTGGTAATGGACAATAATAAAATGTCTATTCTCATACTGCTGGATTTGCCAGCTCCTGTAAATGCTGTTGCTTGTGAGGTGCTATTGGCTTGGCTGAAAACCCTGCTAGGAGTTAACATAACTGCCTTTCAGTAATTTTATTCTTGTCTCTCCACAGTCTTTTGTCCAATTCTTTTTCGCCTTGAGTTCTGTATCATTTATGTGAGGATTTGCAGGATACCATCCTTTCTGTTTCTGTGTCTATAAGGTCAGTACATTTGTTAATGTAAAAAAAAAAAAAAAAAAGAAAAAGATCCAAAGTGTTAAGAAACTGAAAAAAATAGTCTGCTCTTGGAAATGCTCATTTGTCTAGGACACAGTGGGGTTTCCATTGCCTCGTATATTCTTGTCTACTATTAGTCTGAATAGAAGATCCTTAACAAGATTTAGGAAGAAACTTTCTCCGTATAGCTAAGTCATTACGGTGCAACAGTGATTTAAATATCACTACTTAATTGGCATAGTGCCCTAAAAGCACCGGTATCTGCATCAGGACCTGGTGTACTAGGTGCTGTACAGAGAAGCACATATTAAAAAAAAACTGGTTTCCTTCCAGTCTGTACTTTCTTTTAACACTTTCAACCCGAAGGTGAACATGCACTTTACAAATACATCTGCACATTCTATGAAGCAAAGGAATAAGGAATCTCCTGCACAAAGTCTCTGACTTTCATGTTTGTGAAAGAAAACCTGAAAACAAGTAGCAAGACCCTCTTTCACCAGGACTCCAGGGCTCGGGAGGCAGTAAAAAAAGATTTCAGCCTTTTCTTTAACTTTCATGATTTGTGTAGGTCTTAGGGTCAACAATATGTCAGATGGAAAATGTAAAGCACAGATTAGGAGCATTTGCAGAAAAACAAACAAACAAAAAAAAAACAGAGAACACAGTCAAGCTTGGGACAGCAGCAAGATGTGAATTCTTCATCTTCTATTTCTTTCCTAGCGATTTACAGTCTCCTGATCTCCTGTCTGGTGGGGAGCAAAACTGAAGCATATTGCTCCCTCTTCTCTTCTCTTCCTGCAACCACCACAGGCAAAGGCAACGCACCATGCAGAGCCATACTGACCCGGTATTTGCTTCCGAAGATGCTATGCCAGAAATTTACCAAGAAAATTTACCAATCCTGTCCAAATACCAGCAGTGTACTAAAGGCAGGTGCACTACGCAATTCATACTTGCTGCCAGTAACCTGTATCACTAGGCACCAAGGGACAGGTCTATGATCCCATCTCTTCTCCCCTTGTGTTTCAGAGAGGTTAATAGGAACAAGGAAGTAAAATGAAATTAGCTGTGCTAGTGCCTTCTATGGTATGGCTATATATAAAGCACAAGGAATAAATCAGCAATTTCTCAACATATAACAGGTGTTGACCCAACATTTTCAGGGAGGTGCCACGACCTTGCAAGTGTTGAGCCATCATATATCAAAAGACAATCTAGACCCTTTGAAGGTCAAAGGCCCAAGACATTGACTTTATGATAAATGAACGTTATGCAAAAACCCCTGCTAATAATACAAGCGAACCAAACAGCAGCTTCCAGTCCTGCAACATCTTTCCTACTGCTTTCAGGTTATTGGAAGGACCATGGGGTACCATTATTTAAAATACTGCTTTGCAAGTTTTAAGAACCAGAATTTTTTCAGACACTGACAGGAGAAAAAACTACAGAGAGGTTATTTGTGGATATCATTTGACCAGCTCTATTTCTAAGCAACTTTTTGCCATTAAAATGTCTATAGAGTGGTAAAGCTTCTATTCATTTTTCATAAATGCACAGCCAGCTGAAGCTACAATTTCTGCAAATAAACTTGTTCCAAATATAGCTCAATGTACAGTAGGAAACTGATTTATTTGTGGTATTTGGATGCTTAGAAGTGCTGGGACACCCAGAAGTGATGTTTCTATTTAGCTAACAACCACTGGGCACTAACAGCATTGAGCATTCCCTAGTCACAACCATTTGCATCAATCTCAGCCAAATGTTTTAAGATACAAAACTATTATGGCATATCAATTATTAATTTTATTATGAGAATTTCATCAGTAATTTTAGCTATAAGGATTGGAAGTCTGAGTAGTTTAGGCACCTTTCCCACAAGGAAAACATTTGAGTTTCCGAGCATCTTATTTTGGTTTGATTAGTGTTTTCTGCAGTATTGTAAAATGCCTGTGATGGTTCTATTTTTATCAGGATTTTTACTTCTAACTGTATTTGGTTTCATATATTTTTATGAGATTCTCTCTTCCTAGGAGGATGATAGTTTCTAGCCCAGGGATAACAACATCAATGCAGGGATAGCAATTTTAATTTTTATTGCAATGTTTGAGGAAAATCGTATTATTGATCCTCCCAATCAATTGAACATGACATCCTCTGTCCTCCCCTCAAACCCAGCTACTCACACACACTCTATGCCCTCAGCACTCTTCGGCTCTCCCCACTCCCACACCTCACAGCTTCTCATTGCAGAGCAAAGCTCAGAGCTCCTGCTCGGCTGAACAAGTTCACCTGAATGGCTCCAGAGTTCTTGCCTGGGGAACTGATTTCTCATCATCTCTGCTAGGCACATCCCTGTGCACAGGCCAATGCATTGCTCTGCTAGCACAGATGCCCTGCAAACATGTAAGGAGAGATACAGCTCTTCCCGCAGCAGACCAGCCCCGCTGGAGACATATCCCGTGCAGACAGCCTGACTAATTCCCCCATCTCAGCCTAACCTGCACCACTCAAGAACCCCCACAAAACTACCCAGAAGCACTGGCCAGTTCCTATCCAGTTCAACTTCTCTATGTCTCTGCAAAAACTAAGGGGAAAAGGATACTCAACAACAAACAACTTACATTTCAAGAGGAAATACAGCACTGGAGTGTTCTGTACACTGATGCTTAGCCCCGTTGTAGCTAAGGGAGCCGTAAATTCCTAATTATAGTATTTGGCTGGTGGCCAAGTAACCAGAAACACTGCTCAACCAGAGCTAAATGAGAGGCTTCATATCCGATAAAACAATAAGTTGTATAGTTGTGTACATTTTTATTTGCTTCGCGTAAGGAAACAAAAATCCCAGCATTAAAATACTATCCAAGGAGGGGTAGATGCAAATTAGCAAGAGGACATAAACTTGCATTCTTCACAGTAAAATATTTGTTCTGAAAGATCTTTGCCTTAATATTATTATTCCAGGTTGCTGTCAAATGTTCATTTCCCCATGTTCTCTCCAGTTTCTCTCAAGTCAGATGCCACAGTGAGGGCTGGTCACTGCTGCATGACTGCAGTAACTTACATGAATTTCTATCTCCAGAAGAGGCATTGCCGACTTATCCTGAAGGGCTAATGTGTCGGGACCCTCATCCTGGGGTCAGGGCTGTGACATGCCCCTAATGCTCCTCTTGCAGCACTCCTCTAGTGCCAGTGGGGCATGCTGCTAGCTGCTCTAGTTTTCAGATGAGGTTTGGGGTCCCAGAGTATTGGTAGTGCTACATTTCTGTTTCAGGTCCCATGATAGCTAATGCTGTTTTTAATATCCAGCCTATGCCATTGTGCAATTATATGAGAATCTCTGCTTTCGTTTTCAAAAAAGCAAGCTTTTAACCTTCCTGACTAAGGAAAACTTGAACACGTATCTCAAGTGCATCTTAATAGCTCAGAAGCAAGAAGGCTGCATTATGCAATCACTTAAGAAAAGAGGCTGACTGCATTTTGGGGGCTTATGAAAGACAGGGTTATACAGGAAATGGGGAAGAGATAAAGCCACCGTTTCAAATGCACATCCATGGTTTTTTAACAGAGCTAAACCAGGGAAGTGCCAACGTATCCCCTCTCCTGTTGGCTCCTTACAGAATTCATTGTCATGTCATCTAAAAGAGATTTGCATTGGCTTGCAGACTCCAAGCCCTCTCGCCACAGGTTTTGTCCCATTGTTTCTTTTACATCCCTCATGACAACTGTATTGAAAGACCTTTCAGCAGAAGATGGTACAAGGAGGCTAACACCTGTGCGTGCCCTATTTGCCTCTGTGCTCCAGCATGCTCAAGGGGTCTTTCAGAGTGGATTCTGCTAAACAGCTGTGCTGCTTTATTTGGTTCTTTTGTTTAAATGTAGGACACATTATCCCAACAAATAATTATAGATATTTTGCACAATCATGTGCAGTACATATGCAGAATTATGTGGTTATGCACAATAGTGAAATTAAATGATCAATGGCAATTTCTTAATCTAAGCTGAGCCTATGAAATAACCATTACTATCTCTAGCTTTTGTTTAAAAAAACTAAAATCTTTTATATGACAAATAAGGGAGAGGACAATATCTCCTTTCAATTAGAGGAGTGTGACAGTACCTCCATGCCTAGTTCCTATTGTAACTAAAAGTTTGCAATTCCTAATTTTAAGAAATATCAGCAGTTAAACCTATTCTGGGAAGAATAGGGGGCTTGTATAAAAAAAGTTAATTATTTTCCTTCTGAAGTATGGAGGGTGTCTAATGCATATTGGAAAGTTTAAAGACCTTACTGAAAGTGGTCTTTTGGATCTTTTACGGATCTTGCAGGTGAAGCTATTTTTTAAAAAAATATGTCTGTGGGTCAGATCCTCAGGAGGGCTTAATGACGTTGTTTCAGGGGAAGCAGCTGAACTACAAGTATGTAGATAGATTAGCTGCACGACAAGGTTCCCTGGTCTTGTCATATTTATAGCTATCTTTTTGAATAAAAACATTGCGGGCAGAAGTGAGACAGTTTAAAATTACAGAACAAAGTACCAGTCAGGAAAAAAGACAGCAGCAGGAGGGCCAAAGATGAACTGTGCATGAACCAGAGAGAGCAGCCCATGGCCAGCTATGCGGGGAGCAGTGTGCATCCCTGTCCAGCTTCCCCTTCCTTCCCAGAGCCTTCCAGGACACAGCAAAGGCATTTGGGAAGAGAGTAGCTGAGGTGCCGCAAGGCTTGTGGTTAGTCCTTGGGAAGGCAATTCTGCTCCGCATGCTCCTGCCTCTCTGCCTGCAAAGCAAAATAGAAATCAATGGCTACTTACCTCTTCGAGTCAAGTGCTCTGGGGCTGACAAGTAAAAAATTTTTCAGAGAACTGGTTATAAACGCTGCATTCAGACCATGAGGTGTGTTGACTTTTGAGCATGCGTCAGGCAGTCCATAACATTTCAGAAAAAAAGGATGCCACAGAGGGACTTATTTTAAGGCACCTGATTCTATGTCTAGGCAACCAAATCATCACCTGGACCTGGAGTAAACGCCACCATGTCCCAGCCTGAATCTGGCATCGATCATCCAAATGGGGGCAAAAGCACAGGATTTGATCTTAAGGCTGCCAACAAGAGGTGGGCTGAGGAGATGAATCAGAATACCATTCAGGATAAAGTTGAAAAGCTTGACGAACTGAACTCGTTTCCATCTTCTCTGCCAAACCGCAACAAGACCAAACCTGCTGGGATGACAACCGAGGGGTGTAAGGGAAGGTCTCTCTGTTGGTAGAAACAGTATCTTGTGCTAGGCCAGCTAGCTGGGGCTGCAAGGTACACCCTGAAGCCTGTCTGCTTCCTCCTGCTGTGTCAGGTGGGCTAATTGGAGGTGCCCCTCACTCCTTGAACTCTGCATCTCCTGTTCTCTCTGTTACTCTTTTCTGCAACACCTACCACTGTCACGCAATCACTGGTGGCAGGCAGTGGCCCCATGTACGAGGTGTCCCCTGATTTGAAATTATTCCTCAGTGCAAGGGAGAGTGACAGGCTCAGTAGTGATGGCAGCGACTTCACCCCCCGTCTTCTGACAGTGCCCCCGTGGAGGGAGAGGGACGCGGGAAATATTGCAGGGGTGGTTGCAATATTCAAGATCCAGATTTGAATGCTCATTTCCAAATGCAAGCCCGCCTCCACCTCTCTGCCTAAAAACTCAGTCCATCTGTCTGTCTTTCCTAATGATAGCTCATATTTTTATTTGTTTTTACTACTAATGTAGCTGATGGTGCAGAAAACAAAATATATAACGAAAGAGTCGGGGTGGGGATTTTTTTTCCTTTTTTTTCCCTCCATCTCCCTTTCGTTGTAGCGGTGAACTTGCTCTAAGGCATTTGTTGAAATTGTTGCTTTTAACTTTGTTTTGTGGAGAGGGATTTCGTGACTCCTGGCCCCCAGAGGGTTGTTCTTTGCCCTACCACTTTTCTCTGCCATCTGGCATGTTTACTTGAAGTAAACGTGTAGGGTCAGAGGCCAACACGGACATGTGCAGGGACAGCTTTGTCATAAAAGCTGTAAGGAATGAGTGGGTGCTTCTGAATATAGCACTGTGTATTTTGTTCAGTTGCTGAACACAAAGAGGTGAGGTTAGTCATATAGTTGAAAGAAAATAAAGTAAACAAAACAGACAAGCAGAACAGTAGATTGTACAACACAGGGCACTCAGTCCCCTGTATTTGTTTTGGGTTTTTTTCCTTAAGCCTTTCTGAACACATTTCCAAACAATATGGTAGAGAAGATAATAAAATCTCCCTTCCCCCATTCTTCTGGAGGTCTGATTTATACAACAAGTTCGGTAGTGGCCCAGAGGCCTCAAATCACTGCAGGTGCAGAAAGGTGGGCTGCAACAAGCACTGTTATCTATGTTCCAGCTGTCAAGCCGCCATTTGTTTAAATGCAAAATTCTGATTTTGGCACCTAAGGACAGGAATTAGTTTGAAAGGCCTTGCAGGAAGGAAGGAACTGAGAGGGTCATACAAATGTAGTCTCTTAAACAAGGGTGACCTTGCAGCATGTGAAGGTTACTAGGTAGGAGGGATGGGGCTGGGTGAGCTGCTAGCTTTACCCAGAGTTGGTCACAGGTTTGTTACACTCAAGTGATTGGTACTATGATAACCGCAAAGTCCACTCCCTCAAAGATTTTCTGCTTTCATGTACACTTGCTTTCCAAACCTCACTGCATCTCTGCTACGCAATTCAGGGCTGCTTTGTTGTTGCTAAGAGAGTGCTAGTATCCCGAAGGCAATTTGGGATCTTTTTGTGTGGCATTTAATCAGCAGCTCTAAGAGAAGGAGGTCTGCTCCTAAGTGGCTCCCTCTGAGAGAAGTCTTCTCTGTGGCTGCGGTGCGGGTTGACGGCAGCAGAGACGGCATGTCACCCACACCAGGCAGCACGGTGGCATAGGGGTTAGGTCACAAAACCAGCCCCTCACCACCCATCCCTGGGTCTGCCACAGATGTCCAGTCTTCGCTGGTTGTGGCCACCAGTAGCCTCATGACCTGACGGCAGAGGATAAGCCTGCCTCAAGATCTGGCATCTTTCATCGTCAGGTGGGTGCCAAACAAGAGGATCAAAGACCCGCAAGTTGGTTTAATCCCTTCCATGAACAGAAGAGCAGAGACCAGCTGTGGTGGCTCCTCTGCACAGAGCCTGCCTACTACAAACAGAGAGGAGAAAATCCGTAACCATAGAAAGGATGGCACAAACTATTGCTGTCTGAGAGCAAAGGGGAGCAGGAAAGGACACCACGCAGAAGCACAGCCCTTTACGGAGAGTACTGGGTGAAGAAAAATTCATGCTGCAGAATTCATTGCACAGCATAATACCATGTACCATAAAGGGCCTTCAAAAGAGCAAAACCATCTGTCTGAAATTACTGCAACCAATTTCAGATGATATCTAAATCTGACCATATAGCAAATAACACAGGTTAATACTGACATCTTATTAATGGATCCCTTTTTGCAGCTATGAAATAATGTAATCTCTGAATCAACTTTACTACATGAAGTTCCTTTCATCCGTATTTAATACATCAGCTCTATTAAAAGTTTGTATTAAGTCCAGACAATGAATAATGGAAAATTCAATCTTAGATTCTATCAAATTTTGCTTGGAAATAAATCAACCAAATAAATAAAAAATGCAAACAAACCCAAGCACTGTATGTTTCATCTCTATCAGCCTGAATTTTGATTTAACTGGTGAAGAAATAACTTTTTCTTTTGGCTCTTACTCAAAACGCTTTGCAAGTTTCAGACCATTTGTCTCCCTGTAATTCCTTTTTCCTCTGTTTCTTAACATGGATTGGTAACCACAAAAAAACCCACCCAGGACTGTTTTCTTTGACGCAAGGTGGAATTAGAAGGGCTAAGTGATTATTCTGATATGAAAAACTAACTTGATGTTCAAACAAGCAAAAGCATTCATCTCTAGAGGCTACTCTGTATCTTAGAAGATCTACCGTGATGTCTCAGAGACAGATGTATCACTATCACTATCACTATCACTATCATTATCACTATCACTATAAGGGTATTTAAAAAAAAAAAAAAGCAAAGGTACTGATATAATTACATCAAATAGGTCTAAATATTAACAAAGTTACAATGTCTCTGAGCAACTTGGTCTAGTTGAAGGTGTCCCTGCTCACTGCAAGGGGGTTGGACTTGATGGCCTTTGATGGTGCCTTCCAGCCCAAGCCATTCTATGATTCTATGATTCTATGATAATAGTCCTCTCATGATAAAAGTTACATGAAAATCCAGGAATAAAAATAAATAAAAATTCTTCAAATACCCACATTCCCATGAATCTGATCTCTTTGGGTAGTCTCATAAGAGTAATTGCCATAGAACCAAGATGAGCAGAAGAAAATGGAAATATCAGTATTCTTCATAACCTATCCTGAAATATATTGCAGGAATCACATGAGCTCCCTCAGGGAGGTCGGTTCATATGAAGCTCTGCCTATAAA
Source organism: Sagittarius serpentarius (assembly GCA_034782735.1). Taxonomy (NCBI): domain Eukaryota; kingdom Metazoa; phylum Chordata; class Aves; order Accipitriformes; family Sagittariidae; genus Sagittarius; species Sagittarius serpentarius. The sequence continues at coordinate 11,932,195 of JAVKLA010000074.1, read as the reverse complement.
GGAATAGCATCATGGGTCCACCCCTGTGAGTGTCATCTCCCCCAATTATGATGCAAATAAAAAACTAAGCATACCAGGACAAAGTGAGATCTGTCAGCTTACCATGCCTGAATTTGGGAATTTGAGGGACAATGCTAAAACAGAGCAACTATTCAAGGATTTTGCAGCAGAGACTTTGAGAGAAGTTTTGCCTGGTGTCAGAGCATCAAATCTTGCCTACTATTTCACATGTTTTCTTCTGACATTCCTTCTGTAACCTTTTCGAAAGTCTGTCAGTAAAAATCCTCATCTTAAAAGAGTATCTTCAGAAATCAGTCACCAATTTCAAGTTGTGCTATCTTTAATCTTGCTTCACACTGCTACTTGCAGCGTATGAGCATGAGATGCAAAAAGACTTGCCAAGAAGGAGGCTTCTGTAGGAACTTTGGACACCTCCATCACTATGTCAGTGGCAGAACTGATTCAGCAGCATTTGCATCTACAGACATGTGTATAACTCTTGGAGTATTTATTCCATTTGCAAGTCTGCAATGAACAGAAAGCAGCTGCTTCCTAATTCTATTTAGAATTCTAATTGGGTTGCACTGGCCAGGGATTCCAGTGACCAAATTGCACATGTGGGGAAAGAAAGCAGAGGGAATCAAGGTTACCCATCTGAAAGAGTCCCAAGGACAAGACTGTCACACCACCACCGTGTATTGACAGTTACTGTTTTCTCTCTTGGTGCAGACTAGTCAAAATGGATTCTGCCAGTACAAATGCATGGCAAATGCAAATATGAGAATGACTCGTTTGGGTAGCCATAGAAATCAAATGCACTTTGCATAAAAATTCATATCCACAATCTGATTTTAACAATTTAACCCTTCCAGTCAATTGTTGAAACAGTATCACGAAGTCAGTAATTACTGTTAAGTGGTGTTTTGAATTTTCCATATCAACAGACATTTAGAAATGTGTGCAATTTGTTCATAGACATGAACACAAAAAAAACCCACTTAACTCTATACAATAATTTATTTCAAATTGTTTGCTTAGTTCCATGCACATGCTCATATATACACTGAAACATACATGCTCTCACATACACTTACTCCTGCAGAAACAAGCAGGAACTTGCCCAGTGATTTATATCAATATTCTAGAAAGTCATTCAACTATACAGCATAGCTACTTAGTTCTGGTTTTGAAATGTTCCCGTTATCATTTATAGACATGAACGATCACTTAAGGACAGTAAATTTTATGTCGTCATTTTGTGTCTTGGTTACTCTCTAGTGTCCATTGGAATTTGTGGAGAAATGGAGCTGTCATAGTGCTACCTGTGGTATGAAAGAAAAGATAGATCTGGAAACCATGATAATAAAGATTATATCACTATGATAGATGAAATGCTGGATCTGGACATAAGCAGCTAGTTCATTCCATTATGCTGATAGCTTGGGCTATGCATAAGAGTCAAGATCTTCATAACCTGATTTTGGTTAAATACCACATCTCTGCAATTGCAAACTGAATATGCAACATGATCCTAAAGCATGGCCTTGGTTCATTGTCATGATTAATACACATAGAAAGTTATCTATATTACCATCAGGTGGAAATCCAGGTGGCAGGCTAAAAGTCCAAGACTAAATTTCTGCTGACGATGGCGTTTGCTTATAGTCTTCATATGTATGTATACAAATCAGCCTTACCGGTGTAATGCTAATTTTCTTACTGCCTGTGATATAAAGTATATAAACTGTAAAAGATACAGACATCTACAGGGCAAAGAATTTCCATTAGACACTCCATTTTTTCAATTTCAGTTAAGGTAGTTGGACAACTCAGACAAATGATGCACCTTGAGTCTTGCCAACACTCAGAAGACTGAACTAGTTTAATTTTAATTGGTTTTCTATTCAAATTAAATAAATGGATACAAGCCTTTTGGTAAACATAACTTTTTTAAAAAAGATTGCTTCCACTTAGCTTAATTTAATCACAAAATATTTCTATTAACAAAAATAATAAACCTGGTTTCAACCAGCTAACTCAGCTCTATTTATTAAGAACAGCATAAAACTGTATACATAAAGATACATCAGATCTTCATAGGTTTTCTAAAAATAATAAAATCCCAGGTCAAAGACAAATGCAGTGAAGTTACCACAATGCAGACCAAAGAAGTAATTTACATTCATCTGGATCAACGGAAGTGTTTGACAAAGAATAATACAGGTTAGGAAATTTAGGGTTTGGGAAGAAAAATTAAAGGCAGGCTTCCATGGAATATAAGACTAAGCCACCACAAAGACATGATTATGATTGATCATCCCCTTCTCCACTGCAATTTTATGTTCAGTCCACTAAGTGTATCACAAAATAACAGAATTTTGAGGCTAAAAACCAGAATTATACACTGTATGTCTGGTTTGCCTGTACCTTTAAATGCCAAATGCCACAAGGCAGCAACTTCAACCTCAGGTCTTTACAAGCACATTCACAACCACCACACACATGCATGAAGTTCAACACAACCATGTACAAGTGTTTCGGGGTAGATTTGGTCCTCTAAGTGCTTGATCATAAAAGTGCAGTGCATGCTACTCTTGCATGAATACTGAGGCAGAGATCACAGCTGTTAAACCAAAATACCACATTGCAAAGCTAATAGATGGCCTTTGTCAGTACCTGTTATTGACATGAATGATAATGACCTGACCCCTAAAGTAACTCACGGCAGTTATATTTACATGAGCAAGCACTTCTCAGTACATGCTCTTTGCTAAATACTTTCACAACATTCACACATTTCTGTAAGGATCTTTTTCATAAAAGGAAAGGAGACAGACACAGCAAAAGATTATGCTGTTCAAAAAGTATAGTGAGCCTCTTT
>JAVKLA010000074.1:11904567-11914648 GCA_034782735.1 Sagittarius serpentarius | reverse complement strand
TCACGAAGGGCAAATCATGCTTGACAAACCTGATTGCCTTCTACAACAAAGTAACCTGCTTGGTTGATGTGGTGTGAGATGTAGACAGTCTACCTGGATTTCTCCAAGGCTTTCGATATGGTTTCCCACAGCCTCCTCCTAGAGAAACTGATGCGTTATGGTCTAGACAAGTGGTCTGTGCGGTGGGTGGGGAGCTGCCTGACAGGCCACACCCGGAGGGTAGTGGTGAACAGCGCTTTTTCAAACTGGCAACCTGTCACAAGTGGGGTCCCCCAGGGATCGATATTGAGCCCAATGCTGTTTAATACCGTCATAAGTGATCTGGATGATGGGATCAAGTATGCCCTAATGAAGTTTGCCAATGATGCCAAACTGAGTGGAGAAGTGGACACTCTGGAAGGGAGACCCACCCTGCAGGAAGACCTGGATAGGCTGGAAGAGTAAGCTAACAAGAACCTTATGAAGTTCAACAAAGACAAATGTAAGGTCTTGCACCTGGGAAAAACATAATCCAGGAGCGAAGCACAGGCTGGGATCTACCCGGATGGGGAGCAGCTCTCTGAAAATGGACCTGGAGGTCCTAGTGGACAGGAAGCGCAATGGGAGTGAACAGTGTGCTGTTGCGGCAAAGAAAGCCAACAGGATGCGGGGTTGCATCAACAAGGGCGTCATCAGCAGAGATAAAGAAGTCATTATCCCACTCTGCTCAGTGCTTGTCAGGCCACAACTGGAATACTGTGTTCAGTTTTGGTCCCTGCTGTACAAAAAATACCTGGACAGGCTGGTGAGGGTCCAGAGAAGGACCACAAAGATGATCAAAGGACTGGGAAGTCTGCCACATGAGGAAAGGCTGAGAGAACTGGATTTGTTCAGTCTTGAGAAAAGAAGGCTTATCACTATGTTCCAGTATCTAAAGGGTGGCTATAAAGAAGATGGAGACTCCCTTTTAACAAGGAATCATGAGGGGTAATGAGTACAAATTACTCCTGGGGACATTCCAGTTGGACACAAGAGGGCAGTTTTTCACACTGAGAACAATCAGCTATTGGAATAATTACCCCAGGGAAGTGGTGGATTCCCCAACATTGGACACTTTTAAGATTCAACTGGGCAGGGTGCTGGGCAATCTTGTCTAGTCTGGGCATTTGCCAAGAAAGGTTGGACCAGATAATCCTTGAGGTCCCTTCCAACCTGGTATTCTATGAAAAAGCACATTCCCTAGCCTTTGGAAGCCATCTTAAGAGTGTACCAGCCTAGAGCAACGTTTTCACTAGCAAGGTTTATTAAGTTCCAAGATTCATGAACTAGAATTCAATGTTTATTGTAAAACTGAAACCTGTCATTCGGATTCTCCAGCAAATCTGACATGTTTTGATTTTAAAATGCAGATTCATAAAGGATGTGTTGTAGTTGAGAGATATTTCTGAAAAGTGAGATGACAAAGTTCGCGGATGGCACACATTAGGTACATCACAGGAAACCTTTACATGGTGCACCAAAGCCTGGCAACCATCTAGGACAATGGCAAATGAAGCATAGTGCTGAGAAATATAGGGTAGTACATATTAGAAGGAGTAATTTTAACACGCATATTGCAAAATATGAAATGAGTTTCCACTATTCAGGAAGATGCATTGGGTGAAACTGAGTATGCAGTACACAATACTTCAAGTATACCATAAAAGTATGGAAATGTTTTACCACTTACAGTGCTTCATCACCTGTCCTCAGTAAAGTGCAGTAGAGGGATTTGCTGATGTCTGGCCATTGATCAGTTAATTCACAAAGGAAGAAATCTCAGTTTATTTTCCTGAAACGACCTCTTTCCATCTTCTGCCACATGGTTGTGCTGGCTGGCCTATTCAGGATTGGCAGAACAAGGAAGCGGCGGTAGCCCCTCTTCTCTGGCTTCTCCGGTGTAACACTTGTTGCAGGGAGTCTGCAGAGGCTACGACGTCTCTCCCCATCCCACTCTCAAGTCAGCCCCTGCTTCCACGTATGAATGGCACACACTCTGAAACGGCTAGCAGGGCTCATCCTAGTCATGGATATCACACTGGAAAATTTTTCTTAGTATGTTTCCAGCTTAGGACATGGACAACACTGTGTATCTTGTATTCTTCCCTCAGCCTCCATACCTTAATTTAGAACACATTTAGATTACATGTCCCTTCTTTTTTCTTAATAATATGATGAAATTAGCTATTGCTGCCGTACAACAAAGGTATTTGTAGTTACTTCTTTTTGGAGCACATGAGAGAAAATACCTTGCGTACCAGCAGCCATGGTTTATGTTTGCAGCTGTGAGGTGAGGTGAAAAGGCGTGTTGCATGCTTCTTTTCTTTACTAAAGAGTAAATTGCATTTTAGAACATTTGTTCTGATGCTATGGTATCAAATGGCAAAAGTGGAGACCTTCCCATTTAAAACTGAATGTAGAAGGTAAAGAGGCTTGGTTATGGAGGTTATAAAATGCCACCTGTCATACCTCCAAACACCAGGGCCCTTTTTCAGTCCTGCATTTCTTCTTCATTTTGGTCAAAAGTCCAACAGTACAAGCACAGCAAACTATTGAAATATTACTTTTTTAAGTCAAGGTGGAAAAGAACAGGTTTCTAGTTATCTCCTTAGCTGCTGCTATATTGATGAATAGGTCAGGGCTACTAAACTGATAAAGGGACCCAGCAATGAGACTGTGATGAGATTTAAGGGGAATCATTTGTCAGGAAAACTCATCGTTCCTGAACCTTGTTAAGATGACTGAGTGAAGATGAGGAGGAAAAAAATTCATTTGAGGTGGAAACCTGGAGCAAGATCATTGGTTTCTAACGCTGTTGGTCACATTTGCTGTCGCTGCTGATTCCCAGATGTGGAATGCAATCTATGACGGAGACATCAACATGAGAAATGCACAAAAAATACCAGACAAGCAACAGAGGCAAGGGATAAAGAGGCTGAGAGGTCCAGTGGAGATAACTCCTGCTCTTACCTCCATTCCTTGATTCATCCTTTCTTACCACTCAGATTACTACCTATACGTACTTCAGCTTAGTCTTCTACTCCTCCCATCCTCACCACTGCAGGGCATACTGTGAGCTCTAGCTAGTAATGCGAGCATCCTCAGATGAAAGAGATATCTGCCAAAGGCTTTCCAATGTCCTGACCGCTGCCTGACTGCTACAAGGCCTGCAGAAGATTGAAGACCAGTCAGTCTTGTGATAATCCTGAAATGGCATAAGAAAAAGCAATCACACGCATAGACTCTTCAGCCTATCGTCCCATCTGTTTCTGCTGCAGGAAATGAGCAGCAGTGAATCCCACCAAAGCGTTTCACCCACAAGGGACGTAATCGGCATGCTGGCTGGACAAAACAGTTCTGCAGCCACAGATTACATGTTGCCAGCATGAGCAAATGAAAAGTCAAACAAAAAGGTGTCTGAACAGCCTTGGTTAATGACTTGTTGAACAGCATCTACAAAGACAGCTGCCTTGTATTCACTTTCTGGGCCAGGATATCTTGTAGACCTTGAGCAGCTGTGTCTACACTGCAGGGCAGACGTGCTCCAATTTGAGATCTTCCTGTTGTGGTTGTCTGTGTTACACCCTAGCTGCATCCCAAATCCCATCCAGGGAAGAAACCTGAGTACACACCTGAGGGGAAGACAGGCTGTACAGGCTTCACGAAGCCACCAGGGAGTTCCCTGTTTCTGAAGGTCTGGGGATCAGGCTGTGAGTTGTCTCCCATGGCACACTTACTGCATAGTGCTGATAGCAAAAGCTCTTGACAGCAACTCCTTTTACTTGAATTGAACTAGAGAGGGGAAAAAAAGCAAGGACTTAGGTGGGGTATAAGCTGTCTGAATTTAAGTTTGAGTGCTTCTGTGTTTGACCCCAAAGTGACAACAGGTTTTAAGGCTATAGAACATGTCCCACATACAGAAACAAACAAAACATATTCCTTTAATAAATAAATAAGCTCATTTTCTGGGATTCTGGGAACATGAACAGTTCCACAAGTTACGTGTTCTCCTTCATGTGATGTTACCAATGGTCCAGTTCTGAAACAGCACAAGGGTAGAGGGGCCAATTGCTCACACATTGCTTGTTGGTGTAAGGAGAGATATCCTATTGTTTGATCTTCTTTTAAACTTCACGGTCCTGTCCTTAGACAGAGCAGTGCCAAAATATCTTTTTTTTTGAACTTTTCTGTAACCTACTACATTTTAAACTTTTTAAGATAAGGATTTTGTAATAAAAAGAGCAGCAATGTCTTCTCTAGAGAGAATGGAAGCTGGATCTCTCTAACGTGCATTGTGAATCATTTTAGTTTAAACTGGTCTGTGGGCTTAAATAAATAGCTCTATTGATCCTCCTCCTTTCAAAACAGGCTGCATTGTTTCACAATGAGGCATGTCCCACTCTTGTTCTTTTATCTCTTGTCAAAGCTTAAAAGTACACTAGTGCAAAACAGAATGTTCAAAGTACTGTAGAGAAAAAAATTGGTTATTGATGATATCTTGGGTTTGCTTTGTGGCATCAAATTAGAGAGGACCACGCTTGAAATTACAACCTTTCTGCAACTTTAGGTAGCATGAAAGAAATTTGTACTTCAGGTGCTTCAGGATAAGTGTGAACCTTTGGACATCCAGACAAAGTCAAAATAATTTGAAAGAAACAGCTAACAATAATAAGAAATATCTAAAGGTCAGCTACCTAACCTTTACATTATTGGGTAAGGTACTAATAACAGTAGTGGTACAGATGTGCTGCTGAAAGGGTTTTATCTGTACCAGAATATAAGAGATATCTGCTGGTTTGGCTTACAGCTGCCTGGGACATTAGGAGCAAAAGATACCACACAGATGAGATAGATACATTAGGCTGCAATTCTGAAAGCATTTCCCCAGGTATTGTCTATGAAAGCATTTTAAAAGTATAAATTAAGTCACAAAAGACTGTTTGGCTTTATGAATCATGCAGTTTTAGGAAAAAACAATAAAACAACAACAAACCCCCCCCCACACACACACCCCAAAATTCTGTTCCCCACAGTTCTTTCATAGTGCTCTATACTTTTCATGTTCATATTTTCAAACTTCTCAATTTTCCAAAAATTTTCACTTTTCTTCAGTACTGTTTTCTTTAAATGGAAATAGTGCATTTTGCACCTTAGGAACTGTAGAAATACCAAGAAATATGGAATGTTTACAATATGGTTGATTACTCACGTAATTTTAAAGCAGCTGACAATATGTAGATGTAAAAGATCAGTCATATTTCTAAGGTTTTAAACTACAGGGACTTTGTCACTATTGCTATTAAATCAACTACAGAGTATTCAAATCAACATAATAAGTTTTCTTGACAGTAAAGCATTCACCTTTTTAGGAGAATGATATTCACAAGTACATACTCTGTGTACATGTTTGTGTGTTTATACTACATTTTTTCCTATTGTTTCTCACTTAACCACAAGCACATCTTCATAGCAGAGGTGAGATACAGAGTGAGATGCTATCTAGCAGATTATGGACTAAGTATAAAACAGTGCTAGAAACCAGAGGAATATGTCACTGGCTGGGCTGCTGTGCTTTGGCCTGTATTTGGGAATTAGTAACTTGCCACCCAATGTCAAAGTGCTCTCTGGATCAGTCAGAGATCTATGAGGTACTGCTAAAGGTATGATACTGATTTCAGCTTTTTGGCTAGTTAGCAATACTCTCCTTTCTGTAGTTGTTACCTCAGGTAACGGTGACCTTGGGAGAAGAAGCCTGTATGTAAATAGCTTAAAGGACAGGCAATAGCTTAGAGACCAAAAAAAAGGGGGAATACTTAAAAATTTAAAAATACTTTAAAATTCAGTTACACAACAACAAAACTACTGGCTTATGCAAGCTGGAGAAGGGGAGGTAAATTGAACGGCATGTTTTCTCATGAATTGTTGTTCCTTGGCTATCTTTATGTGAAACAAGGCATGATGCTCATGCTGTTTGTCCTAGATCTCTTTCAGGCAGGCAGTCCTGAAAGATGAAGGCACAGTGAGAGCCTGGGACTCTTAGTGCCTGGAAAGCTCCTGTGAACCTTGCCCTCAGGCTTCATATTATCTGCAAGACTTCGTTCAGCAGCTGGTTTGTCATTTTGTTGGAGCCACAGTAGTTTATGGTTAGAGAGATTAAAGAATATGCTGTAATAATGCATTGTACTGCTGGAGGTAGCAAGGCGATTTTTTCTCTTCCCCACAAGACTTCAAGTGTTCCTGCTCTTTTGTGATGCAGCATAGCAGGTCTCTCCCTCTGCTTGGCGTAGCTCACCCCTTGCCACTAGGAAACAGCTTCCAAATTCGCATCATTTTTTTGACTTGTGGTTGTAATAAAATTAAAATAATCCCTCATGCTCAGTGAAATCCCAGTGATCTCTGAGGAGTGCAGACCACCCTGCAAGAGGTGATCAGCATGAGTCCGCCTCTGATTGTTTCCAGAGCCTGACAGAAACAACCCCATGAGGCTGAACACAGCTGCCTCTCTGCAGCAGCAGGAGTTCGACTGAAAAATGAGAGGGAGGAAAGAAAAACTTGCCTACTGTCAGCAGCCAGACTTCACTAGGACAAAAATAGGTTATTTTTTTACTTTTGTTTCCTGACAAGCTCTTTATATCCACAGTGCACTGTGGATATACGTAGTCAAGTGTGAGAGCAAATGCAGAAATCCGTGGCTTTCCACAGGCTGGAGAAAAGAAGGAAAAGATTTCCTCTGCACAGGCATGGTTTTGCACCAGCATCCTATGAGCCTTCCATCAGATCAGCACCGCCTCAGAAGGTGAAGTAGATGGGCGTGTTGAAGCATGGAAATGTTCGGGGGATGTCAACGTTACGAGAAGGAATAGTTAGGGTCTGATCTGGGTGTCTCTACTAGCAGCCAGATTCAGCAATGTGTCAGCAAGGGCAAGGGATATGAATTTCATATCAGTCTTCAGCTAATGCAGATAGGAACCCAAAATGGTTTATATTGATTTGAACAGGACTAGGAACAGGCCTATAGAAACAGCTACAAAATCACCTTATGTCTTTCTGGGGTGAAAAAAGCTTAAAACTGACATTTCAGGAAGATAAAGGAAAGTCACCATCCTTTACTTGACTGTAGAAGAAAGACTCATTTCTAACTCAATTAAAATAATAAATAAAGTTACAGTTGGCTAAAATAAGAGGCCAACGGGCTGGTAAGCTGCTTACACCATTTTTATGCACTCCATAGGGCTAGCAATGGACAATTCAGAGACTTCAACTCTGCATAATGACTGGTCTCAAGGTACCACAGAATAAAACTAAATTCTAGTGTACTTCAGAAGAGGAAATAAGTGCTATCTCGGTGTCAAACAGGAAAATATTTATAAAATGACTAAATGAAAAAGGGTAGCTAAGACATAAAGAGACAGTCAGTTTGATGGGTTGGTGACTGTATTTTGTTCTTCCAGAAGGAAGATCCTTTCTTGTCTAAACCAACAGAGGATGCCAGCTTTATGCAATTAGGGTGTGCAAGATGAAAATGCAAGTAGAAAGTATTGAATTAACAGCAACACTAACTGACAGAGAATGAAAGACTACAGACTAATCAAACAGATTAATTTTCATAGTATTTTCTCTCTGCAAAATACAAAGAAATTTTTTCTCTGTTCCATCGTCAGGGAAACTGAGGCATAAAGAGATCAAGAGCTTTGCCCAGGGAAATGTTATTCCAAAAGACTTGAACTCAAATATCCCACAGAAGGGATAGTCCTGCAAATTGAAGAACAGCACGTGAAAAAATATTTTAAAACATGGTAGCTGAAAAATTAAAGGTACAGCTAGTTTGTTCAGATCTTACGTATGTCATTGTTGTTGGATAAGCTAAAGGAAACTGTGCAAAGCAACAGATACTGTAGAGCATTGATACATGCACACTTTTTTTTCCTACAGTTGTGATCAGCTATGGAAATAGTAGTGACAGATATTACTGATTCTTTGTGGAAGACAGGTAGAGGCTAAGGCTTCGCCAAAGACTCCTTCCTCTGTAATACCAGGCATGTTTGTAAAACAGCTAGAACCATCTTTTTGCATTAGAGAAGAGGTCTGCAGATAAATACACCAAAAGCAGTGTTCTTATATGTATACTGTGGAAATACTGGCCATGAGAAATGACAACTTTTCTCAAAACTGAGTGAGAAAAGAGGCATGTTATTTCTCAGTCCTGTCATGGTGATAGCCATCGCCTGTACAGGTTCTCAAGTAATTATAAGAATTATTGAATGTTTTTCTGGGACTATTTGCTGGCTTCAGCCAACCAGTTATCCTTCTTCCTCTGGCTGAGCATAGTCATGAAAGCCTCAAGTTAGTGTCTTCCTTTGCTACTTTACAGCCCTCATCCATCTATGTCAGTATCCAGTTATATTGTATGCAGATCTTTCTTAGCATAGTAGATTCCTATTTTTCACTTACAACAATTGTAAACGGTTGGACGAAATGTAATTCTCGTGGCAATTATGCAGAAGATGATGGCATCATTATATGAACCTCCTGACTGTAAAATCATGACTCTCTAAGAGAATGAAAAGTCAAACCTCATCAGACTTTACAGCTTACAGAAAATGCTACATGAAAGCATTAGCCTAAAGTTACCATTATAAAGAAGTGCCTCCAGCTGTCTTCCACAGCCCTGTGCAGAGTCCAGCTAAAGGAGCCTTAGAGCTTGCTCCATTTTATGATTGCATTGATTAGACTGTATTTCAGGACACTGAAGTAAAAAGAGAGTGGAGGGTGGGGATGGACTTCTGCAGCACAAATTCAATTGCTTTTGATAACAGTGGAGCCTCTATTACAGTAAGAAATGGTGAAAGTTCCCTGAATTAGTGCTCCCACCAGCTGGAGTCTAAATACTAGCAACACAGTGGGAGAATTTCTCTAGCCTTCCCTTGTGCCTGGAGTTTCTCTTCGAATAGTCTGTCTGTATCAGCCTTTCACATGCTTTAATCATTTTCACAGCATTCATATTATCATTTCATCTTCATATTTACCTTTAGTTCACATGGTTCTAGCCAGATATCAGCTCATATTTTGTGTGGAGTACTGCTCCCAGTAAAGTGGCACGGCATGCAGCAGAACAGAGAGCAGCACAACACAGATCAGCAGATAATGACGAGCCAAGTGACGGCAAAGCTCTGCAATCTGCAAGATGTCTCATCATCTCAAATGCAGTCAGCCTATTCTTTGGCTTGCCAGTCCATGTCTCATGGTCAACAACGGAATCATGTCTTCCAGTTAAAGCTTTGGCCAGCAGCCTGTGTACTGTTCACAAAGAAAAAAAATATCATTTTAATAGATCTAATGGAAAATAAAATAAAATTCCAGAATACAGACTTCTTTTACTTAATCTGCATGCAACGATTATCTAAAAGACAGTTTTAATTACTTAGATTACAGGATTATAGGAAAAAGTTATAATTTTATTGCACGTATTTAGTCAAGTCTGGAGGAAGGCACTAAGATACGAAAAATAACAGGAGCTTTAAGAACAGTTTCATGTAAAAATGTCAAAGCCACATAGTTATCAGAAACCTTCTAAAATGTGAAAAGTAGATCCAAAAAACACTTTAGGATTAGATCTAAATCCTGACCTTCACTTTTTGTTCTTTATTAGACCAGGAATTACTAATCACTCTACTGTATCAGTCTATTTATAACACTATTTATTTATACATGATTTATATCACTCTAATTACTAATTATTAATCATAAAAGGAGTACGATCATTTTCTATCCCCTTTTGGCAAAGTCTGGCCTTTCCTGCTGTAGTTGTAGCTATAGATCCCAGAATCAGAAAATAAGAAAGCCAGATACTTTTTGACAATTACCTGTTATTGTATTCTTTCTGGATTGACAATATGGACAGGCCTTTTGAAGCTGTAACTATTAAAATTATTACAAAGCCTTAAAATAAGTCCTGGGTCAGGAGTAAATGAAGCCCATTCTGCTGTTTCTTAAGAAAAACATTTTTTTTAATTTTAAAATTATTAAAAGGGCAACACCATTCCCCCCCTTTCTGGGTTTTGGT
>JAVKLA010000074.1:11806160-11822883 GCA_034782735.1 Sagittarius serpentarius | reverse complement strand
TCAACATTCTTCTCATACTCAACCCAAAACACAGCACTGTACCAGCTACTAGGAAGACAATTAACTCTATCCCAGCCGAAACCAGGACAGTTTTCACTTTTTTTAAAGCTTTCAGGAACACTTGGTTTTAGCTAGAAAAACTTGACTAATACTCTTCCTGCTTTTCTGTTTTGTGTAGCACCAGTGTTTGGGGGACACAGCTTTGTAGGGTGAAGGAGTTTCATGGAGGTGGTAGCAAGAGCATTTCCCTCCATAACGGACTCCTAAGATCCCATGATTATGTGCTGTTGAATCACTGAATTACAAACACTTTGCTGAAAACCAGAAGGAACAAGCAGTCCCAGGAGCAGATTGCTCCCCGAGGTGAACAGAATCTGCTAGGACAGCTTACACTGGTGCAGTTTATTCTGGGTCAGGTAATCCAATTGTGATAGGCTTGCAAAACAATTGATACCACTTTTGTCCACTTGCTTGTCAAGTGGGCTCTTAGCCAGCTGAATCACTTCTACTTACTCCTTTCTGAGGTCTGCTGAAAGGTTCCTGCTGCTTCTTTTCTGCCACCTGTCTCAATAAATGCAAAAATCCACCCCCAGAGTCATACCTCCTCTTAGTGCTTCAGAGAAGAGTCTTGCTAATAATATTTGTCTGTGTAGCTAATCCACTTACTGTAGTGGATTCTGTAGAGAACTATAACAATCTGTACTTCGCATAAGCAAATTAGAAGGTAACAGACTGGTGTGACAGTTGGGAGACTGCACGGCTTACTGGTTTTTTTAAATATTGGAACTAAGGATAGTTTTTGTTCTGTTTTTTTTCTCTACCATTTCATGTTTCTGATTTACTGTTCAAAGACTGTTTTCCAGCCAGTGCTGTTTCTGCTGTTTCTGCTGGTTTTGGGAGCCTATGGTGGGTGGTAGGGGGAGAAATACTTGCTACCTCTGTAGTAAGTCAGCTATGAGAGAGTGCTTCACTGAACAGATAGTGCTCACAGATTTTTTTTTTTTTTTTTTTAAATTCTGGATGAACAGGACACGTTTTTGATGCTGTGTGAAAAATCAAAAGGGAAGAGAAATACAACAGCAATTCTGGGGGAAACAATCCTTCTAATTTTAGGCTGTAGTGCTTGAGCATACTAACCTACTTCTGAAATACCTGTTAGTGTCTCTTCAGCTGGAAAACTGTTTAAAGGCACTGCTGCTGTGTGTTACAGCTGGGTGTGTGGTTGACCTACCTATCTTCCTTCAGATTTACTTGACTTTCTTCTGAAGGGTTTATTTAAGGATGCTGACTTAATTGTGTATTTTTTTTGACTAATGAAGTAGAAAGCACAAAGCTCTCTGTAGCACAAAATTTATTGTTAAACTTACTGGAACAAAATGCTTTTTGTTCCTCTCTCATTCTCTGTCTCCCAGTGGATTTGTGACTCTTTCCATGTGTTAAATGCTACTGTGAAACAAGGAGCGCACCTGTTGAGTAAACTGGTGAAGTTTCTTATATTCAGCATAAGTGTCACTTTCCTGTTACCAGAGATCGGAGACCTTTAATCTTACTGATTTTTCCATGCAGACAGTGCTTTTTGAAGCACCTGGTATGGATCGGTCTTTGTCAAAGCTGAAAACACGAGTAGCTTCTGAAGCTTCTCCTGCACCACATCCCTCCCTTCCCTCTCGCCTTTCTGACATAGAAGTTGAAAGGAAGATGAAGTAAATGCATTTAACTTAGTAATCAAAAGTATTAAAGATTATGTTTCTAGATTTATGTATTTGGTACTATGCTGTTTGGGACTGGATAACTCAGTTAAATGACTCAGTCGACATTCTGAAGATTAGAAGTGTTTTGTAAGACTAGAAAAATGCTTGTAAAATTTTGGAGGAGGTATGGTGAACTTCCTGATGCAACCCTGATCTTAAAGACCTTCATAAAAACATACTAGTATATCAAAGGCCTGTTGATGATTCCCAGTTGTTACCAGTAAACTACTCAAGCTCAGCTTTGAGAAGTTCTTGGTGGAGAGAACAGACAATATTCCCAAGTCTTGAGTTAGAGTTTAGTAATGTGTCACTGAGACTTAATGTGTACTGTACACGTCTGCTCTTTTTACTTAACTCTTGCATAGTTCTGTGTGGGAATCCCTAAATGTTGGTTTTTTTATTTTTGGTTGAACTAATGCATGGATCTGTTCTTAACCAATTTTTGTCCAAGTTGCATCAAGACCTTAGGTTTTTAGATCACTCATAGTCACCTGCTGGAAAAAGAGCTTGAAAATCCTGCAGGCAGCTTGTGTTCTTCACCTGACTGCAGTGTGGCTGATCACAAGCTTTTCTGTTGAAGTCTGTGTGTGAGTTATCTTTACAAGAAGGACTTCTGTTTTTCAAGGTTTAAATCAGTTGTGCACTTCAAGGATTGAGGAAAGCAGACATTCTTTGCCAGCAACCATCCAAACATACCAGGTAGCATACTATCTGATACCCTTTTGATAATGTATCCAAGAGATTACAAATGGCTGGGTGTTGTCTGTGTTTGTTTTCCACGCTTAGCTATGGTACAGACATCATTCAGTAGCTGATGCTGAGTACAGCCAACTGAAGGATGCTGGAAACTTGGAGAGTGTTCAGCCACTGAGCTCTGAGCTGTCGCTTTTATTGTAGTAATAAGCTTTTCTCTGTGGTTCATTAGATGCAGCTGCAGTGAATTAGAACCAGCTTAAATATAACTCAGCTGATCTGTTTTGAATGTTCTAGGTATTTTTGTCAAAAGTTACAGGCTTGCTTTCCTTTCAGGTACTTACTGGAAAGAATGTTTAGTTATGGAAGCTAAACACCTTGAAAGGGACACAGTTTTTGAGTTTGAGCTATGTTAGTTCTAAAAATTATCCCAACTTGCCTTTTGTTTATGCAAAGAATAAAAATCAGCTGAGGAGTTTGTAGTTTGGAGGCACCCAAGTGATTTCTCTAACATCTGATACTTTAACAGTCTAAAAATAGTTACCATATGGGATGTCTTTATTGTGAGGACAGCCCCTGCTACTTGAGAACCTTCCTGTGTTTAAGCATTTTCTGTGCCTAAACATTTTTAGCTATTTCTTCAACTAGATGAAGTTGTCATATGACTTTGAATGAGAGCTGCTGTCATTGTCCACAGATCTAGGAGTAGAGGGAGTTATTTTCTCTGAATTTAGTAGGGGTAGATATAGCAGCATTCGGTGTTTGATCTTTTTTTTTTTTTACTGGTTCTGGTTTAGATCTCAGTTAAAAACAAAATGTAAAAAACTTCGATCTTGTACCAGTTAAGAATACAATAAATTTTAATCTTAACACCTGGCTTGTGTCTGTTTCAAGCCTGCCTGTTACAGTTGTTGAACTTTCTAGCAACCTACTGAGAATTTGTAGCTTCTGTAAAGGTTATTGATATGTGCTTGTCGGACCGTACTTCAGTAGTTGATGTTGCTGCTGTAGGGAGTTCACAAACTGCTGACAAGTAAGAAAATACTTGATCCTTGTCTATGCTAAGTCCATTTTCCAGTAAGTTGTTGTATACAAACAGAATAGTCCTTACAGAGGAGTTTCATGTTCTTTCAAGATGTGCAGTAAAGAAAGCAAAATCTAAAGTTGCACATGCTTGTGTGGCACAGATTACAATTAGTATATGTAATCTGTCTGGTATTTTTCTGCTGGCAGTTTGTGGTAGGTTTGGGAGATAAGTTACCACTAGTCTACTTTTTGCAAATTGGAAATAATTACTGCACTACAAGCTCTCCACCAGTTAAATGATGCTTGATGGCAGGTCCTGGGTCAGGATGCAGCTTTTCGTGTTTTACTTGTGTGGTATCCTGATCTCGCTCTCTTTTTATCTGTCCCTGCATCTGCTGATGGCATGGACTTTAGATAAAGTGACTTGTAGGTTTGTGACTTTAACTTCATGACTGTAACTTTTCCAGCCTTCCCATGCACAGGCTTTTTAAGTCTTTGCAACATCAGGCTCCAGAGCTTTGGTATGGTTAAATTAACTTCTGCAGTCATGAGTCTCAAACTAACGTTCTTGTAATGATCCCCCCAGATTAACAAGTTTACTGCAGATGCAGCTACTGATAGCTTTAGGCAAGTAGTCCTGATGTGCTCTCTCTGCCTAGCTTAAAAGAGCTGTAAAGCTTTTGCATTACCCATTATGTATAGGTGAGTGCTTAACAGATCATTCAGCTGAAGCACTGTCTTGCAGGACTGACTTGCAGGTAACTTGTAGGGAGCATGCATTTTGTACACTATTCATGCAGAATTTGCAGTAAGAAAGGCTTGAATTCCTTTTTCCTTACTGCTGTTGCTAGGAAGCTTACTTGAACCTATTTTTCTACTACTTTCCCTAAAAACTTTACAAAGCAATGAATAAAAATTTTGAAGGTTGAAAGTTGAATATTGACTGAAAGGTCTGTTTAATGTGGAATGGTGTAACATGCCTGCAGAGTGAAGTAAGTAGATTAACATCCTTTTTGATTTACAAGTTGGTTTAAAAATAATTTAACAACCCTATGTTCTTGTTCTTTAATGTTGTACCTATATAATGGAACAATGAAATACAGTTTTGACCTTTCAGGCAGACATGTGGATTATTGATATCAGGCCTTCAGGGTTTAGAGCTGCTGGTCTGTGGATTAGGAAATAGGTAGAAGATGGTTCCAATGTGTTTTGTCATATTTTTGGTAGCAGAAGAGAAGGCAGAGTGATGGCACTACTTCTAGGAAAGTGTAATGTCTTTAAGTAGTTACCTACAGTGCGAAGAAGGAAAAATCCTTACTTTCTGGCTGTGAGACTATATGGTACTTCATATAAACTGACTCTGTTCAGTTTTGGGCCATCCTGACTGTGAGTTCATTTCTGGAAGTGGATGATTGTCTTATGCTTATGTTCTTATATTGTTAGTTATGCTGTTCTTCTAAATGCCCATGTTACCGTAAAAGTTGGTCATAAAAGAACCCCTTAAGATTTGTCTTTAAGTTTTGGAAGGCAGGCATTCTTTACTGCAGCGCTGGATGCACGGGGGAATAGGTAATTCCTCCTAGCACGCATACTGAAGCTTAAAACAGTACCTGATTATATAGACCAGTTATTTACACGTTTATTACAATTCCCAGAATAATCGTGCGTATTAATTTTATTATTGTATTTATAATATGCATCTTCATTATGCATGCTTAATACAGTGAGTCTGTGGTCTTTTGGGGGTGTCTAGTGGCAGTCCATAGTCTTTCTCGCAATGTCTGCTTCATTAACTCCAACTTTACGCATGATCAGTCCTCATGGAAGTCCCTTTATCAATCATTAATTAGTTCTAACCAACGCAGACAACAAGTCCTCTTTACTTAGACAATAACTTTAGGCTTATCTGTCACTAGGCCTCCTGTTATCTACTGCTTAGCCTTTAAACAATGAGTCCCATTCCTGTAGGTACATCAGGCAGTGACTCCTGTCTTCCTGTTCCTGTAAGAGCATCAAAGAGTGACTCTTATCTCTGTAAGTACATCAGACAGTGACTCCTGGTTTTTTACAAGTACATCTTGTCTTGCTTGAGGAAGACCATGGATTTCTGTTTTGTATTTACAGTTTCACTTACACCCACATTTAAAATGTGGGCAGCAGAGCTTAAATGAACAGCCTGTCCAAATGAATAGTGTGGAGTAAATAGTTTTCTTCCTGATAGGCTTTCTTTTAGAGCTAGACTGTGCTGACACCTAATGAAACAGACTTTTTTTCCAAACTGGGAGCTGCTTCTATTATAATTTGTTGAATCTGTTCCAATGTAATCTGGATGGTACTTTTTTGAAAATGGGGTGTATGGAAGTTCAACTCCTACAGAGAAAAACAAACTACTTCAGTGTAACTTCTGCTTTTTTAACTGTTTGGGACTCCTGTATGTATTTAGTGGGAATATATTATCATATAGGAGGACAGTAAGAACCCATACCTGATACTGGCAAGGTCTTTAATACTGATAATAGCAGTTTGTTCAGAGTTCTCCACAGCACTGATGCCTTTTGACCTGTTGCCAGCATGTCTCCAGTGCTTACTTTTTATTTACTTTCTTCTGTTGTAGTAAAACACATTCTTGACCTAATGCAGGTGAAGTGTATGCATAAGTATCGTGTAGTTTAGGAGATTCAGTATAAACAACTGTCATCTTTTTTGCAAGACAAAAGTGCCAGGAGGGAAGATGTATACTGTTTCTCAACAGCCTTTATTAATTTACTGATCCCTTGATTTGCAAGACATCCCCTGCTCTCCCCAAGCATAATGTTCACCTTGTGGAAGCAGACATGTTGCTGTTTTAGAAGTAATTCATTATGACACAAAGACAAACTTCCAAACTCAGATTCCTCTCTCCATGTCAGAGGGATATCACAGGACAAAATCCACCATCTGGTTTATTTTGAGGTATTCTTCAGCACTTGAGAGGTCAGCCTTTGGGTGCTATGGCAAATAATGTAATTTGACAGGTCTGCTATAAAGGGTGCTAGAGATAAGCAAGGTCTTAACTTCCTGATCTCAAACTTGGGTAGCTGCTTTTACCTAGCACCCTTCTCCCATGCCTCAGAGTTGGTGCACTGCTGTAGTGAAATGGTAAGAAAAATATGCAGGTTAGCCCATATAGGAAGAAAGAGTATGTTAAGTGACATAGCATCAGCATCACATTTTCCACCTGTTAATGTTCTCAAAGTAAATGTTCGGTTGCTGCTGTGTGTCTGATTTCTCTGTCCAGACTCTTCGTCCTGTAGTGTATGTTACAGGGAAGTTTTTGGGGCATGGAACTTTCTAGTGCTTGATGTGCATTGATAGAGGGCAGGAAAGTATAGGTTTACTTAAAGCTGTGTGCTGTTGGACTGGCTTTGTTCTTGCTGTCATGCTATCTTGAGAGTTCTTGCCAACTTTTTCCTAAACAATTTTCTTGATTTTTTTTCCTTTGATATTAAAGTTTGAAGATGTGCACAGGAGAATAAAATAAATTGGGAAAGATAAGCTTCAGTATGTGGGAGCTCTGTTGCAGTGGTGTACTTCTACGACTACTGTTTTTCTAACGATTGAATTAGGCAAACAATTAGTTCTGCTATGAAATGGGGTATTACTTCAGGTTTTTGACACAATGATAAATGTCCTAAGATAGTGAAGTCATCATTTCAAAACTAATTTAAAAGAAAATTACCTAATCTAGAATCTGCTGTTACAAGGTCTAGATTTCAGTAACATGTATATACAATGTTTAGTGGGTTAGACATAGAGAATAATGTCTACTGCATAAATATAACTAAGTCTACTAAAATTTGATACAACACCTAGCGTAGGATAATACATGAAATAATATAGCATGAGAATAAAAAACACGTAGGTTAGCCCATGTAAGGAGCAAGGGTATCAAGTCAACTTAGTGATGTGTAGTTTAGTGGAAATTGGAGTATTGGAAAACACTAGAAGTAGAAGACAAATTACATACAGCTTTCCATGACCAAAAGGTTAGGAGAAAGAGCTAGAGTGTATAGAAGCCAAATGGCCCTAGAAACTTGATATTTTTCTGGATAGAATGATAGGAAAAGGATTAGCAGTATTAATTATGATGTATTCAGTTCTTAGAGACAGAACAAAGGGTTCTGGGATCTTGGCTGCTGTGTTTTTTTGTCTTTAAATTCATGTCTGTGGATGGGATTCCCATCCACAGAGATCAGAAACCTCAAGACTTGGGTAAGATTTCTGTGCTGACTGAATTAAAGAGCAAGGTTATTTTAAAATCTGAAAACTTAAGTATCCATCTCTGCATTTTTAGTTGGATTATAGAAATAGATTTCTGCACATAAGTCATCTCAATAGAACATATGGATCTGTCATGTTGTATCTCTGAATTATTCATTACTCATGGTATAGCAGGATTAAGAAATGAAATTCTCTTCATCTGCTACTGGAAGCCTTTGTGCTGCATTTGTGGAACCTCAGTGACTTCCTACTCCTGGCGGGGCAGGCAGGGGGGAGTCATAGCTGTCTTTTAAGCTTGTTATTTTTTCTGAAAGATGTGCTTATTAACTTTGGACTGTTAAGAATGCTACTTAGAGACGCAATAGTCAGTCTTTACCTGTAATAAGTGTTCAAAGTAAACTGGCCACATTTTTTTCAGGTTAGTTTAAAATGAATTGTTGGACAGGAATGGCTTGTTGATGTCTTTACTCTTTCTGGGTGGTCTTAAATCTATAAGTGAAATAATGGAAGCCTCATAAGGCTGTAGGTGAAGTCTGAGCAGCTCTTGACTAAAGAGGGCAGAAAATGCTGACTGGAAGTGTTTTTGGTTTGAACAGTGTTCCTCTTGCTCTTCTGACCCCTCATGCCCAGCTGTGGGGAAAAAAAATTATGCAGCTCAAGTCAGTTGGTGCCAGAAATCCCTGGTTTGCCTTACATGATACTTTGAGGCCTTTCACCAATGAGGGAAGGCAGCTATTCAGTATTTCAGCAGCGTGTTTAACATCTGTAAGTTGTGATCCTAGGTCATTGAAGCAATTTTGGACATCATCATGTCCCAGGCTGTTCAGATAGTTTGTTTGCCATCCTGAATTCATGGCAAACTCCAGTGCCTCTTGTCTGATCTTGCTTGTCGAGCTCTTAGCTGACTGAAGTTCCCTTCTTCCCCAGAAGGTTTAATGGAGGGATTCATTTTTCCTGTGCAAAAATGACTTGATTCTATGTGTATGTAATGGTGCATGTTTTAGTTTGGTTGAAATACTTTTCATGTTGCCCATAAGCTTTGCCTGTCATGAGTTTTAGAACTAAAAGAAGGATGCAGTCTCCAACTTGTGGCATGACTGGCTGTTAGGCCACTGGTGATCTGGGCTAATGGAGGTTAATGGAGTGTGCAGGCTTTCTGTTGCTGTCCCAGCCTGACACCACTTTGAATGGACTTGTAAAGGGTATAGAGGAAGGGAGGGGCATGGAGGCTGCTGGTTTTTGACTTTCAACTGGTTGCTTTTTTTCCCCCCTCTGTGTGGGATTGAGGGTGCTAGTTGCTTAGCTAAATAGGTGTGTATGTGAAGGGTTTAATGGGTGGGATATTCAGTCGTGCAACTTCTTCCCTAGTCTGTGTTTGAGATCAAAGCTTACTGTGAGAGAGCAAAAACTCCCCTGAAGGGAGGAAATCGAGAGGATTCATCCTGCGGATTGAAGGGTAGGACTGTGATGGAGATACCATGTTCTCAAAATCTGGCCCAGTGGGTCTGCTGCAGCAGCATGCCTCTGGTGGAGTGTCTGTGAAACTACTGGCTTTTGGGCCCAACCATCTCTCCAGTTTGCCAGGAAGCTCTGAGCAAGAAGAATGCTGCCATGAAAAAAATGAGCAAAGCAGAAGTGTTCCTCTAACCTTGTCTTCAGTGTGGAAGAAGAGTCCTGTCATCCATTGCTAGGCCCTCCGTTGAACTGGGGAAAGTTGGGTGCATGAGGGACGAAACCTTTTAGTTATACTCTTCTCCAGAGAGAGGAATGGGAGAGTAAATGGAGTAGTGGGTGGCCTTGAAGTTGACATGTGCTTTCTTGATTAGGAAGAAGCTGTTATTCTAACTTTTTTTTTAAATTTGGGCATCTCTTCAGAGTCAGGCTAACCTGGTTTTCTTCCTTTTCTTGGCTCTTGGTAAAACTTAAGCTTTTGAAATTGCCCATGGGGCAGAAGAATGTAGCTGCAGTGTGAAAAGGGAGAGTTTTACACAGCCCAACTGGAATAGTGAGATAAATGCTGAAAAATTGAAGTAGGCATCCCAGCCAGTTCAAGTGGAGCAGGCACTGTATGTCTATAAGTAGATGTTGACTTTGAAACCCTTCAAGCTATCAAGATGCTGTATGTGAAGAGTCCTCAAGTTGTATCTTTTCACCCTATTGAATCTGTTTACTTCTGTTACTCTTACTAGGCTCAAGAGGACTGCAGATGTGTAAGGCTGAAGGGAAATGTCTGTAGTAAGATACTGTTACTTCTTGCAGGATACATACACATTCTGACAGAATTATATTGCCTTGGAGAGCACCTTCCTAGAAGGCTGGGAGCTAGCAAATGAGCCTGGGACAGTATGCATGAGTGTAAATGAGTAAGAGCAAAAATTAGTTGGCAAGATTTTGTGAATGGTAGGGTGCTGTTGAAAAGTCTGAGCATATAGTTTCCTTTAAACAACAGTCTCATTTAAAGTACTGATCAAGTCTGGAATTTTTCACAACTTGTTTGAGGCCTGAACAGCTGTCTGTGTGATCCAGTGATAATTTTTGTGGAACTCTTGATGAACATCAGCAATATTGGCTGTGTTTCAGACAGGCCCAACTTGACATTTAGTTAGGATTTCAAATATAACGAAGGTAATCATTTTCCCTCTGCTGACTTTAAACTTTTTTAAATGAAAGAGGTCAATGAAAAAGAAGAGTATAATTTTGTGCTGAGCTCTTTCATCCTGTGCATAAGCTCATTAATGCTGCATGTTGATGCTGTCTTGCTCAGGGAGTAAGTTATGTTGGGAGAAGTGGTTATGTGTCTAAATTGACCTGAATAATTAGGAACATAAAAATGGTTTTAGTTTATTGGTGTCTCACTTGAACTGATCACTTAACAGAATGCAGGTGCTTGTTTTCTTAACAGAAGAGTATTAGAGTTGATATTTCTAGTATGGTTTCTAAGATAATGTTAAATTACCCTGTGCACTTCCTCCCTTTACTCCAGCTGACAAGGTAATTAGTCAGTAATTGCAGTCAGAAGAGCTCCTGCATGGTTTCTGGATTGCTCCATTGTCAGGCAATGTCCTCACCTTGTTGTACATGTGTTGTTTTTTCAGAACTGCTTGCAAAACTTCATGCTGGCTTCTTTCCTAATACACTAGTAGCGTTAGTGAGGCATTGTCTAGAGCATCCCATAGGTTCTTAGGTGTTTTGCAGGAATGCTGAAAGCTTCCAAAAGCATTGCATACTGTGTGGAGACTTTTTTAAAATTTGTCTACATTTTTAGTGTTGCTTATAAATTTTTACATTCAGTAGATAACTTGCCCTTTCTTCTTTGTCCTTTTAGTGCAGTTACCAGGACTACCAAGCTCTTCTGATAGAATTCATGCCTGTACTGATTGCTGCTTCTTGTTCAGCTGTCTGCAATTGTCCACTTGTCTTCTCATTGCCTACCTGGAATGGACAAGTCGGTCTTGCTGCCTCTTCATCCCTGCTGAAAGCTGCTGCAGATTTAACTTTTGCAGCAGCAATCGCAAGGATGAAATAAAACCCCTTTGCTTACATCCTGTATGACTTTTTTCACATCCATCTTCCATCTCATCACTCACTTTATCACCATGCCTTTGAGGCCAATGTATAGAAGTGTTAAGTGGTATTACTTGTTTAGTGATTCATACAAGACCCAGTGTGAAAAGGATTCCCTTCTAACCTGCCACCTTAGAGAGGCTATGTAGTTGGGTTTTATTGTTGCATAGGACTTCTGCTTTCTGGTCTTACTGTTGTCTGTGTTTACATTATAACTTTTGAAAAATTTGAGACCACCTTATTATCAGAAGCTATTTCTAAGTTTTCTCTGAGTTTTTTTGTGTCTTTGTGTATTGTATCATGAAGCTCCTCCTTATAAGTTTGCGTAAATCAAGAGATACGCTACTGGTAGGTTCTCTTGGGCTGAGTGAGTTTTCTACTGGAGCGGTACCCTAGTCTAGTTTGTGCTTAGCATCATTTAGCCTGTTTGTGCAGACTCAACAAGTACAGTATGTGGTGTTAACCTGTGAACATCAGAGTAAACATCAAGCTTTCCTTCCTACAGGGGTACTGAAAGAGTAGTATAGTGAAGAGACGTCCTCTGGCTGTATGTGCCGTTACCTATAAAGAAGTTTGGATGTTCTAGCAGCCTGTGTAATAGGTTTTTGCATATGCTGGATTCAACAGCCTCCATTATCTCTTATCGTATAGCTTTTCTGAGTATGCATGAATTTATGCTGTGCTTTCATCTAGGCTCATAAGATATTTGACTTTGAAGAAAAAATTAGCCCTTCAGATGAACACTCTAGTAAAGATAAAAACCCGTAAAGAGGAAGCATTAAGAATTGCAGCTATTCAAAGTACAAAAACTGTGCACTGAAATACTTTTTGGAGGTATTAAATTTTTTTGCTAAGTTCTGTTTTTTTTAAACCAGAATTCAGCATCCAGGTTATGTCAGTTCTGTTACCTTTTACTGAGCACTCAATGATGATTTTTTATTTCATTTAGCAGACTCCTCAGACAACAAACAGCTTATCCTTGCTAAATTACCTTCATTACTGTTGTGAGTCTAGGTGGTATAAATCCTCTGTAAAACACACTGGGTATTTAAATTTTACAAAAAGGAGATAACTTTATTGGAAACTGAGATTAAAGTTCTGGTTTAGACCTTCATATCTAGACCTTCATATCCGGAAGATATAAAGGACATTGTACTCAGCCATGGGGTTCTGCTTGTTCTGCTGTTTGGAATTCTGAAAACAATCCGTAATGTCTGCTTATTCAGAGAGCAACATATGGTAATTGTCACACGCTTTCATTGCACTGTCTGTACCCAAGAGGTAAAAAGGCAAATACTGAATTCTAAAGCGTGTTCTGGAAGTCTCCTGGTGTGTAAGTCTTCAGGAGGATCTTCATGAGTGTGTTTAGCATCTCTTAGGGTTTTAACAGGAGCATTGTATCAGCTGTGACCCTTGAGGCATCTCATAGTGCATCTTCAGTTGCATCTGAACAGTGGTAACTTGTTGGAGGAGGCAGATGTGTTCAATATCTAGTGCCTGGCCACTTAAATTCAGGGTGCTGATTTTTCTGTAATCACCTTCATGTAATAATATCCTTTAGAAGTATATAGCTTAACTAGGGCAGGTATCTGTGTAGTGATTTTGGTATGATGTCTATAAATAGAAAATTCTGTATATAAACGCTATGTGAAATAAGTTTTTTCTCAATGACAGGCATGCACAGGTATAAATCAAAAAAGGTGGTAGAAAGGCTTTGGCCGGAAGTGTGATGCACTGAAGTTTTCTCCCTAGCATATGCACCTGAGATGGTTACAGTGGTTGAAGGCTTTTCTGTTTTGTAACCTCACCTTAGTTCTGCCTTAACACTGACAGGATCCAGCTTCAGCTTCCATTTTTAGGTAAGCTTAGGCAGTTGAGTATATTACATACTAAAATACCTGTTTTATTAAGGGAAAATTAGTAGACCACTGCAGCTTTTGTTTTGCTGGTCTTCATCTTGCTAGCTCTGCATTATCTTCTAAAGCTCTCATACAAAAATCTACTGTTAATATAATTGGAATTGTTCTATGGCAACCAGAACTAATCACATAAACCATATAGCTTTTTAACTCCTGATGTCTGTGGTCTTTTAAAAAAAGAACAGCCTGCTTGCTTCTCTGCTAGGCAGACCTTATTCATGACTTGAACTGTAGCTAATTAGAAACTGGGATTCAGTTAATGCCACAAACAGTGTTTGAGTGTTTGGATTTTAAATCTTAACTGTGCTTAGTGAATTAAAAATAAGTTTATTGAAAGGTAGGTGGCTCCCATGCACTGCATATTAACAAATGGAACCACTCAGTTTGCACTGGCCAACTTTGTCTTCCGTTTTGCTTCCTTTCAGGACTGTAAAGAAAGCATATTTCCATTTCCAACTTCACTTAATTGTTCTCCTCTTCATATGAATATATTTTAAGAGAAACTTACATTTCTTTAATACGCATAGAGTTCTGTTTTCTGAACTTACTGATTTCTTAGTTTTTGAATGCAGTAACTGCTGAGCTATTCTAATAATCCAAAGTTTAATACTGTCTCTGAGGCTAATAGTCAAAAACTGTATTAGCTTTTTTAATGGTACTAGTGATTCTTCAGTAGTTCAGTATTTCAGAACTTTTTTGGAGACTATTCACTATATGAATTCTATATTAATGTGCCATTTTAATCTTAAAGTACAGTGTTTAGGCTGGAAATTGCTTTTTAAAAAATTACTTTTATCTTTGATATAAATAGCTATATCCCTTATTTTTTTCAGATCAAGTAGAAGTGTAAATAAAAGGATAAGAACTCTGATTTTCTGAACTAGATGTAAAAGACCATTCTGTACAGATTTGAAAGTAATAAAAATGGTAAAAGAATTGATAAAACAATTTGTTTTAAGACATAATGGTGTGGTAGTTAGGGAACTCACTTGTACATTCATGTGAGTACCTTGTGGAGCACTTCACTGAAGATAGATGTTATGTAAACTGGAAGTACTTCAAATGAGGTGCTCTTTGCTTTCTGAGAAGTGCTGTGATGCTTGAGGGCACAGTGATGTCTGTAGGGAGTACACTGAAGTCCTGCGCACACAACTAAGCTGCCCTGTGCAGCACATGGCTCACAGGAAGCAAATCATCTATTGGGTCATGCTGCTTTGCTGAGAGCCATAGAGATCCAAATATATCATCTGACGCACATCACTACATCTCTGTAGCACAGAATTTTGTAGACTGCTACTTTAATGTAGTCTCCTTACTAAAGCTTGCCTCGACTTGGCTGAGACTTTGTTTTTCTTCTTGTAATGGGCAGTTCATCAAACATACTTGCCTGTGTACAATGGAGAGCTTCAGAAGTGCAATTGTTAGCATGAGTTTCGGGTTGAGACCAGAGGGAATGGCTTCCAAGCTTGCAGCTGGTACCAAAGCCTCAGTATTGTACATAAAGACATGACTAAAGGTCTTCATCAGTCTCAGTTAGAAATAAAGACCAGGCATGAAGTCAGCTAACCATATGGACTTTGGTAGTAAACTGAAATGAAGACTAATTTACAGTTTTAAAACAGGAAAACTTGTTTTGAAGTATATGTTCATAAACCCTGGATGCAGCAGCCTTCCAAAATCTGAGTCCTTGTTTTTTTTATCAAATTTAGACTTGCCTAATCTCCTAAGCAGAGGCAGGAAGGGTCTCTTATTTACACCAGTCTCAAACTGTGGCAACAGTCAAGAGCCTATTTGTGCCAGTGTTGTGGTTACATTTGAAAACGTCTGGACTACTTGCAATCATCTGCAAATCGTCCATTAGCTTTTGTGGTATCTTCCTAGCACTGTTCAAATCCAACTGGGTTTGCAATGATGTTCTAAAAAAAACCAAACAGTGTGGTTGGGGACAAACACCCTTATGAAGAACTCTCTTGTATATTTTGCTTCAGTTATTCCACTTGAGAAATCCTTGAGTCTACTGCTACTTGTATGTCCAGTGGTACTCTTAAACAGCTCTTGCAAGGAAACTTACTGAATACTATCTGTGCAAGATTTTAACTTACTTAGTTTTTAAAACCTAGGATTTTAAAAACAGACTGGATTCTAGCACAGTAGTTTGTCATCTTGCGTATTTTTTTGTGGGCTGGGAAAAGCATGTAAGGGGAAGCTGGTTTTCAATGGTGTATGGTCATCTCACATGCTAATGGAAAATCAACTCACTGTGTTTTCTTTCTTTCCTTTTACTTTAGTCTTGAAGATTTCAAAATTTGTTTTGTGGTATGGTTCCTTTTAGGCATGGTGTGGTTCTGGAGGTAGTTTCCAGTGTAGATACAGGGGCAACTAGACTGCATTATCTTTTAAATCTTCTTAAAAACAAGCATCTTATTTCCTCCAAGAAAAAACTTCAGAACTGAATTTGGAAAGATTAGATTGGAATTGCCTCAAATCCAATTAAGCCACACTGCATGGACGTGCTGGGAATATAAATGCAATTACTGTAAATTTGTACAAACTGATTTGTTGCATTATCTTGCTAACCTAACATATGGTACTTTTTGTGTCCGTATTGCAGACGGCAACTCCAAACTAACATGGCAGTCAGACTGTGTGATGTGGCTTCTCTGCTTAGAAGTGGTTCGTGGGCAGCAGATCCTTGGACTGGGGTCTGTGGGATTTTTCTTAAATTCTGTAGGCTGCTTTTTAACATGTTAATAGTGCTGAGGCCATACCAAACTCTTTAATCTCTTCTTTGGAATGTTAACTCTTCTACGTTTCATTATTCTTTGGAATGTTAACTCTTCTACGTTTCATTATAGGCTGTAGGTTGTGTCCCTGTTCCGTGAGAGCCTAGAGCACACTGGTGTACCACGACAACTTTTTCTGTAATATGGTGATCTCCTGTAGAAATTAACTGCTGTTGTTTGCCTTTCTTCTGATGTCAATTATAGTACTAATTCAAAACGCCTGGTGGATAATTGAAGAGTAGTATTATACTAAAATGGTTTTGGTATGGTCTGAATACTAAATTGCAGTAACTTTAAAAACCTGTATACTGTGTGTTTATGATTACTATTTTAAAGGTATATTTACAAGTCTTATTCTAAGAAATTGTTTGAAAACTGTAAATTTATCTCAAACTATTTTTCCGGGTGGAAAATATTTAGTAACTGCTGAAGATGTGCTTTGTGTTTTATGAACAGTTGTATTCAACCTATCAATAGAATATGCATTATTTGTAAAACATATTAGTATCACTTTATTCAGAGCAGATGGTTCTATAGCTGAGAAATGCTGTAATTTCAGCGCACACAGGCTACTGCAGCTGTTCACTTGAATGTTGGCTTAGGATCTCATTCTTGCCACCTGAACATGAAAATAAATGTGCAATTAATTTCTGAAGTGTCCGCTCAGGCTGGTAGTACAGATGCCCTAATGTGAGGACATGACTGTGGGTCCAAAAAGCTATGAAGA
>JAVKLA010000074.1:11713566-11727120 GCA_034782735.1 Sagittarius serpentarius | reverse complement strand
CACAGTTCCACAGAGCTAAGAGGCTTTTGTCATGTATGCTTATTTGCATTAATATATAAAATTCCTCATAACCTGAGGTTCTGTCTTTGAAATTCCAGGACTCAGCAATTTTCAGCAGTGAAATAAAAGCCAGCTGGTAGAATTTGTTCATAATATGGAGGATGTGGAGCAATGACAGGTAAGGAACTGAAAATATCCTTGTCTTCCAAACCGATGAGGATAAAAATGCGTTTCCTGTCATAAGGCCACTGTTGTCCTGGAGCTCACACTTGCTGCCCCAAACTACCATGACCATAAGCAAAAAATAATACAAAATTATTTATAGACAATGATGATGCTTGTTTTACTTGTTCAGCCTTTTTTCAGTTTATGGTGCCACTGAGGGGCATGCAGGACCTGATAGCCAGGGTCCATCCCACCACCCTCAGCCAGGCAGCAGGGCAGGCTGAGGGCAGAATTTTTTAAGGATGTTTCTGTGAAGAAGGATAAAAAAAAAAAAGTAACGCTGTGCAGAAGGAAGGGAGTGACGCCATGGGATGGAGGACTTGAGGGTGACCTGCATTCCCCATATTATAGATTTATTGACAACTGCAAGATGGACAAGAGCCTGGTGGGTTTTGTGTCTGGCAGGCTGGGCAAAGACTACTGGGTGTAGATTACACTCGCCAGTCTAAAGAACTGAGCAACAGAGAAAACATTTCTCTTTTTTGTCTATCTGTACCATTGCACAAACTGAAAACTTTTTTCCTCTTCTTCCTCCCTTTGTATCTGGCAGAGCCACTCAGTTGTGAAATTCCTTCTGACAGCAGGAATTTTCTGAAAGATACGTGTTTTATCTACCAGCCCCTGTTCTGCTGTCACGCAGCCTGCGCTCTGGGAAGAAAATATGCCTTGCTTCTGCGGGCAGCGCTGCAGGCACCTGTGATTTGGTACCTGGTCAGTTTAAAAGTGCAGTTTTCAACAGAGAATGGAGGCTGCAAGATACATGGTCCATGCACTTTGTGCCCTTCAACGTTACTGAATACTACCTGGTTCTTAGCCAACATTGATACAGCTCTTTGTCGTTGTTGTGTTAGAAAGATCTCCTGCTTTCCGCCTCCGTAACTGCTGTCTTCTAGGTAGCTGTGTCAATGAATGTTTTTGGTGTTGCGGTTTCTCCTCAAGTGGTGCTTGAAGCTGGACCACCTGCTGGTAACACACATACGCTTCCTACTTCTGAGAAGTGCAAAGGGGGCACCTTCTCCCTGGTCTAATGTTAGCAACTGGACTTTGACTTGCTGGTGAAAAATATTTGCCGTGGGTACATGCAAGCTCTACTGTTAGCATTAAAAGAAGTTTCATACTGCTTCCGCTTACCTAACCAGGATGAAGTTCACCTTAATTGAATCTTGCACACAGCAATACTGATGACGAAAGGATACAAGTATTATCCTTATGTCTTCCTTGTTTTCAGCCTTCAGTGGCTATTCTTTCCTTTACTTTCTTCTCCTCCTCACTGACTTAGTGTTTAGAACTTACTTTTCAGATACATACTTACCTAAAGTTACACTGTAAAATATTACAATATCTACTTACTTTCCTACTGTGCAGAACTGGTGTTTTTATGAACAGTTACAGAAAAGCTAATACATTTTTATTCAAAAAGATGCTAGTGGACTAGAAAGGCCATTAGTTCTAAGAGCCTGCAATATGTTCCTGTTTTGAATGGTAGATAAGACCTTTGAAATGAAATGTGATCACTTAATCTTTTTATGGAAGGACTTGCTTAAAGTCTGTTCTGAAATTAACTCCCACGTGATAGCAGCATTATGGATTTCTTATGATTTATGGTTATGCTCCAGTTTGCAAGAGTACTATACGATTATTTGATTGTCTGTATGAAATAGTTTTCCATTTTTTAGCCAAGAGACAATACTGAGTGCAGAAGGTAGGTGTGGTGTGGCAAGAATGACATCTTAAAGGGACATGTATTTGGAAAAGTGCATTTTTCTATTGTTGCACATACTCTACATGGTAAAAAGTGACTTACCTGTCTCAGTAAGTTGTATGTTTAAAAAGTGGAGCCAATCCATTATATGGAATCTGGAGGGGGATGTGTGTGAAGAACATCCCCTGTGGATGGATATCCAAAACAGTGAATTACTGACGCCTCAGCTCATCACTGATATTTGCACAAGGCAGGAACACAGAGCACAGCTGTGCTGACAGCGGCTTTATGCAGCTGAAATCTCAGCCCTCTCAGTAGTGCAGGCTGAAAGCGTTTGCACCCAGAAATAAATATGAAACTTCAGAGAGCCAAGCAGGTGCCCCAAAATATATTTTTTCCTTTAGAAAACTCCAGAGACTAGGCAAAGCTTTAGGAAACCCAGAATACAGGCCGTAAGCAGTTTGATTGATGGACTCTAATGTACTGAACCGTCATTGTGGGTTGTTGTGTGAAACTTCCATAACTCTAGAGGAATAAGTATCATTGCTACAGACTCTTACTACATAAAAGACAATTTAGTTTGGCTCTGCACACTTCATACACCTTGATTTATGACAAATGCCCTCCAAGGGATTATTTTCTTTTCTGCAAGGATGTACACATGTGTCATAAATGGCTAATTTTTTTTTCAGAAGAAGCCATTCTGCACTTTAAAAACCTCCTTCCTCCCCATTCTCAAAATACAGGCAAAATAAATACAAGCAAAACAAAGCTTTTTTCCTCTGCTTTCCCACTTGGCCAGTTTTTCTTTCTTATATCTGATGGGAGAGGAAGACTTCTCATGTGCAGCTGTCTGAATCAGTAAAATCTTGTTGCCAATAAATTGTCATGCTATTGAGGTTTAAACACCTTAAAATATGAACAATCCAGCCAACATGCAGGTTTTTAATGCCCTGGAAATTGCTGTACTTTTTTTCCCCCATGTGTCTTGAGCTTCTGGTTTCATTTTAATAAATTGCATTATTTTTAGGTACCTTAAGGTCCTGTAAACATTTTGACTACTAACTTTTGGCATTTGTAGATCGCTGTTGTTACCTGGTTGATATCCATGTGGTTAATTTTTAAAGCATTTCTTAAACTTTAGGCTGATTTATTTTTTCTCAAGAAGAAACAGAAATAGTTTTTCAGCATAGCTGTAGCAAGGTATATGCATGGAAGCAATTCATGTTATTAACGAGTAGCCTAAAATAGTAATCGTAAACATGACAGCAACATAATACTGTTCATGAGGGCTTACCATTTATAATGAGGACAGCTGTGATAATGTAAAATTCTGTGGCTGAGACAAGGATGAATCTTTGACGGCGATATGAGTGTGGAGGTTTTGATGTCTAAGTTTTTTGCACAGAAAATTGTTGTTTGTTGATTAGATTAATTCAGAGAGCCAGTGAGCATGGAGCTGTAGTGCATTATAGGTCACATACTAACCCCCACTTTGCTTTTAATCTGCCATCAGGGTGAGCCCCTGGCAGCAGGGGATGGGGGAAAGAGGCAGATGTGACAGCTGGGCACTGTGTCTGTGCTCAGGGTGCACTTCTTGCTATGCTGCCCAAAAAATCTGTCCTGAAACTCCCTTGATCTGACGTGGTTAATGGATCTCCCATCCAGGAGCCCACCTCTACCCCAAAGTAATGATAAACAGGGTTTGGTCAGGTCTGAGGGTGTACTGGAAGCAAGGAGAGCTGGGTTGTGACTATTTGCCTCCCTTTTCCTCCTAGACATGTTTGTTTAATTAGCAGTCTCTTCAGCACACGCTCTTCACAGCTACCTAGCACCAACAGTAAAAGGAATCCAAGACTGCTGTCTTTTGCTTGAATTTCAGAACAAATAACACAGTTCAGGGACCTCTTTTTGATGTACCATGGAAATCTTTCTAATGAAACCGGCTTCATTTTCCTTTCCCTCTGACACCACTACCTTTTCTTGGGAAGGGCTGAGGTAAAACAAAGAGCTTAGTCTCTTTTTGCTGTGTCGAAAGATTAGTTATACTTCGGACTATGAGAAAGTCTCGAAATGCCAGCTTGCAGACCACCTCGCCAGAGGGAAGTGAGACATGACCAATGAGCCTCCAACACCTGACTTTCCATTGTGAGTGTGCGTTTCACTTGATGTTTCGGAAATGAAGCAGAACATAGCTAGCTTTGTCTGTGTCGTCCTTTATTTTACATTTTGACTATACGTCCTATAATCGTCTTGCCTCCATACAAACTGCTGCTTATCTCTAACATCCCCTCAACATACTGCATCGACCTTGTTGCACTTCCACGAATATCTGTGTTTATTTTTGCACTCCTTTTTTTTCATAGTGAGAAAGATGTAGTAGACCAAGGTGGAACAGAGTATGTTAGGAAAACTGATGAATATAAAGGTGATATAGCATGGGGTTTTAAAATTATATTTACCTGTGATGAATTTGACTATGTTTAACATGACACCCTTCAGATCACAATGCAAATATAGGAAGACTAGAGCCAAAAGTTTCAGATGTACGTGGGTAAAAATGAAAATACTTAAAACCCTTTTTGGATGTGGAACTTCATAACCCCAGCTTCTACCAAAGTGAGATCATGAAGTCAAGTTAGTTATTTGTTATTTGTACACAGGGACACCAGGGACAGGAACGTTGTTTTTCTTTACACCAAAAAGGTATGAAAAGGTACAAAGCTGTTGTATAACTTTGTGTCTTTGAAAATACAGTAACAGGTGATGATAATGGGAACAAAAACACCTACCTCCTCAGAAAATAAAGTCCCCTGTGCTTACTTGCCTAAATTTGGACACTTCAGGAGACTAACTCAGGTACACAGTATTGCAGACTCTTGCCATGTTTGCTACGTGTCCTTCAGTAAGCTGAATGGAGAAGATAATCCTGAACAAACGATATATTCTGCAGGGCAAAGCTATTTCTTTGTGGTTTTCTCATACAGCCTGGCACGCTTTCTCTAGGTGAAGTCTAACCATCTTCCTATACGCTCCTCTTACACATGGCACTCATAACGGCACCTGAACCAACACTTACCCAGTAAGAGGAATGAGGCAGTCCAGGAGGGCGTATGAACAGGGTTGCCAGCAAACCTCAGTGCCATGGTAAGGCTTACGGGAGGCAAAGTTTGCTCTGCGGCAAGGGGTGAAGCTTGCTCGGGCAGCAGTATGTGGCAGCCCCAGAGGTGCTGCAGAGAAACGACGTTCTCGGAGGGTTGTTTTCAGCGGCCACTAACAGAAGGCAGAGCTTGACCAAGCTCACCTGCTCCCCTTGTCAACACCAGAGCAGTGTTTCACTGAAGGAAGAGATGGCTTTCGCCTCTGGCTTAATACTCAAAGCAGGGACAGCCCAAGGAGCATGGGCCATTTTACTGACAACAGCCATTTATTATGGCCTGGCCAGTGGATACAGATAAATTGTGCGAGGTCAAATCAGAAGCAGTGAGTCCACTCCAATCCACATCAAGCATCTACAGACGAAATAAATTCATACAAATTGTGCCCCCACAGAAGGTCTGTAGAGTGCAGGATTAATGTGATTAATGGTCTCTGGTATATAAAAACTGGAGCAGATGAAGGAGTGAAATACGGTTGATTATTAAACAGTTCAGAAATCAGGAAGTTCAGTCCAAGGTCAGAGCTGAGACAAACAGAAAGACAATTAAGCACCATTTGATACACCACAACAAAAGCTGTTCTGACTTCTTGAAAGCCAGTTCTGTCAATTAGCAGGTACTATGTGTTCATGTCTTAGAAAATATGATGGGAGATTACAATAATAGCCTTGAGTGACTTCAGAAAAGTGTATCCCATGGAGCAGCTGGAGGAGTTCAAAGGGTAAATAATGTTTCTCATGAAGACAAAAATCCATGTCCTGATTATATAAATTGTCCTGATTGATGGGGGGGAGGGGCAGGCAGGGGGGTTGGAAGAAGAAGGAAATTAAAGCTGTAATGCAAGCAAATTGGTTTTATTGTTTGCCTAGTGGTCAAAATAGGATTCAAGGAGAACCTATATAGTCCTTGACTGTTACATGATAATGCAACAAAATACGATTTTCCTCTGAGGCTGTAATGCTCTGCAGAAGTGTATCAAAAGTATACCAGCCAAATTTCCACCAGAAATACTTTTATGTTGTCTAAGCAATGGAAGTGACTGAAATTTATATTCTGTTGAGATAAACTCCAATTTATTTGACAAGGTATAGCCGTGAAGCCTTCAGAACCAGACAATAAGGCTACCTGGATTTTAGGACCCTGGTCTGATCTCCCATCAGAGAAGCAGGTTCAGGGTACCTGCCCTGTCTTGGACACAGTGAACAGGACTGAGCAGCTCTGACTAAAGAAGTGAAAGAAAGGCTTGAATGTCCATTATGCACACTCTAGGCATCCCTGCTAGAGACAGATATGACATGGTTGTACTTCATGACAAAATGGTGAAAATGGTTTGGTTTATTCCTATATTAAAAATAGAGCAAACTTATTTTCAAATTTTAAAAGCTAGTCTCCATGTACATTCTTCCTGCTTCATCTTCAGTAAATAAACTTCAGTCATTGTGGCATTTTCCCTGTTTCAAATTAAATGTCAGGCTCATAATTAGTGTTTGCCCTTGCCCTTCTGCTACAATGCAAGAGTACTTTTTTAATGTCAGAATTTTAATCTTGATGGGTCCTTTTGGTCATTGATTCACTTAATCACAACAGGCTCCAATAAATGTAATGAATGAAAACCTTTATTGTGGGTCTGAACCAAACCAAACTTCTGAATATTTTGAACTGATAATGAAAGCTGGGTTTAGATCTGTACAAGGAACTTTCCTTATTGGTAAAATGTTTCCTAGGCAAAACAGCCAGTTTTTTGGTCACAATTAACTGATTTATCTTCTATAGAAAAAGTGCAAATTTTATCAGAATTGTTTGATATGCAAGGATTTGGTATATAATAGGAAAATAATGGTCGACATGAAGACTTTTCTTTCTTTGTTGTCAGTGAATTGTGTTCTCCAGTCACTTCCAGAGACACTGGTGCCAGAGACACTGTAACCCCTAAAGTCTACTGGTGATAAGTGG
Source organism: Sagittarius serpentarius (assembly GCA_034782735.1). Taxonomy (NCBI): domain Eukaryota; kingdom Metazoa; phylum Chordata; class Aves; order Accipitriformes; family Sagittariidae; genus Sagittarius; species Sagittarius serpentarius. Next base: position 11,720,082 of record JAVKLA010000074.1, on the reverse strand, counting down.
CACATTTGGCAGCCTATTACAGGAGAGCCAAATGCAAGCAGCTGCAGAATTTGTACAGAAGGGCAAAGCATTTCCCCTGCCCAGGCTGGGCCTTTGCAGGTGGGGGGAATGAGATGCAAGTTAATGCTCAGAGAGGGAAACAGACAGAGGTCTGTTCTGCGCTTGAGGGTGCGGATCTCTGAACAGAGCAGTAAACTAACCTGTGATCAGGATTTCCAACCCTTCCAAAGATGTGAAGCGCAAAAGGAGCTGTTACATATAATTGCTTCAAGTCATCTAACATACCTGACGTATTTTGGAGAAGAATGATGCTGAAATCATATGTCAATTCATAAACTCTTCCCTGTGGGAGAAAGGGTGCTTCATAGACCACTGAGGCATTTTACTCTTCTTTCTTTCTGGCTGCAGTAAGGCTGTCATTACTGTATCCTTTCCCTGAAACTATACTGTCTCACTTAGAAAGGGACTGCTAAGCTAGAAAAAGCGCGGAGATCAACGGAAATGGGAGAGTCTGGTGAATATTGACCTCTAGGGAAAGATTAAAGACAAAAAATTCAAAAAATACACACGCGTTTTAGGTCTGTACCCAACAGAGGTGAGCAGATGGCCCCATCCATGTTTGCCAGCCCATGACTGCATGTCCCCATTCGTCTCTGCATCACGACTTGCAAACACACACTGAAACAGTCATGCAGCTAGATCAGATGTGAACTTCACAAAACACGTATTTCCTTAATGGAAGAAAGAGTTGCCGCTGCATAGATAAAAGGATAAACACTGGTAATAAAGAACTGTTCAGTAGAACTCTAGAAGGAAAAAAATATTAGGGCAGGGTGGGCAGAAGGCCAGACAAGGTAAGTTTACCACATGGGTTGCATGATCAGTAGGTGTCTGCCCCGTCCTCTCGTGTCCCCCCAACCACCTACCCCCACCGTGAACTCTCTATTGCTTGAAGCACTGAAAGCAGTACTATAGAAAGTAACCCCTGGTGAGAAAGGAGATGGAGCAAATCACACCTTATTTTTATTTCTTGCTTACATAAGTTATACACTCTGCTTCTCCCCTGCCGGAGTCACACAACCTCAGCACTGAAACTTACTTCCCTTTGTAAAGCAGTTGCAGATCTGCAGAAGAAAATGGCTGCATAAGAGTTGGGTGGTTTGATCTATCAGAGCAAAATTGCTTTTTTTATGGAACCGGTAAATTGTAGACAGGAGATGAAGGAAATAAGGAGGGGACTGAAAATGAAAAGTTAAAAATAAAATATTCTTAAATAGAGAATTAGAACTACTTTTGAAGGACAAGCAGCAGGCAAGACTACCAAGGAGAGGGTTAGAGTCCTAGAATCATCTCTGGGCTTTGTTTGTTTTTTCAGGTTTTGGGGGGCTTTTTTTTTTTTTCTTCTTCCCCAAAATAAACACATGACTCTTCCTTATCTTCTTGTTTTGGAGAGCAGATTAAAAATCGTCAGGAAAAATGAAACCCTACGTTTCCCTATTATGAGCTTGAGCACCAGGCCTACTTCATTTTCCCCTCTGTTGTTTTAGCCAAACCACATGTCCACTGGGTCTAAAGTAAAACAAGCTTGTGATTTTGCTTGGGGCCCATTTCACATAACCTCTTATACAGTAGGCAGCGGATCAGGTGATAATCTTGTTTCCAATGAACCCCAATTTTAGGTGGTGAATTTAGGGAAATCTTTCAGGTCAGACTGTTTATCACAGCAGACTCTTCCTTCAAAAGGTTCATTTTGGAATAAGAAATGGTGTGGGGGTCTCCTCCCTGAAAAATGCAATGCTGCACCTCCAGAAAGGATAACACTGGAGGAGGTAATTTTATGATTGTGGTCTGACAAAAGTATGAAGGTGTCCTGGTTTCGGTTGGGATAGAGTTAATTGTCTTCCTAGTAGCTGCTTGTAAGAGACTGTGTCAGATGTTTGTCTCAACATTGCTGGAACATTAAACCAAACCACCACCTGTCACCACTGCCATAACAAGGGAGCAGCAGTACTAGAGGCTTCCTGTCTTCTTGCGAACCTGAACGCGGAGCCGATTCCGAGAAATTTAGCCTTACCCCCATGCATGTGCCCAGACCCGAGGCCTGGAAGACAGAGGGGCCCAGAGACAGTACTGGGCATGTGCACCACTGCCAGGTGAGGGGTTTGGTTAAGCAAAACAGCTCTTGGAATATGCTGCGTGATTCTTGGAAGCACAATGCATATGCAATGAGATGACCCAATAAAAGAGCAGAAACGACAAACGTCGGACGGAACGTTCTCCCACCGAATGAATTGGACTGTTGGGATGCCACAGTTCTGTGGTGGGAGCTATCACAACTGAAGTTTTTTACCCCTCTTTCCCTTCTCTCTCTCTTTCTCTTGCATTTGCAAACTTGTTGTCAGGCAAATAAAGTTACCTGGCTCTTGACTCCGTTTTGAGTCTTAATTCTGTTCCCATGAATACGAGCAAAACCTCACTCCGGTTTGTGACTGGCATCTGACACCACATCACTCAGCTTGGTGTCATCTGCAAACTTGCTGAGGATGCACTCAATCCTGCTATGTCATTGATGAAGACACGAAACAGTACTGGTCCCAACATGGACCCCTGTGGGACTCCACTTGTCACTGATCTCCAACCAGACATTGAGCCATTGACCACTGCTCTCTGGATGTGATCATCCAGCCAATTCCTCATCTGCCGAATAGTCCATCCATCAAATCCATACCTCTCCAATTTAGAGAGAAGGATGTTGCGGAGGACTGTGTCAAAGGTCTTACAGAATTCCAGACAGACAACATCTGTGGCTCTTCCTTGTCCAAAGGGAAATAACAGAATATTCTGCAAAGATAATTCCCAAATAGCCTAAGTCTTTTAGACTCAGAGCAAAAGTTACTGTTTCTGGGAGACCTCAAGGAAGGGGAATAGTACAGTTTAACAAATTTATTGTTTTGTAGGTGGTATGTTTCTAGACTATTTTTGGTATAGCCATATACATGGACTGAAGTTATAGTCAAAGCAAGAACAGTTTGAATAAAGGGACCTTATGCAACTGTTGTGACCAAGTTTGTGAAGATATTTTTGTCAGATCCTACTTTTCTAAGAGCTGCCAACAGTGTTGACGTTAACAATGTCCACACATATTCATAAATTTAGTCTCTTTTTACCTGTGACTATGCATGAAAACTGTCTCACGTTTACCATGAATATTTATGGTTTGCAATAATCTGATTAACCATAAAATTTAACAATATGTTAGCTCCATGACCTGATAATTCTCCCTACTTGCAAGGTCACTGAAGCATTTTAATTGACATGAAATGATCAGAATTTATTGGAGGTTTTCCATGGTTGCTCTGTGACAGAAATATAACTAGCTAAATATATTATAATATGAAATATATAAAGCAGTGGATTTATCTAGCCAGTGTTTTTCAATTTTTTGATAATTTACAAAGGAAAGCATGAACCATTCAGATAGTACATCCTTGTGGATTGCCTCATAGCATATGCAAACTTATTTTTCTAAGTCATGCCTCATTTGATGCCCTTAAAATTGTGTTATGAACCCTCCAGGATTCTGAATACCACAAACTAAAACCATACTCATATTGGTCATTTGTTTGCATGGATAATTTGTTTCTTTTCCGAAGTTTCAATTATCACTAACTGATTCTAGAGGGCATAGATATTTCAGTTGTTTGTCAACAGATATGCAGCACAGCCATCTAGTTACATTATGAAGAGCACTGCATTTTGTCAAGTGGTGTTGCAATTGTCAGGGCACTGTCCTTTGGAGATGATTGTCTTCTGTTTCTGCTACACCTGGAGAATAGCATTACAGGCCTTGCACAGGGTCAGAAAATTCATATGAGCAGTTCTCAAGTTAAAGAAAATAGAGGAAACATGCAGGAGCTAAAAAATTAGTTTAACTCAGTCTAGATATTCTTTAACAGAGGCAAATGAGTTTAGGAAGCCAAATAGTGATGGAGATGCATTTTTTCTAAATTTCAAAGAGAAGGGATGATTTTAAATAATCTGTAATGTCTGTTATTCTCAGAGAATGAGCATGAATTGGCATGACCAGAAAGACTCTATTGTGTGACTTAAATGAAAAAACTTAGCAGGTAATTACACTTTTTATAATTATTTTACTTTTAGTAATCAAAGCTGATAGCTTTAGCCCTCGGTACTCTTTGGACCTGCAGCGTCAGGCACAGATGGTGCTTTTCTTTTAATGACTTTCTCCAAGGCATGATGGACAAATGCTTTTTAAGCATTCCCTATAATCTCCATTTGTGAGGCTGGGGGATTGCCAAACAGCCAAACTTGGAAGATTTCTTCAGAAGACTACAGTTGTAAGCACAGTTTCAATTATACATCATAAGCGGGGCATTTTGTGGTAGTTCTGTATTGTACAGCATGTATTATTGCATCCAGATGAACGACAAAACTTACTTTTAAAAGTAACTAGGAGATCTATTGTTACTTTATTTCAGTTGTATCATGTGATTTAAATTTAAACTAAAACCTAAATGTTCCCTATTGATCTTTCTCAGTGTGCTGGTAGAATTCCTGTGCAGCACACAAGACAGTGGTTCTTCTATTCAAATTTTTTTTTTCTAAATATAAGAGAATAGCAACTTGCTAATACAGTAGTCATTGTGGCCCTTTATGGACTCCCAGAAAAACAACCTGAGAAGAAATTCTTAGATTGTAATGAATACATAAAAACCCAGGAAATTTCAAACTTGCTGTGAACAGCAAAAATAAGTCACTGATCTGATGGATTCTAAATTTTCTTCAGAAGCAGTTTTTTGTCAGCACAGGACTTCATTAGAGAGCAGTGTTTAATCTTGTTCCAGTTGCTTCTGTCTTCATAAAAGATGTGTGGCACAGAAAAATGAATAAGCAGAAACGAAGGTTTAAAGTGAGAGTGATGCCATTTTCCGTTCTTTTATGAAGATGCCTGAAAGTCAATGGGATTGCACACTTGCATGTGCTTAGCAACGTGAGCGAACCTCAGCTGGCTGCAGAGCAGACGCTCCGCTAAGCAGGAATGTGGCCCTCGCTCTCCTAAGACCACCTTTCCTCCCAGATGAAGTGCTTTGAAAGGAGACAGGAGTAGCAGTTCAAGTACTGCTTCTCATGGACTCCACATGCCATTTAAAACGCCAGGAAAACTGAAAACAGCTTTTCTTCTCCCCAGGTACTGAGAGAGCAACTGACTCTATTTGGATGCCTTTCTATCATAATTTTTTTGAACACTTGCTGGGACAAAATCAATGCCACTTTCAACAGATGTGCCGTAAGTAATACTAGGAGTTGTATCAGCGTGTAGCAGTTGTTGCTAACCTCTTATGTAAGGAACCTTCCAGCTGCATGTGAGGAGAGAGTTTGAGGCGAAAGCTACCTGGAAAGGGCTGCACAGCCAGGAGGTGGCTGGCTGGGTTAATCTGTTCTGTGGCGTGTGTGTCGTTCCACCCCCCCGCCTATGCCTAGGATGTCTGAAGACATTTTATTTATTTATTTTCGAAGTTGAGTGCAAAGTGCAGTGAGAATTCATAAATCGGGAAGAATATGAAAAGCATGGATTGTATGTGATCAGCACCATCAAGCTTTTGCTTTTGATGTCTCTGGAGGTTGTGACAAAGTACTCTGGTCCCACTTGATCAAGCTAGCAAGAAATAATTTTCTTCTTGCTAAATGGTTGTAAACCATACAGGATTTTACAAACTTAGCCTAGCAAAGACAGTGATTAGAAGTGTAAAAACAAATTACTCAAGTCCCTGAAGATAGTATTCTACATCCCTACTGAAAAAAATAAAATAAAAAATAAAAGAAAAACAACATCTAGTTATCTAACATTTAGTGATCTAAATTAAGTTGGAAGGGAAAAAGACTCTGACAGAAGACTAATATAAACTGTCTTAACTAGAAAGGTAGAACTTTCTTTTTAAATGAGAATTCATTCTACCAACTTCAGCAAAAAGGAAGCTTTCTTTTTTTTTTTTGGACAACTAGTTGGAGCTCTGTCACTTCCCAGGGGTTAATTTTGTAGATTTAAAAAGAACATTTATTCAATAGCATTGTGATATTTATTTATTAACTTTGAGATGTTATTTATTCACTAGAGAGATGACTTGAAAGAGGATCTACTAACATGCAAGAACAAATTTTGCTGTTAAAAAGCAGGATATGAGTCTTCTTTCAAACAAAATCAATCTGCATATGGCATTCTGAAGTCAATAACAAGAGCATAGAACATAAATTCAAGGGATTACAAAAACTTTACAGTGCAACGTGGGGTTGTTCCACAGTGTATTTGACTTTGTACCTAAATTTGTGTATTACATTTGACTACACAGGAAGGAAAAGGGCTACTGGGCAAACCGGGTCTCTCAAGCTGATTTCAAACAGCGCACATCCCACCTTACACCTTGTCGTGGTTTAAACCCAGCCAGCAACTCAGCACCACGCAGCCGCTCACTCGCTCCCCCCCCACCCAGTGGGATG
>JAVKLA010000074.1:11674032-11684331 GCA_034782735.1 Sagittarius serpentarius | reverse complement strand
TATCATATCTGTTCTTTTCTTAATCCTGTGAATTTATTTCAGGAGGCTGGTAGTTATACCTCACATGTGTCTACAATGCGGTATATCAGCCTAAAGGCACCACATCTTCTCTGTCTTCTCCTTGCTTCTACACTGTGTGGGAGATAAGTGTCAGTCACCAGGTCAGGTCATGTTCATAAAGCAGGAGGATGAGATAACTGAAAACAACTTGTACTCACAAGTTATCTGGAATACCATCAAGTGCCCCGGCACTCCTTGGGCTTTCAGTACGGGAATCAAGAGGCACCTGTTGTCCTAGGCTCTCCTTGGCTTATCAGGAGGGCAGTGTCAGTCACTGTATGCCCTGTGCAGCTTGAATCTGTGCCTTAAATGCCACAGGAATCAGTGGAAGGAACCAGTGTGAAAGGCACATACAATGAAGGTGAATGAGACCCTGCTGAAGATCATCTCTACCTACTAATGTGATTTATGAGCTAACCAAATTTTTTGTCATCACACCTTATCAACTTCTTTTCCTTCAACAAAATGATATTTGTTAATCTGATAGCTACAATGTCTGTCGGTTTCCAGTATCTATCAGGACCTTCCTTTGGACAGCTCCAACTAAATCAGACTCTTCTCCTAAAAAGAAAGACGACAGTGGAGTCTACAGTAGTGGACTGAGTCTGGACTGAGGGGCAAGGCAAACCCGCAGCAAGGTGAGAAAGGAGCTGATGTCCAGACAAGGAGGAATTAAGGATCAGAAGTTCAAAGCAATGATGCAAGGTCCAAAGCTTTTTTGAAATTTCTGTGCTGAGTAAGCCCCTAGGTGTGACAGAAGAGCTTGTCCTCAGATCCCTATGAGACAGGCCTATGTTGGGTTGGTCAATACATGCTTCCTGTTAATGTTTGGAAACAGAAGCTTCAATACACCGGTCAGACTATGAGTTCTTACAATATAGCAGGAATTTTTAAAAGGAGGAAGGATGCAGAATGGCTTGATTAATATTAAAACCTGGGGAATATTCAAGAATGGGAATGTTTGGGGTTTTTTTTTCCTTTCAAGATGGAAACTGTGGTAAGAGCGTGGAATTCCTTTTTAGTTGTTTAAAACTCTTATGTAGCTAAAGGTAAATGATTTTCAAAACAGGAATGAGGAATGCCAATATGAAAAAGCAGACATTTTGGTAAAAAAATGCAGGATTTTTCATTAAGAAAGCTTTCACCTACCAGCACAGCTCTGAAAAGTTCAAACAGACGTATTTAGGTGATCATAGAAACAAAAATAGCAGAACTACATGCTACTGTGTAACAGCACATTTTGGCCACTGGCTGAACTCACAGCTAGCTTGAATGTCTGTGTACCTTGTCTGCTTGATTTGGCTTGTTTCTTTTTTTATTTATTTTTTTAAATTATTTTTATTTTAGGTGTTTGGAAGTATTACTGCAGAATTTAGAACTTTGCCTCTAAAAGTCTCTTCTAGTAGTTACACCTTAGGAGTAGATGATATAAATTTACTTTCTCTTTGTACCAATCTCATGCTAATAATCTAAAATGGAGAAGTATGGACTGAAGTGGAGATGAAATTTTATTCACAGAATAAGATTATTTATAAAACAACTCCTTCCCTAATTTAGGGGTAGGATCCTTTTTCTGCCCTGTGTATTTCAGTTGGGAAATGATTAAGATTAGTTTCCATGTTTTCAGTGTTACATTACTTTTGCTATTTCATCGTTTGCACTATTACATTGGTTTCAGCATTATGTTACATAGTACTTTTAACACACAGAAGTTATGCAATTCTTTCTCTCACTGCTTCCATGACAGGTTTTATTCACATTTGCATGCAGTATCCTATTTCATTTATACATCAGGAAGAATTAGTATATTTGTATGTATTTTATTCCCCTTTCTTTGGGAAGGTAACAACGGTAAAATCCTGGACCCCATGAATTCAGTAAAAGGCTAATAACCAGCCTCAAATTTTTGATGAGTCCAACACACATACCATCGCTGAAACACAGTAAGTAAACTGTTTTCTGCACACAAATGTAAGTTAATTTAATGAAGACATAGTTTCTGCCCCTTTTCTTCTTACATGTCTTAAAAATGCGTAAGACACTTAGTTTGCTTTTTAGACTTTGACTCCTACCCACAGCTTTAAGGACACCACCACATGCACTCTGCAGTCCTCCTTGATGCCTAACACCCGAAGTCAGCTTTGAGAAGTGTGATCACAGGGCCAGTTTTGTATTCAGCTACCAGCCCGTGACAAACAGGATCTGTTTCCTTGTCTGTTCTCAGTTTTTACTTTTTTACTGTAGGAAGAGGATGTCAGATTGCCCATGTGTTGCAAGAAGGAATGGTCCTTCCATTAAGCCTCCTCAGAGGAGAGAAATTGGAGGAAGGAAGGCAAAAGCATCACCATCTGTAATTGACAGAGAAGACAAGACATGGCTGCTGAGGTTCAAAGAGCAGCTAGCTGTGTCTGAGAGAAGACAGAAGGAGCTTCCCAACTGGGCAATGTCTGTTGCAATCCAGAAAATCATACAATTATGTGGAAATGAGTCTGGTAACAAGGAATTGCCATGTAAAGGCACAGTGAACAGGGAAAGATTTTTTACAGTTTTACTCTAAAGCTAGTTTATTTTTCATCTGCTATACTTTGCATGGGTAGATATATTATTCCCTAGCCATGTAGTTACCATTCACAGGGTGCGGAGTTCTTTGTGAAGCCATTAAACCAACAGAACATGGTACAGTAAATGCATTTCATGTGTCACAGGCACATACTAACTGAGTATGTTTCCTATCTGTCAGTGTGTTATGCGGGACGTTTATATGCTTTTTTAGAAGAATGGAAGGGTAGAGATTAGACTACTGCATTTTCCTATTCCAAATTAGTTCTTAATGTGTTAAAAATAGCTTCCAGTAGTTTAGCTGACATTTAGCTAATATGCCATAATTTTAGGCCATTCGTATACTCTTCATTACGCTTTTTTCACTGTGGCCATCTAGCTGTCTTTCTCTGGTGTGGTAATCCCTTGATTAACTGAAAAAACATGTGCAATTCAAAAACTGGATAGTCTGTGTGTGGGTTTTATGGAGATCTTATTAACTCACACATTACATTTTCTTATGTTATCATAACATTTTTATAAATTTTTTTTTTGCCTTCTTTAGTGTATGCACACTCAAAGATAGTATAGTTGTGTATACTGATGGTGACATCCTCCTTATAATTATTAGGCAAAGAATAAAATAATTTACTGGAATTTGTATGCTATGATGGTCAGTAGTACAGATCAATTAGGAACCATGTATCTTAGAGATATAGTTCCCATCATTGTATCTTTAACATCTAATGATCTCCAGTACATGGACCTTTATAACATCATCCTTTGTCTCTGAAGTGTTATAGTTTTAGAAATAGAAGAACAAGAAAGCATATATCAAATAGAAAGTATTTTGTTGGAAACCAGCAAATGGGAGTATCTTAAACTTCAGACTAATAATTTAATTATGGGTTTAATATTCTTTTGTGGCTACAGCTCAGCAGCCTTATAATTGAAAAAAATTTCTCTGTGCTATTGAGTATTACAGACAATTTTTCATGTTTTTTGGTTTTGGGTTTTTTATTCTAAAAGATGGCATTTTTATGAAGACAGCAATGTCTGTGTTACAGGAATTGTAGTGAAGTGTCAAGTAAAAGGACAGCTACTGTGGTTAAGGAAGTGGATCCGACTTCTGACTGCTCAGCAAACTTTCTGCATTGCTTCATCATAGGCACCTTCAGCTTCTGCAAGCTGACAAGTCAAAAAAACAAAAATCAAGTTATTCCTTTCCAGAAGTGAATTTGTCAAAAACTCACCGGGCAATTTATATGTGTATGCCTACTCCTACTCAGTACCTCTTGAGTGTGCATTATGTTGTTTAGGCATCAGTATATACTGCCTATGGTCTGGGGAGACATGGGATTGTAGAGTAACCTGAATGCTAGCATAGTCTGTTTTTCCCCTGCAAGGCTTTTGTTGATAGTGGGTTTTTGTAGTTCTGCTCTGCTACCCTTGGGAAATGCAAATGATGCTATTGTTCTCACTGCCATACTATATGTCACAGAAATCTGCTTTGATCTTGGAAAAAATGCTAAAATCTCAACTCTTTCAAACTGGGTGAAATGAAATCACCTAACTGAGAGAGGAGATAAAACAATTATTTTCAAAGTGAGCTACAGAAAAGCAGACCCCTTTATTAAGGACCTAGTGACTTCCCAGTGGTGTAACCTGGGTTAACTCCAAGCAGTGTTAATTTAAGTTGTAAACACGCAGATAGGGGAAGGATAGGCGATCTAAGTGAGGATGCCCTCCTTAACATCATGTTGCTGTTACGTGTGAAAACTTAGGCTGTGCAGCTTGGTGAATTAGTTTTCTTGGGATCTTCTGCTGGACTTCACCAATGACACATCCAGAGGTGTAACAGAAGGAAATGCTTACTTTCTGACAGCAGGCAAACAACTCTACATAAGGAGAATTTGATTATCTACCTTGTGCAAAGAAGACACTTAGTAGAATAAAACCTAAATGTGAAAATCTAATAGCACTTAGTTTCCTAAAGGAAGAATCACTTTGCTAGCACTGCTGTAATTACTGTGCTTTGAGGAGCTTAGGCATGTTATATCTAAACACGGATTAACAACTTACTTCCTCAGTCACAGGCAATTGCATGCAAATAAAACCATAAAAAAGCCACTCTTCTGCTCACAAGTAAGGGAATAATCACAAGCAAATAAAATAAAAGCTGTAGTTTTAACACGCATTTTATTTACTCTGAGCAGATTTGATTCCCAAAGCTGTGCATGTTGGAGTATTAAAGCAGCATATGGCATAGCCAGCCTAAAGCATGCCAACACTGCTGACGATTTGAACCCAGGCAGTTTCATTTGCTGGTGAGCGACAAGGTATCTGTGGTATACAGGCTGCGGAAGGTGAACTTGTCAGCAAACATGGAAGAATCAGAAGGACTTAACTTCAGTTTGGAAGAGAGATCAGTAGCATGCTGCAAGGAGGAATTTGGGAGTGGTTATATTATGTATTGCCTTATTTGTGACTGGTACAGTAACCTTGAGGAAGTTTTTAACTTGGTTCCCGTAGCTGTAGATGACACTGGCCACACTCCATGGGCATAGAGTGGGGAGGTGACACACATGGGGATTCACATGGAGGAACCTTCAAGGAGAATTAAGCCAAACATTTCTCAGCTGTGCTGCACCAGCTCTCACCAAGCAGTAGGAGACAGAGCTACAAGAGAGGACAGAAAGCATAAATGCTTACCAAACTTGGTTTTGTGCTTTGACTTTCTCACGGGAAAAAAAAAAATGCAGACCTTACTGCCAAGGTTTAACTTCACCGTTTTATTTTTTTCTTATTTTTCTTTTTCCCCCAAGCCAGACTTGTCCATTAAATCAAATAGCTGGGAAAGAGCTAATACTGAATATAATCACAACATTATTATCTCTTTCACCTGTCATAACTGTGATGCAGCTTGCATCTTTCTTTCAGCTATCAATCAGAAACATCAGATGGGACAGTGGGGCAGGCTTATTTGAGAACAAAATACCCTGTGCATATTACCCTGCATTATCTATCTGTCTGTTTCTGTTTGCAAATAAAGGTAGGACTAATAAACTACAAAGTCCTAACAAGTCTGTGCTACAGTTATCTTTCCCTCTGCAGGCCTATGCCACTGGCAACAAAAAGAAGGGTTCTTGGTACTCATTCCCAGATGTGAATTCTCAAGAGAAAAAAACAAAAGCAACAACAACAACAAAAGAAACAACCGTGGGTTTGGACTAATATAAGCATTAGAAAAAGGATTTGCTGTAAAGTTTATGTTTTTTGCCTACTGCATGAAAAAACAGTTTTGACAGAGGAGAGAAAAAAGCAATTACATTTGGCAACAAAAATCATCCATAAGGTAGCTTTCTTAAGCCAGCACTTTAAAGAAAAGCATTTACACAGTGCAAAGAAACTGACTTAAAATTCTCTTTGCCTCAAATGCAGGTGTTTTGTAAGAAATGTCAAAGGTTATTTGTTTGGTTGGTTGTTTTTTTAGGGTATTTTCCCCATATCCCCTCCTTTTAGCTAGGAGCAAAATGTGTCTTTACTGCTATGAGAATTTAAACCTTAAGAGACCCAAGCCTTCTAAAGCAGTGATGTTTTTCTCATCTTTCTCCGTACTATCTAGCACTGTGATAGAAGCAACATGGTGCACTTTCATCATCTCCAGAGCCTCAGATTTTGAGATATTTATGACTGATAGCAGTTAAATGCTTACAAAATTTGCAAGGGAGAAAGGTATAGACTTCCTAGTAATAGGACTTTAGCTTATGTCTCTCTCCTTCCCGCCGACTCATGAAGTCCCTGCCCCACAATTGCCTACAGCAGTGCTGTATTGCACTTTTGGAAATCTTCAGAGCTCTACCAAAAGCAAGCTTAACTGTGACCTTTGCAGAGTCACACAATCACAGAATCGCTGAGGTTGCCAGCCACCTCTGGACATCATCTGCTCCAACACCTGCTCAGACCAGGTTGACTAGGACCATGTCCAGCTGGGTTTTGAATATCTTCAGGGATAGAGACTCCACAACCTCTTGGCAATCTGCTCCACTGCTTGAACACCCTTACAGTAAAAAAAGGAGTTTTTGTGTTTAAGTGGAATATCCTGTATTTAAGTTTGTGCTCGTTGCCTCTCATCCTGTCACTGAATACCACTGAAAAGTTCTTGTCTCTGTCATCTTTACTTCTCCACTTCAGATATTTATGGATAAAATCCCTCTGAGCTTTTTCTTCTTCACACTAACTGGTTCCATCACTCTTAGCCTTTCCTCACACAACAGATGCTCCAGTCCCTTCATCATCTTGCTGTCCCTTCACTACACTACAGTAAGTCCATGTCTCTCTTGTACTGAGGAGCCCAGGACTGGACTCAGCACTTCAGATGTGCCTCACCAGAGCTGAGTAGAGGGGAAGGATCACCTTAACTGGCATGCTGGCAACATTCCTCCCAATGCAACACAAAAGGCTGTTGGACTTTTTTGCCTCAAAGGCACATTGCTGGCTCATGTTCAAATTGTTGTCCACCAGGCCCCACGTGGCATTTTATGCAAGAAAAGTTGCTCCTCAGCATGTATGGGTGCCTGGGATTATTTCTGAAGGTGTAGGGCTCTGCACTTCACTTTGTTGAACTTCATGAAGTTCTTGTCAACCCATTTTTCCAGTCTGTCCAGACGTTTCTGGATGGCAGCACATTCTTCTGACCTATCAAACTTTCTCCCCAGTTTTGTGTAATCTGTGAGCTTGCCGAAGGTGCAGTCTGTCCCATTGTCCAGGTCTTTAATGAGGATGTTAAAAAGTATTGGCCTTGGTATCAGCCCCTGGGGTACGCCACTAATGACTGACTTCCAACTGGCGGTTTGTGCCACAACCTTTTGAACCCAGCAGTTCAGCCGTTCATCTCACTGCCCACATACTTAGCCTATCTATCATCATATTTCTATCATCAGTTTGTCTGTGAGTATGTTATGAGAGACAGTATCAAAAGCCTTACTAAAGGTAAGTAACATCCACTAATCTCCCTTCAAACACTAGGCCAGTCACCTCATTGTAGAAGGCTATCAGTTTGACTAAGTATGATTTTCTCTTCATAAATCCATGCTGACTATTCCCAGTCCTTGTCCTTCCTATGTCTGGAAAAGGTTTCCGTGATAGTTGTTCCATCACCTGCCCAGGGACTGAGGCGAGGCTGACTGGCCTATAGGTCCCCACATCTTTCCTTTTTGCTCTTCTTGAAGATAGAAGTGACACGTGCTTCCTCCCAGTCATCAGGAACCTCTCCCAGTCACCATGACCTTTCAAAGCTAATCAAGAGCAACCTCACAATGCCATCAGCCAGCTCTCTCAGCACTTGTGGGTGCAGCCCATCAGGCCGCATGGACTTATGCATGTCCAGTTTGTTTAAGGGCTCCCTAACCTGTTCCTCCGCTACTAAAGGCATGTCTTCCTTCCTGCAAACTTTTTCAGTGGTCTCAGGACCAGGGATAGCTGAAGTCTGGTATTAACAGTAAAAACAGAGGTGAAGAAGGCTATGAGTACCTTGGCCTTCTCTATGTCCTTTCTCATCATGATTCCTGTCCCATTCAGCCGAGGGGCCACATTTTCCTTAGTCATCTTTCTACTGTTCATGTACTTGTAGAAACCATCATTGTTGTCTTTGACACCCCTTGCCAGATTCAACTCCAGGTGGGCCTTGGCTTTCCTAGCCCTGTTCCTGCACAATCAATGTCTCCACACTCCTCCTGATTCACCTGCCCTACTGCCACCTCTTGTACACTTCATTTTTATGTCTGAGTGAGTCAGGAACTTTTTGGGCCTTCTGCCGTGTTTGCTTTATTCTCAGCTCACTGAGACAGATCACTCTTGAGCTTGGAGAAGGTGTTTCTTAAGCATCAACCAGCTCTCCTGGATCCCTCTTCCTTCCACGGCCATATCTCGTGAGTGGTTAGGGGTCACCAGACCAAAATGTAAGGGTTACTACAAGTAACCGTTAGTTCTTTGGTTACCAGAAGTTTCCAGGAGTACCACTCTGATTAGATATTTTCATTAGTGATAGACTTTCAAGGCACACATTCTCCTGAACTTGTTGATGCTGGAGCAGGAAAAAACAAGGGGAATCACTGAATTCAGCCACTAATTAACAATCATAGCTTTGTAAATCTGTTCTAAGATAACTATTGCTGAGATGGAAATGTTAAAAAAGAAACCATTTAGAATCTTCTCACTGCAGTGCTCCAAATATAACACACGTAAAAAAGATCAAAATTAGGAGACACTTAAACTGTTAGATGGATTATATTTGTTGAAGCTGGAATTATATTCTGTAATTGCATACCACTGATACATATTCATGTGGGCTGCCTTGTAATTAAACTTTCCAAATTCAGTATTCAAATGGTAGTTTTGCTAAAATATATTCCTTTTTTCTGGACTGTATTTCTAAAATCTCATATATCCTTGCCCATCAGGAAAGCTTTCAGTTAATAAACAGATTCTGCAACCTACAATAACAGATTTTCTGTGCTGTAGAACATTCAAATGAAAAGTATTATCCTTACAGTCTTGATAAGGTCACATCTGCCAGGATAAATTGTTACTTTGTGCCAGTCTCCAAAGATTTCAATATACTTTCAAGTATAAAACAAGAATAGCTCTACATGAACATATCATAAATATAACTCAAATCTAATAAATATAAATTGTCCTTTTACTATAAGGGATGACACCTAGTTTGAAGAAGAATTAATAAAAGATGAACTAAAAATCAATGCTCTTTTTTTTTCTTTTTAATTTTGTCTGACATGTGATGTTTGCCATACTCAAAGGAAGGGGTTTTTTTTTAGTGATGGGCTTTCAGAAGTGATATTTAGAATAGACAATTTACTGAGAAGAACTTACAGAGAATTCTTTTTTTAATCAGTCTCAAGGCATCATGTCATTAATGACAAAGGTAAATACAGACAAGATTTGTATTTTTGCTTTTTGGGGTATGCCAGTAAGCACAAAATATAGCAATGAAAGTGTCTTTCTGAACTATAAGTGCTGTTCTGAAGACACTGTATTTTTTAATTTTCTTTTCAAGGACTTAAAAGTTCTGTAAGAAATGTTACCTGAAGGGAGAGTCTATTGAGCAAAGGTGAGAGATTTGGATGTTCCCTTTTCAATGACATTAATAAAAGTGAGATATACAAATCCCTCCCCTGCCAATTGTAGTTTTCCAACTCAGGCTCTCACACAGTGCTGCTAGGTCAGGCAATGTAGTAAGAGAAACATGCAAAAGTACAAATTTCTGGACTTAAATAAATTGCATGGATCAGTACGTGGACTGAATGCCGCTGGGCTTAATTTATCTCCTATCCTAGCAGCTACTGGATGTCCTAATAACATTGGCGGTTTTGCTCCATTCAAGCAGCAGATAGGAGAACTTGTTTAAAAAAAGAGATAATAGTGACATTTTAAATCCAGACCAATAATCCATTAATATCTGTGCCATATCTTGACCAGATATAATGAAATGAGTGTCTTATTGCTAGTTTTCTGGGATGACCTGAAAATTCAGTTGTGGTTTTACCATTTATGAATCATGTAAATTGCTGTAAATTACTTTGGTAAAATCATTAACCTCTCTGTTACCCTGGGCTCTGGAAGATGTTATCATTTTGCCTGTGTAATGTAGTAGCAATGAGCCTGTCACCATCAGTGGACATG
>JAVKLA010000074.1:11657440-11670002 GCA_034782735.1 Sagittarius serpentarius | reverse complement strand
TAAGTAAAAGACAAATGCTGTTATAGTAGCTGCTGAATTTCTACCTGTCTGGGGTGGAAGTGTCTTTGCCCCTGCTATTGCTGGGTCTGATTCTCACAGCCATGAGCTGTGGTCACAGTTATGTACAGTACTATTACAACCTTCACACATTCATCTAATGTGTTTAAAAGCCAGATTTGGCTGGTGAGAAGGAAGATACAGCATTTCTTTTTATGAGATATTTTTGTTCATTTCTGGGACAGCACCATCCAAAGAAAGGACAGCAATCTTCAAAGAGGGGAAAAAAAAGTCTGAAGATCCCAGGTAGGCAACCCCTCTTGCACCTGTCTGATACCTTATTAATAAAGACCCTTCAGCCACAAGTCAAACTGACTGTCTGAACTAGCAGGGTGTTAATAGCTGTGTCTATATTGGATTGCCTGTTGAAAGAGATTGACAGTGTTTCTGGAGTGGTGGGGATCTTTGCCAGTGTAAATTCATTTTTTGAAGCAGCTACAAGACAAACAGCGTGAACAGAAACCAGGGAGGGCAACAAGGGTTGGACAGAGATGATGCTTACACTCTTCAGAGAAACACAAGGATTGTGTGGGAAGTAGATGCTCACTGGCAGTGAGATTTTGTGGATATACAACATTTTTCCAAACAAAAGGAGGCAGGAGAAACATCTTCACAGTAGTAAATGTATTGCCCAAACACATCTAGGTGGTGTGTCTGATAGGCAGAATGAGTTCTGCAATACATTAGAAGCAGTTTTACCAGGATGTACAGACCGCAGAAACTACGGGCAGACTGGGGCTAAAAGGTTTTCTAAAACAGCCTTCACACAAGCAGTTAAAGCAGAGTAATGTTCACCACTTCATTCCTAATAATAAAAAAAGGTCTGCATTGTAGATTGTTTTACCAGTACGCTACAGAGATGTGGAGGTATTTTAAAGCACAGAACACCTCTTGGTATGCAATGTTGGAGTTAATAAAGAGCTATAACCACAGTTTCCCTTGAACTACTAGAGGCAGACCTGCTGATGAGAACCCCCTTGATGCTGTGAGGCTTCGGAAAACTGTGTATGAGGACTGGCTTAAAAGTAAAGAAACTAGGCCTTTGCTGCGAAAGGGAGAACACACCTTGGTATCTAAGAGATGTCTGATAAGGTTAGGAGCAGACTTTCATGGCAAAATTTTCACAGCTGATGAAATTGTAGAATGGATCAGATGCTTGTAAAGGCTTACAGATGCTTAAAAGTCTGTGGTCGTGATTACTTGGTATTGGGATCACAGTGGAAGAGGCAGAGGGCAGTCTCGGAATCTCTTTTGTAGAACAAGTGCTGAACAAATCCTAGCACATGTGGGATGGGAATGGGCTGCAGAAGGTGGGGTCAAACGGATGAATGGCAGCTATTAAAAGCTGGGACAAAGGGGGCAGCATGTCAGCCAGGATAAGAGGAGGGACAAGAACAATAAGTTAAGTCAAGACAAAACCAAGCTAAAGGGTCCCCAGTCCATACAGAAATGGTAAGTGAGAGCAGGAAGTCAGATTCACAGTAATACGTACATAGTGACCCTGAGGAAAACCCTCAAGGGAATGTCCAAAAAAGACAATGAGCAGCAGAAGAAATGAAGTTTGGTCTGGCAAATAAGAAACAAACTGGGCACAAAGCAGTGTCGATTTGTTAGACCATATTTATAGTGGAAGTGACAAGACAGCATCTTTGGGATGCACCATCATTGAGTATGCTCTCGGTGACCACAGATATTGCAAAAACAACATAGGCACAGTCTCAGTGCTGAAAGACCATAATTATTACCCAATACAGAGGAGTGGCAGTCAGGATGGAGTTCATAAAAGCAATGAACGTATTTGTAAGTTTTGAGTTGATTCAGGTCTTGAGTTGCACGGCTGTGAGCTAACGTGCGAGAGTTTAAGATGTCTTAAATTCATTGTAGGCTTGGGAAACATTTAGACAAATAAAAAAGCCCTTACTATTAAAAAGTAAATGGATTGTCCACTTGTAATTTTGTGTGAGAGGTGTAAGGCCTATGTGGAAAAGCTTCACAAACGTAAAGGCTGGAAATGTAGTCAATGTCATGGAGATATTTTGAATATAAAACTAAATTAGTGTCCCATGCCCAAGACAAAAAGGCACAAAACAGGGAAAGGCTATATTTTTATAATAAAGAATGTATATAGGAAACTGGGACACCTTTTGTCTCAGCAGTTAGCACCAGGACCTAGCTGAGAGGGTAGAAAGAAAAGTGGAAGAAGACAGAATTTAGAGACTATTGCCTCATGGACTGTATTAAGCTCTTTATGGACACGTCATTTCTGGGCTATTTACAGAGCCTAATGTGAGAGACTGTGAGGGCTACTGTTTTGTTAGTCAGCTTCTGAAAGAAAAAATGGACATGCAGTTACTCACCCAAGGTGGCAGAGTCATGTGAAGAGAAGTCCCCAGCCTGAGCATACATTTCATAGACTAATGTTTTTACCTATGAAACTAAGTAGCCTTCTCCAAGTATAGAGATCTGAGACTTGCAAAGATTATTTTCCCCATTTTCTTCACACTACTGAAAATCAAAATTCTGTAGGCTGTCTTCCATTATGAGATGGATAACATGCTGCTAGAGGAGAAAAAGCAGCTTTTGGCATGGTACAGAACAAACTGAAGGAAGATCTTTGCAATGTAAAGATAACTATTATTCCTGCCAACAAAATAAGAAAATGTTAAGGGAGGCCTCTTGGTTACATTAGACCGAGCTTGTGATGACTGGTTGTGTATTCCATGAGGAAGATGGGGATGAAAATATGAACGTGGATCAGTGTATAGTTCGCTTTCAGGCTGTTAACACTGGCTACCACTTGCATGGCTATGCACCTACTTGTGTTCCTCAGACCTAAGTCTGTTGGTCTCCTACTACTGAAATACTACCACCAGAAGAAAAGGAGTTAGAAACCCTTTATTCAGTGGGATATTCATCATATACATGTAAAAAAAAGGAAAATATCCGAATCCATCAAGCATTACAAGGTGCTAGACCTCAAATAAGTAGATGATTGATGATCAAGTACTTCTCAGATGACTGTGTGGTGCTTGATAACATACCATTGTGGCCCTTGAAAGGGTTTTCCAAATCCTCAGAGAGCCTGAAGGGCCATCTGTTTAGGACAGTTCACGTGCAGCTCTGGATCTAGCCCTTTTTAAACTTGAGTGACACATCAACATAGTAATTGCTGTCTTCCCAGTCATCTAGATATGACACTACTGCTCTTCCCCATTCTCAAATCCAGCCAGTGGTGAAGCTTGATGCAAACTCCCAGTAGACATGCACTGCCTGTACAAACATCGAGGGCCACAGATCAGCATAGACAGGAGAACTGTGACTTTGCAGGCAACCACATAAACACAAACAGCAGTCATGTAAACACGAGCAACACAAGTGGCCTGACTTTGTTCTTACTCACCACCCAATAAGGCCCAAGATTCAGTAAAAGGATCTGATGAATAAACAGTCACCCACATGCATACATGCACAAGCTCACATTGGTGTCTGCAGTGGCTGGCTTTCAGACCTGCGGTATCTCCACTGCGTGAGTCCTGGGTTCCTGGTCTCCCTGATAGCTTCCCTTTCCTCTCCCCTTCCCTTTCCCTTTTCCTGCCAAGTCTCCAGCAGCTTGGTCAGGGAGAGGACAGAAGACTGAGGATAGGTGCACAAGCTCCACCTTTCCCTTCTCGGCTTTTTCCTGCGCCAGAGGAAATCCCTGGAGGCTCCATCAGGTTTCCCAGACGGACCCAGGAGTGAGTGTTGTACAGCTGACAAGTGCACCTGGACCAGGGACTGGTGAGTGATGGCCCTCAAGTGGTTGGGGTCTGAGAGGCTGATGGCAGCCATGCTGCCCCTGCCCTCCTCCCACGCAAGGGAAGAAAGGGAAAGGGAAAGACATGCCATGGAGACAGAGACCCATTGCCATGCTGCTTTTGGGGCTCCTCCTGTGCTTTGGCTGAGGTTCCTCCTGCTGTCCCTGCCCAACCCCGTGCTCTGAGCTGTGGAGCCCATGGTGGCCACAGGTGCAGGCTAGAGCTAATGGGTTTCCGCACAAGGTGTTTATATGGTAATAAGGATTAAAAGAGAAGAAACCCAATAGAAGAGGGCAGACTGGCATGTGAACTGACATCATTTGTGGTCATTGTGTGTGCTGAACGAGAAAGGCCTAGAATGAAGCTTTCTTCGAGTGAAGCTTTCTTCATAGGAAGCAATGGCATAAACTCAGCTGTGGGGCATTGGGATTTCCTACCCGTTTAGAGACAGAGCCCATGGTTTGAAAGGGGCCTTTTAGTGCATCACTATGGATTAGATTTTTTGTTCATTGTATGTCAAGTGTTTTATATTCCATGTGGCTGCAAATCATGCTTTTCACGTTACAAATGTCTCTATGTAAAGTAGTTAGCACTAGTGAAGACTCTAATTTTCTTTTTCCAGTGACCTGGTCTTTCATTAATTTATTTCCTGAGACTTTTTCTATATTCTTCTTCATGTCTCCCTTTTATTCTCCCTCCTTACTATTTTCACAGCTTTTCTGTGCTTTATTGTTGGCCATAAGCTCAAAAAAATTGATTTCCTTAATAATTAATTTTAAAATACAAGAAAAATTATATTGTACTGTCCATTAAGAGAATAGTGCTGCCTTCTTCATGAACCTGAGACATCAGCTGAGGTCAAGACTCAGTGCAGGCATTGCATGAGTTGAAGCTTTTCCCTTTGCTTATATGGATATGCCTTAATTCTGCTTTTAAATACTGCTATAGCCAGATATCAAGCTCCGGACAACAGTATATCATACAAGGGAACTGTCTAAATCACAGCCTTATATTTTACCTTTTATGCTAACAGAAATGCCTTATCTCTTGATTGTTCTGGATCAATGAATGTGAGAAGGCTCACAGGAGAAGACAAGGGCAAAGTGCTCATGAAGCTCAAGAAAGGGGAGTGACTGACCACAGAAGATGCAAAGAAAGCTGAACTTACAAAGGGAACTCTTTGTGGGTGCGTAAGGATGGCCCTTTTTTAGGTAAATAGCTTTATCTTTTGAGCGGATCTGCTGGCTATGTAAGCTGAATCAACCGACTAATTATATCACTTAAGTGATTCAAGCAGCTGTGACATTAAGCATATTATAGAAATCTGTACTAAGAATCACAGTTGTATTCTGATTCAGCTGCATATTGCAATTGCTATACTCTGCTAAGAGCAATTTGTACTTGTATTCTGATTTATGTCCATTGCTTTATCAGTCTGCTAAATCAAAATCCTGTGTAACATAACTTAAGATAAGTAAATCAGATATTGAAGATTAAGTCCTTCATAGGTGTAATATTGAAAGGAATCTAGTCAGAGAGTGTTGGACTCCAACATTAGCTGGTGTCATGGACAGGATATTCCTGAGGCTTAATGTTACCAGTTACTGCACTAACAATTTGGCAATGCCAGGATTTCTGATTTAGCATTATAGCTTAAAAATAAAAGATAAAAATGTACCTAATAGAGGTTATTGTTTTGATTAAGGAAGGTTAGTGACCAGACTGTTTAAAAGAGAGGATAAATACTTGCAAACGTTAGCAAAGGCTGGAAAAAGCTAGCCCATAAATTTGAAAAAGAGGGATAGAAAAATCCTGAGTGGAAATTTTCTTGGATAGGAGAACATTGTACTAATCAGAGATATGTAGGAGGAGTTGAAGAAATAAAAAGGTTCTAACAAGTTGGAGTAAGAAAAGGGAAAACCAGGCTTGTGCTAGCTGCTAGGAATTTGCTTGCAGCAGTAGTGGAGAAGCTAGAAGGCTAATATTATGTAAGATTAACATGATGGAACCACAGAAGAAACAGTAATAGATGACAATATGTTGTATAAAATGTGACATATACAGCTAGAAAATCAGAATAGCTTGTTAGAATGAAAACTGCAGCACTAGATCACAGCCAGTGCCTACATACGCAGGGATCACCTACAATGGTCTAGTCAAATACAGCCTGTTAAAGAAATGGCTGCTGCTACATGCACTGAGAACGATGAATGTTGAGGAGGTATCTGGTTTGATCCCAGTTCTCCCAGTTATCCTCACAGTGATGATTCAGGTGACCAGTGAGAAGAAAATAAGGTGAAAGTGGTTCCTTCCATGATAAAAATCAAACAAACACCCTCAGACAACTGCAAAAGGTTTTACTTCCTTGGAGATAACTGAGCTCCAAATAAAGTTTTCAACTAAGCCCGGGGAATACACCCCTAGAATAGATGGCCTGTTTATGGGGAAAAGGAGCAAATCAGATACCCTCACTGTGGATAAGGCTCAAAATTTAGTACTAGGACCACCAGCACTCCTACAGACCCCTACCCACAGCACGCTGCCTCACTGCGGGGGTCTGCTGTCCACGAGGTCAGGCAGCTTCCCCCAACAATGGGATGCAGGGGAATTGCTATCTTGAAAATCTTGCTTATGGACAAAAATTAAACATCTATATCACATTATTGCATAAGACATAAAATCAAATGTCTTATTGGTAATGAATGTATGCATTTGCTCTTCTGCTTCTTAAACGTCAGTGTTCCAGTACCGTTGAAACTGGAAGGAGTTTGTATATGTTGAAGAATTAGTTTAAGGAAGGCAAATTGCCTGATTGCTGTTGTGCATATGCACAGCTACAGCCACAAAACAACAGAATTGTACTTACTTTTCCAGGGGCTGAATTTGTTTCAGTGGCAAAATTATATACAAAAAGAGATGCCACCACATACTAATCCTAGCTGTAGGCATGCCCAGAAACACAAACCTAAATTGAAGGGCAAAAAAGAAAACATTTTCTAGATGTGCTGATTGCTTCTATCATTCAAGTGCATGGGTCCAGAACTGGAGTCAGTAATATTGATTCTTGATGCACACTTGCATCACAGATGCTGCATATTTACAGCTATTATTTTGCCAAGTAATCTGTGCAGAGTAATTTTCAGGCTATCAAGTGTATATTTATAGGAATCAGAAACAACAGTAACAGAAAACTTGGGCAAATGCTTGATAGCTCCTGCAGAATATCCTCCAGTTACTTGGGAAACTGCACCTGGTGATGTGCAGCAAGTTCCATGTATTAGGTTTTCAGTGTTGATTTCAAACGTTTATCAGACAGAAGGCTTGACAGTAGATGGGTAGGAGGGAAAACTGGTTGTGCAGTATTCCTCTGGCAGTTATCATGCCAAAGTTGTTTCCCTGTTGCCTGTGTGTGATTTTGCTCAGAGACCAACCTGTGGGGCTGGGTACCACTCTTTAAACCTGGCCATACAGAAACCAGTGGAAGACTGCCATCACTTTCAGTGGAGTCAGACTTTCACCCCTGCTGTTTTATTGCAAAAGCCAACATATGCATAAAAAAAGATCTCACTCGTCTCTTGGCCCCCTGGGGAGGAATGTAATAATAAAAAATAAGACAAGTCAAGATATGCATCACTGAAGCATCAAAGTGCAAAGTACAACATAACACTAGTCTTGGAAGCTTTTTTAGGCCTATCCTCTGATCTGAAAGGAGGCTGCAGTCATTTCATTTCTTTGAAATATGCAACTGGCTTTACGCCTAGGTTTGCCCGCTTGCAGCAGATACAGCCTTTAGTGTCTCTGTCTTTGAGATTCGCTTTAGGCTCCTTTCAAATGTGAGAAAGGTGAAAACTCTCAGTAGTGGTCTCACTTCTGAATGTGAGCACATCGCACTGTAACACGGGTGGCCCTGACCCAGGCACGGCTAACACTGCAGCATTTCGCTGTTGGTTGCATCCATCAGAAGCTCTAAACTAAAATGACATTGGATGGAGACTACTGCTTTTTATCCATCCTGTTGTGGCAAGGGAGGATAAAAGGACATGGTCTATGTGGCAAAAGCATGCACTCTACCCAGCAGCAGACAGTGTAAATGACAGAAGCTACAGGGGGCTTTGGTGGAATGCTAAGTCATATGCATATATCAGAGATTGTAAGAAAAAAAAAAACAAACAGGCAATCAGCTGAAAACAAAAATCGAATAGATGATATATAGAACAGTAGTTCTGATTAAAAGGTAGCTGCCTTATTCAGCAACAAAAACATTAGAATTTTACATCCAATCTCAAATCTTTTTGGAAGTCAAATAAAGCTCTAGGAGAAGCCAGTTACCCACTGTCCAAAAATTGCCTTGATTATCTTAATCTGAGCTTTTTCAGTGGTTATGTGAAATGACTAATTTTCAGGTCTGCCCTTGTTTTTATTTTCTAGCAACCCCTACCCACCCTGCATATTGTCTATTTGCCAAAGAAAATGGAGGAATTAATTACAAGGATGATCAACAATATCAAGCAGGACTGATTGAACAAAATCTGTGTTGTGTGTTAGAAGAGGCAATAATCCCATGATAACTTGTGACTATGTGATCATAATTTCCAGCTCTTGTGGCCAAGTCAGAAGGAACAAAGCAAGTAGATGTGTATGAGGACTTGAGAAGAGAGGGTCTTTCCCTAAGAAACATGCTGACATGCTGTGTGTGGTATCCTGTGGAAGACTCAGTGACAATCAGATTCTTACACCATTTGGGTGTATTGTTTATAAATAGAATAGAATAGAATAGAATAGAATAGAATAGAATAGAATAGAATAGAATAGAATAGAATAGGAGTAACTCAGTTGGAAGGGACCTACAACGATTGTCTAATCAAACTGAGAAAGAGCTCTGCCTGTTTCGATGTATACTGTAGTGAATCATCCCTCTTACAAAGGACTTTGGTGGCAAATGGAAAGAGGCACATGTTAGTATATTATAACATAAGTAAAAAGGAATTTAGTTTAAGAACTAGAAGATGTATACAGCTTTGGGATCCTTCAACACTTGCATGGCTATATGCCCTGTACAAAGACTTTGGAAAGTATTTTTTTGTTTTCTCTCAATATTATTTGCCAATGCAATTAATTATTCATTCATTTTCCAATGCCAATGTCTGCTAACATTTAAAAAATAAAGAGCATTGACTACGGCTGTTTTCTGTGAAGGCAAGTTTATTATAGTGGAAAGTCTTGTGTCTTTTTAACAACTGACTGATAAAAGGAGGAGAAAACTCATGGTTTTCAGAGCTGTCAACTGTTACTCCACCGGTTCAATATTATCTGCCCTTCAGGTCTGCCCTACCTTTCGGCTGAGTCACCTGGTGCTTCCATGGCAATGAGCTGAGCCTGAGCTCACATCAGCTGATGCTGGTTAACACCACAACTGTACATGGCGGTCTCAGATGATGTCAGGTATCTACAAAATGGTTCCAAAGTCTAGTGTGTCCCATCTCTGGAATGAATAATATCAAATCTTTTTTGTAAAAGTACTGTTTCAGAGTTTAATTGTTCTACAACAAGATGTGTATCTGTTACCATATTGTATGTGTACAAGTATTATATATCTTTATAAGTTATTATATTATTCTTCTCTTTCTTTTTTTTTTTTTTTTTAAATTAATATACTCTAGTTCCCTGCAGGTATCCTGCAACAGGCTGAAGTGTTTGAGAACCTATCCCTTTCCTACTAAAATCAAACAGACAGATGTGAAAAGACCAGAAGAGCAACCAGAATATGTGTGTAGGGAATTTAATAGCAAATCTTGTACCTGCTGATTTGGGACTGCTGTTTGACTATAAAATATCCAGCTAATAAATCCTTCCCAGTCCTTCCCAATAAATTCTTCCCTATATGCTTACATGGTCCAAGGAAATGAAACGCTGTACTTATACTCAAGAGAACAAAAAAATTGTTTGCCACATATAAGTATAAAAATATAAAATAAGTCTATCAAACCTACTTTTTAGTACATATTAACTAAAAAGACCCAACGGATTCTTGGTGATACCAGTTAAATAAATTAAGTCAAGTAGAATCATATTGCAGCATTTGATCTCTGGCTGTGTCTGTCTGGCTGAAGGATCAAATGTAGAATTAGCATGCATAAATTTCCCTCTGTCATTTTTGTCAAGTGAAACAGGTTCATTCCAAAAGGGATTATCATCCCCAAAAGTTAAAGAAGCATCTCTGACCATTGCAGACTTTTCAGTAATGAAATTGTTGAACTGTGGACCATTGGGCAAAACTGACAACTATAGTCCAAACGGTGATACCCTGGAAAGGATTTGCATTTATTTGCTCTTAGGTCCAGTGGCATCATTACACAGGTAGGTGATAGTCTTGCCATCAGTTTCTGGAGAACTTTCTTCAATAGCACCAGAGCTACACATTACTTCTGCCTTTTTTTATTGCTGAACAAGGAGTAATTTTGTAGCACTGCTCAGTTTTATCCACTTAGGTTTAGTGTGATTTTATAATCAGTACCCACTGCTGCTTGCACTGACATCCTCACTGGTACAGCTCAGGAAAACAGGAGGATGACACTTTAACTGGCTTTCTGTATTACTGTTGGTTTTGACTGTCCTTTTCTATTGTGCATTTCTAGTACACAGGTGGGATATTTTGCACTCTGTGTACCTGCAAGATAGAATTAACTTTCCAGAAGTTCATAAAATGTTTGTAATCTTTTTTTCTTTTTTTTATTTAAATGGACTTCATGAAAGTTAATATATCAGTGGTTTGCAATGGTGATTAGAAATCAGCAAGCCCTGTGCAGTGGTGTCTATTTCCTTAAGATATTAAGCTTATTTCAGCACACAGTTAACTCCCAACCTCTGATACAATTGTGAAGGTTAGGAAATGACTGACAAAGCAGTATTTCTTTTTAAGGTTCTGGTGACATTTCAGAATGACTCTAGAGCACAGGCAGAAAACACAGGGTATTACGCGGGGTGAAATATCCTTGTCATTTGTATGAGAATGGAATTTCCAGTACTAATCAAGCACTCAGGTCTACAGAAGCACACTGCTGTCACCAAAAATAAAAAAAACATTAAGACAAATCTTCACAGAGTAAATGTAGCATTTTTTAAATTTCTAAATTTTACTAAGGATGAGTTTGTTTTAATGTAACCTGAGTCAAGAACCCTCCATGCAGCAGCATCTGTGTTTTTAATTTCCCTGGGGGATGGCTAGAATGGGACGACCTTGGCAGACCAAGATTGTCAGTCCATCCCTGCCCTGTGTCAATGCTGTTCACACGCACACAAACATACCCAGAACAGGTGCAATCGTTGGCAGAGAGTTTGTGGTAAGAAGACATTGACTGCTGAAGAGAAATTGCTGAGCAACACTATCCTACAGCCAAAAAATATCCTAAACAAACCTTCTCTGAAGAAGAGAGACCCTGCAGTCAAAAACCTCTTGGAATAAAGACCAACAAATAATGCAAATATTAAATAAGATACAAGTTACACATTGGGGCTTATTTTGAAAACAAGCTTCCTACAAAAGTTGGAAATGTCTAATTAGTAATAGCTTCTTTGTTAAGGGATGTGCTGTAGAGAACTCTGCACTTTTGGGTCATAAAATAATTAGCATCTCTAGACATTTCTACACATTAGTTGTCAAAGCATGTAATATCCAGTAAGACTGCCCTTAGCTACAATTTTTTTCACCTAATTCTTAATACTGTAACAAAAGGGAAGGTTTATTCCTGGTTTCAGTTGGCTTTGGATGTGGTTTACTGGAGGCACCACCGTTTTTTCCATCCTTTCTTTGTGTTCTCTGTGAAATGTGTTGAAATCTGCTTTTGAAACTCATAAATATGAACTCTTTTTTTTTTTTTTTTTAATTTAATCTGATGTCAAGATTTTCAGTTTGGCCAAGGAAAAACCCCAGAGACTTCCTCTTTTGTACCAACATATGTGCTGTGTCAACCTCACCACCAGGATAAATGCAATTGCTCTGGTAAGTCTTTGAAAATCACATACTGAAAGAGCTTAGGAGTAACCCTTTCATTTTCTCTATTAGTGAGGAGCAGAGATGCACTGCTGGGGTCTCTGAATGCCCTGCACAGTGTTTCAGTGTCCACCACCAGACCTTCACTGTAGGGTCAAGAGCTAGATTAAAAAGAAAAAACTAAAATATGACTTTGTGGTGAACTGGATATGAACTGTAATGGACTCAGGACTGAGGGCCCTGATGGTGACAGACTAAGACAAGGGAGCAGAAGGGAACTAAGCATGGCTTTCTGCTGTTGCCAGTTTGAAAACAGTATACAGAAGGAGAGCATGCAGGGAAGAGAAGAGATGTCTGCAGGGAAAGGGTGTCACCAAGATACTAGGAGGGTGCTCAGAAAAAGATCAAATTCATATATGATATGTTTGAGGGGCTTTTTCCTACAGTTCTGTCTGCAGTAAAACTATACCTCTGGATCACTGGTATTGCTGATCACTCCAGCTTTTAGTCAAGGAGCTCAGTGCACTCTGCAATATTTCATAAAGCTCTAGGAAATTCAAAGAGTGGGGTGCATATGTAGAGAAGCTATCTACATTTTACAAAGTGGAAAACTTGAGTGTTTTGAGTCAAGGACTCACTGTGAATATAATCCTGAGCTCCACCTTTTCTAGGCCTGAGCATGCTTTTTTGTTATTATTATCTTATCAAATACAAATCACCA
>JAVKLA010000074.1:11623027-11633228 GCA_034782735.1 Sagittarius serpentarius | reverse complement strand
CCTTCCAGCCCAAGCCATTCTATGATTCTATGATTCACTTTTGCTTCCTTTATGACTGCGTTTTATCTTTCCATTAAGCTCTTAAAAGCATTAATCATTTCACCTGCCTGCATCTCTCCCTCATGCGCACACACACACACACTCACACTGATGATCCATTGAACCTTTCACTACTTGGTGGTGGTAATAAAAGGCTGTGCACCTTCAGCAGCTAGCTCATGTTCAACTAGTTCGTTTTCTATTTAACCAGTTTAACTGAAAAACAAGCCAGTAGGACCTGAGAAAGCTTTGTGGGTCTTCAAAAAAGAATTTTTTATTCCGACTCTGCTACTAGTTTGGATGGCAGTAGCTTGGTACTTAAAAGATATAAGGAAGAAAAGCTTTTTGACTTAAGAGCAGTGTAGCCTTAAAGCTCAGTTACACACATTTAAAATAAATTATGCATTTCCACTTGACATCTATATTAAATAATTCAGTTAGTTTAAATTCTGTCTAAATATCTTTTTTTTTCTTTTAATTTATGAAATCTCCTGACAGGCAATAAAACGCAATAAGCTAAGTGTTTGGGCTGGGAATCTGGGAAGAAGTTCTCTTTTGAGGGATAAGGTAGAGACAGCATGAGGAAGGAAACTTACAAATGCCAAACGCACTACTGATTTATTTAGTGTTACAGAAGTGTGTCAGCACAGTGTGAACAGTCATAGATGAACGAGGTACATGAATCATATATTTAAGAGCTTGTTTACAAAGCTCTAGACTGAAATATTGCATGACTTTTTTTTTTTCTTTCCCTGATTACTTAGTTGCTCTCCCCTGACTTTGTTGGCAGAGCTGAAACATCTTTTGTTCCGGGCAAATAGGCTCTTCAGTCTTCCTTTAACTTTGCATATCTTTAAGGAACCACAGACAGACATGCAAGATGAAATGGAATGTGCAATCTTTGCACTGATTAATTTTCTATAGAAAAACTTAAAGCAATGCTCATTCAGTCTTTTGTATGAGGCAAGATCTCAGTAGCGTAAGGTTCAAGCCGGAAACACTTTGCCAGAGAAAACATACCTTCTTTTGGTCTTTCCTCAAACTCATGAACTGACTTATTCAGAGAATCACTGCAAGCCTCCTCTTTTGAGTGCAATATTCTTCACCAAAGACACACTGAATACACTGAGCAGCTCAGGTATGATGATAGCTTGTCTTACATGCCTGTTCAGTGAATGTATTTCCAGTCCCAGAGTACGCTGGACCCACATGCTTCTCGCAGTCATATACTTCAGCTCACTCCAGCAAATTAGGACTTGTTCCATTCATTGAATGCTGTTTTGAAGAAATCATGAGGAATAGTGAAATTAGAAACAGAAGCTGTTAAATGAGAAGTAACAGAGACAAACTCCTACAAGAAAAGTCCATATCCAGGTAGCACCCAATAGTTAACGAAATGCCAGTGCTGAGCTGATGTGCAAGCTCAGTCTAATGCCCTATGCGCATTTTAGGGGGAAGTAAAAAACTATTCATCCTCACTTCTAAGAAAATCTACCTACTTCTTTGAAAAAGACAGTTGTGTTTCTGTAAATGTTTGAAAGCAAACCGTGTTAAGTTTCTAGGTCATTTCTTCATTTTTCTTGAAGTCTGTAGGTTCCTGCAGTATCAAATCACTGTTAGCCTCAAATGTAAGTTACCATTGGTAATTCATGGGCATTTTTCAAAACAAAATTCATTTTGGGCATTATTACCTATGAGTTTATAATTACCTGTAGCTTTTTGTGAGTGACATTTGTGTACTTCTTTTACTGACTGGCTCTCACTAAGAACACTTCCTTTTTTTCCCCTTGTTTTTTGCTTGGAAGTGTAATATAAAGCAGCTGGGTAAGAGAAGAGGATTGCTGGAGACAATTTCTTAAGAGACAAGTCTGTGTGCTACCAGCCTCTCTGACCGTGATGTTTTGTTTTCTGCGTCTATGATTGAATGGGTACCCTTATACTTAGGTTTTAGGGTGCACGTAATCTTATTCACAGCGACTCATGATGCAGAGAGAAACCTGTAAACCTTCAAAACCTTGTACATGTAGCAGGTACATCAACAAGGACATTCCTATACAAGCTTAATCAAAACAAGGTGCAAAGAGGGCCTCTGGGGACTGTCCACTAAGAAAAGCTGTCTATTTCTTCTCATGCATAGGCCGGAAAGTGCCCAGTCTCTGTCTGACCACACCAAGGGCAGTCTGAAAGATGAAGCAGTGGTGGCAAGGAAGAGAGTCAGTGCTCCAAAAACTTTGCTCCATACCTGTGTGCTGCAGTAGGAGACCAGCCCAGCTGTGGAAAGGGTCTCTACTTACTCAGCAGGAGGCACGTATGGACCTGGCAGTCCTGAGCCACCTGGAAAGCAGGGCAAGGGGGTAGGGGTTTGGGGCTACTGTTCCTTAGAGAAATAGGGCAGCCTGAAAAACAGGGGGAAAAACTTGTAATGAGGGGTCAATCCAGCTGCTCTGTGTTCCTTATTTTTCGTATTCTACTACTTTCATTTAGAAAAATAAATCTGTGAAGTCTAGCATTTCTGTGCATTGACTGGTGATGTTCAAAATCTTCACAGGGTCCTGAAGCCTGGTAAGTACCTTACCTTCAAACGCTTTATCTAGAGCTTTTTGCTGTACAACTTTGGGCTGAATTTTTCATGGGAATTGCCCTTTAGAGACATGCAAGCTATTCCTCCTCCCTCCCTCTAAAACTTCGAACTGTCTTTTTTATATGATCAAAAAAGCACTGATAACAAGAATGACCCATTGCAGAATTTTCTTGTGCTTTTATTACTATTATTAATTAATGAATGCTACTGTGGGTGCTTGATTTAGGAGGAAGCATTGCCAATTAAGAATAATTAGGAACCGGAGTGCTAGATGTGATTTTTTTTATATGTGTATTGAGTGGTAAGGAGAGCAACTACACAGACCAACACATTTCTGCTCATGTCTCTCCCTCTGCCTGTTACATTCTAGCACTCAAATGAGTTTTAAATAGATTATTAGTAGGTTATATTTATTCCAGACCATGCAACAGGAAAGAAATTAAGTTCAAAGAGATGTTAATTAACTCAAAAGTGCACAGACTACCTGGAGTGACATGAGTTCAAAGTCATTTGTACCAGGTTCTTTTCTGTGGTCAGAGCTATAATCAGTTGATTTTAGCACAGATTTATATCCAAAACAGTGAATACTTTGATCCCACAGTATTTGAAAGATCAAAGATTTATACGTATCACTGTACTTAGGCATGATCTAGCACAAAGCATATGCTACAGTTTCTTCCGAAAACGTGTAGGACCTAACCCACTTCAGCTGCTGGGTTCAAATAATCAAAAAATGCCCTTTGACTGGGCAAAAGTATTGAAGAGACTTGCCAAAGTATATGTCTTTCCAGTAGTTTAATGACTATGTCAAGCACTTGCTGATAAAGATTCCTTCCTTGTGTTGCATTTCTTTAACTTCAAAGGTTTGTGTGGAAAGCGTCAGCCTGTTCTCATTATTCACTCTCTGACTTTATTTCAAACATTGGCTGTTACATTGTGCAGAATGCACATTGGTTTTGTCTTAATTTTACTATAAACTTGGTCCATACACAGGCTAGGACTGAAAACATCATGCCATTTCCTATTTGCAGCGAAGTTTTAATCACAGCTCAGTTTTCAGCCATGACAAGGACTGAAAGCAGCTCTACAGACTACTTTTGTTTAACGCTATTTTCCATTTCTGAAATGTTTCTGCAGCTCTTACCTCTGATCACATTAAAATCATAAAATTAAAACAGAAGGCATTTTTATCCTGTCTAGTTGGTTCACAAAGCATATTTTGTGACATCTGCTCACTCACATGAATAAGGCTTAAACTGGGAATGTGAG
The DNA here is from genome assembly GCA_034782735.1 of Sagittarius serpentarius. Taxonomy (NCBI): domain Eukaryota; kingdom Metazoa; phylum Chordata; class Aves; order Accipitriformes; family Sagittariidae; genus Sagittarius; species Sagittarius serpentarius. The sequence continues at coordinate 11,629,339 of JAVKLA010000074.1, read as the reverse complement.
TCTGGGAAGCACAACTGGAAGCTGCAAAGAAATTTTGCTAATCTACCTGAGCCAGGTAACAGTAGCAGGAAGGAATATGAACTTCAAAGCTGGGCCATACAAGCCTGAGGCACCTGGGAACATGCTTTGGTTGCCAGCCTGTGCCAAAGTCAGTCCTGCTCTCTTTTTGCTGTTATTCTTGGCTAAGTGAAACACTTTAAACTTTCTTAGGCTGACAAGCCAGTCTCCAGACACAACGTGAGCAATACCCTGTGTGAGCTGACCTATAAATCCAAGTGCCTACATATAGATCTTGTGACAGGACCAGAAACACTACTTGCAGAAAGGTTGCTTTATGGGCTTTGAGTAAATCTTTCTTTACATAAATGACCATGAGTTCTGCTGAACATTCACCTTGGAACTCCCTTCTATATAAGTCAGTGCCATTTTTAAAATCTCTTTTCAAGGTTCGCAATAAGCTTTCAACCAAACAACTAGATCTCCATCGACCTCCAGGGTAACTTTGGCCAACAAAGTAATGAGAAACCTGTTTAGGGGAGCAGCAAATTCTGCAGTCCAACACTTGAACCAATTTCTATTGCTGCCAGTGTGGCTGGATGAAATCTGTCCATTTATCCACTAGGCTTTTTGTGTATCTAGAAATCCAGCTTTTAAAAATCTACTTACATTAAACATACTACTTACAAATTTGTTTTGTGAACTAAAATGACTCCTAGTGTGAATTCAGCAGATCTGTTGAAAGTTATGACAACAGGGAAACAGAGAGTGTCTACAACCAAAGTACTGAGTCTGTAACATTTTTATCACAGAAAGAGAATATAATCTCGCAGTACTTTTCAGAAGGTTTACCTTTAATTTCCTTGTAATCATGGCGCAGGAGAAAGGGGACTAGGTGTAGGGTCAGCACCTTCTCTGTCATTCCCCAGCCCAGCAGCTCAGGTTCAAAGACCACAAAGATCAATGGGCACCTTCTGATTGCTACAAAAAGCCTCTGGGTGAAAGTGTTAGCACATGAGAAAGGCACACATTAACGTGAGAAGGATCCCTCCCTCTGCAGCATAAAATAGATATTATAAGATGTTAAATAAAGCTCTATGCTTATGTAGAAGCTTTATGTTGTCTTCTACAAGAAGCAACATCTTTTGGATTAACACTTCTAATTAGAAGGAACTTTTAGAAACAGGAATGGAGATGACTGTAAGAGCGGTGACCGCAAGAACCACTGGGAGAAGAGCAGGGATTTACAGTTGTCTGACTTGGGTGCTGTTTTCCTTTGGGAGCAGGGCTGGAGTAGGGAGTGGGAGGGTAGCCAGCAGCCCAGCTCCCTTCCCTCTTGGCAGCTTGGTTTGCTACACTGCTGGCCCCATAGGGAGGAGGAGGAGGAGGAGAAAAAAGACTTTTAGAGGAAAAATTTTATTAAAAAAAGCCACTTCTACTGTTCTCAACTTTTTCCAAAAGTGCACATCATTCATCCTTAACGCATAATTAATTGCTATGTCTTTCTGAACAGTAATCTTACCATGAACATTATTCACATTAGCAGCAAGTCATGCTGGCTAGAAACCACACATATACTCAATTTGTGTGGAGGTAGGCCCGTAACAGAAAGAGTTAAGGAAGAAATGAAGGTACCACCTGTCAGTGCTGACAAAGCAAGAATTGGGCAACAGCTTATGCTATGCAGCAGGACAGACTGAGGAGTACTCACACAGTTTTCACAACAGAAAATGCCATTGCATCTGGCTGCTGCTGCTGTAAGCAGCTGTTTCAGTCACAAATCCAGGTGAAAAATCTTCCATACCTACTAAAGGAAAGAAGGTTGTACTCTGATTAAAGTGAGAAACTGTGTTCAACAGCAGGAAAGCAGGGTTCAACAGACTCGCTTACTGTGGAGTACTGGTCAAATCCAGTGGGAAATTCTAGCTAAACTGGGATACACAGCGACAAGTACAAGAACTGCAGGGTGAGAGAGGGCAGCTGTAAAGTCAGACTGTATTGCCACTCTCAGTGGAAATTACATACCCAGTGATAAACTAGCTTTTGTTATTCCTTCCTTGGTTTTTTTCTGACTTTAATCTCACTACCTTTCCCCATGTTATCGCTCTTCCTTCATACCTGTCAATATCCACTGAAAGCTTTGACCCGCTACCTACAAACTACCAGACCTTTCCTTTCGGGCAGTTCATGAACCACTCATCCCAAAGGACTGTTCAATATATTCAGCCAAAACCAATACTAAATTCCCATCAGCAAACTTGAGCCATCCCAGTACCTAAAGAGAATTTCAGCATAATCTAAGGAAAAACCAATTAGTCTAGTCTAACTAGAGCTAGTTAAAAACTTCAACTGAAATTGAGTTGCACATAAACCCAGCTTTTTTAATATAACATTATCTGATGTTCTCTTTTTCTGTTCTTGTTTGAAAACGGGCAAAACCAGAAGGTATGCAGTGCAAGATGCATGCATGGCAACCTCCCAAGTTTGATAAGAATGGGTTTGACAACCAACAATCTTTTTGTTGGGGGTTTTCATTGAAGACTGGAAATGTCTCTGAAAACATAAACAAACACGTTATGCTTTTTACACTGAAGTTTCAGCTGGAATAAAAATGGAGTGAAAGAAAGCGTTCCTTTGCTCAGCATGATTGCTACCTTACCCAGCTCAGGAGGCTGAGGGCTCCAGTCAGAGCAATACAAATGCAGACAAGACAGGAACTAACAGTTTATTACTGTCTTACAAACCCTATGGAAAATTTAACATCCTGTAAAATGGGAGTGTGCATCCACCGCCATTGCCCCACAGATAGTGCTGCCAGCTCGCTCTGTGGCACGTCAGATTCCTCAGACTGGAATTCTCCCTCTATCCCTCCCATTGTTGGCTGAAAAGCAGATTTTTCTCTCATGCTACAGCTCTGTATCAAAAACCTTGTCTCCACCACACTCACTTGCTCACAAGCTTCTCTGTCTGCAGGATACAGAGAAAAGCAAGTTTCAAGGAGAGATCTGCCTGCAGAGCTTTTTTCCACATATCTTGCACACAGGCGTTGGCTACTCTGTCCTCTGCATTCAAAACAAATCCTGACTGGGCCGCACCACAGAGAGCCTCAGCAGACGACCAAGGTATTTTAGCCTTACTCCTGCTGCACCGCAAGTCCTCTGCAAGCCCTTTGGAGAGCCCGGGGTGCAAACCTCCGCAGGCATGGGCAGGCTGTGTCCATCTGAGCCCAGCACACTGGGGTCAGCTGCCTCTGGGACCAGAGAGGCAAGGCTGCCCCACCTTCCCAGGCAGCAGCCAGGGGAAAGGATTTGCTCCCCTCCTCTCCCGCAAGCCTCCCTCCATGGACTGTCAGTCAAAGAGAGTTAGCAAGGCTGTCCATACCTGCATGAATATTGAAGGAAGTATTAAGCTTTACAAAACAATAAAGTCTGGCTTGAGAGGTGCTAACAGCTCCACCGATTTAATCTGGATCAGATTAAATATTAATTTTGATAAGAACTGAAAAGGCCCTTTTTTCAGACTTTTTAATTTCCAGAGCAAGCCATAGATGGAAGAAACAAGGGCAGAGCAGGGACTCTACTTCTGAATCCACCTTAATGGTGGTATTTGGCAAATCAAGAAAAGTTTATTGTTTGAGTCCTTCTGGATTTGTTTATTTAGTTAGCACTGCCTTCCACTCCCATTGCAATTTTGGCAGAAAGCCTGCAATGAATTCTTCCAGGAGAATGTGGAGGAGTATGTCATTTCAACTTTTTGCCTGATATACCTATCAAATTGTTCATTTCTCAGACTGCTAAAGGTTATTTAAATTCATAGCTTTTCTAACCACAGGCAAGGTTTACACACTGAAGAAAATGAATATTGTTAAGGGTTAAATGGACAATTTTGCACTTTAAATGAATTACAAATTCATTGCAGTCAGTCTTCAACTGATTTTTGTCTTTATTACTTTATTTATAATCAGAGATACTTCATAACTGTGGACCATGCTAATAATTTGCATGACAAGAGGAGAATTCAAACAAAAGTGACCCATGTATATAACAACCACAAAGCTGATGATGTGAAAAGAACAATACTGGCATTGAAATGTTTTCAATAGGAAAAAAAAACAGTTTAAATTACAAGGGTTTGTTTATCTGGGTTGTATGTTTAAATGCAAGTGCAGTTTGGCTGTCTGATTTGCGTAGATTCTAAAAAACATTCATAAATGTGCCTATGCATATAAATAAATCTGTGTGTGTTCATGCATAGAGGTTTATATATACCAGAGATTTCAGCGCCCTGTGAAACATTCATTAATCAAGTCCCTTCAAGTGCATCACCTGTACTCTGCCCACTGCTCTGCCTCCATGAAGACTGTCTCTAACAGCCAAATCTCTAAGCAGCTCCTATCGGCTGCCAAGTTTTAAAAAATAGACATCAGTCTCCCAGCAGAACACGTCATCCTTTTGACTAATCTGAGAATCACTTCCTGTGCTCCTGGTTAGCTTCACTCCCCTTTTCTCTCCTGCCCTCCTTTCCTTCTTTCCCTCCCTCCCCTCACAGCTGCCTGGGAAGGAAGCAATGAGCAATCCTCACTCTTGGAGAACTAACAGACATAAGGTCTTATTCACTGACAGTATTACAGGTAGTGAGAAACAGTACCTTTGTGTTATATATATATATGTTTCATACTTATGTTATGCAGACGTCTATTAGATATCTAAAAGCTGCTTGAAGTTACTTTGAAAACTTTGAAATCTCTGACTTCCGTAACTTTTTTGCACTGGACTGAAGGTAATCAAGTACAATCCCGTAAAAGTGGAAGCGAAAAATAGCCACATAAAGTAACATTTTTACAAGTCCACTTCTAAGTGCCCAAAATACTACCAAAGAAGCTTTCCATGTAATGTTAAACACAGAAAAAAAGACAATATAAAGTGATTATTCATTGCTCCTGTTCTCAGAACACTTTCTTAACTACTTCCTCCTCAGCAAAGCTCTAAAGCACATCCATCTCCTCCACACTCTGGTCTTCACAGACCCTACAATCTTTAACATACTGACCTGCAGCACACACCCTGTGAGAAAGAGAAATGCTATTATCCCTCTGTTAGAGGCGGGGAAAAGACACAGAGAGTAACTGGGGCTGTCTGAAGCCACACAGGAAAACAGCAGAGTAATCCAGTCTTCCACCCAGAGCTCCCAGTCCAAGTTGTTGTCTTGGGGCATCTTTCATCACCATGACTTGCACACAGCTGCTCAGGCATAAGGAAGCCATTGCACTGCAGGAGTCTTTCAGCTAGAAAATTCCAGCTGTGATATCTTTGTGGTTGAATTTTGTCACATTTGTGGACTGAAAATACAATTCTGTCCCATTTGCCAAAGAATTTGAATACAATTAGTTTTCACTGCAATTCTGAATGAAACTAAATGTAAAAATATAACAGTTCTTCCTGAGCAGAATGGCCCTGTTTTTTCAATGCTAGATGCAACAGCAACTCACTGTATTCCCCATCCAGCCCTGGCTGCATTTATATGCATGTTAGTCTTGCTGAGCTACAGAAAGAGATGTAAACTGCAGTTTTCAAAAGCATTGTATTACCTAAATCCTTGAAAGCACTTAGACACCTGGTGTTCATTTAGAAAGTCAGGGAAGCTAAACACCTAGGATCTCAGGTAGGAAGACAAATACCTACGGTCTAGGATCTTCCAATATCTGCACCCAGCGTTTACTTCTGAAAACGGAATGAAAACCCCCCAATTACCAACATCCACCAGCATGTGAGTCAGAATGGCCGACAGTATTTGCTGTGGTTTTCATTATCTGTGCCACTGGTGCCTGAAGGTCACTTACGCTCCTTTGTTAAATTTCCTTTCTAAAAATAGACCAACTAAAACAGGAACACTCACACAATCTCAGTTTTTGCAAAGGTTAGAATAGTGTTGGATGAGGGAAGGGCTGAAGGTTAAATAATTTTGATAAAGGTTTGTAATTATCAAATTTAGTATTTCTAGCATTCTGTACTAGCATCCCTGAATATTTTACAACCTTTCTTCTTGGGTGATGGGAAATATTGTGCCCATTTTCTCCAGGATTCCAGTACAGGTGCAACTCCATGAATTCAGGACAAATGACAGTATGTCCTAAAAAGAATTCAAAAGGTTGATAGCAGATGAGGAGAAGGCTGAGGTAGTCAGTGACTAATTTGCCTCAGTCTTCTCTGGCAACCTCTCTTCCCATGCCTTTCCAGCAGATGGACCTCAGGGCAGGGGCTGGGGGAGCAAAGCCCCTCCCGCTGTAGGAGAAGTTCAGGTTCGTGACCACCTGAG
>JAVKLA010000074.1:11608793-11621085 GCA_034782735.1 Sagittarius serpentarius | reverse complement strand
ACCCGCATCTATGTCTTTATTTCTACTCATATAGTAATCAGTTATGTAGGCAAAGCTCATGCCTACGTATCTCAGTAACCATATGTTTGTGTAGACATTTGGTATGTGCACACAGTTTTTAATGACAGCATTTCCTTCTTGCTTTTCCGAACAAACCTCAGGCTTTGGTTTTTTAGAGCATGCCCTGAACTGACAATATTTGAAAACCTGGCTTCAGAATTGCAAACATATTTCTCCCTTCTTAAAGAACTGAACTAGAGTAGACAGATACCTCTTTGTTTCTCAGGAACAGCACACTTAAAGCTTGTAGCTTTAGTTTCAGTGTTACTGTAGTCACATAAATCACACACTTGTTGGTTAATAAGATGTCAAAACCACTAAGAAAAAAGTCCATATGTCTCCTGTCACGATCTCCAGACTTTCTTGTTGGCCTCCAGAGTGTCTTGATATGCTGCAGAAAACCATTGGCCTTGCAGTCAGAGTTTGCTTAGTTTTCCATGTGGCAAGATGAAATAAAAGCTAGGAAAATACGTAAGGTACATTTTAGTTGATATTAATTGTCCATGTGGGCTGCTGCTGTGACCTTGTTCACCTAGTGCTAGGAAGACAGTCTGCAAAACCAGAAATGGAAAAAAAGATGAAATACAACCACATGAAAACATGGCCTGTGCAAGAAATAATAATCATAATCCTTCATCTCATTTTAGACTTTATACTGTATCCTAAATGCCCATACATGGTACCAATAATCCGTATAAACTCTTTATAAAGGAGTTTCCTTCTGCATTTCTTGGCTTGAATTGGTATCCCATTGCTGCCAGAGCTGACTGACCCTTGCGTCCTGACGGGCGCTTCACATTTGATTTTTGACACCGCAACCATGGCAGACCCTACTCGGGGCTGCCTTTGATGAGAAGTGTCAGACAGCAAGGAAAATCCGTAAGCCTGGGTATGCGATGCTGCAGTCTGCTCCCATCGTAGAGAGATTATAGACAAAGTATTTTGTCTTGACGGGGAATTCAGTCAGCAAATTTGGCAGCCAGCATTATAGTCTAGCAAATTCTGCATCATAACATCCTGGGTATGAATGTGGCTCCTGTATGGAGTTAGGGTGGGAAGGACCAGTGAAGAAAACAGCCTAGGCTTTCTCCAGAGCAGAGGCATACATAGTTTTATTCTGATGTTTCTGGAAGTGTTAGATTGCCTCTTGTGTTGCTGTCTAGCAGGGCTTATTTTCTGGAACTGGTTCATATTGTTTGCTTCAGTTTTCATGTTTTAAGTAGGACAGCGGCTTGGCTGCTGAAGGTTTGGGGCATATTTTCTGTCTTTTATCACAGCAGATGAGCAATTATCTGCTGGGCCTAAATGTGAGGCCGAGCTGACCTAAGCAAGAGTCTTAAAATGCCAGGCAGTCAATGATCAGGGAAGCTCATGCCCAGTACAGCAGAGAACACAAAAAATAAATAGAGCAATTTGCCAAGTACTCTCTTGGTCCTTTCTTATCAAGAAAGGAATGCTCAAAATTGAAGCAGAAACAGGCTTCACAGGGGTGCAGGGCACAGAAAACCCATCCTGTGAGAAGGACATTTTGTTTAGTTTAGCAAAACAAAGCCTGAGGCACAGCATGATGGTTTCCAGCAATCATATATGTTCCAAACACAGCCCAGGGAGGGAAACAGCTATTTGACTTAAAGGACATTACTGGACACACAACTGCCACAGCAGTATATGGTATCATGGATAAATTTAAATTTGAAACAAGAAGATTTTTAACCTGCAAAGAAGTGCAGGTCCAGGACTGCCTTCTCAGAAGGGTGGTGCAGGAAGGAGAGGGCAGAAAGGAACGGTTTCTACAATAGCTTTTCACTTTATGTAAAGGATTAAAATGCAGTTGCCTCCAGTAGCTTGGGGAAGGACTTGCTCACTCTGGCAAGCCCTGACATTTCTGTGTTTTTAACATTCCCTAGTTTATTTATGAGTATGCAGCTTTACTGCAGCAAATATTTGCATTTTGTAAAACACACAAGGGCAGAGCAGTGGAAGCACTAATTTCACTAACACACGTGGTCCTGCTGATGTGACTACGTCTGTTCTCAATAAACCCAGCCCCTCAAAATCTGGCCAGTTTCCCAGCGCCTTTCACAAAAACTTCTGAACATGACACTCGCTTTCACCCTGCACAAAGACCTCCAGCCCTAGAGTAACTCTCAACCTTTGAATTTTCAATTAATTGTTGTTTTCATTTTCTGATCAGATGTAAAGATAAGTGATCCTTCACATGTCTTTCTGAAAAGTCAACAACAATTAACACCTGCCCCAAGTATGTGTAAATTGTATGACCATTCTTTCCTCCACTAGCACTAGCTCTGTATTCAGCTGCAGTTGGACGACTAAACGATAAAGGAAGGGCTAAAAATCCTAAGTCCAAACAACATCTAAACAATGCCTAAATTATGCTTCTATACCAAGGAAGACGCCGTGCCAGCTGCCGTTTGTATATGGCTCTTTCACACCAAGTCTGCAAACCCATTTTCCTGGAATATTTTTGGCTGGTAGTGGAAGTGTGAAGAAGTGAAGTCTTATTAGTGTTTTCCCTGTGAAAGAGAGGAAAATTCTTACCTTTCTGCTTAAGACATTTGTGCACAACGTTTCTTCAGTGCTGTCTCTGGTATCAGACAGCTCAGTGTGGATCACGTGGTCTGTGCCACGATCTCAGCTTTTATCTGTGCTCATGTTTGTACACTTGCAAAAAGCGGTCATAATATATTGAGTAACAGCACGCACATGGTGCATGCTCCTATGTTCGCACCTGATCTTTACAGGTGTGTGATCTCAACCACTGCTGTGGTCTTACACAAAGCCAAGGGCCAAGCCTGGTTCTCTACATCCCCTGGGAGGGACCCAGTGGTTGCTTTTAAAACTTAGCTTACCCACAGCGCTGACACTTGTGAGTTGCCACCTCCGTCCTAACAGGAGGCTGTTTCCCAAAAGCATTTAAAGAACAACTGCTGCATCTCACAGAGCAGCATGCTTCTAAAATTAAGAAACATTGCCAGAACAGCCTGTAAATTAAAAGACTCGTTCATACTCCTCAGCCCATACCAAAAGGAAAAAGAATGCTTTCAAGGGATTGTACCCTTGTTCACTTTTCAGAACATATACAAAAAGAAAAAAAATAAAATAAAAGGAATGTGGATTAAAGCAAAGGCTTTATTTAACTGTGTTGTAGAGTAACGCAGGCTTGCATTCAGCTGATTTACTAAGGAATTTTTCCATCTTTGTTAGACTTTAAATCAAATGTCTAGCAATTGCAAATGTCAAGAGGCTCATAACGATAGAAGAAAGCTAAGGAACAGAGAAAGAATGGTCTTTTTAAGCTTATTAAAATCATCATAATACTGATGATGAATAATCACTGTAATAATACTAATAAAATAAGAGTTGATGTTAGCAGCACAACAATAATAATCCCTTCTCTATTTTACATGGGCTCACCCATAAAAGAATAATGGGGAATTGCACAAACGCACCAAAAAAATGACATACACCATCAACATTTCTTATTAGAGGCTGATCTGGTAACACAATTTTTTAATATTTCCTTATGCGAAGCTGTTTTCATGTGACAAGTTTTAACAGTTTGTAGCTGGTGGTTTTCCAAGTAGGCAAGCTCAAATTTGGTGAATGAAAAATGATTTAAGCACTTTGGAAAACTAGAACAAATTAAAACTTCTTGTTGAATCTTCACTAAAAATGAGTAAGTAAATAATTATTCATCAGATACCTTTTTCCTTAAATAGATCGTGTGAAAATACGAACATCTGACCCACCCTGGGCATATGACTAGCCTGCGAATCAGAGTTTGTGTATGTTCTGTGAACAATTACCAGACCTTTACATTTAAAACCTTTCCTGATTCTGTTCTACTGGTGTTGAAGAGCCAGAAGGCTTCTCATGAATGACCAAGCACCCTCCAATCTGAGCAGTTCAAGAAAACATTATTTCTATGGCTTTATACAATGTGGTGAAGACAAGCAGCAAAGCTGACTATTGCATTGTAAAAGACCTGGGTGGGTAGCATCAAGAGAAAAGGAGAACATAACGGCAGGATGGGGAAGCTGATAAAACCGAGCTGCCTCTGGTGAAGGGGAGAAACTGCCTCAGGATAGGAGAAGTCTGGTCTTCATGAGCCAGAGAGAATTGCTTGTGTGGAGGAGAGGTGGTAGGTATGTGGTAGAAATTGGAACTCAGATTGCCAAAAGGGGAACCTAAAACTGGCCTTGTGAGGAGGACAAGACAAACAGAATGGTGTGGAGACATCCACATATTCATTAAAAAAGGTTCTCTTCTCAAACCTGGGAAAGAGCATGAGATTCACCAAATCTCTCAAATACTACGCTGTCATGAAATACTAAAATAAGTGATCTCTGCTTGTGGTTACTTTGTTCAGCTCAGTAGAGAACCTTCGTTTTTATAGCTTGCTTTTTATTATACATATTAGTCAATTATTAAAGCAACAAAACAGAGTCTACAGGATGATGACATATTAGAAATAAGGATTCTTGCGGGGTGGGGCGGTGTTTGCATTCTGACAGTTTACTGCGGATAAGGTACTCTTTCTCCATATGATCCTGCCTCTTCTGTTGCATTCAGTTAAGGAAAGTAAAACTCATGCAAGTATCAATTTGTTTTGTGTTAGTGTTTTGAACAACCTATCACACTCACATTTATCTGGAAACTTCCATTTGCTATGTCACTTCATCAGTTATCATGTAGCCAGGCACATCTATGCCAACATCTCAAAAAAAAAAGTTCCCAAAACAATCCCACAAGCTAAGTATATGTTTGGGATGTGTATTTAAAGTCCAAATCCCTGAAAATACTACTTTCCCTCCTCTTTACTCAAACTAAATGGGTGTGTTTTGTTAGGAAACTAGATCAGAAAAGAAAGCTGGGTCGGGGGCAGAGAAATCTGGTTCCCACAGCATTTATACTCAGAGCTCAGATCTTCATTTTTGGTTGTTTTTTTTTTTAATTCCTGACATAAGAAAGGATTAATAATTCATAGACTATATTAATGGTTGAGTTAAAACTTCAACAAGTTGGTGTTACAAAACTGTCAAAAATGTAACAGCGCCTGCCTTCTTTAATTTCAGCTGCTTCTGATGAAGTGTAGGGAAATGCCTTATTGGTGTGCAGTGTTACCAATTATCTGACAGAGCCAGAGTGTATTTCCAGCTAATCAGAAATAAGAGCACAGAATTAAATCTCCCATGTGAAACTCATCATTTACATATTTATGACTCAGAAATTATAATAAGGCTAATAAGAAACTCACACGGTGCCTTTAAAAGTCAAGCCAATCTTTCTGTTAATTTTCAACAGATAAAGCTTCCCTGGTACACAGTAGTCAAAAGATAAAGTCTGTTGATTACAGTTTAGTTTAATTAAACATTACAAGTTATTTGTGTGGATCCATACACGCTTTGCGTCAAGGGGTTAGTTACATAAGCTGGAGCTCTCTCAAGAGAAGTGAACGGACAAGGGCAGGCTGCTGAAAAAAAACACACAGGAAAGGTTATTTCTGTATTCACGTGGGTATAAGCATGATAAAACACAAAGGAAAAACCCTCTATTAGAGGGGTGAATGTTCCTTTAAAACCCCTGTGCAGCAGTAGCCATGTGCTGCACATGCAAGCTGCAGGGCAGATGACTGGGTGTGATCTGGTGATTGCGGTCTTTAGGCAGATCCCAACCTCCAGTCCGAACATCACGACCAACCCACCTGCCCATCCATCCTTACCACAGACAAAAAATAGCTCCCTGGAGGCCACTGAGGTTGCTGATGCTGGCAGCTGACCCTTTCCATGCATTAATAACACAGGCTTCAGCTCATTGTGGGCATCCTGACTTGCACAACAGTGGGTACAATTTTCAGACGCTATATAATCTGCTATCATCGCTGACCTTGTTTTCCAGGTATGCCCTAATTATCATACATGTCTTCAACCGCAAAAATAAAAAGTGAAAACTTGGGTATCTCCCCCCACTCCCAGAAGAGGTATTTACTTTTACAAGTGTGAGGCTAGGTGAGCAGGAATAGGATCGTGCTTACCCGGGCTCCTTCCCAAATGCTGTCTCTTGACTTTGGAAAAAGTGTTTTGAAACCATGTGGTTAACACAACTATAGGAAGAAAAAAAAAAAAGAAAAGAGACGGCTTACCAGTTGCACAGCCACTTGGCATTGCCTTGTGCAATGTTGCAGTAAATGGTTTCCATTGCCCTTGTTCTCCTCACAGCCAGCACCCTATAGGCTCGTCTGTGTATGTCGTGACAATGCCTGCCATCCACATGACAAGGAAGACAACCTTTCCAGTGCCAGCAGACTACAGTAAAGTGGTAAAGGTACTGTTAGCTGTGACCTTTAAATACCTTTTCTTTCCGGTGTTCTCCATCCCTGACATCTTCTGCAGTAGTTAAGGAAGTGAAGTCAGATCAAGTAACTCCTTGTGATTGTGATCCTCTTCAGACAGAAAATGAAACCTCTTTCAAAATATATTCTCATTTAATTTTTCTCTTGGCTAGCAGTGACTAGTAGTAATTTTGTTACAAGATATTCATTAGCTTAAAAAAGGGACATATTTTACCAAGAGTGTCAACTCAATAAAGACAAACAACATACTCACTTCTTCCTCTGCTACCACTGGTTCAGCTACGTAGCAGAAGATCTGCAGTAGCTTACACTAATCCATCTCAAAGCTGTCCGTTTCCACTTGCAATGGCAAAGGGCTCTGGGCCGAATAAAAGAAAGCCCCTGTTTTGCAGTCACCTGCTCCACAAAGGAGCAACCTGTGGGTCCCCTGGACATGTGCACACACTGCCAGTGGGAAGGGAGCTCTCCGCCCTGGCCCCGAAAGCCAGAGAAGCAGTGCACTCACGTGAACAAGGTGGAGGGACCTACCGCAGTGAAGATGATGAAATGCACCACTAGCACTGTTCCCCACCCCAGGCATTGCAGCCCACTGTGGGATCCCCAGAGGTCCTTGGAGGATGGGGATCCCTCCCTGCAAGAGGATGGGCTGCAGTCAGGCAAGTGCAGCCCTCAGAGCACCAGCCACACTTTAGGTGAAACATTGCCACGCCTCTGCTCTTGCTGTTGGTGTGCTGTTGCTCACTGACATTAAGAACTACGCTTCCTGAACAAAGGCTCCCCCAGCATCAACCCACCAAAGTCCGTGGAGTGACACCTACAGAGAATTTTGCCTTGCAGCCTTAGCTGTAAGGGACGGTTCTCATTACTTTATTTTTCACATCCCCACAAAACTGTTGTGCTCCTTGCAAATCACACCCATGTTTTCATAAGTGCGTGCATTTAATTAGCCCCAGATTAGAAACCTGCAGCATTGCTGTAAAGCAAATACTCAGATAGTAGTGAAGAACAAAAAAGGATTTTTTTTTTTTCCCCTGAAGGGAATCATTCACAGCTGCAGTAGCAGGGAGAGACACTTTAAAGGGATTATTCTATAGACAGTAACGATCTTTATTACTGCTGTCTGGAAAAGTTGCCACACTCAGATATCGAAAATACCCCTCGAGGCTACACAGCTATGGAACTTTCCTCACTTTTCGTACGTAAAACAAAAACATTAGCCACATAAAAAACAACCTGAGGAAAAGGTTGACCGGTAAATATATTTTCCATGCTCAACAGCACATGAATTAAAAGAAGATTATTCTAGTTTTGAAAAAAAAAATTAATGTGTATCTTTCAGGTTTTGGGAAATTACTTCAGCTTTCAGCAAAAATTAATAATTGTCTTGTGTAAGAAAACATCTATGCTATTAAAAATTTTTTCACTGGAGCTGTCTGTGTTCCCCAAATTCTATATTCAAGTGCAAAAAGAGACATTTTCAAAATTGAGAATAGAACTACACATGTAACTGGTGATATAAAGTCCCTTGTGCTGTTGAAGTGCAACTTGAAAGAGACTCAAAGAAGAAGTAGGCTGATTTTCAGAGGTGAAATTATTGGAGCATCTTTAGAAAAAGTAACTAGGGTAACATTTGTGTGGCCATGAGGAGAACCAGGCTGGGGATGTGATCCGACTGAGTGACACCCCCACGGCAATAACAAGGAAAAGGTCATTTCTCAGTCTGGCCATGCCCTGGGCAGAGATCCTCATGCACAGTCTCTGCAAGATTTCCTCCCTGGAGGAAAAGCTTCAGCAGCCCTCGCCCCTCTGTGCCCACCTACCCCTGAAATGTGTCAGCGCCTGCTTTTGTGAGGCTGCATGGTGAACCAGGTGGAGAAACTGATCTGCAAAATGAGAGGCTTTATTTTCAGCTATGTTGTTTCCTTGATGCAGCACAACCACAGCAAGGGCTGCACTGGAAGACCTGCAGGGACACTTGGTCAAGGAGGACCGATGAAGGGACGGAGGTGAGGGCAGCACAGATACTTTCCTGCTGGTGGAGACAGCAAGAGCCAGACCATGGGACTTCTAGGTATGAACAGCCTCAAAAGGTGACAGCATGAAAACATGATTTTCCAAATCTCTGTACGCTGCTGACAACTAAAATGAGAAAAAAATGGGCACTGAATCCACAAGTCAACCTGCAACACCTAACTCACAAGAGTGAAAGATGCTACTAAGTGTAAGTCAGTAGGTAAGTGTTTTGAAATTAAACAGGAAAGAGAAATTATTGTATTCCAAACCAGAGATGGATCACCTGATGGCAAGGTCAGCCAGCTGGATATTGGTGTGAGGGATTAGCTTGCTAGGTAGATACTTTAGTGAAAGAGGATTACTTCATGGATTTCATATGGTGGGCAGTGAAGTGGGAGGCAGTACTTGCTGATCAGCACTTTTCATCATTTTTTTGTGGGGGAATAGCCATTGAGTTAAAGCAAACTTTTCTGGCACTCCAAAAAACTAAAATATAAAATCCTGCTAGAGAGGGCAAAAAAGTTGTATTTTGAAGAGTATCTACAAGCTGTGGCTCCGCAGGCATTTCGTCAGCAGAGAGCTGGCCCTATCCCCATCTTTCGCCACCACCTCAGCTCCCGACTGCCCATTCAGGCCTTTGAGCAAATGCTGAGAACCAGACTAGGGGAACAGAATTGGGTGCTAAAAACCTTTACTGAAAACAAGAGAGTTTGAGTTTTCATTGCTAGATGAACTTCTTGACACAGATCACAGCGTAGCTACCAAACAGTTGTGCTGTCACAAATCACAGGAGGTGCAGGGGTAGAAGGGAGGCTGCTTTTTAACATTTTAAACACCGAAACATGTTTAAATCTATTTACTCACATTAATATGTTTAAAACATATTAAATGTGTAAGTTTAATACTGCTTCAGAGGAGGAACCTCCAGATCTTGAAGTTCATCCTTTCTTAATCAAAGCACACCTCCCCAAGCAACTAGTTTGTGATGAGAATTTTATAAGCAAATTGTAGAAATTACATCATAAATTAGGATGCTTCCACCCAAACCAATGAGATGCATCTGATTTACTTCAGCTGAGGATCCAGTCCAGCAGCATCACTCTGACCAGATAAAATGGCAGGATTTATCAGTCAGTAGCCTCAAATCTTCTCTGCAGGAAGCTGATTTTCACAGCATCCTCCTTCTGCCCTTCTCCTTTTCCTGCCCTCTCACACCATTGCCCTCAGCCTCTACTACTGGGTAGAGGAATGACTCTGATTAATTTACAGTTTCCCTCTGTGAAGATCGGGCATAATGCAGCTCTGCAGCAATATTCTCCTTCCTTTCCCTCTATCTCTGCTTGTTGTCTTTCTCAGAAAAGCTGAATATTATCTATATGGCACAAAATAGATATGTTAGCTTTAAACTTTTTTTAAATTTCTTTTTTACTGTTTCTTTTCCGTTCACTTCAGGTAATAGCTTCCCTCCTTTGAGCCAGTTCACTTCCTTACTTGTTTTGGCTGACCCGTATATTGAGCATCACAGATTTATTTTCATTGTATTCCTTATTGCATGGGTGCCAAAATAGAGAGGTGGTTACCTCTTCTATTTCTGTGGCCTTAAAATCTGTGTAAATGGCACAGAAATTGTTAATTTTCATTCTCTGTCTCCCTGTTCTTCTTTGACTGACTTAAAAAAAACCTAAAAAGCGTCGGGTGCAGAAGTTTTCAGCCAAACCTAACGTAAAGGAATTTTTTAGCATGGAAATTAACAAGTTTAGGTTTCCATTCCTTGTGACTCACTGCTTCATCTTAACAAGAATTCCCTGTTTTAACAACAAATGTTAATTTTAGCAACTTCAACTTGCTTTCTGGCCAGAAATGGGCAAAGAGCTTGGATACTTTTTCTGTTCACCTGGCCCGTTCCCTCATTCTTTTCAGAGTGTTTCTTTGCTGCTTGAATGTCTTCTCCAGATGATAAGTGTTTTCACCTGGAATCAGCCTAATTTCCATATCTGATTCCCAGCCTCTGGCTCTTCTCTCCCATTACCACCTCTGAATGCCTTGTCCTACCAGAGATCAAGGTTGTCTGTGGCTCTTACTCATGGACCGCGTCAGCTTTGCTTTGTCTCCAGTTTTCTTCCCGGTCTCTTTTGCTCAGTTTTGCTGGCAAGAGCTTCTCACTACTCAGCTGTGAAAATGCTCCCTCTTTGCATACGCAATTTTAATGACAGGGCTTTTGTGAACACAGTTGTCATTCCCAAGCATCATGTAAAGAGGTAATTCAAGAACCTGTTTGTAGTGGTGGATCAGAGTGACCTCGGGAGCAGGAGGCATATGAGTACTCAATGTCAGTGAAGCACAATAATGTTTTACACCTAACTCAGCTGCACCTAAGTCAACAATAATCGTCTTGGAGCTTTGTATCTTTGAACTAGCTGCAAGATCAAATTCCTTAGAAGACTTTAAAAATCCACTGAAGATCAGCTTGTCCTTAGACTCCTGGAACTGGAACTATTTGGAAGATTAAAGGCAATTTCGGTACTTAAAGAGAGTAACTAAAATACCAAGAGACATCGCCAAAGAACTTTTTGATTGAAAGAGGATCCTGCCACTGAGTCCCAGACCACTCTACATCTATGTCTGTTTTGTCATTCAGGCATGATGCATCCGTGGGTACCAAAGTAACAGCTATTGAACATATTGTTGCTTTCACTTTCACTTCTTTTTCTGTGAAGATCTGCAAATGTATTTGCTGCTCTAATTCTGTGGCATCCTTTAAATGGCTTAATAAAAACCTGTTAGATATTTTCGTGATTGCATTGCTTTGTGGAACTGCTACGCAATCTTAGTTTAAGAGTAGTTTCATATCCGTGGTCCAGATTTTGGCAAAATGCTAATATATACCTTCAAGATGTGCAGACTGAAGGATAAGGTGCAAGATGTGAAAGGTGTTAAGAAAAAGTGGTTATTTCCAGTTGGACCCAAACACCATATATCCCTTATGTTTTATTCAGTCGGCTGGCCATGGCAAAACGTGTAACATTATATCTACCCATGCGAAAAGGTAAGCCTAAATGGAGGCACAAATTTTTTTTCTTGGGATTCCTTCTACGTGTTTGTACACTGAAAATATTTTTGAAAGACAGAAGAAAGGGAGAAGATAGGAAAAGATATATACATCTCTAAAAAATATGCAGAAATAATAAGAAGTTTTCATAAACATATGTGAATGGGCCATTTTCTTCAACTACTTCCTTCCTCTTCTCAGCCTAAAGTTTATTCTCTTGTTAGTAATGGATTGATACGGACTTCCACTTCAGAATCATTTTATCGTGGATTAACATTCAAATGATTATACTTTAAAAAGCCACCTTTTCTGCCCATAGAGGAGCACTAGCTAAAAGTTTGTCAGCTTGAGGAAAGCAGCACGCTCTTTGGCAACACTAATTGCTTCATGTAGTATTGGCTGAGACTGAGTACTTACTAAGAAGGGTCAGGCAAAGAATCCACACAGAGTAGCTTTTGTGTTATGACATTCGTGCCCAAGATTGCTGCAGCTTAGCCTCCTTAGCTCTAATACAGTGCTTGAGTTCCATTACGGCACATTTTGTGAAAATTAACAGATTTTTTTCTCGACAGAATAAAATGAGCTAACTCATGATGAATACGGCACTAAACTGCACTCTGAGCTTTTAGGCTACATCTCTATTAGTAAGACCATTGCAATCTGGCTGGAAAAAGCCCATGCCTGTGGTAATAAATCAAGTAAGTCTCCAGGACAAGGCTGCTGCTTGGGAACTCTGTACTGGGAATGAACTCTGGACTGTTCTTAGTATCAAACCAAGCTGTTTGAGCGAAGTGCTG
>JAVKLA010000074.1:11580518-11594447 GCA_034782735.1 Sagittarius serpentarius | reverse complement strand
AGAAAAGAAGTTTCTTGGTTTGCCAATGATTTTAACTGGAATCAGCTTTCTTCTTTCTTTTAACTTCACGTTTTTTTGCCCTTGTTCATTAAGAATCCTCTCACAGGTGCTCAGATGTAATCAACAGATTTCTTCTCAAACATTTGGTGAGAGGGCTAGTAAATTAGCTATGCTTTTTAAGGGAAAAAAAGGTTTGCCTTTGGCTTGCACTGCACAATATATGTCATCTTGATTAGCACCCAGATTAGTTTAGCTTTGTATTAGAAAGATACCTGTTGTTCTCTTATGCCATGGGTACTCCCTGTGCCACATGTGCAGAAAAAAACGACGTACCTTCATCAAGAGCACTACCTGAACTAACCAAAACCAGCATCCAAATTCTAAAACTTGTTTAATTCTGTAATAAGGCTGCAAGGTAATTAATGGACTGTTTTTCTTTGGTAGCTCTGGAAACTGAGCACCACTTTGACAGTGAAGTCACAGCACCAGGGCAGTAACTCTTCTCTCTCAGATGAGAGTCTGGTAGCTGAGGAAAAGTAAATAAGCAAGGCCACCTAAGCAGTGGGGATAATCTTGCTGAATGAATGAGAAAGAATGCAGCCCCAGCTTCAGCAAGAAACCAAGGCACAAAATGTAGTAAGAGAAAAATTTCTTTTGTTTTCCTTGATCTTGGGCTTCTGATATAAACCTGCTGTTATTTCAGTGTGCCCTTTACATCAGTCTCTGAGGATCCAAACACTTTAACGTCCTTCAGCTGGTGTTGTGCTAATCAACAACTACAGATCTAATAGCCTCAGATGTTGTAATTCCCACAGCGCTGACCACTGACAAGAAGATAATTGAAAACAAGACCCTTGCCTCCAAAAATGTGGGGAGAGCTGGATGTCCCCTTCCTACATGTCATACTCCAAAGGCAGATTCACTTCCTCGTTGAACAAATAGTAAAGATCCTGGTTCAGCAAATGCATTTTTTTTTGGTAAATCTTATTTGCCATCTCACGGCTTCATGGGACAAGCCACGTGTTCCAAAACAAGAAGGCTGTCCTGCTTACAGCCTGATGAACAGATTTTCCACATCAGTTGTGGCAACAAAATTTGTATCCTCTTGCATTTGGCATATACAAAAATATAAGGCAGTCAAGTTCTACCTACAAAAATCCATGCTGGCAAGGGAACACTCCTCAAGTTTTATCTTGGCTGCCCATTAAGTCACTAGAGAAAGATCTCATTGCTGTATCACACAGACCTCAAGCATACCTCAGAGCAAAACTTTCTGAAACCTGTCGTTCAATTCTTAACACAAAACCAAGAAAAATTACTTTTTTTTTTTTGGTCATAGCTAAGTAGCATCTAGAAACGAGGTATGAAATTGCAGAAAGCGCAGTCTGAGGCAGAGGTAGCGTATCAGGTTGCACAGCCCTAATTCCTCTCTAGAAAGCAGACAAGGAGCATGTCCAGCAGCTAAAGTTGAGTGTTGTGCTGGCACTGCTCCCTTCAGTGACCCACTGTGCCCATCAAGAGAAGACCAGCCTCTTGGGTAGCATCATGAGCAGAGATCACGCAGGTCCACACAAACGCTAGTGCAAGGCTTTGTGGATGGAGTTAACAATGGGCTGTGGAGATGCCTCTGCCACCTTAGTCCTTCAGCAGCCTCCTCGTCCTGATGGGCAGCCCCTTTTCTCCACTACTGCACAGGACAAAGTCTGGTGTCCACACGGCTCGGCTCCTCGACGAGGTGAGATGGTACAGAGCCAAGGCTCATCCTTTGCGTGCGGGTGAAGGTACCAGATCAAACCCCTCCTGAAGACACTGAACCATAAATTCAAAATCACTGAGACCGGTTCATGCAAATTTAGCCACCAGTAAGGGGCTAAATACTCAAGGTATGTTGCTCAGTGTGGGTCATTCGCTCAGCTCCAGTTTGATCCATTCAGCAGGAAGGGTGCTGAGGCCAAGGTTGTCGCTGCTGCAGGTATATCAGCAAAGGAGGGGAGAGCACGACTTGTCTCATTCCCAAAGCGTGGTCCTGTAGTCCAGACACAGACCTCAACATCCAAACCAGGAAACCCTTTTGCTCAGACCAGTGAGGCATTCCTGATACAGAAACAACCTTATTTAATGCTCCCTTTAGGCTCTTAAAGCCTACAGCCCTGTCAGTTTAGGGCAATGTAATTTTGAACAGTTTTCAGGACTTTGCTATTGGGCTGTTTGGATTGTTGCCTCTATGGGATTCAGTTGTATGACGTCTGTCAGTGATATAATAGTTGATATTTAGCACAGTGCTTCACCTCAACAATATGTGCTATCTTCCATTCAGGTTCTCCAAAGCCAAATCATTTTATGTACATATGTATGTATATATGCATGCATTTATTTAGACTTCTGGAATAACAGACTGTGAAAAGTTCTGTACTCAGTGATACCCAGAAATCATGAGAAGCGTGTTTGAAAATAAAAAAAAGACAAGCTCGCATATGCGGTTTTCTCAGTATCTTGGCTAGGCTATGCTTTGTCTTTCATAAAATCAGTTTTAAAACAAAAACAGAAACAATGGCAGATTTTGAAAGAAAAAAAGAGTGGAAGGGCTCTTGTCTTGCAGAGCATGGAAGGAAAAAGAGGTGCAGGTGAAGGGAAAGGAGTGACAAGTATATAACATTAATGTGAACAGAAATCTATTAGTGAAGTTAGTTGCTACAAGGTTTATTAGTCTCAGAATAGTAGGGGGAAATTCATTGTTGCTATTGCACAGCAATACCAGAGCCAGTTTTAAATGAGCAGAAAGGGTAAATTAGCTGGTGAGAAGTCCTGACAAACCTTTCTATGATGACTGATAGGTTAAACGATTGGACTAGATGATCTTACAGGTCTTTTCCAATCTAAACACTTCTATGATTTCTGTGATTCTATGATTATCTGGGAAATAAAAAACATATACTGTGAAAAGCTGTATCTTCATGTGGCTTTTTTGTCACTTTCTGATTATGCCTAGCTTTTTTTTTCTCTTTTTTAAAAGACAGTAATGAAGGATGCAATCTGTTTGCTCATAGATACACTTGCAAATGCACAAAAACACTGTTTTGCAAAACTTCTCTTGTTCTCAAATGCATACATCAGGGAAGAAAAACTCAGCATCTGTTTGTATACATAGTGGGAATAAATGCATTTAAAAGGATGTAAATACGAATCTAACTAAACAGCTATGGAGAGTTTGAAGAAATGTGTTTCTTCATGCCTGAGCAGTACACACTAGTTTTTAGTCATTGTCTTTCTAAATAATCAAGGCATCCTTGGGGGTGAATCTGCTTATCCTGTCTTGGCATTGAGAGAAATGAGATGCAGTGAATTTGCATAGTTTGGTTTAAACTTTCTGAAAGGGTCTGCACTGAAATTATTTCTTTGGGCAGTGTGCTATTGACTAGCTCACATGGTTGGTCACTCACCAACATATCGAGCACTGTGTAGAGCTACAGGAGGGACTGCATTGCGCAAGTGGAGGATATATCTGAATGATCACCCGAGAGCTTCTTGAGAGCTCCTGTCAAGGAGCTGATGGGCTCAGAAAACAAGGTGCTCCCTACCCTGACATCTGCCTTTCCAGCTGGTGATATTCTGCATCCCTGCCAGCAGTCCCCATGAGGAGGTGAAACCGAGTGAGTTGTAACACCAAGTTCCTGCCTGCCCAAGCAAGTGCTGGGAGGCACTGACGGCACAACATGTGAGCCGTGCCCTGCTGCTGCCGCCTTGGCCCTGGCCACGGAGCTGGGCTGGAAGAGGCTTATACGCCACTCACTCCTCCTCTGAAGGCAGCAGTGTGGAGACTTTCAGTGGTGCTGAGGTCTTGCGTCACCTCGCTGTGTTAAGGGTAAATTTCACACAGCCTTTGCGACCGAATGGATTTATTTCCACAGTCACAAACCCCGTGCCTTCCACCAGCTCTGCATTCACTTTCAACTTAAATAAATTGGAGCAGGCAGCAGGGCAGAGGAAATTAAACTAGAAAAGGAAAAAAAAAATTACTTAAACAGACTGCAGCAGTTATTGCTGCCTGCTAGGAAATGTTTTTCTAGTCTTTTATTACCACATACAACCGCTAGTCCCATGTGATTAACAAATTCATCTTGAAACACTGGTGTTTCTTGACTGCAGTTGAAAAATTAAGTGGTATCTTTAAATTCTTGCTCCTCATCTCATTTAAAAGAGATATTTTGCAGCACTTGAATTCTAGAATATATAATCAGACTGCACATTTCCTATCGCATCCAACACCTGGCAATCTCCTGTGTGCCGACTGTGCACTGTGCAATGATATGTCTAGAGGTAATTATTTCTATCACCCACATAAGGGCAAAAGATATGAGAGTCATCACATTCTTACCTTTTGTACAGTTTTCATTTTAACTTTAAATGCCTGGCTGGGTGGGTCTATACAGGGGGATATGTTTTATTGTAGGAATTTGTTCCTGAAAATGAATGCTAGGGGAGACAAATATGAAAGAAAGGGGCCAAATTTGCTGTCTTATTCAGAAGTCTCTGAAGCTTCACTGAGTGAAGGTCATTTATCCTCTGCATTGAAGAAACTCATTGGAATTGCTGCAATGGACAGACAAAGGATGAGGCAATTTTTTTCCATTACATAAGGGAGGAGCCTAGAAAAATGGTCCTAGAAATATTAGTGAATGGAAACTGAAAGCCAAATCCTTGGCCCCTTCTGCATCTTTACAGAAGGAAAAAGCCTCAGCTGTGATTGTGTAAGGAGTCCCATAGCCCAGTTCCTACAAAAAGAGCCATCACAGAGCCTCCCAACAGCCCTTGCTGCAAGCTAACCTGTCCCTGGGAAGGGCCAGTCTACGCAGTAATTCCTCTATCCCACGGAGGTGATGCAGGACGCCTGTGGGAATTACCGCATCTGCAGAGAAGAGGATGCCGTAAGGCAGCGACAGTCACTGTGAGCATGCAAGAAGCCATCGCGAGGTGGAAGGAACCATCTCTGCTTGGTAACGGGTAAGACTGCAGCAAAAAGGGCAGAGGTTTTTTTCTTATGAGAAGAAGCACATTGGTAGTTGAGTTAGTGAATGACACAGTTTTTTCTCATTACCGGAGGGCTAGTAGAAGATTTTAGTGAAAGTGGTGCCAAAATGACCAAAACCCAGTCAGTCCTACCTTAGCACACGGAGGAACCACCGCTGGTGACACTTTATAATCCTTGCAGATTCTGCAAGCAGGTTTATTTACTTTCTGATACTTCACCTAGATTTTAAAATGTTTCTCAAAGCTGTGTGAAAACCAGCAATACCTTTTTTTCCACTTCAGGCAGGTAAAGTCTCTTAAAAACATCGTTACTGCTAAGATCTCATGTCAGATCATACACATGCCCACAGAGGTGAGCCCGGGAGCAATGGGCAGTGGGGGAGGACAGTAACAAGGAGAACCCCACTGGTGTTCATTCTACAGAGTGAAAATTACTGGCTAGGACCTTCCTCTGTGCTTACTGGAAACAGCTAGCCTGAGGGACCAGAAATGCGCACAGTGGTAGACGATGTTCGATTTGTAGCTGTGTTCTGTGTTCCCAAAAAACTGGGGGTTCGCCTGCCCTGGGTGACTTCCATCCAGCCCTGAAAACGTCGCAAGCACTGGCTGTGATCAAAAGTCCTGCACACATAGGACAAGTAGCAGGGCTGATAAAGTTGTAATTCTGCCAAGATGGCCTGGCAGGATCTAGTAGCAGAAAATAATATCAAACATACAATTTATTGTGCTTTACAAGGGAGCCAAAAGGCTTTAATTTCACAGCTTGAGGTAAAATCATGCTCTAACCCTTATCAGACATCAGAGATGGAGAACATGTGACCACATGGCAGATGAGGTTCTTCGAGGCAGGACCTGTGATCAGATGTTAGTCACTAGTTTTCTCTTCTCAGCCCCTTTCAGCTCTCCATACTCCATTCCAACCCAGTGTTACTTATGATCACTAACAGTTCCACAGCTGAGACAGAAATATAAAACCATACTTGAGGCACAAATATGTATTTCAAACCCTGTTCCAGGTGTGGCCCTGGTTGATCCTTTATATTAACTGTAAAATTCTGCAATGTGAGCATTAGGTTTTGCATTAATATTTCAGCCATGAACCTGCAAAAACTAACCTCTGGAAAAAACTCAGTGGCTTTCAGTATTCAATAATTTTCCACACCAGGGAATAAGCTGAGATCAGCAGTTTCACTTCAGTAGCAATATCTCTCCAGCTATTAATTAACAATAATGATTGGTCAACCTACATTCAGACCACTACTGGAGATATACAAAAGGGTATTAAAAGATATACTGCAAAAGATCCTCCATCAGCATAGTAAAAGTTTGTTCAAAAACTAAGTAAGGTAAATAGCACTTGGATTCTACCTGTGTGAAAGACTAAAAATAATGTCTGCAGAGATGGCAGGATGCTGCCAGCACAGGTAGCTCCATATAAAAATGCACTTAAACAGAACATCCATGGGCTCTCCCCTGGCTTAAATGAAATGGGTTGAGTTGTTTCAGCTGCGTTCAGCATGGGCAGTTATCCACATTCGAAAATAAAAATAAAAATGTTACTTGTATTTGATGTTAATAGGTGACAAGGAGTATTCTGAGTTCATCAGGGACACCAAGGACTGGTTAAGAAAGAAATACTGCACACTGTTTCCAGTCATTCCTTCGGAGCACATCTGAGCTGCAACAAGGAGATAAAGAAGTTTGTTAGTGTGCTGTCCTTGCAGGCTACTTTGCAAGCAAAGGACACAGATGTTTGATTGGCATCTTTCCCTGGTCAACATATTCAGCTAACTGTAAGGGATGAAAGACAGCAGGATTGCTTGGCTGGGAAAGGAAGCCAGGGACAAAGCTGGAGTAGATAATTTTGTCTGTTGGAATATGAACGATTTTGGCTACACAGAAGATGACTGAGTCTCCATTCTCTACATAATTTTAGTTTCATTGCAATGTTTTGCTTTAAAACACTGAGCATTATTGCCATTATTTTACATGGCTGTTTCACAGTCTGAACCTTGTTTCTTCTACTGTATTTGTTATTTTAAAATCTTCAAAATTTTTCAGTGAATAATTTGAACAGTCATTTCCCAAGATTCTTTTCTTCAGCATCATTGTTTTACTCAACCTTACAGCAATCCTCTACATACTGCTATGACAGGTTAACTGTAGCACCTTGAGTTCATTCTGTTTCTGCAGAGGGAAACAGCAAGATCTTGCTACTTGCAAATATGGGACTGATTCAGCATCAGCTTTAACTGTTACTGGTAAGAGTAGTACCTGGAGTGCCTCTAACAGTGAGCCAAGGGAGAGAGGCAAGCTGGTGAATCCTAAAGCAGCATTGGGCCAATGTGGAGTTAAATGAATGGAAAAATCTGTGCATTTTTAAAATCACACATAAAGAATTCAGTTTCCAATTTTAATACTTTATTCATCCACCTAAAAACCAGATGGCATACTGTTTCTAAAACTTCTAAAACCTTACTCGAAATGCTTGGGTGACCTTTTCTGGTTTCCATAGCTGTGCCACACATGAAGTTGCACAAAAATACAGTCCTGTTTGCTGGTGAAAAGCTGCAATTTCTGCAGACGCATTACACAGAAGAATGAGCCATTGACCACATTTAACACAGCATAATTCTGGGATAGTCTAGAGCTGGTGGTGCTGAAATCATAAGGATGGTTTTGTTGTGAAAAATATTTGAGGCAGGGATAGGAATCTGCTCTTGCATTTGAGTCAAATCTTCAAATTTGGCATAGTAACATCTAAAGTCAACACTGAATTTTCTACATATTTGTTTAGGAAAATATTCTTTCTGTTTTGCAGAGAAAATATTTTAATTAGTGCCCTTCAGCCTACATCTGTATATTCAAAACATTTTTAATCTGCTATTTTCCGGTAACTGATCATTATTTCATAAGAAATGTAGGATTTATTAAGCTAACTATTCCATCTAAGATGTTGCAGTTTGAGGCATTATTTTCTAGCTGCTTGAATTTTTGGATAATAAACTTCCAAAACATTTTCCTGTTCAAGTGAAACAACTCGTGAGATGTGGAAGGAGAAGAAAGTCCAGGCAGGTGTATTTGGGCTGTTTCAACATACAGGGAGTGCTGTCTTTAAGGATCTGAGAGAACCGCTAGCCCTTCCCTGTAAGAAAACCAAGGGCATGTGCCAGAAATCTCTTGAAGACTAATTCCCACCCGGGAGACATTCAGTCCTGAAGGAAAGATCGTTCTCTGTCAGGTAAAAATGCATCAAAGGGCAAGATCATCGGATGCCTCCTGGGCTTACCCTAAGGAGGAAGGCAGGGCTTTTGGTTTGGCAGGAAAATGCCTAGAAAATTTTTATTGCTACAAGCTTTACCTTTTTCTGTTGGGTTTGGGTTTTTTTTTTGGTTTGTTGGTTGGTTGTTGTTGTTGTTTTCGTGCAGTCTTTTTGATGGACAATAAGGTGGATTAAGCAATTTTGAAGCAAAGTCATTGTGGCACTTATTATCATAGCTTGGATGAAGTACAACCAGTCTTCAGTCCCATATCTGTACAGTTTCTGTGGAAGGACTTGCAATAGCTTCACAGCTATGGTGGCAGTGATTCACTTGTCAAAGGGACATGGAAGAGGTGGCAATGTATGACCTGTCTCTGGCTGAGTTTTTATCCTCAGCCAGATCCACAATTTGTGAGGTGAAGGGATGGACCCCCGCTTTCCTCGGCAGGCTTGTGTTGTGATGAGTTATTCCTCAAGCTCATGTACAGCTGGACATAAAAGGAGTTATGTGTGAAACCTGTGTAAGTACTGGGGACTGAAGAAAGGCAAACACTCTTTACCTCTGTAGGTAAGAGCCCTGACATTCAACCAGAGGAGCTGTCTTCTCCCAGAGAGACCCAAAGCCAGAAGGAGGGCAGGATGGAGACCTTGGGGTTGCTGCATCATGCACATCCCCTCAGGTAATTTGGCAGGATGGATTTGTTAGAAACTTCAGGGAGATTTCATTCAGAAACACCCACGATGTTCTCGTCCTCGTTGTCTCCATTTTTATACTTCCGACCAGTCACTCAGGTTTTTGCTGCTGCCCCACCAGAATGATACCTCTGTATGAAAGTCATTCATCTCTCTTCTCTGACACTGTGATTTCTGACCTCCCAGACCAGGACTGGATTTGTTCATGAGGGAGGATTTTATTATGAAAGCATGATAAAACACACCATTCCTGTGTGGTACATGGCATTTCTACCATCTGTATATTGTTGCTTGTTATACAGTCAGTTTTCTTCTGTTGTGAGAGGAAATAGCCTTTTAAAAAATTAGCCATGTGATTAGTATCAATGGGCTTTTAGATAATATCCCACGGGCTATTAATTTTATCTATAATTTATACAATGGTTCTAAGTTTTATAATACAGAAGCAGATTGCAAAATGAAATGCGTACAGACATGAGACCATTAGGTACTGCAAACTCTCATTTTTCATATTAACAGAGTATTTTGTCAGTGTTATGCAGAAGAAATGGTGATATATAAAGAAAAAATCCTAATAGACCAGTCACACTGTGTCCTTTTTTTTCCTCTTTGTTTCCTTTGCATTTACATCTAGTGATGTAAAGAACCTGGCTTCACTTTTAGCCCCCCAAAAAATCCCTGAGCTTCTCTTTTCACCTGGAGTCTCCTTGCATACTACAGATCTGTCATCTTGCCTGATCTGTAAAGACTTCACAAATTTCCAAGTAACAGTTATAAGACTTGAGGAATGCTCTATGAAAGAAAAATTATGAGGACACAAGGATTACTTTGCTCTCAGGAGATGCCACTGAACTAAAATCAATCATATGAATTAAAGGCTTTTGACAAATAAATAATTCATACACACTAAATTACTTAATGAATTTTCAGGACAGGCTCAGCACGTTTTCCCGGGTTAGCCATCACCACATCAGCAGAGCTGTAACAGCTCTGCCGTCTTTGCTCCCTATAGTCATGATTCAGATTTGGAAACAGGATACGATTTGCACAGCACTTGAGCATCAGTGGAAGGATTATTTTTTTAACCTTTTTTTTTACTAGTCAAAATAATGCTGTATACATTTTTATCTTTTTACGCCCTCCCCCCCACCTCCCATTGCAAGAAACTGGGAGCAAAGCAACTGTTTCTTCATAAACACTCCAACTACGGTGTTGAATAGAGTTGATATTTACATACACGGCTTGCGGTGCAGTTGTTGAACATATACAGGGATGATTCTCTAATCCCATTTTAATTAGACGGATGTTGCAAGCATACAAAAATCAGAAGCCTTGCTCCCTGTGGTGATGCCATACTGGCAAGGAATCAATCACCACGGCCATGGTCGCCATGGAAACCGATAGCTGCCGCACCACCATCTAAGTGGCAAATGATTGGTGGCGTACTCGTAACGCGGGGAGAGCAGTGAGTTTTTATATCCTGTCCAGCCGCTGTGCCAGAGAGTTAATTAAAAGCAGAGAACGTGAAATAAATCTGAATCTGTGAAGAAATGAAATGTGCAGTACAAATTGAATTCCCGTGTTGGACAGACATTAATATGCAGCGCAAACCACAGAGCTGCCTGAACAAGTAGCAGCTATGAACCCTGGGAACCGGTACCTCTGCGGCAGCTAAAGCCCCACAGTGGAGAGAGCACCTCCTTATCTTATTACATAAACAAGCGCTTCCTTCAGTGCTTGGGTTGACTGATGCATGCAAATTGCATCCTCGCATGTTAAAGGTTTGCGTAAAAGCAGGAAGGACAAAGCTTAACTAAGATCTAATTAACAAACTTAGCAACTGCAGTTTATCAGCTGTGAACACGATGTAAGTAAATGTTTGTACTGCTGTACTTGAATTCACCAGAAAACCTCTATGAAAGTCAATGTGTTTTTATTGATAAGATGTGAATTTCAAATTCATATTTCAAATATCACAGGTATGGTAGCAGCCCCTGAAATGCTTTTCTCAGAATAAAATTATTTCTGCATTAAACATTTTTTGGTAGAGTGGGATGCAGCTGACCAGGTATGAAATACTGAGCACGAAGGTACGAGGCTCCCACAGCCCGGCCTTCCCCGTCGCCTCAGCACCATCGTTTAGGAGGCAGATTTCAGTGAGCAGGATTGCACAGCTCTGTTCTGGCAAGAGGCTTAACCACTTGCACACGACAAACACAGCGAGTGGGCAAACACGCTGTAGCTGAACTCACTCTGCGGTGCGCAAGTGAAATTAAGGAGGGAAATGCTAAGGATGAGGAAGTTTCATTCCAGCACCAGATGCAAGTGTGTCTTGGCCAGCCATCTTTGAAACTGAGACACAAAAATGACTTTAGCACTGTCTACATCTGAGGCTTTTTAGGTGCTTTGCATTTTTTATCAAACCTTCCACGTTCAGTGATTTCCCACACTAGCCTATTGGGTCAGCCTGGTTGGGATGGGCCCTGGTCATTATTTTCCTCTTTTCCAACCCCTCTCTTCCCTGCTTCTCAGTGAAGACTCTTCCAGCTGATGTCTGCTGGACCAAAATCGGAGGATTTTTACAGACCTCTGAAACTTCATGAGAGAAGACGAAGCTGTTGGACACATATATGAAAATGAAGCTTTGTATTGTACCCTACTACCTTACTTTTCACATTCCTGATAATTTCTCTGAAACAAGTGAAATAATGATTGTCTCTAAAATACCCTTCCTTTTGGCTTAAGTTCTGAAGATGAAAATACTGGTCCATTTCAAGTTTAGTAGGTGTTTTACAGCTGTCCGTGGAGGGCAGACACAAGTAACAAACTTATCTCAGGAGGCAGTTATGAGAATTCCTAGCAACCTAGCAATCTGTGAAGCTAGATGTCTCATTTTTACCTTTCCAACAGTGTACCTCCTACTGCCTGTAATATCTTCCCCAGCAAAAGAAGCAAAATGGGTCTTCTGGAAGACTGCAAGTGTAGTAAATTGTGAAGTATTACAGTTTATTTTGTGTGCTTTAAGTAAGTAACTTGTTGCACAAACTACGTCATAAACAGGTGTTGACAAAGACTACTCATGGTTTCTCTTCAGCCTTCTTGCCACTGTGTGCTCATAAGCCATAGGCATAAACGGAAATAAAAGCCTTAACAATGTCACCTTAATAAGAAATTCATAAAATCTCAAACAGGTCTTAAGTAATTTTTTGTCACTTTATATAATTTGCAAAAGAGTAAAAATCTCTGCTTTGAAAAAAGACACTTTTCACTAAAGCTATTTTTTTTTCCAAATTAAAACTAAAGATACAAGAGAGCAAGTTGAAATTTAAGAGGAAATTTCTAGGCTTCTTGGACACCACTTGCTGTAAAAAAACAGTTTATGGTGGAATTTGGAAGGTTAATTTAACCATAATTATAGCAGAGGGTCCATATAATGGTCCTCTGGGGTTTAATCTTATGATCATTATGCATGACTGGTTGATAGAGAAGTCAATGATTTTGGGCAGGAATTGCCAGATGTTTTTGTGGTCAAAATGAATGATAGCTGTAGTCATTGATGTTACACAGTTGAGTACTGATAGAGTGATAGACACTACTGTATACTTGAAAAATGAGTTCATGCCATGGAAAATCACACTGACTTTTAGACTGGGAAGAATTCCTGTGGCATGTACAAAATAACAGATAAAGAAAGGCTTAATTAGACTTAATTATGTATTCACTCATATACAAAAAAGAGGAAAAACAGGACAGTCATTAAGCCACTATAGTTCCAGCCAAATTACCTTCATATGTCTTGGGAAGAGTGTAGGGATGTTGCCCAGTTGTGTAGGGATGGGGTCAGGAAAGGCCAAGGCGTAGCTGGAGCTGAACTTGGCAAGGAATGCAAAGAATAATGACTTCTATAGATATGTCAGCTAGAAAAGAAAGGTCAAAGAAAGCATACCCCACTGATGAACACAACTAGCAAACTGGTAACAACGGACAAGGAGAAGGCTGAGGGACTCAACAGCTTTTTTGCCTCAGTCTTCCCTGGCAACCTCTCTTCCCACACCTCCTGAGTGCATGGACCTGAAGGTAGGGACTGGGTGAGCATAGTACCTCCCGCTGTAGGAGAAGTTCAGGTTCGTGACCACCTGAGGAACCTGAACGTAAACAAGTCTATGGGACCTGATGAGATGCATCCCAGAGTGCTGAGGGAATTGGCTGATGTAGTTGCTGAGCCACTCTCCATGATATCTGAAAAGTCGTGGCAGTCAGGTGAAGTCCCTGGTAACTGGAAAAAGAGAAACATTGCACCCATTTTTATAAAGAGTAGAAAAGAGGACGCTGGGAACTACCGACCTGTCAGCCCCACCTCTGTGCCTGGGAAGATCACGGAACGGATCCTCCTAGAAGCCATGCTAAGGCACGTGCAAGACAGGGAGGTGATTCTAGGCAGCCAGCGTGGCTTCACCGAGGTCAAGTCCTGCCTGACCAACCTAGTGGCCTTCTATCATTTAGTGACTTCATCAGTGGACAAGGGAAGAGTTAAGCATGTAGTCTATCTGGAATTCTGTAAGGCTTTTGACACAGTCCCCCACAACATCCTTTTCTCTAAATTGGAGAGTTATGGATTTGAGGGATGGACTGTTCAACAGATGAGGAATTGGTTGGATGTTCGCATTCAAAAGGTAGTGGTCAACGGCTCAACATTGAGATGGAGATCAGTGATGAGTGGTGTCCTCAGGGGTCCATATTGGGACCAGTGCAGTTTCATATCCTCATCAATGACATAGACAGTGGGACTGAGTGCACCCTCAGCAAGTTTGCAGATGACACCATGCTGAGTGGTGTGGTTGACACACCTGAGGGACAGGATGCCATCCAGAGGGACCTGGACAAGCTCAAGAAGTAGGCCCATGTGAACCTCATGAGGTTCAACAAGGCCAAGTGCAAGGTCCTGC
>JAVKLA010000074.1:11500993-11525555 GCA_034782735.1 Sagittarius serpentarius | reverse complement strand
AACTGAAAACACAGCGCTGTACCAGCTACTAGGAAGACAATTAACTCTATCCCAGCCGAAACCAGGACACTCAGCTACAATTCCATGGTATGCTGGAAAGTGGCTCTCTTCAGCCACCCCACTTGTGTTTTGGAAAGACAAAGGTGTCTGAATGTGACCCTTTATCAATGAGGATATGTGTTAGATGGGGCCAAGCCATGATTTCTGAATGGCCATTCTTAACTTTAGTTGGGATCTATTTGGATGATCTGTTTCCTCATACAGATCGCCCAGGAAGGCTTTATATTACCCCTAGTAGATCTGCCATTCTTCATAGACAGCTGTGATTTAGGTAGGCTCTTAAATCACATAGACAGCTCCTGAACCACTGTAAGCTGGCATTGTTCCCTGTGTCTGCAGACTGCTGCTTTTCACCAGATAGAGACCTACTCTCTACCAACATCTTCAGAAAATGTTTATTCCTTGCATTGTCACAGTAAAGCAATATTCACATGTAAGAG
The DNA here is from genome assembly GCA_034782735.1 of Sagittarius serpentarius. NCBI lineage: Eukaryota > Metazoa > Chordata > Aves > Accipitriformes > Sagittariidae > Sagittarius > Sagittarius serpentarius. Next base: position 11,525,055 of record JAVKLA010000074.1, on the reverse strand, counting down.
TATAGGTGGACATTCTGCTGGGAAATAGGGTTGGAAAAACTGGAAATACTCAGAGTGTGTGCATGTGTGTGTGTGCGTGCGTGCATATATATATGCGCAGTGAGATGGACATATAGTCCAAGCTGCTCTGCTTCATATGAAAAAGGAAAAAAAAAATCAGCTTTTGCTTAAGGCTTGGAATTTGCTATTTCAGCTTCTCTACTCCCACTGGTTTTCTTGACGAGCTTAGATTAAATCGGAGATGAAAAGAATTGCATGATTTTTATCATGATTGTGGGAAAAAGTGTTTCTATCTCTCAGTTAGAAATAGGGTAGATCATGGTGTTCACTCTGGTGATGGTTCCCATCATGACTGAGCAGGCTTTTTATTGTGTGCTTATGGCAACTCACTGCTATGCAGCATTTCATGACATGGGTTTTTTAATGTTGATTTGAATGAGATTCAGAGCAAGATTTGGCATAATAAAATATTAATTAATATTATTAATAAAATACCACTTTCCTAATCTGTATTTGTCACTACATTTGTAGTGACTTTCTCCTTTTTTGCCCCTTGAGATGTAATTTCTGCTTGATTTCTTTTTTCCCAGGCAAAATAATTTGTGGGTTCTTACCCACTATTACAGCAGACTTCATATGTGAACACTTTGCAGCCATATCAATACAAAAATATGTATGTGAGAGAGAAATCTGTACACACAAACACACACTGCAGTTAAAAAAAAGTCTTACATTATTATAAATAGATCTTGCAGCAAATTTTGGCTTGCTATTTAAAAGCACCATGATATATGATCTTACTTACAATAAAATACCTGCTGCTCCGTCTGGCCACAAAAGAGTGAACTAAAGCTGGAGCTTTCCCTAGAACTCTGTAATAGCCTTATTCTCGTTGGTTTATCGAAGCTGTATCTTCTGTTTTCACAGAGGGGTTCTTTTTTTTAATGTCTTCGTGCCTCTCTTCGCGTAACTTTCACAACTCATCACTGCCATCTTGTGGGAAAAATCGTGCATCATTAGTTCATAAAAAAGTGAAGAAAACTCACTAAATACAGTTCGTGTTCTGAAGACATTGCTAGCAGTTAGCTGAAAAATATTGCTTCATATAGACACCAAAACTCATGATTCATATCCTTACCATGAAATTAAAAATTTACTGTGAAATTAAGAAAGAATATACTAATTTCATAAACTTCTAAACATTAACCAACACTGTTAAAACGTTTTGTTCTCAAAGAGAACGTTCTACTACAAAACTTTAAAGGCAGAAGATTAAGCATATAGTAACATAACATAATATATACACATATAGTACACTGATATACTCTATGAATTGAAGAAAAGGCTATTTTGACATTTATGAAATGCTTTGACATAAGAAAAAAAATATGTTAAAAGGCTTTAATTTCTTGTCCTTTTTTTTTGGTCAAAATTCCTACAAAACATTTCAATTTTTCACAAACTGCATTTTACCATGGATTTTTTTTTCCCAAAAAAGTTCCAGCATGTACTAAAAATTGATAAGGCTATTAATGCTAACAAAACAAACTTCATCAGGTCATAATTTCAAAATGTACAATGTTTCACATCAATTTATGACATCTTTAAAAAGTGGCAGAATTGTGAAAATACATCATGATCTAGTAAAGATTATCTTCCTTGTGGTCACCTCTTCCAAAATGTGCATGATCACAAATATTTTCTAGACCATATAGACAGGGGAAAGAGAATAGCCTCCTGTTTTTTTCAAGGTCAACAATTGCAGTATAAAGGGCTGGCTGCCCCCTCACATGATGCAAGAGTTATTGTACCAATCCATGGCATAATATCATTCTGGTTTGTGTTACATGGTGTACTGCTGTGCTTCATGAGTGTTCCAGATGTACTGATACGTACCACAACCTTGGAGAGTCTGTGTTATGATGGTGCTTACAGTGATTGTCTTTCACAATAAAAGTTTGATACTTTTCGGCAATAACCAACAACTCACCAGGCTGTCCCTCAATGAGCAATATTAAGGGGTAGTCTTCTGTTAGGCATTTGCTGGATTATGCTCTTCAGACACATCAGCTTTTTCACGTGTAACACTTTTTGCTTTTTATAATTCTCCTTTTCCTATGTTATCAGGATGTCTCTGCATGTTACTTCTGGAGCCTGAAATGGGATACCCTAGTCCTTTAAGGGGACTTTAATGCCCTGACCCCAGGCCGCATAACAGCCCAGCTTCACCTGGAAAGAGATGCCCATGTCGTTCTAGTACAGTGTCCTTAAAACACCATCTAAACAATGGAGGACTGGATTTAACATAAATACATAGTCCCAAAGAGTTGATGAAGTCCTTATATAGGGTCTGGTCTACCGGGAGAACTGCAAAATTTGATAGCAGATCTGAGAGCGTGTGAAATCCATGGACACACGCTGTCAGGCACTGCAGTGCCTACAGCAGTCACAGAAGGGAAGGAAACCAGGCAGTTCCCCCTTCTAAATGCTGGAGTGAGTTCTTCAGCCAAAGTAGCTACAATGATTGTTCTGCCTGAGAGAAGAGGCTCTCTGGAAGATGCTAACACCTGCGAACCAGAAGGGTAAACATATTCCCTGTGGTGAAAGTTCTGCAAACTTCTGTCTTCACATCCACAAAATAGATCCAGTGATACAATCACTCAAGTTTCTATAGTATTAACTACAGCTGATGCCTTGAGTGTCTGAAAAGACAACCCAGCCTGTAGTCCGAGCAGGAAATTCACTAGTATGTGATTTCTCTTCCCTGCCTCCTGCAGCTGAGAAAAACAGGGTTCGAGCAGGACAAAGACATTACGATCACAAAACTTATAGAACTGTGAGATTAGTTAGCTGGTGAAGTCCAGAAAGAAAAACACTTAGGAATGAATATCAGGCAGTGTTCGATGCAGCTTATCTGTCCTGATTCCCAAGATACACAGGAGCACATGCTACATTCTGGATAATAAACACAGTCTCCAGACCAATTCCTATGCCATGAATGTGACCATATTGACCAGAGAGGAAAACCTTGAATTAGCAGGAGGTTTTTAACACCTTTTTTGAAGCTTCGTCACCCAACTGGAAAGCTGGTGTCTTGCCCAGGCTTGGAAAAGTAACACATTCAGTGTGAAACAGAAACTCCAGTGTCTGCCCAGCTCTGTTTGTTTATTTCAGAGTAGTGGTACTAAAGGGACAACAACATCAGTCCCACTCAAGCCACAGTATAACTTCAAATTCTTTTGGGACCCATTTATTCCTAAAGAGTACCTCCGCCTGGGGTCCACCTAAATTAAAATGTCACCTGCTGGTTGTAGGACCTCTTTCCATATGCCTGTGCTGCTGACTACAAGAAGCCAACCCAGAAGTCCAGGGTGGCTTTGCTTCCAGGCAAGACACCATGACAACATACTGAAACGGGAGCGAGAAAACAGAGAGGTGTGTATCCTTAGCTAAAAGCTGCTGTCTCACCCATCAGTACTGTTTCCAGGGTAAAATCAGTGCAGGCTCTGAGCTGAAACTTTCCTGCTTCATACACTTTAATGCAAATACAGCAAGGTCACAGACTTTCTGCCTTGCCAGCTGCATCCTGGTGTCCATTCCATAGTGGAGATCATAGGACTGTTGGCTTTTGCAAAAAGCCCGTTGTGAGCCAGGACCTGTGAAGAGCACTTCTGGTCGTTGTCATATGACTAGTAGACAGAGCAGAGTGTAAGGAGAACAGCAGCTAAGCAGGGTGCCACAGACACTGTCCTACTGAGAAAATGAGAGGAAGCCACTCTCTGAGGGTACTGAAGGATGCAGATGCTCAGAAGAAGTGAGTAGATGTCACCACTGGACGCGGAGCTTACTGAAGGGCTCTCAGAGCAGGTGCGAAAGAGAGGGTAGGTCTCTACAGCAGGGGATAGGCAGGCAGACAGAAAAGTCATTTGGACCTTGTCTCTGTTAAGACTGAGGTTTGATCAGCTCAGCCATCTTACGTGATTTCACTCTTTCTATCCAGCTGCCAGTTGGTCTGGAGTTTGGGAGAACAGCAATACATTTGAAAGATTGCATGCTCTGTCCTCAAAGGAGCAGAATTTTTGAGTTCCATCCCTCTTCTTAAATGCATTCTCCCATTTAGACATGCATCAAAAGTGAGCCTAACAAGCAAAGCTTTCTGGTCAGCTGAATACTTTTGTGGCTGCTGCTTCAAGCTGAACTGGAACCATAGAAATGCTGCAAGCAGTCTATGGTGTTGCCATATTAATTTTTCCCCATTATAGGACCAGACTCAACAGTGTTCTCTGGCTGGCTGGCTCTCTGCAAATATCTTAAACCCAGGTTAGCTGGACTGAAAGTCTAGGTTTGCAGCTGACTGGTTTTGTCAAACACGAGGACCTATTGCCTTAAATCTTAGGTACAGCAGATCCTCTAATCATGTGATTTAGTCATGCAATTTAGTCATGCTTAATGTACAACAAATAGAGAAGTGTTTCCAGTAGATGCACAGAGAGCAAAATCAAAGTGGCCTTTTGTCTTGGCCACTGTCCCTCATGGATGAAAGTTAGTTTTCATGAGTCTGTGCAGCATTTTGCAAGCTTGTCCACTTTGCAGACAGAGGACTCTCTCTTCTTTGAATCAGAAGCATATTTAAGTTAAAAGAGAATATTCAAATCCTTGTGGCTGTGGTGCACGGTGGCTTTTGGATGTGAACTTCCTGGAGAGCAATACTAGAGGATGTACGATTTCTGGATTTTCTGCCATTGAAACATGGCAAAAGCACCTAGGAAGCTGATAGAAAGGATGTGATTTGAGGAAGGTCAACAATAAGACAAGACAGTAAGTGGACAAAGCAAGACTAAATTTGGGATCCATCTTGTGACTTTGAGTCTTGAATTATAGCCTTTAATGTACACTTCCTGTGCTCCTGAATCAGGGTGGATAGAAATTAGCAGTTCCTCATTGCACAAGATATTTTTAAGATTATAAACCCCGCCCTTTCTTCTTTTGCCCTGAGAGCAAGTTGAAACTTTTCCATGCACTTTTAACAGTAGGATCAGAAAAAGGAGCAAACAGGTGTTAATGTACAATTCCCTCATCTATCTTCTTGCACATTCTTCACAAATGCCCCTTACAGTCACTTCCTTTCTGGCCCACTGAGTATGTATTTATACAGTCTGGAAAAACTCCAGGACTGTACTTGTTGTATAGAGCTTAAAGTTTTGATAGACTGTCACTTCCTAGGAAAAGAAAAAATATCAACTTTTATTTGGAAAATTGCCCAACTCTTCTCAGTGTGTCAGAAATACAAACAGTGAAAGGAAGAGTAGGCACAGATAATGTTGCCTCCAAACTTTTCTCTGAGCTTGAATGAAAACGTAATATTCACCATCAGAAAAGGAGAGAGATCATTGCCTTCCACTTACGCACAAGACAGACGTAGGGGTTTATTTCTGCTAGTCGCTGCAGCTTTACCATTCACTCACCAGTAACTGTTGTGGTTATGGCGGAGCATGTTGGAAGGAGCTGCCTAAAAGCCAAACGAGTCAAATAATTAGCTAATAAAAGAGCCAGCTTACAAAGAGCTACCCAAGGCCAGAGGACAACTCAGACAACTGATCTGTTCACAGGCATGTATTGAAGTGTGTTTCTCTGCTACTGCTGAATGAGTGTTCAGTAACTACTCACAGCTAATAGTGGGGTGGGCTGCACAGTGGCAGACACTGGGATACTGCTTTACCAGTAAACCAGCACCACGAGCATGGAAACATGGATGAAAATGCTTGGTGTACTCCTGCATGCATGTGTTCTTTGATGTGTCCCACAAGTAAGTCCACATGTAAAGGGTTAGACATTTGGAAAAAAGGTGGAGGGAAGAGCGTTAAAGATTAGACTTGCAAATCTCGAAGTACAAGGTGTCAGTCTACTCATGTTAAAACATCCTCTTAGAATAACTCACACAGTAACTATAGAATATTATAGAGAGGAATCATGAATATGTAATCAGAAAACAGTTTCAGAGCCTGATAACCATCTCTGTCAATTACAGCAGTCACTTTCTGTGATGTTGCCTTGTCATTTTGACAGTGATTATACCTTTATATGATGTATTGCAGATATTACGCTTCAGTTGTTTACAAATAGAACTGTATTTTACACTTTCACTATAAAAGTAGGACATTTTAAGTAAGGAAAACACTCATAATAATTCTTCCACTTAAGACTGTCATGAGTGACTGCAAGAGTTGCAGCTGAGAAAATCATCCTCTGCCACAACCACATGACATGGTCAACCCTAGCAAAACCAAGTCATTCTGGAGGTTTGCAGTCAGTGTCAAAAATCAGTGTGTGGAATTTGTCAGTTGGTAATGCTCATAGCAGAACAAGTTTCCCCAAGTGAGCAAGTTGTTTTTAAATAAATCATTAACATTATAAGCTTGTAAAAGCAATGTTTTTTAAATACAACAAGCTATAAACATCTGTTGTCTGACAGCATTTTATAGAGGTCCTGTGTGCAATATTTGCATTTATAAATAGGTTTGTTCGTGATGCTGTACATTAACTGTTCAGTATTTCACAATGATCTAAGACAATGTAAGACTTCTCCTTTACAGAGAACTTAAGAAAATTGTAGAATCATCATAGTGAATGAGGCTTTTAGAGACTTTATTCAATAACTGCTTACAGGACTATTACATATTTTAATCATAAATATATCTGTATATCCTCATCCTTCAGTTTGTTTGGCATGGATTTTACAGAAGATGAAGGATACATATCTCAGTTGTGAGCAATCATTACAGCATAAATATCCACCAAATACTAGTTATAATGGACTTTCAGAGATCACACTGTAGCCCATACCAGTTAATTTAAAGTAAATACAATAAAAGATTGAGATCATTTTCCATGCATTTTTTTAGAAAGTCCTTTATTATTTTTTCTGCATTTGTTGTCTCTCTGTTATCAAATCAGGAATCTTACATTGGTGATGACTTTAGGCAGAGTTACATGAAGATACAGTATCAGATCTATTCCAGGTACTAAATTTTGAATCAGGGGCTTTAGACATTGTTCTAGTAATGATGTATTGGAGATGGTATGAGTAACTATATGCTAAACATTGCCATGAGAAATGCACACAACTCTGGACCAGTTATCTTTTCAGTGATAACTTTTAGTCTCCAAATTTGACACCAGAACTGCTCAGTAAGCAATTAGAGCTTCCATATAAAAATTCTAAATTAAATATTTATTAACTAGCTGGTAAAACTCATTTCAAAGCATTTTGCTTTAGAATTTTTACACGCTTTTCATTGTTTTCCATCAGCACAGCTGAACAGCAACAGTGGAACCAGGCAGGGAAGAAAATAAACCCTGAGTGAAATACGGATTTATTAAACCTACTGGGAATATACATGGCCAGTGAAAGAAATCTGTCCATACAGACCCAACACTGAACAAATCACTTCAATATTTGCCGTCTCTACCAGTTTATCCCATGTGGCACTATTTGCACGATACCATTTAACTAGCAGAAGGCAGAACAAAGCACAAAACGAAACTTATTTCTGGACTCCAGAACACTAATAGTTTACTCAGTTCCTCTACACTCATTATGAGTAAAATATTTGCACCTAAAGGAAGCTTCTGGTTCACCAGGAATTTTAATGCTGATGGTCTTGCCAGTATTCAGGCTTATTTGTCCTGGCATTTTTCTGCACATGGTAAAGACAATGACTGCAAAACCTGCCATCAACGTTGTTACTATTGCTAGCCAAAGTACTCCCAAAGAGCTGTGACAAACAGATGGGGTGAAAGGGCTTAACAACATATTGCTGCCCCTCTTCCGGGTCAATGTAATCTTTCAGAGATACTTTGCAAGCAGAATATAGCCAGCTTAAAAGCACAAACTTATTTAGTCGTTACAGCACACTAAAGGCACACAGAAGGAAACACACACTGTTCCTTTTAGCCCCTCTAATCCTAAAAAAAAATGAAGTGCAGAATTACAGAATCGCATTGAAGAGATTTGGAGTAAGTGCGGCAACAGTAGTGTGTTGTCAGGGATGACACAGGTTTGCCAGGAAATGTCAAGAGCAACTTGCTTACCACCGCGCTGCTCCATCCACTTGAATACTGTTTGCATAAGGAGTATTGCATGTTTTTTTCCATGGAAGATGCCTCTTAAGATTACTTCAGGTTTTTTAGGTGTTTGTTTGCCAAATGTCATTTCAGGTAGCTTTGCTTTTGTTTCAACAGATACAGCAGCAACAAATTGTTTCGGAGAAATATATTCTTCCAGTATTCTTCTGTTTGTTGAGGGCTTATTACCACCTTCTCCTGTGTCAGTTTGTACGGCTGCTTTTAGCTCCACACACACAGACTCTGCATGTAAGATACAAAAAACTTTAAAGTAAAAAGCAATTATATAATGACTCGACACATACAAAAGACAGCTAGGATTTAGCAGGCTAATAGTGCCTATTTCCTCACCAGCCTCATAAGACCCCTGGAGGGTCTTTGGTGGGCCAGGCAGGCATCAGCCGTGGAAAAGAGGCTGAACCACCACCGCCATCTCCACCAGCAGCAGCAAGAAGAAAAGGAAGGGAAATAGCCTACGCAACTGACAAACCGTACATTTCAGACTGATGGAAGGAAATGCATTTTGTTAGTGCATAATTAACTTGTGAAACTCATCGCCAAGAAACGTTACTGAGGTCAGAAGCTTTGTAGCACTCAAAGACATTCGTCTCTTTGGGCTGTAAGAACACTCATGGTCATTCTGAACATGACAAAGGAAGCAAGATGTCATTCTTTTGTCCATAATCAAATCAGATTTGACAAAGCGGATCATTTTTTATGCAGTCTCACATTTGCCCAGTGAGATGGGGTTTTACGCTCTTCTGGTGCAGCTGATAGCACCCAGGTTTGGAAACATGTTTCTGAGCTGGATGGATCACTGCCATTACCTTCTGTGCTCCCAGGTTCTGTAGCAGATAAAATGTTTGGCTCAGAAAACCGTGATCTATGTTAAGAAAACAGAGATGCATTCTAGAGAACATTTGAACTTTTTCCCAAAACATATCCAAGCACCTTTTCTTCTGCAGTTTTAAATTTTTAATCTCAAAAAAGATTAGCCTGTTTGTTAGATATTACAAGCAGGTAAACTAGGAATTCTAGTGGTAATGACTAGGTACTTGTTTGTGGAATGTTTCTCTAATAGAAAAAATGCATTAGAATTTTCTAAAATAATCAAATATGGTAATTAGGATGTGAATTACTAAATATTAACTGAGCATATGACACCAATGACAGCATGAAAAATTCAAATATTGTTACTATTGTGACTTTGAAGAATCTGTCCCTCAAACCCACCTTTTTCTTACTGGACAATTTGCTTCAGACTTGTGTCTGGGATGTTCATTCATCAAGAAGATGCTTCACTGTGTTACTCTAATGGCAAAAAATACCTACTCAAATATGCATGCTTCTAAGAGTGCTCTATCCTCACTTCAGAAACTGGAACATCTAGAACCCATCCTGAGCCTGGGTAAATTGTTTAGCTCCAGAAAAGTTAGTGGAATCATGCCAGCTGAGGTATAGCATTTTTTTTCCTGCATGCTTTTGTTCCTGCCCGTGCTTCCTTCACACATATTCAGGCAAGGAGGGACCATTATTTCACCTAGTTTAACCTCCATGGTAAAACAGTTACAGCACACTTGCAGAACCCACTCAGGACCCACCTGTTAACACCCTTCTATAAATGCTACACAATCATAGGCCAACGTAGTTAAAAAATCCAGCCGAACAAAGAAACATGGAAAGCTGTAGAGGGTGGGAAGTGTAATACATGTGCATTACCTGGAAGGAGAGGAAAGTAGCTGGTAAAGAACATAAAGCAGAAGGTGGGAAATGGAGAAAGTTTAAAGCAAAACAAAGTGAAAGAAGCAAAAGGCAGGAGAGATCTACTGGCAGTAGATGAGGAGTTTCACACTTACAAAGCAGTATTAACAAAACGTGTTAAAGTGCCAGATGACTCAAACCAAAACATTTGTCTGTGCAGTCCAAGCAAAACGCTTCAAGCTGATCCTCAACAAATATGAAGCATAAAGAAATACACCAAAAAGACTTTCAGTGGGCTGAAGTAGATGATAGACCAACAGGTGCTGCGGGCTGAAGCAGCCAAGTGAAGAGGTCAGCTTTAACTTTTACGTGTTTCTTAAGACCACCGTTTGAACCTGCTGCCCCCGATGCTCAGTCCTTGTGCGAGTCCTGTGGTCCTCATTCAGGTCATGAGTGCTGCAGTCAGCCGAGGGAAATGGCACAACAGCAGTTCATAAGCACTGAGTGCCAAAAGGTCATAGAAAACGCTTCTCAGTGGGGCATGGTTTGAAAAAGCCAAACTTGTTGGAAGCTGAACTCTTAAATAGCTGGGGTCAGTAGAGGGTTTGTTTTGACCGTGAGGTTTAACAGAGGTGGAGGCAAGCTGGAAAACAGCAGCAGGGGAAGCTCTGGTCAGGGCACAAGGGGCTGAGCTCTGCAGAGATAAGAGTAGCAGCATTAGCTCCAGTGAATCCAGAAAAGTCTCTTCTGGTTCAGCTTTCACTAGAGCTGCTTTGAAAGCAAGCAGTAGATGTATTTTAGGCCCTGCTGTACAACTTCAGTGGTGAAATAAGAAATGGTGTTGCAGTTGGTAATTCACGGACTGTTTATCTTGTTTACGCTCCAACAAAATGATTGCTGCCTGATTATAACTACAAAAAGGTTTTGCCAGCCAGTCATACAGCAGGTGTTATTTTCTCCCTGAGCAACATTCACAGGTCTGATGCTGCACATCTCGCAAATCAAATCATAGTACACCAGGTTGAATTTCATATCTATCTAGTCACAGGCATTTAGCTGTTGCAAGCCCATCACAGATCTTTGGATTCTGGAGACCAGTTAGTTTTGCTCTCATTTGTACAGAGCAGGCTCATACCAGACAGATTTATCTGAAGATAAGAAACACACTGGCCCAAATCCTCAGTTAAAATCCATGGAGGTCTGCGAATTTAATGCCAGTTGAAAGGCTAGTTTTTTGCCGGTGACAACTTGTCTTCCTTTCTTTCACTGCTAGAGGCATGGCAAAGTCTTCCCCCACACCTGTCACACACATGGATGCACAAAGACACGTGTATGCATGCATCAGAACAGTATTATATGCAGGTAAGATACCAAATAATCCAAGGCCTGACACCTGAGAATTACAATTTATTTGCCTTTGTAATGGTGATACATTTGGGAAAATAAAAATAGTACTTGTTTAACAAGAAAGTGGTGTAAGGTACTTCCACTGAAACTTCTTCACAGTAGATTACCTTCTGTCAACTGTCTAAACTTTCAAAAACTTACAGGTACTTTTTTTGCCTTTTTTGTTTGGATAGAATAAAAGTTAATGTGGATCTATATCTCGTGCCTGCTTTTTATACAGAGTATTGACATCAGAGCAGTTTGCTCCCACATTTAGTAAAGAAAGAAAAATAAAAGCAGTCAAAACATTTTAAAAATGGAATAGGCTAGAAAGTAAAATGAACTAATTAACTACAAAACAAGTTCCAGTAATTAAAATAAAGCTACAGGAACTGAAATCAGGAAGGAGGACCCTGGAGATGTTTCATATTCTATTCAAGACAGCTTTCTGGCTGAGACGATGGTGTGGCTGCGCGCCGATGTGAGGTGTCACGCTGAAGCTGGGACACGCGGCAGTGCGGGTGCTGCTGTCAGCAGAAGTGCCTCCAGCACACAGGCATTTGTTTCTCGGGTCCTCACTCCCCTGTGTACCCAAGTGAAAGTTCAGCCCGAGCAGGTCCAGAAGAGACACTGGGGGGCCGGGTGGGAGATGCTAGCATGGGGCTCTGCGAACAACCTCGTCTACCGTCCCGTCTGCAGCTGCATGGACCAAGTGAAATTGCTTCTCTCTGTTCATGGGCACACCTCTGCTGTGCGAGAGAGCAAGTCAAAGGAGAGAGGATGGGAAAAAGGGCAAAACTTTCTGCCTGGGACCATGGCGTATGTGTTTTGTGGGCGTGTCCATGGTGGCATGCAACCAGAAAGGGACAGAGCGTTATTTCCCCTTCCCATGCTCTTCCTAGAGACGCGCACCTCTGTGTGGTCTGGCTAAGGATGTTTTTAGAAGCCTCTTAGTTAATATGCTGCTATGCAATAGCCACAGTCGCAGTTTGGCATCTCTGATCAGTTTTTTCCTTCCACATTTCAGGAAGCCTGCACTGCTTCACTTACTCAGCTGGAGAGGAGCATGCAGGCAAAGGCAACAAATTCACCCGTAGAAAGACGTAAGTGAGATCTCAGGGATATAAGCATAGCCTGACTTACCTAAAGCAGCCATCTGAATATCCTGTCAGAGACACCAGCTACCATAACAAAGTCTTGCAGCAGAACATGTCAGCTAGCAACAGAGCATGGAGGGAAGATGCCAGCTTCCACTTCATTAATTCCTTTCCACACCAGAAATGGTGATGTTTCTTAAAGTCTATATGCACACAGAGCAATCCTTATTTGGGGATGGGAGGGAAGGAGAGGTTCCCACCAGTCACACAATGTTTCACAAGTTTTCGATTGGACAAATAGCAGAAAACTCTTGTCCCATCCAAGTGAATCATGTAAAAGATCACACTTACGTTGTTGCTCAGGTAAAGAAATGTAAAGAGTCATGAAGCTACCGGTAGCAATGGTCCTTTGCCATAGCTTACCAGCATAACATACTCAAAATACTAGTACAGAAAAAAAGATAGTATCTTTTATAAAACAATAAAAATACTATTACTAACATACAGTTATTACTACTAACTTTAGAAACCTTAAAAATGGCAGCACCTTACTAGTCTTCATACTTTAGGGAAGTTTGTCTAAATTCTTGATATTTCACAGAAACAATCCAGCAACTTTTCCAAGCTCATACATGGCTTTCAAGGGGAATTTAGTGAGGACACCAATATTAAAAAGTGATTGTCAGTCAGCATTGTTAGGAAGATATTAGGACCTTGGTTTTCTCACTCCTCCCACAGCAGCTGGGCTTTGGATTGCATCACCCATTAGAATTTTGCTAAGCCACTGATTACTGTGATTAAGAAATTCCCCTCACCACCTCTGAACAAATGCCAGATTTCACTAAAAAAGGTTTGATAAATTTTTACTGTAACTTTGAGACACTCTAGTAAACATTTCCAGTGTTTCCTGATTTCTTAATGTGCAGTCTGACACACTTCAAAAATGCCTGGCTTTTCAGAAACATACTAATAATCCACTTTCAAGAACTTTACCAGTTAATAGTTAGACAAGGAAGAAACTACACTTGCTAACATCCTCTAGAAGTCTTATTCTGTTCCACTGCTCATATAACAAGTATGTGACGATGACATCTCCCTTCCACACACACAGCTCCTCTGTCTCCCAGTGTAACGTGTTATGAAATAATTTGGAGTACCAGGCAGCAGAAGTAAAGGGTTTCTCCAGCAATTAAGCTTCTTCTTTGGGTCGTCAGCTATAATGTAAGTTTTCAAAAGCAAACCTGCAATGTAAGCTTTATTTAAAAAACATGGGAGTACTGGTAATGGCATTTTTTTGGTTTTGCCTTTTTAAACATGTACTGTTGAAGCTTCCACATTTTCCTTTCTTTCCTTTTCTCTGTCTGCTTCACAATGCCAGCAACAGAAAAGGATAGTTGCTGCCATGCTTCTTTCTCTCTCCTTTGGCCATCTCATGCCATGAAATGTCCTTTGAACTTACTCTCTCAAGGCTTGGGGGGATCAGTGCTATGGTGTGCCAAATACGACAACTGCCTCCAGCTCCCTACAAACCAACTATTAAGAAAAGTGATGTTCCTGCTCCTACTGGCTTCCTGCATGCACAAGGAGCTGAAAATGGACTGGTAATGGATGCTCTGTCACCAGGACTACCAAGCTGGAGTTGCTGATGCAGTCTGTTATGGAGAATCAGAAGCGGTGAATGTTTCTGTTGAGGGTTTTTCTCTGTTATAAAAAACAAAGTTTGGTAGCTTTTACTGGGTCTCAGCCTTCCGCAGCCAAGAAGTAACTAGTCTGTAGCTGTTATCAGTCTTTCCTCAGCTGAGCACATAGTAACTGCTCTGTAATCCCATCCAGCTCCCCCAAGTTAGAGCCAAGATCTGGGCTGGTGGCTGTTTATTTTGTACCAGGCTTAGGTTTGTGAGGTTGCAAATATCTGACTACAAGTAACCTCAAAACCTCAAGAAAAGCTGTCAATAGACCATGAGTTTTTCCCTGTTTTGTACCTAAGCCTGGAACAAAATAGGGAAAAACTCATGGTTTATTGACAGTTTTTCTTGAGGTTCTGAGTTTACTTGAAGTTACATATTTGAAACCTCATATCATACTTAGTCAAATACAAGTAGATTCTCTTTGAGAAAACAATGTTCCTCCTTGCTGAAAGGCAGAACTGCAGACCTTGCTGCTTAAGGAGCTTTTGCACTCAATTCATGAATTATTTTCATCACACTGAAAAGCAAATGACCAGCTCGCCCAGCCAAAAACACAACACCACACTGCCCAGTACAGAGAATAATGAGTAGCTTTTTCTTGAGATCAGCTCTCCCCTCTTCTTACAAACAGAATGGATAGTATTTAAGAGTAAAAGTGCTTGCACTTTTAGATATTTAATTTGCATTTGCATAAGAATCATTAGAGGTACAAGCTCTTAGCTACAGAGAGGCAATCTTAATGTAATATGTATTGGTTATACCCTACTAGTCAAGAAACCAAGCTTCAGAATAACCAAAATAAATCAAAAGTTTGGGCAAAATTTAGTCAGCAGCTTCAGACTGAAGTGTGTGTTTGTCCCTGAGTTTGTTTTCATGACAGCGCGTAGAGAAAATGAGGAAAATGCATCCTTTTTAACTTCTTTAAAGGTTGGCTGGTAATTTTTACCTTTGTAAAGTGAAACAGAAGTGAATCCTAACGGTGACATTTTCAGTTATCACAGCTATGCAAGGAGCATGTGAGGAGCACAGAAAATAAACCCACCATCTCTACATCTCTGACAGAGTCACAATGAAGCCATGATTAAAGGATTAAAATCATACAAATGTCAAACACAGGGCTGTAGTAGACAAAAGGAAATGAGAGAAAACATACAGAAAATCACTTTCCCCGGAAACTGAGGCCAATTCAAACTTCAGAAATGGCACCAATTTGATTTAAACAGAGGAGTCTTAATCCAAAATAATCTGAATTGATATCCAGATAGGTTATCCCATCATTCTTCAATGCGACTGTGGCTTATTCTGGTGTGTCTTCACACCATTTATAACATGCAAAAATTAAATTAATACACTTTAAGCTAATATAATTTCAGAATGGCACACAATCTTGTGCAATGACTTAGCTAACTTGTCTGTCAGGAGAGGTTGCGAGAGCTGCAATTGTTTAGCCTGGAGTAGAGAAGGCGAGGTGGGGAGGCAGGGATATACACGTACACATGTGTACATAAGCCGGATGGGAGTAAAGAAGACAGAGGCAGACTCTTCTCAGGGGTATCCAGCGAACAGATAAGAGGCAATGAGCACAGATTGAATCACAGTAAATTCCAATTAAACATTTTTTAAAATTCCACATTTTGCTGTGAGGGTGGTCAAGTAGTTGAGCAGGTTGCTCAGAAAGGTTGTGGAGCATCCATCCCTGGAGACATTCAAAACCTGACTGGTCATGGTCCTGGGCAACCTGCTCCAGGAGACCCTGCTTTGCTGGGTCAGCTACATGATCTCTGGAGGTGCCCGCAGCAATTCTGTAATTCTGCAAACGAACACCCTTAATTAAAAACAACAGAGATTAGGATAAAGATATCCAAAACACAGGAGTGAAATATATTCTAAGATGAAATTGCATTTAATATAGAAGATGCTAACCTAAATGTTGAGATCACAGCTCTGCTTTGCCCTGTTTACATATGCCTCAGTGCTGGTAGGAAGAAAGTATGGGGTGGGAGAAAGGCTGCTTAAAGAAAACTAGTAGGGAAGAAGGGATCAGGAGATCATAGGAGCTAATGATTCAGTAAATGTAAAGCAACAGAAGCTCTTCTCAGCTCTGAACACTGCTCAACATAATGCACAGCCACAGAGCTCTGTGAACATCTGTGTCTTTCTATGAACAAGTCTTGTCTTGGAAGTTAAGCCTTGCTGTTTATCTAAGGCTAACAATGTCATTTGAAAATCTAATACTCTAATACCATGAGGATAATATCATTAGTAGGTGGGTAAATAAATGACACTGGATGCATTGCAGAACAATTCTGCAAGCAGGTCTGACAAATAGCATGGGAATTGTATAAAGACTTCAGGTGCTGAAAACAGTCCTTCTGGATGTCCAAAGCCTCTAAGTACCAACACAGGAACTAGTCAGATTCTCAGTTTTGTAAAAAAGTTTTGCTCTACTGATGAGAGCTAAATACCTTGTCTGCGGGGGTTCAGTGCACCTTCTGGTCTCTGCCAGCTTGCAGATCACACTGCTTGTCCTGCTGTGAAAATAAGCCACCACCATACTAGTTATTATATAGCACTTTTTCCACTGATTTCAGAATTCTAAGCATCAGCCCTGAACAGCCGTCCTCTGCCTTTCTACTGAGTGTTAATGTTTTTCTATCAAATACTTGCTTCAACATAATTACTTTAGAAACCCACCACCACCACCACCAGTGAAGATGCCATGCCATTGCTTGGAGTTCATTTTTTCCTAAGAAATTAGTTAGCTTTAACTTACAGGAGTTTTTAAATTAATAGACTTGATTCGCTACCTCTTTCCTCAGATTCCTTTATCCATGAACCCTGTTTTTCACTTTGCTGTACTGTGACATTGAGCACATTATTGCCAGTGGAAATAATTTTACTAAGTGTAATAGTTTTACTAAGCTCAATCCCAGTGTTTCTGCTGGCCCTCATTTCCGAGGAGGCTGCAGTTTCTCTTTGAGACAAACCAGAAGGAAGGCTTCTGGTTCAGATCTTGGCCAAGGAACCAGAAGGATGTGGCTCAATGCTGTGTGACTTTGGCTAACTGGCGTGGTGTTCATCCTTCAGTGCTACATCATCAAAAGGGCAGTGATAATACATCTTTTCTGCCGACCTTGATTCTTTCCTACCAGCAGGGCAAGACCTCTGTAATAGGGACCATATATCTTTTTGTGTGGTACACACCACAATGTGGCCTGTAAGGTCTTCAACAAAATGACTGAGAGGCCACGCTGCAGGTGTTCAACTCAGTGCAGAGAAATGGCCTGTGGTTAACCAAGAAAAAGAAGGTCCCTGGAAGAATTTTTCCAAATTTCTGAAGCTTAACAGCAGTGCTGAACAGGGTGATCTATCCTGTGTGCTAACCCATGCAGGCTGACTTTGTTCAGTGAGGAGATATTTTCACACATTTTACCTAATGGTCAGCTTCTGCAACGCTTATTCACAGCAGCAACCTCTCTGGCATCAATATTGAGAGCATCAATAGTGCTATGTGTGTACAGGTTGCCTGATCCAGTCCTCATTTTTGTTCTTTGCTGAAACACAAAACACACAAGGAAACTTTAAATCTTTGTTTGTGGTGTAGTTATGTGGCTAGAAAATGAATCTCTGTGTACGTATACATAAACAATGATAATATTAATTCACTTACGATAATTTCAAAACAAATTGCATTGATTTTTAAACTTAACTACATTATATGGTGTACGCACCACTTCCTGTCCCTTCCTGACACAAAAATAATCAATAGTCTTTCTTCTTTAAATTGGAAAAACACCATAATTTTTGCTTGTAAAATTTTTGCAATGATGTTCTGCAACATACGCATATATGAAAGCCTAGTATAAATGATAACATTTTCCATATGAAATGCTGTTATTTCATCACTTCTGGTAACTTCTTCCAATATGCCAGGTCCTAAAAGGCAAAAGCTTTCCACCCTCCAACTGCATGCTTGTATCGTTTGCAGATTATTGGCAGCTATTTTCTGTGTTTGGCCTGCAGACTTGACACTGGTTACAGTGGCACAGACATCCTGGCTCACAGTGATGGCTCTTCTCAGCAAGTGCTTAGAAGTTGACATTTAGGGAAGGAGTTAAAGACGGGTGGGTATTCAGCGATCCTTTTGACCCTGTCAGAATCTACTGATATTCTGATCTGAAAATCTTGCCTGCATCTTTGAAAATTCAAAATTTCAGTAATACTTAATCAAAGGACAATATTCTAGGGGATTATGTACTAGCATGGAAAACTGAGTAAGAACAAAAGGAGAGAGAGAGGTGTACTGAAATTGGCACGATAGCATGTTAGTGGAGTACCAGACAGAGCAAAGGATGACAAGCAGGTCAGTGGGGAGAAGTAAAGACATGGTCATGAAGAAGTCAAAGGAAAAGAATGAGATGGGAGCTAATTAAATTATTCAATATGGTAACAATGACAACATCAGTAGGATGGGAACTTGGTGGGCATTCATCTCCTGTGTGAAAGAAAAATGTGCACATGAAGGAAGCCAAGACAGAGAAACACAAGGACATGGGGAACTTCTCTGTGTATGGTGAGGAAAAGTATAGTCCCCCTGAAAGCATTTGACTGGAACAAGAAGATGTAGCTATGATTCAAGATGAGGAGAGGTCAAGGAGGACTGAGGTCACAGGTCTGAATGACAAGTGGCCCATTCTGATGATGGTGATGGTTTGGGAGATGAAGGCAGAAGTATGATTCCAGAAGGGTTTGGGTTTGACCATGCTGAGTGATGTCAAAATGCACAAGGGATGGCTGTAGAGATGGCTGACACAGAGGGTTGGATAGATGGTGACAGGCCTTATAAAGGGCCATATGTCCATCAGTGTCTGTAAGAGGAGTGAGAACTGAAACCAAATTAACATCTCTGCTCAGAGACAGCTCCAAGCTGTAAAAAAAGAAGAAAGAGAAAAAAGACAGACCGCTGTGGAAAATCAGACAGAAGAGGAATACCTAATGAAAAGTGTACTAATGGTTAGGCATTATCATTTCTTGGAACAAACACCAGGTTTTCTTCCTCTAATGGGGTGAATGTTTGGCAGACTGCACTAGCCTAACTTGCAAAAGAGTAATAATTATCAATTAAGTAATTTGAATAAGCAAATTAAATCTTCACATACCTACTTTGCTGGTTTTCAGGCAATAATTTCCTAATCAATATTTATTTGCTCAGTATTCCCAACTGGAACCAACTGTGGCAATTTACAGTCACTCCGAGTAATCAAAAACCAAATAGAAAATCCTGTTCTAGTAATTTTAAACTACTGTGTAACTTACTTCCTTCTTTGGGAATTCATTTGCTATACTTTAGTTATACTCTGCTACTAAAATGTGCTTAAAAGTGTTTCATATGAAGGCTAAACAAAACAACATCCTAAACTTGGGCCATATTTTGTGACAGTCTGACAACTTGTTGTGACAGGCATAACAGATTGGGTAGCAAAAGCTGAGCAGCAAAGGCTGGCTGACTGACTTTTGTTTCAGCAGATGATACTCTTGCTTGCTTACATTTTCAAGAGTGCTCAGAACCAGCAAGACCATTTTCAAAGTAATTAAAATTTTGTAAAAGCTGCAATGTAAGCGGTACTGCAGTCTCGGGGGAGGAGGCAATGTCATAGCTCTATAATCCATGGAAAGCCATAAAGAAGACATGAACTTCATTCCTTGCATGCAAGAAATTTGGGATGAGGATTTCTACCTGACTCGGTCCAGGCTGATAGGTAGCTTGTGTTGGGGCTGGGCTGGAGATGATGCCACTGAATCCCTGTTAAAATCAGAGTTTCCCAGCCTCCTGTCCTGAAGGCAGGCTGTCAGGGCTTGGCTAAGAAATCAGCTTGCCTTTCTCCATCCCTCTGCTGTGAGGTGTGGATTTGGAGGTCCTTATCTCTGCCACCCCTTCATATACTTATGAATGCAAATGGCCTTCTTGTTCCCCCATTCCTTGCCCTAGCTCAGGAGCTATTCAGAAGGCAGCACATCAGCATCTCTCTCGTGTATGCCGGGCCAAGTCCTAACTGCTCCAAGTAGAGGCTTAGGTAGGCTAAGAAGAAACACTTTTAGTAGGCTAAGGAGAAACACTTTTAGTACTAGATATGTATTCCTTCAGCAAAAGAAGAAGTGCTGTCTGCATCACTGCCCAGCTGAAGTGCTCAGACAGATGAAAGCCCTGAAAAAAAATCACCATTTTGCTTAAATGTATGGAAAAACCACACTTGAAAACTTCTTGCTGGGAAACAGAATTGCCAGACTCTGGCCATCTCTGTTCATGACTTCAGCACTATCAAAAGCCAAATCATCCACAAGCCACTAGTCCATGTCCATGAAGACCTCGGTCAAAACTCAAAATACTCCCAAAAAGGCTTGGAAGTCTGCATATCAGTACAGTTAGAGACACACAGAGTGTATCTGAAAGCCATCTACAATTTCCCAGACAGCCAATTTGCCAGAATTCATTAGCCACCTACCCAGACTGCACACATAATAACAGTAGTCGGACTCAGACTGCAAAACTGTGGAAGCAAGGAGCTCAAAACTGTCCTGGAGATAAAGCCCTCAGGTCTGTTCCTAGTTTGCCTGAAAGAAAAACCCAGCCAAACAGAGTAAAGATTAATACAGATGGTCATAAAAAGCAGCTATCATAAATACAAAGTGTGCAACACCTCTTAAAATGCTAGCATCCCATAAGCACTATATTCATACATTGTGACAATCATTTAATCAGATGGAAACCTGCTGAAGATGGATCAGTTAGTTAGGCATGCAGAGGCTGTACTGGGACCGGGAAACACGAACAGGCTTAAGAAAAGGAGATGGAAACAAAAACTACATATAAAGGTAGGCACGCATGTGTGTCTGTGTCTGTGCAGCAGAAGGAGGTGTGAAGATAGAGGAGACCCGTTTTTATCTTACTTTGTGCAAACGTCACACAAGGTACTGAAAGAGAAGAACATGTACTAAAAAAATGCTATGAAATTCCACACAATTTAAAGAAAAAGGCCTTTCAAGTGTCCTATTCAACACGTAAGTAAACAAAATAAATACAACAGCAAGAAGTCATGAAATGCTATGAAAAGATGAAGTAGAAGGATTTATGGTTCTCTACACATTCCTTTTTTTTTCTTCACCCTGAAGCCAGGTGGAAACCCAGCCCGGGCAGGCAAAGAGAAAGGGAAAATAATGTCTGACTAGTGTATTTTCCAGAGTCTGTAGACACCATCAAAAGTTGTTGGATGACCTTCCATCACTGATGCCAAGTGTTGGTACTGCTAATGGTGCACAGGGCATTGCTGCCTCTTACCCATGCCCCAGGAAGGCTGAGGGCACTCTCAGTACTTCCACCTTGCTCAAAGCCCCTCTTAAGCCTCTTCACATCAGTAGCTGTGACTAAAATGTGAGATTTTCTCACTAACATGGCAGAGGAGGAGGGAGTCTGGGGTCAAGAGGGTGGAAGAGCCTTGACGAAGGAAAATGCATAAAAGAATTTCTGAGGCCTCTAGAAAGTGCTGAAATGAAAGAAATATTCCTAACATTCCCATAAGAGGCTGTAATTCAGAAGGAGTGGCTTATCCAGAATCACCTCCACCCTAACTCAGTGTTAGGAAAACTATTTTTAATTGGACTTTAAAGGAAATACCCTAAAGACCTTTAGTATTTTTACATTTTTATTCCTGTGTATTAAGGTATTCTTGTGTATTAAGCTATTCACAAATTCTGTATCAACAAAAATGCTGCTCTACAGGATAGTTCAAAAAACCTGTAGAAATAAAACAATTCACTAATAAATCCTACAGACTTTCACTAACTAGAAAGAAAGTTTTGTAAGTCTGACCTAATTTTGTACATGCATATGCCCACATAAGGGACACTCGGTGAAAATTCACAGAAGCAATAGCTTCACAAATAAAAAAATGATGAGATTAGCCTTAAAAAATCATACTGCTGTCCAAATATCCTGTTATCATATAATTATGAAGTTTTCTTATTCTGTTCTGTAGCCCACATTTTCCATAAGAGTTACCCTAGAGCCAGGAAAGCTGCAAGGCAGTGACAAAGGACACTGCAGTGTTTGCACTTCAGCAAGCCTGCAGAAGAAACCTAAATATTGTTTACGTTTATAGTGTTGTATAGACTCAGACATCAGACAACACATGCTGGCCAAATATTGCTATACATTTTGTCCATGTTTTCTCATTTTCCACCTTTAGAAGGTAGGATGCTGTGGGGTTCAACTCAAGGCATGAATGTTGAAAGTGTGTTTTGAGGAGACAGATGGCTTAAAATTTACTTACCCTATCCTGATTTGTGTCTCTTCTGAAATAAATGTTGTTTCCTCAGATCTACAATATTTCCAGTATGTATAGATGTATGAAACTTTAAGTGCACTTCCATAAGTTTATCATATTCTGTGAAAACAGTATATAATTAGCCTGTAGTCTATTTACTTATGTATGCGGTAATTGGCACAGAACTGAATACATGTACAATAGGAGTAGTCTTCTGGACACTACTGAACTATGTTTTAGTTTCAGCCCGATTTTGCTCAGTTAATCTCCCCTCAAGATGAGTCTTTAACATTTCCAAGGATCAAAGATCCAGCAGCCGCTCTAGGCAACCTATTCCAGTACTATACTACCAACATCATAAAAAATTTGTGACCAATATCTAATTGGGATTTCCCACATTGCAGCTTGTGCCTGTTACCTCTTCCTGTCATTATGGACTTCCTAGAACAGTTTGGCTCCCTCTTCTCATACCGTCCCCCCACGCAGCTGCAGAGAGCAGTGAGGTCTCCCCTTACCCTCCTCTTCCCCAGGATGAACCAGC
The DNA here is from genome assembly GCA_034782735.1 of Sagittarius serpentarius. Classification (NCBI taxonomy): domain Eukaryota; kingdom Metazoa; phylum Chordata; class Aves; order Accipitriformes; family Sagittariidae; genus Sagittarius; species Sagittarius serpentarius. The sequence continues at coordinate 11,502,197 of JAVKLA010000074.1, read as the reverse complement.
CCGGCTCCCTCCGCCTCCCCCCATATGTCCCAGGTTCCAGCCTCAGCCACTGCGGGGACCCTCCACTGGACTCGCTCCCGTACGTGAGGGTCTGTCCTGCGCCAGGAGCCCAGACCTGGACCCTGCACTCCTGGTGCGCTCTCACCGGTGCTGAGCAGTGGGGCAGGATCAGTGCCTGGCCCTGCTGCTGCACCCATGCTGGTGCAGACCCACACCTGGGTGGCAGCTTTGCCTGCTGCCCAGGAGCCCTGCTGCCTCCTGGCAACTTGCGACCCCAACCAGGGCATTTCCACAGAGCTGCTGCTCCTGGCCACTTGATTCCAGCACGTCCTGCTCTGGGGGTGAGTCTGTCCCACGGGATGGGCTTTGCCTTGGCCTTTGGGAAACCCCATGGGGTTTCAGTCCATGGGCTTACTGTCCATTGCTGTAGCCTGTCCAAGTCTCTCTCAATAACAGTGCTTCCCTCCAGGCCACCAACCACTGCTCTCCATCTGGTGTCCCCAGGTATCTGGCTGGGAGTGCCCTCTGTCCTTAAAGACACTAAAGAGCTCCGGTCAAAGGCAATAGAGAGCTGCCCCCAATAAGACTAGCCAGGTCTCTCAGCACCTTTGGGTGCATCCCACCAGGTCCCACAGACTTGTGTTTGTCTCACTGGCTTAAGTCCTCTCTAACTCAAATCATCTCCTGCCTGCCCTGCCTCACCCCCCCAGGTTGTGCTAGTTCACCTAGGGACCTGGGCAGCCTGAGGGCAAACCTTACCAGCAAAAACTGACACAAAAAAGGCACGGAGTACATCATCCTTTTCCACGCCCTTTGTCACTAGGTCCCCCACCCTGATAAGCAATAGGACTATGCTTTCCTTAGCCTGCCTTTTGCTGATGGTGCACTTACAGAAACCTCTCTCGCTGTCCTTCACCTTCTTTGCTAGTTTCAACTCCAGATGAGTTTTGGATTGCTGGACTCTGCTGCTCCATGTGATCCCGAAGAGCTTGCTCCTGCTTCTACCTCCTGTGTATGTCCTTAAGCTCAAGCAGGAGCTCCACATTCATCCAAGCAGGGCTTCTGCTGCACTTGCTTGACTTTCTGCATGTTGCAATGGACTGCTCTTGTGCTCTGATGAGGTCATCCTTGAAAATCAGCCAGCTGTCCTTAGTTCCTTTGCCCCCAAGGCAGTTTCCCACAGGATTCAGCCAAGCAAGTCCCT
>JAVKLA010000074.1:11477151-11490328 GCA_034782735.1 Sagittarius serpentarius | reverse complement strand
AAGAATAAAAATAGTTCTTTCAGAAACTGTTATTACCATGCAGCTCAAAGGCTCAATTAATTTGTAAGGGAAGTAATAAAATTACAGGACTGGGCAAGCAATGCACTGCATTGTTCTCAGAAAACATTATCAGTTTTCAAATACTGAAACCAGGGATAGATGGGAAGCAAGAATCCTCAACACTAATTTCTAATGAAAAATGGTGACACACTTATTTTTATTTCTTTACATTTCCAGTTATAATATATGCCCATTAGCTGATTCCTGGGAACCTGAGGAACAGATGAGCTAGGGGTGCATTAGCCAAACACACTGGCTTACACAGAAAATATGAATAAAACAGCTCCTGTGTCGAAACTTGGTCTTCAGCATTTCACATATAACCATCCATCACATGGCCTAGGAAAGTCTGCAGTGTGAGATCTGGCAGGGTTACCCAAATATCATATTCCAGTAGTCCCATCTCTAGGAACTAGAGACCTTCATCACTTTCCCAAGGATGCCATCTGATGAAAGACTTGTATACTTGTTTATTCAGAATAGAGAAAATTGTACCTTTTATGTTACCTTGCTCTGCAAACACCTCAAGATTAAACAGGATCCCTGGGCCTGGAAGTGAACAAACAAAAGATACGGAAACTCTTAAACCCAAACAGCAGCCATGAGGTCTATCACATCTTCCAAATCCATTCCACCAACTAGCATAATTTTTATTTTATCAGGATTCAGTTTTAATCATCTGCCTTCCACTCGGACCAGGTTTGAGTGATCCAGACACTGGCAAAGTCAAACAAAACCATACTAACATTCAAAAGAACAGACAGGAATATCATTCTGAAAGTGTCACAGTTTTAAACAACTCATTTCCTCCCTCTGCTCAATATATATGTTGAGTGAACACATAATGCAACAGAGCCCTGGCATATCTTAGATGAGAGGATCCTTCAGGCAGATGGTCAGCTGTCTATCATTCTATCTTGTGATCTTTCATTTTAGAAAGTCTGGCATCAGAAAAATAATTCCATCTACCTCTGTCATGATCTGCGAGCACATTCTCAGTATTTTGTAGCAGAAAAACCTACTGCATTGTCCCTATAATAGGCATTAATGTTCCAAAAGATATGCAAAGAATTGTGCCCTAAAGAATTAATCCCATGGCCATATCCATCCAGATGGACCCTTGCTCTCATCCAGACTCAACAGCAAAGACTCAGGCTTAAAAGCATAATTGCCATGATTTTATGCACAGTCACAACAAATTAAGGTTGTCACCTGTCATAGCCATTTCTGGCTAAAAATGGATAAAGATATTCATAGAGTTGTCTTACAAATGTGCTTTTTGTTTTTCTCAAAGATCCTATCTGATGATAGAAACAATAGATAATATAAACTGTGCCTAACCTGAATTTTTTTTTTTTTACAGTTTTAATGATATGTAGCTCCACCTTATTTAAGAGTCCACTGTCTAACAGTAAGAATCAACCTCAAACTGATATTGGTCCTCTCTGAAGCCAGAAGTGGAATTTTCAGTGCTTTTAGATGATGCAGTAGTGAGATGGTTAAGTATATTACTCTTTTCTTTAATCTCAAGATTTTATTAATAGATATTAAAAAAGGAAGATGATACTTAGAAAAAGCATCAGACATCTGTTACAGAGGTTGGACTTTCATGTTGCTACAGCTTCAGTTTTCAATAACCCTTTTTTTCTAGCATTGAGATAAAAACACAAATTCCTTTTCCCCTCCCCCCTGTACTTTACTTTGTAACCTCAGGTTCTGCATCAGAGACGTGTATTTCTGTTGTGATTCCCCTGCCACACAGGTAAACATTGTACTTTTCATTTGATATAAGTCATTAAAGTCAGTAAACAGCAAAAATGAATAAAACAGCAACTTACGTATTTTTAACACCTCTGAGTTAAAACCACTTTGCAATAGGGAAGAAGAACAGATGCTCATTTCTAAATGCTAAAGCCACCAACTGGGAATATGCCAGTTGTAACTGCTGCCATCTGTTTTCAACTGTTCTTTTTACCTAGCTCTCTGAGATTCATATCTGAATTCACAGCCATACATTTCCACTAGGAGAGGGGCAGTAGGAATAGTATAAGCAGGATTTTTCCCATGTGCTCTCACCTTCATCAAATAAGAACTTCCAGTAATTACTGGTCTGCAAGATTTCTATGAAATGATAAATCAGGGGCAGTTTTTGCAAGGATTATATGGTGACAGCAGTTGTTTAATAACCACTTTTCATTACTGCTTTTCCACATTTCATTTACCTTGTTTACTTTCCCACTGCTGCTGTTCATCTTCCTACCCTCTCTCTAGTCAGGTAGAAGTCGAGTATATAGCTCTAGGCTCCTATAGGGATAACTCAGCTCCTGCTGGAAAAAAAGCACCTTGTGCATACCCAAGTGTCTGCTGCTCAGGGTCAGTTACACTACCGAGTTGCATGGTGCAGTTAATGCCTATTTTTGTGTAAACACATTCAGATATCCCTTACACACATGTACTCAGTTTTTGTACTGTCTGAGACAGACTGTACAAAATGGCGGTGCTGGGCTGACGTAAGTACATTATGACATACATAATGTAAAAAAATATTCATCATTAACACCAGCAAAAATGCTTTTAAATGCCAAAATCCATTTTTGTTAGTTTAGACAAAATCCATATTTAAATCTTCAACTGACCCCCACACACATACAATAAAAAGCAAAAGAAAAGTTCTTCATCCCCTCTACCCTCAACGCTGTTATGGGATGATTATTTGGAAGACTGTAGATTATTATCTGAGCTCTTTATTGCTGACCTAGAGTATACCACTACTGGATATTTTATGTATGAGCTTTTGCAACTAGTTTACAAAAGATGTGTGTCTGGAACAGCCCCAGAGAGGCCTTGTTTTTTTCATGGCAGCTGTTGTCTTAGCCAACACATGTATTGAATCAGGCTCCTCAAGAGTTAACCATAGGAGATGCTAATACTTGAGATAAAAGGCCAAGACCTGTAGCTGGACTCTATTACAGACCACATCTCCATACCTCAGGCACCTTTTCTGGGGTGTTCTCACAGACAGGCTGGCCTGGGGTGCTGGCAGCATCCTCACTACTCAATAAAGAATGCTGTTATAGGACTTTCGATCAATGTCTACGGACCTATGCATTTTTTAAAAGGTGAGGATCTCACTTATCAAAGACATGTGAGTAGTTTTCAGTAGCACTGGCGGCATAAGCAGTAGTGAACATTTATTTGCAATCAATCTGATTATTATCCTCCTTTTTGTCTCTCCATGATCAATTTATTTCAGTCTTACTGGTCATTTTCACGAGAAAACTTTCAGCTATAACAAAAGCAGCACTCCATCTGAAGGCCAGCCACCCCATCTCTCTCTCTGTAAATGGATGGGGAGAGAGAGGGATGAAATGATGTAAGAACAACGGGTCAAAGTAAGGCATTACTGAAAACTACCTGAACGTAAAGGATGTCATCTCATTTAGTCTTTGCTTTCTCATCACTATTTTTTTCCTGAATGTTAGACAAACAATTGAGAAAAATACTACCTAACTACACTTTTACTTTCCAGTATCAGAATTAACAGCTGAGAATAATAAAATTTAAAATTATCAGAAGAAATAAGTGTATTTCTCTTGAGCTCTGTTGGTGTATTGAGTGCTTTTGACAACACTTTGTTCCTCATGAGTCAGTGCCTCATATTGGTAAGGGTCCTTTGAAGTGGTACCAAAGAGAACACAACAATTTTCATTTTCCTTTCCCTGTTTTTAAAGTACCACAATGAGCAGCAAAAGGAAAGAAGGGCAAGTGTCACTTTTGTTCAGTTAAATCAGAACTGGTAGAAGTCTGTGGATATATAGAACTAAAAAAAAAAAAGCAGCAGAAATCCTGTAAACAGATAAAGTAAAATGAGGAGCATACTCTTACCATCTTTCCAATACACACTCCCATGGTCATGTTTTGTAAATAATGTGGTATAACAAGTATTTATATGGAAAGCGACATTGATGTGAACAATTCATATGAGTCAAGTTACTGTGACGTAGAGGTTTTGTGGGGTCTGGAAGCCTCTGAAACAGTGAGTTCAACAGGATATCAGAAAGAGGGTGCTTTTTTAATGCTTCTGGCCTTATATCCCTCTCTGTAAAAAGACTGTGCTCTGTATCTTTTTCTATCACATTTGATTTCAAATGACACCTTTCAGGGCATAGACAGTAGGTGTGTCCACAATGGCTAGAGCTTACAAACAACCTATGCAATACAAAAAACAATTAATTTGTGCTCATCTTTCTAATCAAATCATCCCTTTATTTCAAGGGTCTCTCAGGGTCATCCATGTTGCATCAAAGAAGATGAAACAGTGACAATCAAAAAACCTTCCTCCACCATCTGGAGAAAAGCAAAGCCCCACATCCTCACCAGCAGTGAGGGGACTGGTCAGCATGAGGCTGTTCAGCACGAGTCTATCATGGAGCCAGGCACCCTGAAGAAGTGGTCTTCTCAGGGTGTCACTGACAGATTACATACCGTATGGCTTGTTTGTCCTTCTGACTCTTCCAGGAGAGAGGGGAGAGGCAGGAGCAGAGAGAGAGAAGAAAGAAGGAAAAAAGGAAAGAGAAAGGAAGAAAGGTTATTTTCATAATTTCATTACTAAGTTGGGTGAGAGTTTAAATGTTGTTTTCCGCATTTGCTTTTGGCCACTGCATGACTCTTCTGAAAATTCATATCGTACTTAAAGGTTAAGCACCACAAAAAAATTTGCCTCATGATGACAGAAATGTCAAGGAAAAAATTAATTAAATGAGGAGAGATGTCCCTCTGTAGCCAAAGTGCTACCTTGCGCTACCAAACAAGATCTTACAGTCCTTAAATGTCAAAATCTTTTTTCTTCCCTTTTTTTCTGTCTTAAAAAAAAAAAATCAGAGCAAGACAAGTCATGAAAGGGGCAGAAAGTACCACGAGAAAAGTTAATAATAAGAACTGTACTGCTGTGCAATAGTTCTTTTGAAAAGAAATCAGTTAATATCAAAAGCCAGGTACCAGAGAGTATATTTACAAACTACAAAAGCTTAATGTGAAAAATATGAGGGCTTAATGTCGATGACATTTTGCCTCTGCAGTATATACTTAGAAACTGTAGAATCTGAAAATGATGGAATAAAAAGGTAGCGAAAGAAGAGGAAAGAATTACAACTGTGAAAGGTCTTCAAGACCTTTACAACCTTAAGAGGGAGATCATAAAAGCTCCTTGTGGAAGCTCAGAAAATACAACTGAAAAATACAATATTTGAGAAGAAATACATCTGACTGATACAAACAAATCATGTTGCATTTTCTCTGAAATATTTTAAAAGCTTGTCAGGAAGTTTAAAGTAGAAATTACTTTTTTTCTCTACAAAAACTACATTAAATTGTAGTAGAGATGCACAAGCACAATGAGTTCCTTTGGTTCTGCAACCTGACTCACATGTCTGAACATAATACGTACACTCCATGAAGACTTCAGTACGCTGTTAGCAAGAAATACTGAAAGGTACAAAGACTTTCTGTAAATATTCTATTGAAAATTAGTGTTGATTCAGTTTTAATATGAACCAGTTGAACCCCATGAACTGTGCCTCTCAACGACAAAGCCCAACCTTGTAGGTCATTGCACAAACACATGAGGATCATGGCCTTGGTATTAATTTTTGCAAAAACACACCCACAGCTGGTCAGTAAGCATTAAGTATAGTTAGCCTCAGAGAAAAAGAAATAGTTCTTCCATTCATCTGTAATGGGGAGGATGTCTATCACAGCCCAGGGAAGTATTAAGCAAGACTGATGCTCCTAGTTTTTTAAAATTCATAATGAACATCAAGCTGTACATTAAAAAGTACCTATTACTGCTGCCAAAGTTAGTGCTTTTTTCTCTGTTGGTCTGAATAAATTATTTCTAAAATAGTACACTCTCTAAGATGCAACTTAACCTCATTTTTATTTTTAAAGCAAAAAGGAAGACTGAAAAATTTCATGTATTACACTACCATGAGAAAATAAATATAGAAGACTTATCACTTGGAAAATCAGTTTCTGAAATGGAACTACTCTGTAATTAGTGTTTGCAAAAAAAAAGCACTTGAAAATACAAAGTTGAGCAGAACTAAAGGGGTGAAAGATGTACCAAGATCAGGGAAGAGTCACAGTCACAGGCTACTGTGCTGGTTTTGGCTGGGATAGAATTAATTTTCTTCGTCGTAGCTAGTATGGGGCTATGTTTTTGATTTGTGCTCTCAACAGTGCCAATAATACAGGGATGTCTTCGCCACTGCCGAGCAGCGCTTACACAGAGTCAAGGCCTTTTCTGCTCCTCACCCCACCCCACCAGTGAGGAGGCTGGGGGTGCACAAGAAGATGGGAGGGGACACAGCTGGGACAGCTGACCCCAACTGACCCAAGGGATATCCCATACCATACGACATCATGCTCAGCAATAAAAAGCCGGGGGGAGAAGGAAGGGGGGATGTTCAAAGTTATGGCGTTTGTCTTCCCAGTAACTGCGAGGCATGTGATAAAGCCCTGCTTTCCTGGAGATGGCTGTCCCGGTGGGAAGTGGTGAATCATTGAATTATAGGATCGTTAAGGTTGGAAGAGACCTCTAAGACAAAATCCAACCGTCAACACCACCACGCCCGCTAAACCACGCCCTGAAGTGCCACATCTACACATTTTTTAACACCTCCAGGAATGGTGACTCCACCGCTTCCCTGGGCAGCCTGTTCCAATGTTTGACCACTCTTACAGTGAAGAAATTTTTCCTAATGTCCAATCTAAACCTCCCCTGGCACAACTTGAGGCCATTTCCTCTCATCCTATCACTAGTTACTTGAGAAAAGAAACCAACACCCACCTCACTACAACCTCCTTTCAGGTAGCTGTAGAGCTATAAATGAATGAATTCCTTGTTTTGCTTTGAGCAGCTTTTGCTTTACCTATTAAACTGTCTTTATGTCAACCCACGAGTATTCTCACTTTTACCTTTCCGATTCTCTTCCTCATCCCACCAGAGAGGAGTGAGCGAGCGGCTATGAGGTGCTTAGCTGCTAGCTGGGGTTAAACCACGACACCAGGTCAGAGCAAGCCCCCCGCCATGGCACTTCTGGCTGCAGGTATCAGTTTTGAAAATGAAAGCAGAGTGATACATAAACAGCAGATCTCTCCCCAATGTCCACCCTCTCCACCCCTCCACTGGGAAAGAGACGCTGGGCCTCGATGGCATTTCAGTCTCTATGAGCAGGCATGTGCCTGTGAACCCTTGCCACTCCCTGTCCATCAGCACTCATCAGCCTGCCCGGCTGCCCCTGGTGCATGGGGGCTGCAGGGGAAACCCAGGGCAGAGCTCTCTGTAGGCAGTGGGGGGTGATGAGCAGACGCGCAGCATTCTCTGCACACTGCTCTTGCCAGGGAGGAGCCCTCCTTTTTCCTCAGGGAATTTCTGCAACAAGTGGGAAGGAGCCAGCCAGCTAAGGCTTGCCCTCTGCAGAGCTTGTATTTCAGAATAGGTGTGCCCCGTGTCTAGGGAATCCTTCCTCTTTAACTGCAGACTGCTTTTTTTCCCCTCTCCCAACCCCTTTTAGGAAACATTATACAGGGTTGTTAAATCAAATCCCCAGCTGTCTCCACTAAGCCTATTCCCACTCTGCCAGCTTTGTAAAATACCAGTGGAGGAAGGTGTGGCCCAGGGAGAAAAGGCGCAGGCTTCTGCATTTGCCAGAAGCAGCTGTTCCAGCCCCAAAGAAGAACCCAGCAGGCACCACTGGTGGCAACCTGGCTATTTCCTTCCTCAGCCATCAGGGTGAAAACTGCAGCTGCTTCCTCTCCTTTATAAATACATCTTCATTCTGCATTCCTTCATCTTTTATTTCTTTCTTTGTCTGGGTTGCTCCAATTGCTTCTCATGTGGGAGCCCCTTTTCCCTCCAGTGAGTTTTGTCACTGCTTGCATGTGATCTTTGTTTTTCTTTTTTCCTTCTCCTCCCCACTGCCCCTTTTCTTCTGGTTTAACAAGGTCCGAGGGCAGGACAGCGTGGACTGTATAATGCTGCAGCATCACTTTGCATCCCAGGCAAGATTGTCAAGTAGTCGGCCCAAAGGAGGGAGTCACACTGTGCTCCCAGCAGGAGCTACAGCCTGTGTTTACAAGCCCAGGCTGGAGCAGGTTTTGTGGCAGGACCTGTGACCCCGTGGGGGACCCACACTGGAGCAGTCTGTGCATGAAGTACTGCACCCTGTAGAAAGGACGCATGCTAGAGCAGAGGAACAGAGTGTAAGGAGGAAGGAGCAGCAGCAGAAAGAAGAGTGTTACGGACTGACCGCAATCCCCATCCCCCCTGCACTGCTTCGGAGGAGAAGGTAGAGGAGTCAAGAATGAAGGAGTGAAGTTCAGCCTGAGAAGGGAGGGGAAGGTGGGTTTAGTATTGGCATTGTTTCTCATCATCCTACGAAATTTTTAATTGGCAATAAATTAAACTAATTGTCCCTAAGCCTATTTGGCCTGAGACAGTTAAGTGATCTCCCTGTCCTTGTCTCAACCCACGAGCTTTCCCATCTTACTTTCTCCCCCATCCTGTGAAGGAGGGGAAGTGACAGAGCACTTTGGTAGGTATCTGGCAGGCAACCAGCCCAGGTCAAATCCACCACTCATGGAGGCAGTAATACAGGAGAGACAGAGGGCAATTTCCTGGTTCAGCCCTGAAAGTTACTGCTGTACACACAGAGAAGGCCCAAACCTGGAGAACAAGACCCTGCCTGAGGCCTGTGCCTTGCACATACATGCAGCAGGACATCGAGGGTGAACTGAGCTGTTGAGTGTTGCCTAAAGCAAGGAGGTCAGGAGGAGCTGCTCTATTGCCAAGGCTACACACAAGACAGATGTCTTCACCTATGTAGTGGCAGGACATAGAGAAGAGGAAAACAGGCTCCTCTGGAGCTGCACAGCAACAGGACATGAGGCAGAAGACATAGGCTGCAACAAGGAAACATTAGAAGAAGTAGAACAGAAAGGCCATCCAGCTTTGGGACTATTCAAAACGGAGCAAATCCCGAGCAATCTGACCAAAGTTGTTCCTGCTTTCAGTGAAGGCTGGGACCTGATGATGTCCAGAGGTCCCTTCCAACCCAGAGTACTCCTGAGAGCACCAACATCCAACAGTCTGTAGTGGCACGATTCCCAAAACTGAAAGATAAATGTTCTGTTTGCAAAGTACACAGTCCACACATTTAAATTCTTTTTCTTTTTTTTTCTTTTTTTTTTTTTTTTTAAAAAGTCTTATTGCTTTATTCAGATTTTGACATAGCTCATTTTTACGTTACTGGAAGTCTCGTTGAAGAACTATATAGAAAGCGCTGACTACTTTTCAGCAGAGATCAGCTTAAACCAAATAGATTAAAACCACAGTAGAATTCAACCTGAATAATTTCTTATGAACTAAGCAATTTTTCCTTTGTCTAAAAAGAGCAATTCTCATAAAATTCATTTTCTGACTTTTGGTTTGAGGTCCTTTTTTGTTATTTGTTTTAAACAAAACTTTGAAATACTCTACGGATATACTTAACATACTACAAGAATACAGATGGCTTTATGAAATTAAAACTTCCAAATAGTCTTCTGAGAAACTTTAAAAGTTATGTACTAGCAATATTCTATCTTCTTTTGACTTAAAAGTGCATACACATTCAGAGGTTTTACACATTTCCCAGACATCCCTTAACATACACAGATCACATTGGGTGTTTTTACTCTCAAAGGGAAAAAAGTAGTTAAAACAAATTCACAATTTGAAGAAGTGTTCCGTGGAAAGAGTGCTACATGTTTTCTTCTGGGAAATCAAACCAAGAGGATCTGTTGACAAGTTTCTTTGGCAGTCTTATTATCAATGGTCGTCTCTCTGGACACTCTAGGAAGGAAATCCTGGGGGAAGGCAGTTGACTGGAAGGCGCTGCTGGTGCTTCTTGAACGTAGCTGGTTACAGCTTCTGTGTGAAGGGTGTTATGGCTGGTATCCGCTAAGATAAGACTCTGATCAGCTGTTTCTCGAAGTCTGACATCAGCATGTCTAACGTCACGATCTAAGTCTCCCCTTCTGGTAGGAATACTGTACTTTTTGGCTGCTCCTCCAGTTCCCTTACCAACTCTGTAAACATCTTCGCATCCTGTCCTTCCCAGAAAAGAAGAGGGAGATTCGTTTTCCCTGTCATTTATCTGAGTTGTGCCTGTCCAAGTAACACTGCTGTCACGTTCGGTACTTTCTGGCTCCTTGCTACTGTCACTATCAATTGTAATCACCACTGGAGAAGAATGTGCCGAGTTACTCATGTGATGTCTACGGTGTTTCTTCTTATGCTTCTTCTTTTTCTTTTTAAGATGTCTTGTTGTGTCAGTTGCTTTTCCTTCATAGATGACCTCCACGCTTGGACTCCTTATCTTTTTTTTCTTTTTCTTATGCTTTGTCTCGCTGCTTGCTCGATAGTCTGAAAGGCTATCTTCATTTTTGTAGCAGTCACTGAATTTTGAGACAGTTTTCTTAGGGACATTTTCTCTTTCTAGACTTGGGCTCTCCATGAATGCGTCCTCCAAGTGGCGAGTTTTGCGCTTCCTTTTTCCGCTAGGCTTTTCACTCTTCCTTCTGTCAGTTCCTCCAGAAGGGGTCCTTGACCTGTTGTTTGATCGACTCCTTGACCTGCATCTTTCGTAACAGTAAAAGTGTCTCTCATGGAGTCCCCTGTGGCTATGTGGATCTGTCCTTTCAATAAATGATCGTATCCTGTATTCTGGACTAGCAGATTGTCTTGAATAGAGAGCATGGGACTGAGTCCTCCTCCTGCTGGAGTAGTCATAGCCATCTCCAAACGCCCTTCGACTACAGAAAGCATAACCCCACTGGTATCTACTTTGATAATTGTCTCTTGCATAATAACGGTCACTATCTCTGCTTCTTGATCTCCTTTTCCCATGGCCTTTGCTACGTGATCGTGATCTGCTTAATTCTCTGGATAGAGTGCTCTCACGACTTAAAGAGCGTCTCTGGCTTTTTAGACAGACTCTGGTGTCATGAGCCCTCAACCTCCTGCTGCTTCTTTTGCTCCTATGTTTGCTACTATCTCTGCTTCTCGATCGCCTGCTTTTAAGTTGGCTTTTGCTATGATGTTCCCTCCTAGACCGATGGCCATGACTACCTCGACTGTTCCGTGAACAGGACTGTGGACTCCTGGACCTTCCCCTTCTAGAGAACTGGTGATTCCAAGGGGAGCATATTGTGTCACTCCCCGGAGAGGGGATCCAGCTCAAGTCCTGTGGAGACAGATCTTTTACCTTATATTTTTTCCTCCTATCATCTTTTGACCCCATCTTCTCAACTGCAGGAGATAAGCAGCTTCTACAACTACCTGCGTCCTCCTTAAATGTGGGGGAACGTGGCGAGAAACTCCTGCGTGGTTCACTATCACTCCAGCTGGGACACTGGATTGGCTGCTGTTTCTTCACATCTTCCCTTTTCTCCTCCCTGATGGACTCCTGAGAGTCCGAGGACAGCTCAACCACTTCTGGTGTCCTCTCAGCTAACGGCTTAACATACCCAACAATAACACAATTGTCCGAGGAAGAGTCACTGTCATTTGAGTCAGCATTAGCCTGTAACTGAGTCTGCAGTTTAGTTCTTTGACCCTTTGTAGCAGAGTCCTCCTCAGAACTTTCTAACATCTCCAGAGGAGAAGCTATGGTTGTGCGAAGCTCTTCTGAAAAGGAATAGGATGGCCCTGGAGTTTCATCATCCCAGGGGGCCTGATCAAGACCAGTCACAGAAAAACTGTTATCTGGTCCTTGAGAATACGCTGTATCTGGAGATATTGTAATAATTGACAAGTCTGAGCGGCTTCCTTCATCATACGATGGCGCAGGACAGTCATAATTGGCGTGTTGATCATATGCTTCTAAGTTAAAAGGACAACGGGCAAAACTGATGAATTCATGTAAGAAATGTTCGGTCCGATTCAGCAAAAATGGCTTTAAATCGTCAGCAAAGGCCTGACTTTCCAGGTCATACCTAGTCACATTGCTCATGATAATGTGCTGTACAATATTAACCAACGACCCATGGGCACCAAACAGGACTGTAAGTTCTCGCTTCAACCAAGGAACCAATCTGTGAAGGCAAGCAGGGTTGCGGCGGAAAAACTCTGCTGAAATGTCTCGATAGCGGCCACCATCCTGAATACTACGAATACGCACACCAGTACGGTACAGAGCTCTGCGGAAGTTGATCATCTCCTCCTCCTGAATCTGTCGCAGAGATCTGCCCTCTGCACTAGCCTGCCTCCTTGAGGCCAGCCTCCTTATCATCTGCTGAATCTCACCGTCTCTCTGACGCACTGGTTCGCTTGACAACCCTTCAAACAATATCCCATTATCTGGAGGGGACAGCATCCTCTGGGAAGGGGAACCGCCAGTGCGGCGTTCCCCTGTTAAGGTGGTACGGTAACGAAATCTCCGGCCATCAGGGCTGGCAAAAGAAGTATTTTCTGAGGGGCTGAGTATGTACTCCTTAAAGTCATCTTCAGCACGAATTGTATGGAAAATGGAAAAAAAGGGCTGCTTGCAGAGGGGGCATTCTGCTTTGTTTTTTGACCACTCCTGGACACAGCGGAAACAGAACCTATGCAAGCAGCGGTCTAGATATGCAACATTGTCAAATCTATCCAAGCAGATAGGGCATTTAGAGTCAGGAGACACATCTGTTGGCAGCTTGCTGGTGCTGGCTTTTGGCGAAAGGTTGCTATCTTCTGAAAATTCCTTATCTGCTGAAGTCATGTTCTACAAAAGAAAGAGACAAAAGATCGTTGCTATCTCAGAGAGACAAAAATGTTAAAGTCTAGACACAGAAACCCATAACAGTCGCCTATAAGGTTGCAAACCCCAGCATTAGCACTGAGAGAACACCGAACAAAGAGGCAGCGTGACCTAACTACTTTGCTTGGCTTCTCTTCACAGTGAGATCTGGCTCTTCAGAGTTGCAAGTTTTAAACAGAGCTTGAATCATGCTGGCACGTACGAAGGTGACAGGCAGGACTCTGTCTTCTTCCCCACTCAAAAATAACTGCTTTGACGTGGTCAAGTGATTTATGATT
>JAVKLA010000074.1:11463102-11473644 GCA_034782735.1 Sagittarius serpentarius | reverse complement strand
CAGGGGTTTTCCCCACCAGCAGCTTTGTGGGACTTACAGTTTGGATGGGCCTCGGTCTCGTGTCCTCCTGAGCAGCAGCCACAGCACCAGCAGCGCCCGAGCTGTTGACAGGGGGACCCACAGTCCCCTGGGAGGGGACAACCCCCAGCCCTCTCTCTGGCCCTGGCACCAGGGACAATGCCCTCTCGGGCACATCAGCAACAGCTCCTCTGAGGAAGGTCAGCAGGAGGCTCAGGCTATTCGATTCCTGGGGTTTTTTTAGCATCTCCCTTGTTAGCTGCTTCACCCTGCAAATACATGAAAATTGTCATAGACCCCAGCAGTGGCCCTACAAAGGTTTCTGTGCTGACAGAGAGGCCCTCCGCCCCTCCACCGACTTTTTCTCCGAGCCAAAGCGGAGCAGCTGGACCATCCTCTGCTGCCCGCGCAGCAGGAGCTTAGCTTCGGTGCGCTGCTGTCCTCGCTGTGGCGTTGAAGCAGTCGCCAAGCTCAGTCATCCTCTCCTTCCGCCGGCCAGCCGGGCACCTCCAGCAGCACGGCGCCAGGAGCAGGCGTGACGGGCGCAGGGCTGGCCGGCCGTGTTAGAAGGAGCCTCCGACCACCTGCCTGCCACGTTGCAGGGGCCGCCGCTGGCATGCACCTGGAGCTGCAGGCGGGCAGGTATCAGCCACCGCGGGGCTTCGGGTTGCTCCGCTCTGCTGCCGACCCTCTCAGCGCCACTCTGCAGCCACCGCGATGGAAATCGCCCACGCGGGCTTTGCTCCCCCTGGGCAGCGCGCGCTCGCGGTCACGCGGGGCTGGCTCAGCGGCGAGCTGCCACCAGATGGCGAACTACTGCCGCGCACGGCTCCCACGCCTGCCGGCCGGCACCGCGGGCGGGCGCCGGGCGGGGCTGCCGGGAAGGCGCCGCCCCGGCTGCGTTGCTCCCTCCTCGGGTTAGCTGCTGCTCGGCGTGTTCAGGGGTGCCTCCCCAGCAGCCTCCGGCGGGCCAGGACCGGCCCGTGGTCTCTGGTCCCTGGAAGTCCAAGGCAGAGCCTGCGACTGCTCGCAACAGAGGTGAAACGCCCGACAGTGCCCCTGCTGCCGGCTAGGAGCCTCGCACGGTGACAGCAAGGAGGCAGAAAGAGAACTTGCTCTTTTTATGGCGTGGTCCTTAGCTGACCGAGGAAACCATGTGGTGGTTCTGCGGATATTGAGAGAACTGAAAGTCTCAAGAGCTTTTTCTTCTCTGCCCTGCCCCGAGTATGCTTCCTCTTCTCGTGCTGCTATTGCATCACCACGGCAGAGTCAATGTCACGGGTCTAAGAAACATCCTCAGCTCCGCATCCTGACGTTTGCCTGAAGCCGTGTCAAGATGATGGCAGCAGCAAGAAGCAACTTTTTTCTCCCGTGGTAACATGGGAGTGGGAACAAAGCCCCCACAGAGGTTGGAAAATACCTCCTTCGATTCTGGTGGGGAGGACACAGCTTGCAGCTTCTGTCTCTGCAGCTCACCTTTCTGCTTACCTCTGCTACTTGCCCAATAACAGCAGCTCTTTCAGGAAAGCAAGAATCAAAATCATCTGCATCTCAAGGATTTGAAACTGCCACCTCAGCAAGAAAAGTCTCTGTGTTGTGCCACTAAAATCATCATAAAGCATACACTGGAGAGCTCCAGGTACCCGGAGAAATCCCAGAAACTTGAGGCTTTAGATTCAGCTCAGTTTCCCACATTGGAGTAAATCTACACTCTGACTCTTCTGCCCAGAAGCTATGCATTGCCTTGAAGACAAGGCCATTAGGATCACTGTCCAGGATCAAGCTCCTGAGACATGGATTGGAAGTAATTTAAGAAGATCTCTAGTAAATATCTGGTCATTAGAAATAAGAGAATATAAGCTCAGCATATCGTCAACAGCAGTATTAAAAATTTACTTGCTATGCAGTGTTGATGCCAGTTGTCTCATTTCTTAATACACGGAGCTACCTCCCTCTGAAGAAGCTGTCTCAGAAGCTGCTCACTTACAGTATTATCACCTATGTTATATGTTCCAACTTCCCCTTCCCTTTCAAACTCTTTGTTCAGCTTGTGCTCGTGGTTGCTCATGGAAGTCAAGAAGCACATGCAAACCCCTTCAACTTGCTTCTGCAATGTCGTGAGAAGGGCTTGGACCCAGTACTCAGCACCCATCATCCTCTCCTCGCCCAAGAATATGCAGTGCAGAGCAGAACGGGTTTCCTGTTACATTCAAAATGGCACAGCAAATAACTGTGTTTAGGCAGCATTAACCATTCAGATGAGATCACCAGAGATGGCTATTTTGCCACTGCTGTTATCTCTAAAGGAATATATTCATAATGCTGATGAAAAATCCCCCTCAGATCTTTATTTTCTTTTTAATCCTTTTTAATAAAGCATAGCTTCTTTATCAGAGCAAGGCTGGTTTATTAGTCTGAAGTGTTTTGTTTGTTTGTTTAGGCTTCAGGAGGTTGTTTGGAAAAAGTATGATCAGCATGGTTTTGATTAGCATAGCTAAGAGGACTTTTGCTTAATGAAATGATTAATTGATTCAGCCAGGTATGCAGGCACACTAACAGCTGCTTCAACTCATACAAAAGACTCTCCTTCAAATATGACCTTGCCTTGCTAACGTGAGTCAGTACCCATGGATACATGTTAATTATAAGGTTGATAAGAATATGTAAGGACAGCTAATGTTGTAGCTGAGATATTTAATGAAGGCTATTGAAAACAATCAAAATGGAAACAAAACCATTAGCCAGGCAGCTGTGGGCTAGGTTCGGCTTTAAATCGCTTTAACATACTGATGATAATCAATTTCTCCCAAATTACACCAGCAAGGAAGCTGGAACATAATTGCTTCATTCCTTCATTGCACAGTGTTTGAAAATGGAGGCATCATGTAAGTTCAAACTAAAGTTTAATAGAGCCCTCTGCCTGCTTAATAATAATTACATGCTTTCATTATCATCTCAATTACATATGCAATACCTCCTGTAACCTAAAGACTGTCTAAATACAGATTTTGGTAAATAGACGCAAGTTCACGGTAAATGGAAACTTAACGATCTTTTAAAATCTGATGGTGACCAGACCTAAAATGTATATAAACCTAAAGACAGTACTTCAGACTACCAGTAGCTCCCAGGTCACCACAGAACAAGAAGAAAAGCCAGAAATTTTGTGGTGAAAGAGGAAAAAAGTTGTATGCATGGTACGAGACACGGAAGGATGAGAGTAAGAGAGAGATGCAGGAAAGCAGAAGACAACACTGAGCCCAAAGGAGGGTGACATGTCAGAGGGCCCTGTCCAAGGACATTACCAGTGCTTTGAGATTAGAAACAGGAGTTTGGACAGACAGGTTTCAGTTTGCTATCTGCAAATACAGGCTGGGAGTTTTCTTGCTGCATTGCCACTTCAGGTTTCCTCTACTGTTTGCTGCAGCCATCTGCCGTCACTCATCCCATGCTGCGACCACTTCAGATATTTCTGTGGAAAGGAACCCATGTATCTGAACAGAATTCAATGCTACAGGACCTTGACTCGCTTTCAGAGGCTCCACAAAGCTGTGTAACACATGAAGGCGTGCAACTAAAGCAAAGCAAAAGCATACAAAACCTTTGCGGAAGCTAGACGGCAGTGTTGGCACATGCTCTAAGGCACAGGCAAGCTGCTGCTTATATTATGCGCAGTGGGCTCTAATTGTGAGTCCTCCGTTTACAGGAATCAGTTTTGGATCTCCTTTTTTGTCATCTGAAGAAAAAATGGTTTAGCGTCTCTGAAACTTCAGCCTCAAGACCAACAACCACAAGAGAGGTACTCAGAGTTCATGGGGGAAAGCAACAGCCAAAAAGACTCAAGCAGAGTTCCCAAAGCAGAAGGAACATACCCTTTTCTTTAACAGAAAAAAGGTGGGTTCCCCCCCCCCCAATTCATGCCTCTGCATGTCAGTAGACCCATTTAACAATGACATACCACCAAACGAGCTTGTCACTAGAACAAAGTTGCAGTTTTTGAAATGGCTCTTTACAGTCAAATGAGATAAAAAGAGAGGTGGAGGACTGCCACAGATACTGGAAAGGACGAATGGTTAAAAAGATAAAGAGCTTCAAAGACCGTACCTTGCCCCAAGCAGCCTTTAATGAATTTTATTGCGGTTCAGTGAGTCTGGTTTGCTTTTAACAGTTCATTTGGCAAGTTGTTGCTGCAGCCGTTTCTAATAATAATGTCACAATAATCTTTTAACCGGCTACAGCTTTGTGACTATACAGAATGGCTCTGAAAATTATTTCTGGACTTGGTAAGATGGAAAAACATATGCAGTAAGTCCCTTTAGTTCCTTCCTCTGCGGCACACATCACACTGAAGAACAGGAGGACAACAGTCACTCCGAGGAAAAGCAGAAGGAATTACCTTCCACTCAGATGAGGATTATTTTGAAATGATAACAGCAGCTGAGAGCACAACATTGCCAGCAGATAGGGATGGCATTTACTTCCTTCACACTTTGGGTGTTACTGATTACAGTGAATACAACAATGTATTTTTACCCAACATACTAGTTTTTTGGGAGAGTTGTTCTCCTAGTCCTCTATTCCAAACGATATTTTGACTCTATCCTTGTGCTGATTCAAGTAGCAAAGTAATCAAAATCACTACAATAATGAAATGATGAACTGTAATTAAGACTAAATATATATTGTTTTTCATTACAAACCAAAAGCTCAGTGCCAGCAATAGAGCCCAAAAGGAAAAAAGTTTTAAACCCGAACTATTGAAATATTTTGCTAGATATGCAGCTTGATAACCGTACCTTATCTTTTTTCATCAGCTGCAGTCATCCTGCTGTCACTCCACATTTCTACACAGGTTCTCAAGCACAGGATAACACTCTGTCCTCTCTGTTGTCATTTTTCAGATGTAACTGTGGGTGGACAATACATTTCACAGCAGGTAAAAATGCCTAATCCAAGAAGGAGAAATTTGTAGTGCTAGAAAAGGGGAAGGAATTGAAAAGGAGACTTCCCCTAGGAGATTAAATCCCAGTTCCATACAAACAAGTCACCATGACTTGGGGCAAATAATCCTATCAAAGTCAATGAGAGCATGCAATTTAAATAATCGTGCAGTGGGCTTCAGATCAGTGGCAGACATGAAGCTTGTTACAACCCTGATAGTTGTTCCCAGTGATTTCAAGGGGAATATTCACATACAAAAGCACATGCTGAACATCCAGAATCAGGACATAAAGCCAATTAATGCAGGCTAGCTACAAACAATCTCCAGACTAAAATCCTTGAAGGGCTGCTATTTATTAATCAGTGTTTGTGTATCACTTTGTGGTACCTTCCAGTCAGGTATCTTAAATTCACGTATCGTACTCTGTTTGCAGGATCAGACCACAGGGATGAGATTTGCCCAAGTGCTGTATCTCTCCAAGAGGGCTAGTACTGTAACGCATGGTACTGCACACAGCAGTGGGCCCCAAGGTCCTGACGGCATGCAGAGTTCAGCCAGTCTCAGCTTGCAGCAAACCCTCTTCAAACTGGATTTTTACAGTGTTTGTGTTCAAAAGGCTTGTGGACCACATATTGAGTGAAATTTGCAGCTGGATGCATTTGTCCATTATCATCCCATCACTGATTAAAAGAAGAAAGTCCATGACTTCAAATCAACAATCCCTGCCTTGGTAATGCTGAGCTCCCTTCTCCACAGAGAGAAGCTGTTTGGGTATTTCACCTCAAGAGAACTAAACTAAGCAATGTTAACATTTCAGTCCTTGTTTCTATTTCTATGCTGATAGATGGCACCTATTAGGAGGTACATACCCATTCAAAAGGTAGTCAGTTAGGATATTATGCTTCGCTTCAGACATGCAGCATCCAGCCACAGCCCACAGATTTTACTGACTGCAACCAGGAGGGTTTTGCCTCACTGAAGAGGGTGTCAGCTTAATAATAAACCTCTCCTCAAATAATTGCAGTTCATTAGGCCTTGATCCAAAGCACAGCACAGGTAATGACTTCAAGGAGGTCTGTCCGCACTGTTGTGTTGGGGGCACATTTAATCATAACATTGAGATAGACAAATTTTTGTGGGACTGTAAAAGATAGCATACATCCCATGGAGTTTACAGTCTTATATAGAACTGCCGCAAAAAGAACAAGTGAAGGGAAATACAGTCGTGCCTGTTACCCTGAGTAGGAGCTGAGGAGAGAAGAGCTGTTAAAAAAGTTGGCTGTGCTCACAAGCAAGCTGAGAGCTAGCAACCAACCGCAGTCCTCCTGAGGGTCGCATGCCAGAGCATTCTTCCAGGCCAGATAGGGTTTTAAAGAGCCTTTAAAAAAACAGCTAACATATACTTTTTACTAAAGCCTTCTGAAACTCTGCTAAAACAGTCGCAGTTGAATGGTGGGCTACAAATGGCTGACAGTAAAGGAATGTAGAGATTAACAGAAAAAAAACCCTGTAGTGTCACAGTAGACTGCCCCAGATTGAAAGGCAATGAGTCTGATGTTTAAAAACCTGAGGCAATAGTTATTTGATGGCTACCACTCCAATGAACTGGAAGAGCAAAGAAATAAATTTGTTCCCTTGAAATCTGCAGTCATCTGCCTCCTTCTGCAGAAGAGCTCTTTGCATTGCATATGTCCAGGAGACAAATGCTCATGATCATGCCATGCAGCTCTCACAGCAGTGGGCCCAAGAGAAGTGGAGCCGGATCAGCTTGTCAGAGCTTACATAGGTTTTGCTCCTGAACCAGCAGGCTGTAGCAGAAGAGTTGTCCTGCTGTCCCTAGACCAGCCTAACCCTTTTCTCAAACCCACTGACAAATTTTTGCTTTTCCTCAAGGACTTCTGCAGATTATTTTTACAACTGCCAGCTCACCTGCACTTCACAGAGAAAGGAGCAAATTTCATCTTTCATAAATACTTCACTGCTTTAAGTAGTCTGTGAATCCTAGATGGTTATTACAGCCACTGACATTTCTGTCAGTCCCTGGTCTCTCCAGGTGCTCTCTCTGTCCCCAGTGAGTCTTTTCCTCTAACTTTTTCCTTGCCTCTCATTCTGAGCCTGGAGTACGCTGGAGATCAAGATGGACAGAGGGACAATCCTGGTCTGAGGGGTAGGACAGGAGGGGAGACAACTCCACCCAGCAGGCATTGGCAAACTCTTTTCCTCAGGACGAAGCAGGTTGGCAGAGAGGGGTATTCTTCCATCCCCTGTCGGCTGCCCAGCACAAGTGACGGCGCGGGGACATCAGCCATTCACAGATGATTGATTTGCATCTTTCCTCCAGGGACTGTTTCTTTCTGAACGGTCCATTAATACTTCCTTCCAGGGGAAAAAAAAAATAAATTATTGCACAGGGAATTTTGTTTCTGGATAAAAAGACAGGGTTTACAGCAAATGTTAGCAGAGTTGAGAATTCAGAAACGACTATTTCATTACTTTTCCAGATACAACAGGGTATATTAATATATATTAGCACAAAGTATATGTACAAATTTGTAATTTAACATGCTTTATAAAGTGGTTGTATCTCAGATCACTAACTCTTCATTTGAATGGATAATATGATTTTCAAATTTCTCAAAACAGTAAAAGTTCAGAAAAACACAATTTCTTAACGCAGATCTCAGTAGACAGTATAAACTCCAGGTTGTGTTTTCTGTGCCAGATTCATCCACAGTTAGTCTGTGAGTAAGTATATTGGTTGCTCTGTCAGTTTCTCTTTATATAAATTCAGATGAGGAAGCCTTTATCCAACAGGAGGAGATACATAACTACATCTCAAAACTACTTTGCTCGTACTGCAAGCTGTCATTGGCCAACATATCTCTGTCAGCCACATTAATGTTGATAAAAAATACTAACTGGCTCCTTCTGGGAAAAAAGTACCCAATACTCATTTGAAGAATGCATACTTCTAGTTTGGGAAGCAATTTTAGAAACAGCTTAGCGGGATTCCTCTATTATTGCTTAATGAGCATATGTTCTTTTATTGCTTCTTTTGAGTTAAACATAGCTCACCTGTGTTGTTTCTTGCTGTTGAAGTCAGATAATGAAACTGTAAGTGATGCTTTAGAAACCTGTATAAAAATCCAGTGCTGAATTAAATAGACAGTGTCAAGTGCTAAATAAAAGTGGGTTACAATTAGTTTTAGAAGACAGCAAGCTGTGCCTGCAGCCTGCTGATAAATTATGTTTTCACAATCATTTTTTTCACTAAAAGAAATGCTTCTTTCCCTGCTGGTGTTGTGTGAAAGGCCCAAATGAAGAAACAGTAAGACTGACGGTATGCATATGAATGTAGAGAACTGTCAGCATTAAATCAGGCACGTCTCCCTGTCCCTGCCAGGGGACAAAGTGCGCCAGTAGCGACTTTTGAAAACACTTGCCCCTGAGAAAATGAGGCCACCTCCACTAGCTAAAATTTGTCTCTCTTTCCTGACATGATCAGCTCAGCACACACAAAGTCACACCTTTGAAAAGAATTAGAAAAAAACCTGTTCCTTACTTTGCTGCATTTATAATAATTTTAAGCACATCTTGCCACAAATTTAAATTTAAAACCTCAAATTGAAGTCAGGTTTTTGCTAAGTTCACACAACGTTCCTTTGAAAATAGTAAAGTAGAAGTTTTGAAGTGCAAGTATGAAGGACAGAGGCCACAAACGCTTAGTCTACAGTGTAGCAGTTATTACATTTATCTCACTCTTAACAGAGGTGATGATGTCTTTTACTGCTATTAAAAGCCTTGAATGAAGCATTCAAGCAGCACACAGAACTGACAAGGCAATTAAAATTCACAAGCTAGCACCTATCTTATACTCCATGTTTACAAATCTTTAACTATTTAAAGACCTCATTGTATTCTCACACCTGCATGGATAAGTTGAATTACTGTGGTATGAAACTGTTAGGCCAACATATGAGAACCAACACAGGCATCATGCCTCATAACATAAGCCATCCAAGAGTCAGTTATCTAACTTAAATTATCCAGGTTTCCCACCACATCCCAGACCATCTAATTTTTACTGGATGATCTGTTGTCTTGGTTTTCACCCATAAGCCAGCCTCAGCTGGCTTATGGCAGGCAGCTCAATGAATTATTGCTTTATTCTCTCATTTCTTGGGAGTGCCTTAAAAATGCGATTCAGGCGTAAATCATCAGTGCGTTTATGCCTGCATGACAGTACACACATCCAAGGGCAAGAGTTACAAGGGGATCTTGCTACACCAGAGCCGTGCTAACTCCAAAATGCTATCAGTGATTTCAGTTCAAGCAGTGGGAAAATATGTGTTAACCACTGTCTGAGTTTGGGACATTATCTGTACTTTTTCTCCCTGAAACTGCCCAGCATTGCACGTACAGAAGGTGCAAGGCAAGAGGGTTATATTGTGACAGGCAAAGATCATGGACTTCTCCTTGCACAGGCTCAGTGCGGAGGTTTTATGTCTTCTGAGACAAAAGCTTTTACCAAAAAAGTGATCTGAATTAATGACTTTTTCAGAAGGAACATAAGGCAGAGAGATGTCACTGGGATGGGGCAACCTCAAAGCCAGAAATAGAAAGTGAGGTTCTCCTCTCATCTGTTTCCTGCTCTTCATCTTTCCATGATGTGTGAAACTAATCTATGTAACCTTAAACAATGGCCCTTATTAAACAGAATATATGAAGACAAAGAGACCAACATAGAATTTAACCTGTGCATGGGTAAGAGTACAGACATTTTTCCTGTTCATGTCTAAGGCCTTTTGTTTTTCAGGAAAACATTTGACATACAAAGTATAATCAGCAACTTAGCTCTCCAGTCTGGCTTCTTGACTTGCTTCTGGTGCCACACCCTAAATGTTATGCATCAGTCAATGTACTTCATATCCTCCTATTGACCTGGAAAAAGGGCAACTGGCAACAAAGCTGTCTAAATGCTGCAAAATTACCAGGTGAGCTTTATTGTTCAAAGAAAAGCTCATCAACTACTTTATAATGAGAACAAAGGTAACAAAGAATCAAGAAGGTATTTTTTTAGCACTAACCAAGCCCAACATATTCCAACACACTTAAGCACCTACACAGGCATATTTTATAAAATATGTTCAGTTTCCTGAACAGAGTCTGAACTGACAGTGCAAAAAATCAACTCCCTTGCTTTTTTTACCCTTTTCATCAGGGTCTCCTGGTGCTATAGTAGGACTGTACGTTGAACAAAAAGGCATGTCCTTAGCTTCTTGGTTCCATCCCACACCTCTCCTTACCAACACTGACTGTGGATCCCTCCACTCCCAAAACCTCCTGTGCACGAGAGGTGCCATGTTTGGCTTTTCCTGTGTGAGGACAGAGCTAGCGTAAGAAGGAAATATCAGGAGTGATTATCTGGGGTGAGTTGCATTTGCCACTAACCATTCACAAGGGACAGCTGGCATGTGAATTGTGTGTCTCTAAATAAAACTTCTGAAGACACAGGAGGCGATGGGCAAACTCCATGTGAGGCAGGTTTTTCTGCCCTGTTTTTTTCACCCAGAGGAGACCAC
>JAVKLA010000074.1:11441565-11457665 GCA_034782735.1 Sagittarius serpentarius | reverse complement strand
CACCCGTGTGGACGCAGTAGATAAGACCAGCACCTCTGCTCAGGTGAGGTACCCCCTCTAAAAAGGTTTGAAGTTATGTGCAAAACTTCGTCATCATTTATGCAGGCATCTAACTGCAAGGTGAAAAGATCAGCCTGTGTGTTGGTTTTGACTGGGATAGAATTAATTTTCTCCATAGTAGCTAGTATGGGGCTGTATCTCAGATTTGTGCTGAAAACAGAGTCGACAATACAGGGATGTTTTAGTTACTGCTGAGCAGTGCTTACACAGAGCCAAGGCCTTTTCTGCTCCTCACCCCACCCCACCAGCGAGGAGTTGGGAGGGGACACAGCTGGGACAGCTGACCCCAGCTGACCCCAACTGGCCCAAGGGATATGCCACACTATATGGTGTCATGGTCAGTATATAAAGCTGGGAGAAGAAGAAGGAAGGGGGGGGACATTTGGAGTGATGGCATTTGTCTTCCCAAGTAACCGGTACGCACAATGGAGCCCTGCTTTCCTGGAGATGGCCGAACACCTGCCTGCCCACGGGAAAGGGTGCATGAATTCCTTGGTTTGCTTTGTTTGTGCGCACAGCTTTGCTTTTCCTATTAAGCTGTCTTTATCTCAACTCATGAGTTTTCTCACTTTTACCCTTCAGATTCTCTTTCTTATCCCACCAGGGGAGGGGTGAGCAAGAGGCTGCGTGGGGCTGAGTTGTTGGCTGGGGTTAAACCACAACCGCCTGTCACAGAGAGAGACAGAGTAAAAGTCGCAGGATGTTGAGGGGTCGTGGAGTTGCCCTCGTCAGGACAGGCTTCCACAAGGCTCTGGGAGCCTGCATGGACAGAAATCATGCCTGTGGATCCGGTGGGGAAGAAAGAGGAGTCAGGGAGCAGCGAGGGCCAGCCTTCCTGCAAAGCGGGGTGAGCAGGTACCAGGGTGCAGTAGCAGGGCCAGCGTGAGCAGGGACCTCTCTAGCAGGCACCGACATGCGGAGTGGCAAGCGTGGGTCAGGGTTGGAGTCAGAGGCAGAGGTCGGGATTGAGGAGGTACGAGACTGGACAGAGACATATCTGCCTGCAGCTGTGATGTGGCGCGATGGGGGCCAGCAGTAAAGCTCAGTTTCAAAGCATCTCCCCAGGGAAAGGAGGAGCAGGTCCTTGCTTCCAACTTCCTTCACAACCACTGCTGTCAGCAAAGGACCCGACCATGGGTGCAGCCAGCCAAACTTCAACTTGGCCAGCTTGCCTCCGGGCAGGGAAATGCGCTCCTGGCCCTGAGAAGTGCTGGTCTCACGCGTCATGGGTGCTGAGGCAAAGCTCTCCAAGAACAAAGAGACCACATCCCTTGCACCAAGAAATCAGAAATGTTTTGACTTTGCAACGTCATGGTACACAAGTGCCATGCAGATTTGTTTATGAAGACAGGCAGATGAAGAAAAAGATGGTATGCTTCCACTTTTATGCGTAAGGAACTCTAGAGAGAGAGCCAATTTGCGCAGTTACACGTGTGAAATGAAACCTGTTTTCCTAATGGCTTTAACTAGCTCTCTACGCTTCAGTCAGTTGCTCCACATCACACTTTGAAAGTCAACAGGCTCGGAGGAAGGAAAGTCTCAGGGCCGACAGCCTTTCCCCGGGAAGGACACGTGCTGAATGTGTCCACCTCCAGACCGAGCTCAGATGAAACATGAGCTGGCTGATGATGGCACTCGCAGGAAAGGCAGGCTCTCCGGTGGCCGGGCACACACCGCTTCCGTGGCTGCAGCCCATGCCCAGCGCTTGGTGCTGTGGCCGGAGGATGTCAGTGTCACCGTTGGAAGAGGGGTCCGGTAGGATGACAGCTAACCCTGACAGCCATGCAGGAAGGAAGCTGTAAACTGGCACTGAGTGAGACCCTGACAGACATCAGAGACAGACCGACGCGGACACCCTGCGCTGAACCCTCTCCCCCCGCCAGGAGCTGCTCCACCTGCTGAAGACAGCCTGACCCAGAAGCTGCCGGCTGAAATCCTGTCCCTCGAGCAATGCAAGAAGGTGAACTGAGTCCCCTGTGGGCTGACGGATAAAGGCATCCACAGGCACAGAAGAGACAGAAGCGTGGATTATCCTGGCCTACTGCAGCTCCACAAAATAAATTGTATCTTGCAGACCTGGGTGCAGATGCTGGGGGTTGAGACACACGACTGGGAATCCTACGGCATGCCCGAAAGGATCCCTGGAGGTCAAACAGCAAAGCACATGGTGGAGAAACTTCCCCTCTCTGATCCTTCCTATACTCAGCTTTATTTTCTTGAGACCCTCTCTCGCTGCAGCCCTCCTGCCATGAGCTGCTGCCCCAGCAGCACAGGTCCCACCAGGCAGCTCCTGCAGCCTTGGGGTTACCTTTGGGCCGCACATTGCTTCTCAGCCGTTCAAACTACAAAAGCAAGAGGCTGTGCCTTTCAACCCTGATGTTGAAACAGCCTCGCTACCATGGTGGTTATGATGGGGGCAAGCTTTCCAAAGACGGACAAGGCCTGGAAAGCCCTCCGTTCACAAGCTCTGAGCCCCTGATGGGATAGCTGCCTCTAGTCTGCCAACAAGGGTCAGGCATGAGCACTGCAGCTGATTTTATGAACCACGGGAGCCACACCAGGTCATTAGCGTGGGGAATTGGTGGACATCCAAGCAGCATGCTCCTGCTGCAACAATCATACCGAGACCTGGCCAAAAAAGCAGAGGTAAAAACACTTTCAAAAGAATAAGCAGAGCAGGCACTGCTGCAGCCGTAGGCTTCTCATCTCCACTGACTCTCCGGGTTTTTAAAACCCTCTTCCACTATAGATGGACACCAGCAAACACATCGGTGTCATGGGTCTGTTAAGCAACCTGGACGTAACTAATTACTTCAGTAGCAGGTGCCCTCTCAGGTACTCAGAACAACATGTGCCATGTGAGTAAATCCTCCCAAGTGAGCCCTGCATCTCTGGCAACATGCCACCCTTTGCTCTGAGACCTTCCCTACCTGTGGTGGTTCAAGATCCAAAAGAGAGTTTAACCAGCAGGACTTTTTGCCTCTTCATGTCTCCTCTTCTGAAAGAGAAACCCCGTGAAGAAGGACAAGCAAGACTAGCAGGACTAGGAAGACCATGACAAAAGTATGTGTAACCAACGTGCGTTTTCTTGGAGGACTGTGAGCACTGAGATCATTCAGGCACACCACAGCAGAGTGAGGTAAGGGAATCAGTTCACGCACCACTGCGATACAATCATCGTTGGGGGGAAGTACAACAGCTGTTTAGCCATGTACAGTAGCAGCATGTAACAATTTTATGCTAAGAATGCCTGAATTAATTGGACCTTTGGGGGAATTGAGGAAGGCAGAGTGTAATTACTTGAGCTGGAATTTATCCAGCCTGAAAAAAACAGCTTATTCCTGGAAAAAATTTTATAGGAACTTCTATAACGAAACCCATTGTCCAAAAGCACTCAGAATGCTGGGTTGACATTTCATATTAAAAGCTACCCAGCTCTATAAAGAAATAGGCCAAATTTACTTTTCAATGACAATATAATTTCAAGAGGTTAATCTCATGCAGGCAGGTCTGATCAGTGGAAGATGCAAATCAATATACTCCAATTGACTTTATCAGAGGAACAGAGCTGCATATGCCGATTTATAAATGCTGCAGGTCTGGCTAAGGTATGTTTATTAGTTTGCTTACAACATGAGATGTTATTTAAAATAAGATAAATAAGCATTAATTTTTTCATTCCTTTGGCTACCCTGAAGGCAGCTGTCATGTTGTGGATGCTCAGAAGCCTATTGAGAAGTGACCTAGAGCTAATGTCAGACCATAAGCTACTGAGCAGGCCCACATCTCAATCACTTAGCAAATTTTTCACCAGATGTGGTTGGTTTCTTATTTA
Source organism: Sagittarius serpentarius (assembly GCA_034782735.1). NCBI lineage: Eukaryota > Metazoa > Chordata > Aves > Accipitriformes > Sagittariidae > Sagittarius > Sagittarius serpentarius. The sequence continues at coordinate 11,453,770 of JAVKLA010000074.1, read as the reverse complement.
AATTGAGTCAGTTAAAGAAATATTAAGGTAATGGATGAAGCTAAGCCACTATTAGGCTGAAGGAAGAGTGTCGCACAAAAATTTAACTACTACAAACCGGGTAAGTGAAGCGAGCTCAATTGATCATGCTTTTGTGTTTAGACAAAGAGAAATATGCCCAACTTCAGTCCTGAGACTTTTCTTTCAGCAGCAAGGTCTCTGCAGACGCCTAATCTGAAGCACATGGTGTTTCAGTTATCTAGCTGTCTATGCAAACCTGTGTAAATCATGAGCTGTCTGAGCGCCATATACTGTTTGGCAGCCCATCAGCTGCCTGGCACGGGCAGACAAGACAGGCTGATGCTGATCATCCTAGCAGAAGCCACCTGGGATCTGATGCAGCTTGCGTGGTGCTGACCTACCAGCCCTGAGGTCTTGTTGCCTTGTTCGGAAATGAATTCAATTGCAAAGAGCAATTTAGGGCATGCCCTCACTGGAGGAGGCTTTGCTGTTAGGTAACAAGAGGCCATCTTCCAGGACACAGCGTCCCACATCTAAGACGAGTGAGACATTTTTATTATTAGAAAGCTATGATATATCTTTGCAAACTTTCACTGGGCCTTTTTACACTTGCTCTGTTGAACTGAAACCCTGATATTATTCATACTGATCTTTTTGTGCTAAGCTTTTCACAAGCACAAACCTGACAATTACAAGCTTTATTAAAAAATAAAGAGAATACCAAAATTTTTCTTGCTCATTCGCACACATTCATATACAGACTGGCGTGAGCATGGGACAATCTTTCAGAGATCACGTACCTATGGATTGCTGGAGTTCACAGAAACTTTCGGCTTACATCAATGAGTTACGGTTTTGTATGGTTAATGAAAGTTGGTGTCCTGTTCGTCTGGGATGTACATTTAAGAATTTGATCCAGTTAATGTGCACTTAAGCTTTGATCCAGTAAAAATCTCCCTGAGACATATGGATTGACAAAGCTGATGACACTGTCCCAAAAATGGCTCTGTAGTGACAGTGGGCAGCTGTTACACAACCCAATGCTGAAAGCTGATCTCGTTTCATCTGCAGGCAGCCAGGGAATTGCCTGCCCTCCAAACATTTCAGCAGAAAGAAAGAGGGATCCCAGCCAAAGGAAATGAGAAGGTGATAGGCATAAAAAGAGGAATCAGCTCAAATGCCACAGAGGGTGATGGAATGAGTCTAAACACAGGCACAGCTTTGCTCTCATAAGAGGCTTAGTGCTTTCTTCCCAAAGCTAACTTTCACACAGGGGACCATCTTGGCTCACTCTAAAGAAGACATGAAGTATTTAAAGGCATTTCAGGAATACCAGAACAAATTCAGTGCTAACATGAAGGGGGAAAGAGCTACCAGCAGCAAAATATTTGCTCTGCTAGTGCAGTCATACTGCTGAATTTCATTCCTTTTCCCTCAGTACATTTGAGACATATTCCAGAAATACAAATCTCGGAGGAAGACAATCATCTCAACACCCCTTTCTCCACCAAGTCTGCTAGGAAAGAATAAAAAGAAGTGGAAGTTCAAAGCCAGGTTCTGCAGCACCAGGGTTTGCACGGACTAGAAATGCACGGTTATGATCATGGACATAACTTTAGCTCAGCTCTGTCTAGTACAAGCCATCTTCCAGACTCAGGGCAAAATACATGATGATGAGAGAAATTGCCACAGCACACTCCTCTGACACATGCTACACCAGCTACTGTCTCAGATATTGCCAGTTGTGCAAACAGGCATCATCCAAAGAGGAAGCATAATACATGCCTTTTCCCTCTACCCAAAGAGTAGTGGAAGGGATTTAATTTCTCCTGAAGCTATAATGATCTTGTCCCAAAACCAGGAAGAGTCAGATCCTGGTCTCCTGAGGTTATTACCAAAATGTCCATTAAATTCAATGGGATCAGGACAGGACTTTTGATCACACTGGATGAATCTGTCAAATAAACATTGCTGAGAATTTTTTTATCCAGTCTTTGTCCCGCTGCCAAATTACATGTGCTGGAGCTAGCACCTGGGTAGGAATTGTGGAAAAGACCCTGACAGGACACAGGGTCTGAATGAATGCTAAAACACCATTAGAAACTTGCTTTGCTGAAGACAGCAACCCTGCAACAAGCCATGGGACAATACAGCAGCTGGTGGCTTCCCTTGGGCAGAATAGGGTGGAAGTTAGGACAGGGATTTACAATAGACACCAGTACCCTTACTAGAGAAATAGGACTATACTCTCCAGTTAAAGCCCAAGGGCTACGTGCCTCCTGGTCTGTTTCCAGCACGTTTAACAGGAGACCACACTGTCCCTGAGACAGCCTTGCCCCTGAAGGGAGCCAGCGGTACAGAACAAAACTGAATTCAACTCTACGGGACCTGGAGGCAAGAGAGTACCTAGCAATCAAAGATGCATATTTGGGGAGAGTCTGAAAATGACAAAGCTGCATAATTAGGTACAATGCACTGTTCAGTGTTTCTGCTGGGGCTGAGCAAGTCTGTGCAGAGAAATACATAGCACAGCGCGTTGTGGTCACTTGCAGTTTAGACCTAGCTCACCCACAAGACCTTGCCTAGACTCGTGGTCCCGCGAGGATTTTCTGCTCTGGAAAATCAGTGGCAGACATCAGGTCAGCTTCAGAGGCCAGACAGACTCCCACACCGTGACGTGCCCAAGTACCCTATCCGCTAACACACCAAAGCACAAAGGACATGTGAGTTTGCAACGCGGGGGGGTCTTAGGCACACAGCATCCTTAGAAACCACCCAATATTCTTGTAAACAGGTATTTAAAGTTGAGAAAAGAAAACCAACCAGCTGATGGTTTTGAAGGGAGTAAAAATTGCAGGTGTGCCAGGCGCACCCAGCAGTTGACACGAGTGCCCCGGTAGACAAATTGACTTCTCTGGCAGGCCAAGCTCAGCCGAGGGAGGAGCACACCAGGTAGGAGTTAGCACGCCAGCGCCAGTGACCTCAGGAGGCCACGATGAAATGCTCAGAGGATTGGCCAGAAGAGGGTAACAGTGCAAATTGCATCAGTGTGTCACAGGCCACTTAGATAAAGCTACTTCTCAGAAAAAAAGGTCTAGAAGCCTCCGCTTAATAGGGTCCTCGGAGGCTTTCAGCAGAGAGCGCAGGGACAGCTAGCTCCTCAGCAGGAAGAAATTGAAGCTGGTAGCGCTGAGCCGGTTTACACCTGCGAGGAGTCTGGCCTCGTGAGTTGAGAGCACATTTTGTCACAGCTATGGCAGAAGCAGCTGCTGGGGAGAAGCGTGCAGTGTGCATTTCAGAAGCAATTGTGTTCAACCCTTGCTGCCTCCCGGCTGTCAGCACTCAGCTTCAACAGAGCTCCTGGGCACCGCAGCTACCCTATGCTCCGTGATGCCTTCAGACTCAGAAGTGGGTCACCAGCATCCCAGCGTCCAGCCGGGGAGGAAATCGTCAACAGCTTTAAGGATTAGGAGGGGAGGGCAGATAGCTACAGCAAGCAAAATCACCTCTGATATTCGCTGTAGCTGCCTGCATCCCAAAAGGGTCACAGAGGACTGGGAAGGAAAAGCTTCCACACTGCCAGCCTGCAGCAGGGGATAAAGACTGTAATGCCTGTGGCTTTGTGGAGCCTCCGCAGCATAGCTCTGTTGCCACGAAACAGGGGAAATGTTCCCACTTCTGCTCACATAGAATTGCTGGGCAGGGGGGAGTAAGGCAAAAATTCCGCACAATCAGGTGCTGAGAAATGCAAACTGATAATCCCACTAATGGTTTTGAGTTTTCACTTCCTATGAATTAACCTAGACAAGAATCTAGGGATTCTATTTTGGGACAGTGTTTTAGGAAGAAAAGCTTGAAAACCCTCCCCTTCATCAACAAAGATGATCTGTATGCCTCTGAGCAGGTGGCTCTGAGCAGATGACTTGTAGGGAGGCATCCCTAGCTTTAGCAATTTCTCAAACAAAATTGTTCTGTATGCAAATCCACAACAAGATTTCAACCAAATGTGGAAGAAAAATGCATCTCTGAGGCTTTAACCTAAGTTTCTACCCGTGTTTGAAAACAGGGAACTGGCTAGTATCCCCACAGAGGAAAAAGAAAAGATACTAGATGCTCAGACATTAATTTCAAAGAGACCTTCTCAATTAATTCTAGCGCTAAAAGAAGTGCCTGATCTCAGCTGCGTGGAGAACTGTACCCTGCTGAAAACCACACAGAGAATGTCGTTGCTGCTGCCAGTGCCACCCTATTCCCCCAGGAAAACCTTCCAGCTCACGTTCTTCACTCTCCTCTCCTGTCCGAAGCCCCAGCTGCATTCCCAAGCTGTGCAACCCCTTGCTACATAAGGTCCAATCAGCCGTCTTTACTGTCATCCACTCACTCTTGATCTGAGGTCAAACTTAGATATTTCATCCTTACAACTATACTTTGTAAACATGAGGCAGTGCAGAGGCAGTAAAGGAAGGTAAAATCCTCCTGCACGTGTTTTTCTGTAGGGACAGATCCTGGAGTGGAGATAACCAGGTTGATTATGGGTTCACTGTCAACCCGTGTCCCTACTCTGGTCCAGACTACATCTGAGACTCCTGCAGCATCCTAAAGACAAACTGTGTTTGTGCAGTTGTTGGGCAGGGTCAAACTTAACATTTGAAAGCCAATGTGGAAAGGAAGGACAGTCCTGCCTGCCATTTGAGGGATGTAGGGCCCTTCTCTGATTCTCTTAGGGTTTGTGGGGGATCCTGTGAAAGCCCTGGAGTTGCACATGCGTCAGTGTTTCCCTTGGTCACAGATGCAGGGATTATACGGGTAGCATGAGGTTTGGTTCCTCATCCTCCACTGAAATGCCAAAAGAGATGACACTGATAACGGGGTGCACTTAGCACTCATGGTGCTTGGTCTGCAAGCACCTCAAATGACTCTGCTGGGTAACTGAGGTAGGAGGGTGTCAGGACATTAACCTGCTCCTAAGAACCAGCACTTACAAGGCCACCTTCAGTTTTCAAAGCCTCTGGACTTGGGCTAAGGTTACGTCTGAGAACAAACGACATGACACAAAAAATCAGAAGGGAGCAAGTGTTTTGCCTTGATAAAATTAGAGCACTCTTCAGCAAAATTGTCTGGGCTTTTTGGTGGCTGGGAACTCAAAATGTCTCTTTAAGTTCCTGCTATCTGCCCCATAAATTAATCTAACGAGTTGCCTATGAAATAAACCATTAAAAAAGCCTTTGTTAATTTGTACCAAAGTAAATGGTTATCTAAAATAGACACCATAGGGAGGTTCTTAATTAGTCTGTTGTCAGCTGGGACTGGAAATGCTTGTGGCAGCACAAGGCTAATTAATTACTCATCTTGCCACATTGCAGCTTCCTTTCAAAGCACAAGGTACTTCTCAGCATACACCGATGGCTAGTTGCTCCTTTTCAAAGACCGTGAGAGCAGCAGGTGAGGGTCCTGGACTGACTGGCGCTCACTCTCCCTAGGCAGGTGGGCTGAGGGGGTGTCCAAGACGAATGTCTGTGTCTGGGACGAGCTGCCTGTCGAGACGAGGCGTCTCTGCTGCCCACATCCCGCTGCTTCTACTGAAGGTTCTTTCCTGAATGGAAAACTAAAACGAGTCCTGGGAAGTGAGCATTTGGGATCGACTGAAGCCCAAGAATGTGCCTACCTAAGGGCCCTTACGCTGGGTCAGAGCGACACTGCACCAGCTGCGCCTGTCTGCTTGCGGTGTGGCAGTCGGGGAAGCGGGGAGCTCACTGGCTCCTCTTAGCAGCATCTTCACCTGCAGGTCTCAGGGCTGGACCTCTGATAGCTGTCCTGCTCTAACAGGGCTTCTGGGAGTGGGAACGTGAAAGCCCAGCTGAAGAGATAGTGCGCACACATGTGGTACACGGGGGACCCAAAATCCAGCCACGGTGCAGAGAAGGCCAGCCCTTTGCAGGAAGGAGAAAAAAGCCTGTTACAAAACTTCTGTTACCGTGCCTTCCTTCTACCACGCCAGTGAAAGATGTGTTCTTTGGCGGAAGTGAATTAAAAAAATTTGCACACATGCATTGCACAAGTACCTCGCAGCAACCTCCAGAGCAAGAAAGGAGCCTGCCACATGGCCCAAGCACTTTCTTCGCAGGCTGGAGATCCCTCGATGGAGGACATAGGGCCTCACACCTGATGATGGATGTGGAGATGGGGCCTCACCAGCCGGTGGCTTGTGATGGGCTGGGAATGGCCAGCAGTAGTAAACGCACAGGGTAAATACTCACTGGTGCTCTCTAAACTCAGCAGCAAGGTTAAGCCCATCTGTAGGGAACAGTAAGCAACATCCTTGTCCGAAGGGAGCTGCCCCAGGTGGTCCGGCCTGCCTCCACACCAGGCGGAGGGCAGGGGAGGGGAGAGTGGGCGGGGGGCCAGGTCTGGTCATTTTGAGCCTGTGTTCAGAAGCTTGGTTTGCACCAGCCCCTCTCTCCTGGGGGCTGGCTGGAGACCTTCCTGTGCTCTGCTCCTCCTCCACAACATATGTGGCTGTTTTTACAGCGTCTTTCCCTGTTTCTTGAGACACAGGTCTGTTCTACAGAAAGGGAATGAAACAGCAGTGTGTTTACACCCACACTTGCAATCAGGAGCCATTTCATACCCCCTGATATTAGCATCCAAGGTTTTTACCAGCTCTAAGTGTTGCAATCAGTCCAAGCATACAGCAACAAAACCTTTAACACACCCCCCTGCACTGAATGCCTTTGAAATACAAGAACACCCTATTACACTGGAAGGTGTGTAACACTGGCAAAGTCCTCCCCCACCACCGTCCTTCACCCTTTGTGGTTATAGATCTCCTCATCTAGTAAACACTATAATGTACTTTATGCCTAAAGCACTCACACAGCTGTGCTCCCAGCACAATGAACACATAACTCTACCTTTAAATACTGCTGCCTGACACAGGGCAGCGCCGTGACTGGCTCGTGGTTGTCATCATCTTGCCATCTGTGATGGCTTAGTTAGTTAGTGGATACTGGGGTGTAGCTTCAGAAAAAGGCAGTGAGTCCACTGAAAGGAAATACTAATATCTGTGAAGCTGCCCCCACAACTGCCCAATTAGTCGGTAGGGCACTAAGGTCAATCAGGTACACACTCAACCGCTATTGAGGCAACGAGGGCTCTTACGAGTCATGCATGTGCAAGTCAGCTCTTGATTTTCAGACAGCCGATGGCATGCAAGAGCCACAGTGATGCACAGGCATTTTACTTTCGACAACAGAACCTCTCCTGATTTTTCCCCACTCCATCACAGAGACCTTATGGCTACTACCCCTTCCCACCCCTTTGGTGCATTGTCCACGGAGGAAAACAGCAACATCTTCCTAACAACCATTTCGTCCCCTCCTTCCCCCAAAACTCCTTACGGTTGGTACCTGTGGGTACAAACTCGAACAGCATTTCTTCTGCAGGCAGTCTTCAGCAGCTCACAGTGTGGGAGGGAAGCCTGGACAGACTTATTTCACTCCCTGACCTCAGTCTCTGGGGTACCTGAAGGCCAAACACAAGAAGCGGAATTGCACAGCATGGACACGCTGTTAGTTTGATCCCCGGCTGCCCTGGCTGCTGGCTCTGGGTATCATTTGCTGGGACAGCAGAGCTGGTAGATAACCTGTCTCGTAGAACATCACTCTTCCCTGGGACTTCAGAGAAGGCCTGAAAGCTCTTCACAGCGGTCACCACCAGCAGCTAGCTGGGCTGAGGCGAGACGTGTCCTCTGAGGAGCCTCTGTGGCCCGGCAGCTGATGGAGGGCATTTCTGGAGGAAACCCCTCTGAGACCCATGGCTGGCGGGGCTGCAGCGGGTGAGGTGGCAGGTATCCCCCAAAGGCAGCAGGAAGGGGAGCTGCTAGGGAAGCGCCCGGGAGCTGGGAACTCACCACGGGACGGCAGCAAGCAGCTCTAGTGCCTCCAGCCATGTGATGGCAGATGGTCCCAGTGGAGCAGACGGGAGAGGGAAGCTGTCAGCATTTGACGGGGATCAGACAGGCTGCCTCCTCAAAAAAACAGATTTCATGTTATTCAGGGACACCGCTGCCCCATGCCTTGTGTCACATTGCACTCCTCCCCCCAGAGAACTCCGGGTGCACTAAGCAGATTTCATCCTCTTCAAAAAGAGCTGCTTGCATCCCCTTCTCCAGTAAAACATGCCTTGCCTGCCTTCTCCATCCAGTGCCCCTGCACACAGCGATGAGGGGCTGCTCAGCCCATGCATGTGCACACACCCACATTCATCCGTCATTTTCTCTGCCATTACAGAATCACAGAGTGGCGCATGTTGGAAGGGACCTCTGGAGGCCATACGGTCCAACTCCTCTGCTCAGGCAGGGTCACCTACAGCACTTTGCCCAAGACCATATCCAGGCAGCTTTTGAAGATCTCCAAAGATGGAGATGCCACCACCTCTCTGGGCAACCTGTGCTAGTGCTTGGTCACCCTGACAGTGAAAAAATTTTTCCCAAGGTTCAGAGGAACCCTCCTGTGTTTCAGTTTGTGCCCACTGCCTCTGGTCCTGTCACTGGGTGCCACCAGAAAGAGCTTTGCTCTGTCCTCTTTGCATCCTCCCTGCAGGTGTTTATATACATTTATGTGATCCCCCTGAGACTTCTCTTCAGGCTGAACAGTCCCAGGTCTCTCAGCCTTTCCTCCCAAGACAGGTACTCTCGTTCCTGAATCATCTTAATGACCCTTCAGTGGACTCCCTCCAGTATGTCCGTGTCTCTACTGTACTGAGGAGCCCAGAACTGGACACAATACTCCGAGTGTGGCTTCACCAGCTCCGAGTAGAGGGGAAGGATCACCTCCCTCAGCTGGCTGGCAACACTCCTCCTAATGCAGGCCAGGACACCGCTCACTTTCTTTGCCACAAGGGCACGCTGCTGCCTCACATTGAACTTGGTGTCCAGCATGACCCCGAGGTCCTATTCTGCCAAGCTACTTTCCAGCTGTGCAGCCCCCAGCATATATATTGGTGTCTGGGGTTGTTCCTCCCCGGATGCAGGGCTTTGCACTTCCCCTTGCTGAATTTTGTCAGGCTCCTGTCAGCCCATTTCTCCAGCCTGTCGAGGTGCTTCTGGATGGCAGCACGACCCTCTGTTATCAGCCACTCCTCCCAGTTTTGCATCGTCTGCAAAATTCCTGAGGGTGTGCTCTGCTTCATCATCCAGATCATTAATGAAGAAGTTGAAGGACTCAGTATTGACCCCTGGGGTACCCTGCTAGTCACTAGCATCCAACTAGATGTGGTGCCACTGGTCACCACCCTTTGGGTCTGCCCATTCAGCCAGTTTTCAATCCACCTCACTGTCTGCTCAATCAACTCACACATCAACAGCTTATCTATGAGGACTGTATGGGAGACAGTGTCAATGGCCTTACTGAAGTCCAGGTAGACAATATCCACGGCTCTCCCCTCGTTTACCACACCAGTCATTTCATTGCAGAAGGTTATCAGGTTGGTCAAGCATGACTTCCCCTTCATGAATCCATGCTGACTGCTCCTGATAATTTTCTTGTCATTCATATGCCTGGAAATGGTTTCCAGGACTAGCCGCTACATTTTGGCAAAGATGCAGATGTGGCAGAAAATAATCAGAGGCTATGCAATCAGGACTGTTATGACAAAGATTTCATTGTTTCTTTCACATCCACAGCATGGGATGATTTTTTAACATGAGATATTTGCATTGTTTAAATGAGCTATAGACTAGGGGTTTGATGATATCCATCCCCATTTTCATTTGCTGCAAGTTTAGTCCGCTTGGGAAGTTCCAGTCTTCCAGAGCCTGCAGGTGACATGAATTACTGGTACTCTTTTGATCAGTTCCCTTAGTTTTTTTACTAGTTTTTCCTAAAGAGACAGGAAAGGTGTCAGCAAGCTTCTCGGAGAGAATTAGTCATTTCAAGTGCCCTAATATGTGGTCATTTCCACATGATTATGCTTAAAATTGTTTTAAAGGTATTTCAGCACATCCAAAATCATTAGCTTGTTCTGTAGATTTAGGTCAAGACAACCTGACACGCGTTATTCTCCCTCCTTCTCCCTCCACAAACAAGAGACTCCAATCAGAGACCCTTTTTAAAAAGTGTGGGCTTCAGTTTGCTGTGTTCTTTGGGACAAAGCAAGATACCTATTATTCACCATTTTGCATAACACACAGTACTTGTGGGTGACTCCCCTGAGATTATTGCATCTTTTGTCTGAGTACTCCTAGATAGAAGAAATAAAGTATATTCCCCAAAGTATATTCCCCAAAGGGAAAAATCACACTAGGCAGAATGATGCAGACAGTCAAAGTTGCCATTGAATTATATGGCCGGGGTTTTGCTCCTATGGTGCAAATTTACTGTCTGATGCTGTGACTCATACAACAACCTGTGCCTCTTCCACAGCAACCCTGCTGAAGTCCTCAAGGTCACCTCAAGACTGATGCATGACTCATTACCAGGGTTTCTGAATCCCGCTCCTGGTGTGATGGCAAAGCACAAGCCCCTCAGGCAACTGCTACTTCCCTTGTGCCGCTTGTTTCTTGATCGGACTCTCTCATCAGCAGAGTCCTTCCACGTCTGACCTACGGCCAATTGACCAGCAAGCAGCAGTCAAGCACAAATGATTGCCTGGAAAGATCAAGACCCCGGGGCATTAGTCAACAGACAGAGACCAAAAATCCTCCCTGGGGTGAGCTTCTTATGCTTGAGGACATGAAGAGACAGACAACTGCTTGGGGCTTTGAGAACAGTTAGGAGGGATGGAAGAGCCATAGGGCCTGGCTAGACAGTCTCCCTAAGAAATATAAATAAGGTAATTTTGGTATTTGGAGTTGGGTGAAAGACAAGCTTTTTGAAATGGGGAAAAAACCCAGATCTGTAAATGGAGGCATATAAGGATCACAGCACACACTGGCACAGCACGAAGAAATTAGCAAGGGTTTCCTTTTGTGGATATGGCCAAGAAAACACAATGTTAAAGAAGGCTTGGAGATGGATGTGGCATTCAGCACCCACCTTCAGCAAGGAGTACTTGCTGTAGATAGCAAACTGGAAGGACTTTGTGAAGCAGCTCATGAACAGGTTTGAAGTGCCAGTGACCTCAGCAGAATGACGTAGTCTCCTCAAGCTAATGAGGTGGCTCAAATGTGTGCACAAGAGCATTGCTGTAAAAGCTTGAAACTTGAGCATCCCAATCCACACAGAACTTGTCAGCAAAACAAGTCAAGTCCTGTGTTTCATATCCAAATTATGGGTAGGACTTACATGATCTTTGACTCAAAAGTAGTCAAGTTGTGTCAAGTTTTAGCATTGCCATAGAGCTTGGAAGGGGGAAAGGAGAGTCTAATTTTGCCTGTGATGTTACTAAGGACTTGTGCAGTCTTTGTATGGTATGGCTGAGACGCTATAGATAGGCCAGCTGTCAGTTGCAATGTATTAATTTGAAACTCCACCTCCCAGATCTATCTCCCTTTAGGATGCTAAAAAATATGCTACACACACTTTTCCGTGGGTTTTACTGTACTGCCTGGTCAGAGAAAGGCTTTGCTTTTACACAAAGCCACTGACTGAAGCAGACAATCAGATCTGCAAAACAAAGTTCAGAGAAGGGTTTAAGAAAGAAGTGCCAGGAAAATTTATCTAAGTGTCACTCAGTGGGTACCCTTTTTTCACCACATCCATCTTGGTCCATTCTTTTCTGATCTGTACCAACAAACCTACATAAAAACAGAAATGATGTAGCAGGTTTGAAGTTGTTTATCTAGATAGTTGCTTTGTTTGCTCCATGGTAATTAAGAAAGGTCAAAGAAAGCATACTCCCCCTGATGAACATGACTGGCAAATTGGTAACAACAGACAAGGAGAAGGTTGAGGTAATGTCTTTGTGTCCGTCTTCAATGGTAACCTCTCTTCCCACACCTCTCAAGAGGCTGGTCTGCAAGAGGGGACTGGGTTAGCAAAGGCCCCCCCACTGTAGGAGAAGTTCAGGTTCGAGACCACCTGAGGAACCTGAATAAACACGAGTCTATGGGACCTGACGAGATGCACCCCGGAGTCCTGAGGGAATTGGCTGATGTAGTTGCCAGGCCACTCTCCATGATATTTGAAAACTCATGGCAGTCAGGTGAAGCCTCTGGAGACTGGAAAAAGGGAAGCATTGCACCCATTTTTAAAAAGGGTAGAAAGGA
>JAVKLA010000074.1:11356492-11372384 GCA_034782735.1 Sagittarius serpentarius | reverse complement strand
CCCCGAGACCGGCGTGCCTAGTGCCTGCAACGTGGCTGCCGCGGGCTCTCCAGAACGGGCTTCCCCCCTTTGCCGCCCTGATGACCTCCTCACCAGGGCAGCACTTGCCTTTCTGGGGAGTTTTCAGCTGTCAGGCAGCCTTGCCTGCAGCTGTCCTCCATCCAGCCCTCCTTTTCCACCCTTATCTGCGGAGTCCCGGCAGCTGCTCCTGCCTCTTCCCTACCTACCACGTACAGCAGAGAAGCGCTAATTGCCTCAGTTTATAAAGGGCTGGATGAGCTGCAGAGAAGAAAAAAGAATAACAAAGTAAACCCAGGCATTGCGGATGCTCAGTTCTCGCCAGCTTTTGCTTCTGTTGAAGACTGGTGACATGCCCAAGGTTGCCAGACCTGTGCTCGCTGGGGAAACTGCCAGACCATCCCCGCCAGCCAAAGCTGTTCACTGTTCAAGGTCTGAGTAGGGGTCGAGGCTAGCTGCAGAAACCCTGGACCTGACTTGATTTCCTCAGGTTTTTTGGTGCTTTGTAATGTAATTCACAGTATGAGAAGTCGGTCTGTGCTCAGATTAGGTAGTGCCGCATGTGGCCGTATCTGATAGAAAAGTGAAAAACACATCTTTGTTTTCTTTGTTTGCTTTCTCTCTTGAAAGACAAGCTGATAGAGTTTACATGAGCCAAATGCATACTAGTTATTATCATGCAGTAAAATTTCCTCATATAAAAAATTTCTGGTGTGGTCTAACTTGCAAGAGCTTTCTCAGAAAAAAAAACAAAGGCCACAGGTTCAGAAGTCCTCTTTTTCCTGGAATTTCTGGAGTGTTAGCAGCTGTGGCAGTTCCAGTAGACTAAACCAAGTAGGAAAAAATACTAAATCAGGAACATGCACTTCATGGGAGACAAATACAGGTCCAGTACCAAAAATACAGTAACTTATCCCAGATGGCGTTGCTTAACTGAAGTAATGCGACATGACAAAAACATCAGTGTCTTCTATCCAGTTCCTTTATAAACACATTTTTTTACTAGCACACCCATTAGAGTCCTTTGGCGCTTCATTTTCTGGCCTTTTTCCAGAGAAGTGTCCCAAAGAAGAGAAAGAATTGCTCAGTAAAGCAAGGATCTCAATGACAATTCTTAAACCTCCCTGGCTGTGCCATGCTTCGATGTCCCACAGCTGTCCTGTGGGTGAGCCAGGCTGCTATGGGGACATTGTTTCCCTAGACTAGGGCTGGTGTTTTGCCGTGTTGGTGCTGAGAGGACAAATGACTAAGCTGGGTTTCACGTATGCCTTACCACCCTGAAGTGGTGTAAATATATTGCTCTGGGAAACTCAGAAAAATGTTATTAAAATGAGTGGTCTTTAATTAGCAGCAGTGATCTGTCTGACACTTTACTAGTCAGTAACAGTGATAGATCAGGATTGTTAAATACAACAGCCATCTAACTGTCTTTAGGTGCTTCTACTTGCTGTCATTTCTGTTCCAGAGTAAATTTTACATTCTCAAGGCAGGGCTGTCGGCTGTCGTACAGGATGAAGACGATCAGTACATATGGTAAATCAGAGTTTCACAGCTGTGCAGAGCTACTGGGAGTCTGTAAATCATGGCTGCATGTCCCCTGCTGATTGTGTGATACAAGTAAAACTCACAGAAGGCAACTGCATGAAGGTCCTGGGGGGCAACATGAAACTGCACAGCTTTTCTAGCAACTGGAGAATACTTAACTAGACCTAAGTTTAATACTGTGTTCTGAATGTGCAATCTTCACATTCTCATATTCTGTGTTTCAATACTATATAGATAATATACTTTTAAACTCATAGGAATTTCTAAGTTATACTCTGATTGATGTGTGCACTGGAAAGTATGGATTAATGGTTAGAGAAGTGCTAAGAAAACAGTCTTTTCCTTGTTTGCTGGTAGCTGGTATAAAGTCCCTATACATCTTTCCGAGAAGCAGAAGATCAAAGAAGCGAAGAGAGCTAAGCAGCTATGGTAGCACAGCTGCCATATTTACATTTCTGTTAGCCATCCGCACAACAAATTGTTTATGACTTTACAGTCCTTCAGCATTGCTTGAATTTTATTATAAAACAGTCTTGGTTGTTACATAACTTCAGAGATATGACTCACATGAGTAATGATTAAGTACAGAAGCGCATAGTGCTCTTTGTATTGCACTTTTAAGATTAATCCCAGGAGAAAAAAGTTAAGAAATTTTCTATGCTAGATTAAAGCAAAGATTTCATTGTCTGTTTTATAACCTGTTTTCTCTTTTGCGAAACTCTGATCACTGGAGATGTAAGAATGTAAAATATACAGAACTGCATGCTGCATAAGATTATGCATACCTTACTAGGCTCCTCCTTGCAAGTCAGCTAATACGCCTGGAGTATAGAGACCCTGCTGTCTGCCTGACTGGTGGAAAGAGAAGGAAACTCTGTTGAGAAATAGATCATTTCTGTATCTTAAGAGATGCTGTTGGGATAAAGCAAAACAGTTCTAAGTGTGAATAAACTTTGTACAAAAGATCTCATTGCACCATTTGGTGGAATTAAGTATGTGACGATAGCTTCCTATGATGTAATTTGTAAACATGTGAATTTCAGCTAAATTTAGTTTGTGATTTCTCACTTTCAAAAATGTGAAAATCAGTACTGGACAAAATATTCCAGAAATCTTGCAGTGGAACACTTTAAAATGCCTTTGTTAGATAGATACTGACCCACAGCTGCAGCCCAGAAAGGAATTACAGCTGGTCATCTGTCCTTGTGCCCTATTTAAGGGTAAAAGGTATTCCAGTTTTCTTGACTCTAGGCCTATGTGGGTCAAGTTAACTGTGTCAGTTCATTTCATATGGGATGGTAGGTAGCTGTTAGATAATGGCAGCTTTCAGTTCCTGCTGAGCTAGGCTGGATGTACCCTGCCGCCCTAGAAATCACACGGCAAAAGCAACTCAATTTAAAATGCTGCTTTGAATCTGTTCAAAAAACTTTTTCAGAAAGTTAAGGTTTCATGTACAGTTGCCCTGTTAATTATGTCTAGAAAATGTTTGCCCTCCCTACATGCATTACACTTGCATGTGTCCATGCAGATGTGTATTTCAACAGTTGTTTGATTTATACATCCAAGTGTAGTTTAAAAACAAACAAACAAAATTCCTCAATATAATGAGTTTCTTGGGTGTGAGCAGCTTGACAATTTTGTCACACTAAACAGCGGGTTAGTGTTGATACTATGAGCTTCTACAGGCAGAACTATTTTAGTGTTGATACTATGAGCTTCTACAGGCAGAACTATTATGGACATCAAAGGGAAGTCATACATGGTCATGTGTTTTATATGTATGCATGCAATTTTGTATGTGCATCCTCTTTCCTTCTGCAGTAGGCCCATTGTTTGCTCTTCCTTTTCCTACCCTTTTCCAGGAAGGGCAGGAGAGAAGAAATGTCTTGAACTGATAGGCATGTGGAACGTGCCATGAGTCATGTGCCTTTGAAGGGTGTCTGAAGCAGCAGACATGAGTAAAAGAAGAAAAGTCCTTGATTTTCTCTTGGGTGGTGAGTTGAGCACTTTGGGAAAAAAATAGATATACACAGTTCTGGTGAGCCTTGCACTGAATAGCAGCTACAAGAAATTCTGAATACACAGATTTGTGGTTTATTTTGAAAGAGGGACTAGAGCGCTCAAAGGTGTTCTTTACAGATGTGTGAGTGTTATAAAACTAGTATAGCAAGTTATTTGAATAGTGCTTAACCAATTTCTGCATCTTACACATCATCTGAATTCTGTTTCTTTACACGATCTGCCAGCCTTGGAAACTCTCAGATTTTTATTTTGAATTTTAATATGCAGTCAGGTTTTTTATTTCATCATGTTAGTATGTTTGACTGAACCACGTAACTTTCATTGAAATGTATGGCACAGTGCTTGGCAGAGATAACTCTGACATTGCAAGTCTCACCAAATTGCCAGCATGTTGCCTTTCCTGTTGAGTTGCATTGAAGATGACAAGAGTGACTCTGAGGATAGATTTGTTTTTCTCCTATGTGCCCATGGCTTGCAGGAAACACGGGCTGCAAAGTATCTGGTTTCCAAGAGACAGTTGGGGTGAAGAAACACAGCCAGAAAGATGAGAAAGGCCAGGGGGTGGGCTGGGGTCCACACAAGGTTTTTGCTAGACTACTTACTGCAGCATAGTTTCAGCTCTCCCTGCCCTCAGATCTGGCCACCATTCAATTTAGAAAAGTGAGGAGCTGCTTGTTTCTGGCTAGTTGTGTGATGCCCTCATTATCTGCACCTGACTTAGCACCACGCAGCTATGCCCCATTGGGAAGATGTCTTGAGAAAGTATCGGCCCTCTGAGCTGTTCCCTTGAGTCTCCCCTCTGCACCTCCAGACGGGCTGTCACTTTCCCAGAGAGCAGAGGGCACTGACTGCCTACATTGTGACTCTATCTAACCAAGGCAGTACTTCCATACAGTATGTTAACTTGTTTCCAGGAAAAAGGGACTGGATTTCAGAAGGATTCAGTTTGGAGTTAGGGCATGGAGGGGACAAAAGACGGGTTGAAGCAAGGCTGTGTGCCACTGAGAGTCCTGGCACAGAGTCATCGCTGTCACGTCACTGAGTCCAGTTCCCTGCTGTCCTAACAATTTCTGTGAAAACAGGTTTCCTTTGGTGACTTTTTTTAAGCATGTAAAGCTTTCTTCTCCAGTTTAGTTTGTCTGCTGCCTCACTTATTGCTAATCGCACATTCAGTACTTGTTTCATGCTGAGCTCCTGAAACTGCCATGGTTTTCTAAACAGCAGCCTTCTGAATCATGGCCTTACAAGCTTCAGTAATAAAGAAAAGTTTCAAATAGTGAACAAGGAGGACCTGCCTTGATCATAAAATGAGCCACAGAAGCAACCCATGCATTACAAAATTAGCAGTATTTCTGGACATCTGTATTAAAGAAGTTACCACCTTTAAAAAACAGCCATGAGAAACTTGTACAATGTTGGCTGAAAAATACAAGGTCTCAGGTTTGCTTGCTTAAATTTACAGTCTTAAGGGAAAACAAACAAACAACCTTTACTAAGTTCTTACTTATGGATTACCTAAGTCCCAAAGTAGGTCCCTGAGGCCTAAAAGGATACATCACAGGATTTAATTTTAATGGAGATTTTTATTTGCTTTTGATTTTCAGTAAGAGTCTAGATAACATAAAGCAAAGCTATGGTTTTCTGTAACAAGAGTCAGAGCTAAGGGAATGGCAAAGGGAAAAAAAAAAAAGGAATACAAACCAAAACCTTGTTTTGCTCTTAGCAACAATTGTGTGCGCTCCTCATGAATTTAGGGTACAATTTCTGGACCTCTAAAGCACAAAGAGTTTTGCCACAAGAGCACAACTGATTCTTTCTGTGTTGGTAATTGCTGGGACTATAACTGGAAACATATCTCAAAGTTAAGAGATTTCTCAGAAAAAAGCTTAACTTGCATGAATAACAAAGACATCAGAGCTCATGGCATCTGTTTAATCACTTGCTTTATGGAGAAGTGTAAATGCTCCAGTAAGATTATAGGTTGTCTATTAAATTCCGGTGTGCAACAGCTCTCCATTCGGTTAATCCTTGCAAATTTACCTCAGGAACTGGTATTTTAGCTTTAATGGCCACATCTTGAGGCAGCAGTAAGACATCTTCCCTTGAAAACACTGATTTCTAGAATCCTTGTGTTGACCCACATCTTTCTAACAAAAAAAAATCCCTTTCAGAGCTTTTACAACAAATACACAAGCATAGAAGACAAAGCTGTATTTGAATGTTTGAATCTAAGAAACAAAATCCTACATTTGTAATTATCACATGCACTCAAGCCACCAAGCACATCCTGTTAAAGCCTAGTTTTCTCAGCCCAATTTGTGTTTCTTTTCCCTTCTAAGCTGAAGAATTTCTGTGCCTGTCAGTGTTGTGTCACTTTGAATTCATTGCAAAACTCATCCTGAGGAAGAAGGTACGAAAACTGCATAGGTGCCTGCTCAATCAGTCAATGAGGTAATAGTTCTCGAACTTTCTCTGCAGGACGCTGGAGGCCTTAGTAAAGGCTAGGGTGAGCACGAGCTGAGGCTCCTTCTCACCTATGAAGACTGAAATGCAGCATTTATTGAGAGACATGCTATGGTGTCATAGTCACTTGGCCCCCAGAACTGCAGGGTGTGACTTTGGGAATTGGAAAGTTTTCTAGCAGTGCTCTTTCCGTACCCAAGTGAAGATACCATTGTTCTTCTAGTGCAGCTCTGTCGGCCCCGTCTCCCTACAGAAGTGAAAACAGCACATCAGTTAAACTATTTCATTAAGCACCTGCTTAAACTAGCACAATTAGGTTCTCCTGGGTGTAAAAGGAGTGAGAGATAGAAGCTGAACTAGCATCTGAGTTTAAAGAGTGTATAAGGATATTGTGATCAGAATAGACCTTTGGGTGCTTAATTTAAAACTACAAGGCTTTTAACTGCCTGGGCTAACAAAGACACTGGAGGCCACTGTCATGATTTAAGCCGTCAGGCAGCTAAACACCACACAGCTGCTCACTCACTCCCCTCCAACCCCTAGTGGGATGAGGGAAAAAGTTGGGGAAAAAAAAGTAAAATCTGTGGGTTAGTATAAAGACAGTTAATAGGACAGAAAAGGAAGGGAAAAATAATAATTATGAAGAAAGAATTAGAATAAACAAAACAAGTGATGCACAGTGCAGTTGCTCACAACCTGCCAACCAATGTCCTGCCAGTTCCTGAGCTGCAGCCCCCTGCCAGCTTTCCCCCTAGTTTATATACTAAGCATAATGTCATATGGTATGGAATATTGCTTTGGCCAGTTGAGGTCAGCTGTCCCAGCTGTGTCTCCTCCCAGTTCTTGTACCCCCCCGAGCCTGTTCACTGGTGGGGTGGGGTGAGAAGCTG
This sequence comes from Sagittarius serpentarius, assembly GCA_034782735.1. Classification (NCBI taxonomy): domain Eukaryota; kingdom Metazoa; phylum Chordata; class Aves; order Accipitriformes; family Sagittariidae; genus Sagittarius; species Sagittarius serpentarius. The sequence continues at coordinate 11,365,446 of JAVKLA010000074.1, read as the reverse complement.
AAAAGTCTTTGACTTAGTGTAAACACTACTTAGCAACAACTAAAACATCAGTGTGTTATCAACATTATTCTCATCCTAAATCCAAAACACAGCACTATACCAGCTACTAGGAAGAAAATTATCTCTATCCCAGCCAAAACCAGGGCAATGTCCACCCCTTATGCTATACCATTTACATCAAGCCCAGGGCCCACACTTTCCAATACATCCCTTCCTGTCTTTTGATATATACACAGAGATATCATTCCCTTAGTCTACGTGCCATCCCTCTAAAATGTCTGTTGAGTTCATTTAGTCCATGATTCTGGGCTCCATCTGTCATAACAGTCCTTCAGAGCAGAAGAGATGGTCTGTGGTGTTGGATTGTTGCATGCTGAAGCCAATTCTGGTTCTATCATCACTACACTTGCCCAGTTTCATCAAAATTTATTCTTCATTAACAAGTAATTTTTATTGTAATACCATTGATATGGCATATAGCAACCATAGTAGTTATGACATACAGTATTATGTAGCAATCAACATCATAGAGTTTAATTCATTGGCTATTCTCACCTAAAATCAAATCCCCTTGAGGTACACATCAGACTTCCCCATCCTTCCACATTATCCACCAAGTGCACCCAGGTCTTTGAGCAAAAGCAGTCCCTTGGATGAGTTTGCCTTTGCCTGAAGCAGGAATAACCCAAACTGTCTTCCCTAATGTATTTTTTATGTGCATTACAGGGACTCTATCCCCTTCTACAGTACGTAAAAGTTCTGATTGGACAGGGCCAGCCTGATTGACAGATCCTCTGGTGTTGACTAACCAGGTGGCTTTTGCTAAATGTGTATCCCAGTGTTTGCAGGTTCCACTCCCCATTGCTCTCAGTGTAGTCTTTAGCAGTCCATTGTACTGTTCGATTTTCCCAGAGGCTGATACATGATAGGGGATGTGATACACTCACTCAATGCCATGCTCTTTGGCCCAGGTGTCTATAAGGTTGTTTCGGAAATGAGTCCCGTTGTCTGATTCAGTTCTTTCTCAGGTGCCATGTCACTGTAACACTGGTTTCTCGAGGCCCAGGATAGTGTCCCAGGCAGTGGCATGGGGCACGGGATATGTTTCCAGCCATCTGGTGGTCCCTTCCACCATTGTAAGCACATGGCACTTGCCTTGGCACGTTTTTTGGGGGTGTGATACAGTCAATCTGCCAGGCCTCCCCATATTTGTATGTCAGCCATCGCCCTGCATACCAGAGAGACTTTAATCGCTTGGCTTGCTTGACTGCAGCACATGTTTCACATTCATGGATAGCCTGTGCGATAGAGTCCATGGTTAAGTCCACCCCTTGATCATGAGCCCATCTATACGTTGCATCTCTTCCTTGATGGCCTGAGGTGGCATGGGCCCATCGGGCTATAAATAATTCACCCTTATGTTGCCAGTCCCACTGCAGGGGACAGGGAAGATGGAGGAAGGTATCTCCCCATAGATTGGCTCTCTGAGGAGAAAAGGTAAACGGTGTAATTATTAATAGTTTCCGAGAGATGGTTCCTGAATTACGGAGATGATGGCAATGCGGAGTACAGATACCAGATTAGTCTCACAACCAGTGATTTTATCATATCATAAGCCAATGTTACACAGCAGCAAAATGATAACCTTAATCTAGACCCCAGAGATGATAAACAGCACAATGGGAAACATACACGGCAACTCTGAGAACAAGTGCACCAATTCTGAGAGCTGTGACCAGTGTGTATTAAACTAATATAATGACTGCTTACTCAGATTTTCCAAGACTGACTGTGTTTTGACAAGCTGTGCCAACAGATTGTGTTGTAAACATGAAGACATCTGGTCTCATGTATTTAATACAGTTGTATTTATAATCCTCAAAACTAGTCAAATGGGAAAAAAAAGAAAAAAAATTATTCTATTGTTTTTCCAGTTAAATAAAAAACTCATCTCTGTCTGAAGGAGGTATAACTGCTTGAGCAAACAAAAGGAAGATATAAAACACACGTGGATGAAGTGGGCCGTATATTCTTCTGCCCAGTGGCAACTGTGTTATCTATTGTAAACGAGGTCTGAGTCTGAGCGGTTTTCCTGCAATGCACCTGGGTGTTATTGCATTCTTCCTTTTCTTATGGAAATAAATTGGAACACTGTATGTGACTGAGGTGACTGAGGTGAGGCAAATGTGAGCTAGCATGCAAGTGATTTTTTAAAAACTCTGAGTAGATAGAGGGGGATGTTTCAAGCTCTGACAAGTCTCATCTTGTAAACTGTGCTCTCCCATCACTCTCTAACTCAGCAGAACCATGCAGTTTTACACTGTTTTGCCAAGCAGACTAAAGTGGTCATTACATCTGTCTTTTCTCTGTTTTGGTATAAGGCCCAGATATTTCAGGATTTGACAACTGTTGTAAAGACAGGAACCTCAGTGAAGTTTATTTACAGTGTTTCTTTTTGTCAGTTGTGTAATTTTATTTGCGTTGCTCCTTCAGTAAAGATTCCAACTGAGCTAAGTATGTGTTTACATTTGTGAGTAAGCTTAAATGCATTGAAGGATTAGAATTTTAAACCAATATGTTGTTGGGAGGTTTACTTTGAGACAGACATCTAAAAAGGCAGAATTTGGGGACAGAATTGTTTAAAATAAAATAAAAGAAATACATAGCAGAAGCCCATTATGCTGGTAATGGTCTGCAGAAGCTTTTACAATCATGTTGTTGATAGGTGGAGCCTGGCTCAGGACTGTAGCAACCAAAATATGATGCTATGGTGGGATGGCAAAGTCCCTGTCACAAAACCCATCTGCCACTCGAGTTGCCCGCTATACCCCAAAGGGCCAAAGCATAATCTTGAATGAACTGCTTTTCCACAGCCCTAGGTCAGAGTGGCAGCACGGACAACAGAGGAAGCTCAGTCTTCTGTGGAGCGTGTGCGTGCATGCCAAAGACCATTCAACCTGTGTTTGGTGTGGACCAAAGGAAAGCTCTTTTCAGAGTTACTGTTGCTAGCATATTTCTCCGACAGCAATTTCCTGTGACCAGTCCATACATTATTCTACTGTCTCCTGGATTTCCACTGCAAAGCCATGCGGTTTGGCCGGCTGTGTTCCCTGCTAAACGTTGCAACTCTTTGCTGTTGTTTAAGTCCTGCATAAACAAGACTGTGCCTGTTCCTTTCTCTCCCCCACACTCTTGTCCCTTAACAAGATCTGTTTTCCTTGTTCTCTTGACTGCTTCTCTGTCTGAAGGGAGGTGGGCTTTGGATTGCTTCTTTCAAGGCGAAGGAGCTATCGCATGTCAAACATTTTCTTGACTCTTCCCTTGAGTCTCTATAAGTGCAGGTTTTTCAGCTGACATCTACAGGTTCAGTGGGCTTCAAAGAAGTAGAAAAAATCCTGTATTTTTTGTCACCACCTCCACAAAAGGCATGTATGTGTAGAGCTTTACCCTGCAATCTTCTCTAAACACCTCCAAGGTACAGCTGTGCAGGTGGTGGTCCCTCAGTCCTTAGATTTCTTTTGAGAATAGTGGAGAACAGCTCCCACCCTTTCTTTTCTATGTTTTGCCCTTGCTATGTAGATCTTTTTTTTCAGTGTCACTGCTTAATTGGTTTTCTGTGACTGTGCAGGTGTTGTCTGCATAAGTCAACCACTGCAGATTAAGAAAAATTGTTTTGCCACAACAGTATGTGCTCTCTGACAAATAATGGACTGAAAGTATTTTTCCTATTCTCGCTCATACTCCAGAGATTTCCTTAGAATATTAATAGAACATGTGCATAGCCCAAAGATAAGCCACTCCCCTTAGCACAGCACCACAAAAAAAGTTTAGGGGACTGTGTTGTCTTGTGTTGAATACTTTTTTAGGTAAACAGTAAAATAGGGCATGGTGTAAGTGTGAGTTAAGGATAGGACTACCAGCACAACAAATCCTCTAATCCCTCCTCAGAGGGAGATTACTGCAGAAAACCAGATGTCCTGGTGTGGGAACCTGGACAGAATCAGAGGGGACTAAAGGACTCTGCTCTGCCTAGGTCTTGCTGGAGCATAAACTCTATTGGACTGAAATGCTCCTGCATCTTCTTATTTCTTGCTGCAACAAATGACCTTACTGAGTGCCAAAACTGATTTAAGAAGAGTTGAATCAAAGCTTTCTGCATTCTGATTTAGGAATAAATCATAGTCTTTGCTCTGGTCTTAGTTGACAAAATGTGAGAGATGCACCAAGAATCTGTTTCAAAAGGAAACGCTTCTTTACAGAAAAAAAAAAACCAAACCGAAACAAAACAAGAAACTTAGAAAAAACCCAAGCATAACCTCTTCTAAAAACCACTGGGTGCCACTATTGTCTTATTATGGTGGTATCATTTCACTGCATTTCTCACCTATATGAATTGTTGCTGTTTGCCCTTAGCAATGACACAAATCCTTCCAAAGAGTGGTTTGTCCGTTGCATCTGAAAAAGTCACATAATACTGAGCATAGAGTCCCTTTACATTTGCTTTACCTGCATATTTGGAGTTGTCAGGAGGTCCCCTGTTTAACCCCAGTGTTTCTATGATGACTTCTTTATAACTAGCATCCGAAAGGACCGCTAATAAATGCTAATGCCTCAGGCATTGCTTGCCCATGCTGTACACCCTGAGAGCTATGCTTCCACCCAGCAGTGGGGATTCCTGCAGCCAGGTAGGGTGGGATGGTCAGGGTGGCCTCCTGCCAGCTCAGCAGCCAGTTTCCAAGGAAAAGTGCCTAGATGGCTGCACCCAGGCTGCTATGACGCACTTGAGAGACAGCCTTACGTTACTTGTCATTGCCACTGTTTGTTTTCTTCCTCATCTGCCACAGCTTTCTGATTCAATGCTTGTACTACATAATGCGACAAAACCTTCTTGTGGTTAAACACTGATGCAGATTTTTTAAACACATGCAACAGAGTGACTGTAAAATGGTACCACAACTGAAGTTCCTGTGACATGAAGTTGATACCATCACTCTGGCTCTGGCTTGAGAATGATGTTTAAAGATTGCAGTGTTTGCATTCAGTGCTGTATTTTTCCAAATGCTGTAAGTCTTGCCAGGAAAAAGCTCTGCTAGTCTATTAGCATGGGGAGTGGATTCAGTGAGATAGCTCTGTTGTCTCACAGTTGAGCTGGTCTATGTGTCATTCTTTTGGATGCTGTTTCATTGAATTCTTGCCTAAAAATATTGTTTATGTAGAGTTTTGATGAAAACAGTTGAGCTAGGTAATCAAAGAAGTCCTACTGGAACTGCATACCTGCATTTATAGTTCGTAATTAATTTAATTAGTGGCAGTGAATTTAAGAGATTAATGACTTTTTTTTTTTTTGCTTATAGACAGCAAGCAGTAACTAATGTACTCAGTGACTCCAGGAATGTGAGGTTACTTACTATATTGAAAAGCTCAAACCAATCTACGTTTAGACCTAACTAAATTTCCCCTCTTGACAAAACTCCAAGGTGCCAGATCTTTTCTGCAGGGCAGTTTAGTATGTGGGCTGTAAATATATCTAGAACACGCTAAACCCATGGTATTTAATTAAGATAGGTATTCTCCTGGGGTATCATGCAATGCAATGCAACACATAATATGGTGCTTAATTTTGCAAAAAAATTTTGGTTTAGAACCCCAGCTTTTCTGATTGTAAGTATAAATAATTAATTTATCCCCTTCTTCCTCTGAATTCCTCTATTTCACAAATATTTGCAGTCTCATTACTATGTAGAAATTTTAGCTCTTAAACTTTCCACTGTGATTGTTTGCTATTTGGTATGCAGTTATAATCTTTTTTCTGGATAAAATTTACGACGACAATTCCCATGGTGAATTAAGTCACACCATTACAGAAGAAAGTTCCTATATTTAGAAGGAAGTTAGTGAACAGTGATGTATTGGGTCAACCCACCACAAGTGAGCAGAGAGACAAATGCATAGTGTAACTCAAACATACTTAAGGATGCAACTAATAGTGTGCACTGTTAATGTAAAGAAGTTCATGAAGAAATCTATTACCTTTTTGTAAATTTGTGAACAGACTATTTATTCATTACCATATTTTGTGATTTTTTTCCCCCTGAAATTCTTTGTTCAGATGCATCTGCTATCATAGCTGTGTTACAGACATTTTCCCTCTCGTCCACACCAGTAGCCTCCTGTACACGGCTGCAAGGACAGAAAGCGTGTTCATGGGGATTCCTGCAGGAAAGCTGAATCACAGACTTTTGAGTGTTAGTACTGAATCATTTCCCTGTCCCTCAGCCATCTCTCAGGTTTAACATCCTGTCAAACTCACATTCATGATAATTGTTTCTAGAGTTGTAGCAGCCTTGCTGCCCACATTTTGGAAATCAGTTTTAAAGCTATCTCACTGCTTGCCTGAGATCTGCTGCTAGTGGCATGTCACGTGGGAGTCTCGTCTTCCCTCGCCACTCATAGCAGTATGCTTTAATCTCCTCCCTAGCAGCAGGCCCACGTGCCAAATGTATCTTCAGCAGTGGCTCCCTGCCCAGGGCCCCATATGGCAGAACACTTGCTTTCCAAGCTGTTGCCCAGGAGCACCTGCAGGAATAGCACAGCTTCTTTAAGTGATGGTGAGGGGGCCTGGAAATGCGGACGCATGCTTGGGATGATCAGACTGGCTGGCAGCGATGCTCTTGCCAAGGCACTGGCACTTCCTGTAGAAATGTGTCACCTGCTTCTCGCTCCAGCATGCCGCAGCCATGGCACGGGCTGGGGTGTTATGTCAGAGGCATGACAGATAACTCACCCAGCTGCTACCGCTGCCCCGCACTGGGTGGGACGAAGAGAGGAGTCTCTGGGTTCATTTTCAGTTCATGTCACAGAGCTGCCAGGAAAGAGGCAGCAGTGTTGAGTTGTTAGAGAACAGTGATCCCTAATTCCCCAGTCATGGGCTCATGCTGACATGTATCCAGAGAACATTTAGAATTGAACTTAGAGGTGACATTGAGAGCAAGAGCATAACACTGGCTCAGCAGAGACCTGAAGACCAGTTTTGGAGATGATCTTAAAAAGCCTAATCTCTTGTCCATAGGACTGATGCGAATCTCTAAATCTAGCTGCAGCGGTTGTCTGAATGCAAAAGCATGAGCAGTTGTGAAACAAGGTCAGTGAGACAGGAAATAAAAATTAAGACTTTTTTTTCCCCTCCTGCATAAAAGGAAGAATAGCAGCCCAAAAGTATATTTGCGGAAGTCTTAACCATTCTAAAATTCCTTTGGAGACTATGCAAGTGTTACTCTTTGCATTCTGACCAGAGAACACCCTAAGGTCTTAAACATCAATCCTGTGACCATCAGGTGAGAAGATAGCAGCAACATGAGTGGCAAACAGAGGAAGGAAATCCATTCCAATTCCTACAGAAATTGTGTTCTGTTTCCAAGCTCATAAAGTTGATAATGAGACCAAATGAGGTAAAGAATGGGATCTGGTGAAAAGTAACCACTGATGCAAATGTTGACCCTTTAAATACTGTTGTTATTGATTACCTAAACTATTTTTTTCCCCAGGAAGGCATATTCATTCTGATTAGTACAAAGGCCATGCAATTCAGGTTTTAGTAGCATTTTATTTGTTAATTTGCTTCACAGAAGTGTGTCAACTGAAAGAAGGAACAGAACTGTTCTTTTTATTATCTTATATGGCAAGTGTGCTCAAATTTTATGCTAGCTTTCTCTGTTGAATAAACTCCCTAATGGACTCTCCCTTTCTACTTCTCTTAGCTCTGTCCCTGATACTTGTTGTAAAGACAAATTCTGCTGCGATGCTGAAACTTCCACAGGCTTCCTGACCTTTCTGAGAGTAGAGGCACTTCTGTAGCTGTATCTAGACCTACCACAACAGCAGATCAATGCAGAGCATGCTCATACATGATGCTTGGAGCTCTGATGGTCTTCTAGTTTTACTCTGTTCAATAGCTTATTGCTCTCGGATGGGTGATATTGGATCAAAGCGTCATGAAAGTATTTGGTTGCTGAAGCAGCAGGAGTTGCCCCTGAGCTGTACTGATCAGAAGAGCAGCTTGCTGGAGAGCAGCTTCTGGACTAGTTCCACTGAAAAATGCTTGTAGTGGGTGAAATTGTTGTGGCCCCTGTATGCACAGCCAGTAACCTCTTGCACCGAGAACCTAGGAGAGGAAGCCAGTTAGATCGTGAAAATGGGCAAGACGTAGATGAAAAATGAGAGCCTATATGCTTGTAAGTCTCTGCCCAGACCTACATCTGGGTGCTGTCAGGAGCTGCAGAGCATATTTGGTACATTCAAGACGTATATGAAAGAGAGAGAAGCAGATGACATTTAAAAGCTTTGTTGCCCATAACTTTCCTGAACTTGGGCAGAGCCTGCCAGTCTGGGACATGCCCACATGCCAAAGAGCAGCATCTCTAAAACTGGAAACCAGGACCATTTCTGCATAGTGCATGTTTGTCTGGTGGAGCTTGTTGCTCTTGTTGCTGAGTCCACTGAAGATTGCAGCCTGAGAATTGTAATTGCCTCTTGCATGTATATGGGTAGTAGAGCTTTTTTTTAATGGGTAGTAGAGCTTTTAAAAGAGTAGTAGGGCTTTTTAAAAAACATTAATAGCAAAAGAAGAATCAGAGATAACATTGGTCCACTGCTTGACAAGGTCAGTCAGCTCAGAAATAGGGCCGTAAACAAAGCAGAGACGTTTAATGCCTTCTTCGCCTCTGTATTCAACACCAATGATGGTCCCTGGGACCCCCAGAGCCCTGTGCTGGAAGACCGTGACTGGGGGGATGATAAACTCCCAGCCAACTCTGAACTTCCTCGAGACTTGCTGCTCCAGCTGGATGCACACAAATCTATGGGGTCTGATGGGATTTATCCCAGGGTACTGAAAGACCTGGCCAATGTCATCGTGGGAGCTCTCTCCATTATTTTTCAGCAGTCTTGGGAGTCTG
>JAVKLA010000074.1:11297623-11343503 GCA_034782735.1 Sagittarius serpentarius | reverse complement strand
AACTTTTAAAGAAGCCACCCCTGTGGCCCCCCCACTACCAAAACCTTGCCACATAAACCCATTACACACTAATAACAACAATAAAGTGACAGCTATAATAAAAGTATTGGAATACACAAGACAAATGATGCACAGTGCAGTTCCTCACCACTTGCAGACCAGTGCCCAAGCAGCGCTCCTCCCCTGGCCAGCTCCCCCAATTTCTGTACTGGGCATGATGTCCCATGGTATGGAATACCCCTTTGGCCAATTTGGGCCAGCTGTCCTGGCTGTGTCCCCCTCCCAACTTCTTGTGCCCCTGCAGTCTTCTTGCTGGCTGGGCAGGAGAAGCTGACAGGCCCTTGACTTACTCTAAACACAACTTCGCAACAACTGTCAGTTGTGTTATCAACATTCTTCTCATACTCAACCCAAAACACAGTGCTGTACTGGCTACTAGGAAGACAAATAAATCTATCCCAGCTGAAAACAGGAATATGCCTTACTTATAGATGCCCAGATTCAATGCTAAAGCTAATGAAATACAGTTGAGAAGCTATAATTTAAGTCAGATTTACCACTAAGCAGTTAAAGCACAAATTTTTTGATACACAAAATAGTGCCTTATTGTAGGAAGAGACAGCAAAATACATCTCAGTAATACTAATTTTCACAAGTCCAGTTGAGGGATGGGGCACTACTCGTTACAGTTACAGGCCCACAAGTTAACATTTTTCTTGCTTTCATACATGTTTTTTTTCTCATAAGGAAATGTTGGGACAGGCAAATGAGGTGCTCTGGTTTTAGGTCTCCTTCTCCCTCAAGAGGCTGACCCTGAGCAAGCTGTATAACCTGAGTGCCAAGATTCACAAAGGCTTGCACGTGATCTGGCTGCTGTTGGTCTCAGGATATGAGCAGAAGCTCAGTGTCTTCCCTCCAAAAATATACACTCCTGTACTTTGGGCTGTGTTTTGAACAATTTTTGGATGCTTTCTAAAAATTGACAATAAACCTGAGTAGAAGAAAAGAATATGCTGGAAGATATTTTCCATTTTGAGCTAATTCCAATAATTATTAAACCAGACAATCCTCATAGATGGGTTTTAAAGTTAAGTAATATAAACAGTGTGTGAAGGGATTTTCTTTCTAGATAGAAGATCCTTTAGAAAACCAAATTACCCTTTGATTCGTATGAGAATAATATATGCTGTTAGTATTGATAGTAATGCTACATAAGAAAAAAACTGAATTATATTCTCATTTAGTCTCTGGACCAGAGATGTGCTTATGTATGTGCTTAGTTATCACTGATTACAGTGCTTGAATCTATTCTTTCAAAATGTATCTTGATAGAAAATCATAGCTTTGATAAAATGGAAGTCATCACTATTGTATGAGGAAATCTTCTCTCTCTTTTTTTTTTTTTTGGAATACAGATGTCCCCAAGCAATATTTTGTTTTAAAAATGCTGTTGTCATCCTTCACCAGTACTGTATTTCTGAACCACACTACTTCCAGCTAGCTTGCAGTTTCTACTGCTCACATCTAGATGCCCCAGCACCAAACTCTCTCCTGTGACAATAATGCATCATTTAAAGGGATAATAATCTATCAAAAAAATTCTGAGTCCATCCTTTTGCTCAGACAGTGTACTCGTGTGCGAAGTCTCAGTGTTCAAAGTTAAGCACATTCAAGTAATTTGACCTGGAATTCCACAGACTGTCAGCACCGGAGTGAATTGCTTTGTTTTCTTCAGTGGTTTGGTTTAGACTTTAAATGTTATCCATGACCTGCAGGGATTACAGAATGTTTAACCCCAAAGCAATAAAATACTCCATTTCCTTCTATCTCAAGCAGTGCATACCTACAAAGCCTGTGTAATTCAGATGAGCATATGGAGACTATCATAAAGTGGAACACTGGGTATTTAGTGATTCTTTTGCTGACACCATGTCCCTGTAGATAAGCCATGGTAGGCATTATGCTATTGCTCTTTTCTTTGGTTTCCCTTAACTGTGAAGATTTGCTCACTTCTAAACTTCCTAGGTGAAGTTCACCCTTGCTGGCCTTGTGCTTCACGTTGCTGTCCAAGCAAATCATGCAGTAATCTCACTGCAGAGCAGTTCTGATTGTTTTTCATCTCCTCCTCAAAGCTTGCATGGTAGAGTAAACTTCAAAGGAATATTCCAGTCAGCTAAAAGTGAAGCTGAAGTGAAACTTAGGCCAATTTTATCCTTGGTCTAAACACCCAATTTCAGATGGTGTTTGTCCCTGACAGCAGTTTGTTGCTCTCACAGGTAAGTCCACAAAGTTACATGAGGATACCAAAAACTTTGTAATTACAATGATTAGCATTTCTTGTTGTATAGTTGGCTGTCCTGGTTTCAGCTGGGAGACAGTTAATTTTCTTCCTAGTAGCTGGTATAGTGCTGTGTTTTGGATTTAGGATGAGAAGAATGTTGCTAACACACTGTTTTTGTTGTTGCTGCGCAGTGCTTACACTAAAAGCTTACACTTTTCAGCTTCTCATGCTGCCCTGCCAGCAAGTACACTGGGGGTGCAGAAGAAGTTGGGAGAGGACACAGCCAGGACAGCTGACCCCAGCTGGCCAAAGGGGTATTCCATACCATGGGACGTCATGCCCAGTACAGAAATTGGGGGGAAAGCTGGCCAGGGGGCCTCTGCTTGGGAATAGGCTGGGCATTGGTGGCAGTGAGCAATTGTTTTTCATTTGCATCACTTATGTTTCTTGGATTATCTTTCTCTCTCTTTTTATTATTTTCCTTTTCATTACAATAATAATAGTAATGATAATAATAATGATGATAATAATAGTTAATATTATTATATTTCAATTATTAAACTGTTCTTTTCTCAACCCATGAGTTTTCTCACTTCGACTCTTCCAATTCTCAATAATTAATAAATTTAAGTACTAGAATTGCATTCTTCCAAATCTTGCATTCTTTAACTGAGGACTTAATTTCTGTGCTTTCCAAGTGTTCTTTAATTTGCATCTACAAATTTTTAAATATGCTGCCAAAGTTCACCAAAAGCTGAGCAAATAAGACTAGGTTTCTCCTCTGTAACTTAAAACCTCCCAGAAAGTCCGTTATGTTGAACCAGTACTATTACTCCCTGATCTGCCATGTTTTTATCTGGAAAAGCTTCCAAGAAATTTTCTCTCTCTCTGAACTCCTATGCAAAAAATGGATGGAAAAATAATACCTTGAGAACTTCGTAGAAGTAGGTCTTCCCTTTATTTTCTTCAAATTAAGTGAAAATAGTGTAAATGAAGGCTTTTGAAGAGGTTCTTGTTCAGTGGCATACTAGCCTATGTAAAACTATGTGGAGTTAATCATGCTCTACAGCTCTTCTGAGGTATTGGTGCTTGCTTTTGCTTCCCAGTTTACTTTCTTCACTAAATAAGTAAAATATGGTTGTCTGTCTGTGCATAGAAGTTTTATTTCTTTTCATTTGAATACACCTGGAAAAGAAGATTTTTCGAACAGCTATAAAACAAGTACCATAGGTTGAAATATTCAAACAAATGATATCACAAGTATGAAGAGTCAAAAAAAAAAAAAAGAAGAAAAAAATGTAGGGTCTTAGGAATGCTTTAAAAAATTCTTATTCTATAAAATGTGTCATTGTTGAGGCCTTCATGTTTTCTGTAACTCTCTCATGTCTAGTTTAAAACAACAGCTATTAATAGTGAAATTATTTCTCATGGCAGTTGAGCTAGAGCAGGGCACTTGCTTTCAAAGTTAAACCTAAACTTTTCCTATTGTACGATGACCCATCCTTTCCTCCCCACTCCTCCAGTCCTTGATATAGATGTTTTTGCTGAGATAATTATAATTTATTTGTTAAATTAGTCTTTACTCTTAATAACTCATGCATACAACTGAGATTTGATATAAATTCAAAACTAGAGGTCAAGCCTCATTCCAGTGAGAGAACAGTAATGACTGTGTATCAGAGAAATCTGGAACACAAAAAAGCAGAGATCTGGATATTTTTCTGTAGATGTTTAGAGGACTGTTCTAAGCCAGATGGTTGTGTTTCCCCACCATCTGCCTTTCTCTATTTTTTTTTAATGTTACAAAAAATCTCCTATACTGATTATAATTATAAACCTATATGGAGGGAACAAAGAAGTATGGAAGGGAGCCAGAATGAGTTCTAGGTGTCTGAAACACTTAAAAATATTAAGACACTTTTTGATATGCCTGTATATAGGTTTATGTCATGGTTTAACTCCAGCCATCAACTCAGCACCACACAGCCACTGACTCTCTTCCCTGCCACCCAGTGGTATGGGGGAGAGAATCAGAAAATAAAGTTTGTGGATTGAGAGAAGAACAGTTTAATAGAACAGAAAGGAAGAAACTAACAATGACACTAATAACAACAATAAAGTGACAATAATAATAATCAAAGGGTTGGAATAAACAAAACAAGTGATGCACAAGGCAATTGCTCACCACTCGCCAACCGATGCCCAGTTAGTTCCCGAGCAGCAGTCCGCCCCCCAGGCCAACTGCCCACAGTTTATATACTGGGCTTGGCATCCCATGGTATGGAATAACCCTTTGGTCAGTTTGGGTCAGCTGTCCTGGCTGTGTCCCCTCCCAACTTTCTTGTGCTGCTCCAGCCTTCTTGCTGGCTGGGCAGGAGAAGCTGAAACAATCCTTCACTTAGTCTAAACACGACTTAGCAACAACTGAAAACATCAGGATGTTATCAACATCCTTCACATACTAAACCCAAAACACAGCACTGTACCAGCTACTAGGAAGACAATTAACTCTATCCCAGGTGAAACTAGGACAATTTAGAAGCCTGAAGTGATGGTCACTTGAAATATAGGGCATCATATTTAGCTGACAAGTGAAAGTACCACAAATTAAACACTGCTAAACAAAATTCATTCCTCTACAAAGAGGTGTGAGAGGATATAAGGAAAAGCCTGAAGAATTGTAGGCATGCTCAGAGTTTCATTTAATGATGAAATCTCACTGTTTGCCAGCCTCTTGCTACTCAGAGACAGGGTCTCTCTTCCATTGGTGTTGCCATACAGGTGGTGCAGTGGGCCCTAAAGCTAATAGGAGAGCCGCGGGATGGCTGTTGCATGGTAAAGAGAACCCTGTGGGGACCTAGAACATCAGACAACCTCTCCCTGCAACCAGTGTAGGGGCCGGGGTGAAGTAAATAGGCTATTGTGTGTATTACTGAGCTATCCCAAGAAAGTGAGACTAGAGAAGAGCTAGGCCACCCTTCTGTACCTCCTTGGTCAAGCCTTGTGAGAGCCCTCTTGACTTTAGTCAAATTCAAGGAGCAGAACACTGATGCCTGAAAAGATGGGCTTTCTTCCCCTCATCTCCGAGATTATGTGGAAATAAATTAACAAGGAGGAGAAAGGCAAAAATGCTCACTATCTGAGATTATTCAGCCAAGGTACAAGAGAAAGAATCCTCCTTCCAAAGTCCCTCTTGGGCCTCAGCTCATTACTGGGAGAGCGGAACTCATACTGGGAAGCAAACCAAGATGTAATGTCTGTCACCAGCCAGACGTAGCCAGGCTCTTAATTCTGCTTGCACAACAGAAGCTTGGCAATGGTCTGTCCTTCAAGACAAAGAACGTCTCTGCTGCCTAGAGTGTCACTGGAAGACATTGAAGAAGAGCTATCTGACAAAATTCTGGGTTTCTTTCCTGTCCTGGAGGCTGTAATGAGTTTTCAGACTTGTATTCCCAAAAAACTATCATGGAGTTCATCATCTATTCTATCGTACCTTGTTAGTCATGTTGTAGAGGCATATATTTGTCCATGGCCTGTCACTTAAGTTTTGTCAGCTTTTGCCTTTTCAGGACTGAAAAGCACAGGTTACTCTGAAGTGGTTTCCTTTGTTCAGTGAATGGCTGAAGGCAGAAGTTCCCAGTCCTTGTAGCGCTTGGTAGCCACTGTGAAAGATGCCCAGTTTTCCATTCCGGGAAGAAGCTACATAGATTAGTCAAGAGATGGCTGCAACTGTTTCTCATCTTTAGACCATTTGACTGTTTTGTGCTGCAGTTGTACGCCCTGCATGCTGGATCAGAAGCCTGTCAGAGACATTGCCACAATATGCACTTACGCCCGATGGGACACTGGTGCTCTGTGAGGTTTGCTACTGCTGCTTCCGATACTGAGTTTCACAGGTACCTGAGGTCTGCTTCTGCTTGGCCCTACTCCATTTGTCAGGTTTAGTCAGAAAAAATATTCCCCAAGGTCAAAACAGCAGGGACAGTTGTTTCAGAGGTAAGCGGGGAGGAGTAATTGCCTTCCTCTGCAGTGTGGCCTGCAGATCAGTTTCTAGGCATGTTCACCTTATTAATTCTGTGTTCCTGGAAGGTTCCAAGGTTATGGTCTTGCTCCAGTCCTCTTAGGGTGTCACTGTACAATTTGAGGGTATTGGTTCTGTATTACTGTCCTCCGTGTATTTTGGGAAAATGTCACTTGTGACTTGTTAATATGAAGGAAGTATGGGGAACTTCTCTTGTGACTCTTCCCAGAAGGAACATCTAGCACACAGTTCCTTGTTGGTTGCATGAAATGAAGCTTGTCCCAGCAGGCAAGTCCTTTCACACCTATATTTGTATACTGTACTGTATACTGGACTGTATCCAGCAATAGAAACGTCCTCCTAATATATGTTCTGAAATTCTTGGGAAAACTAGAGAATGGTTCCTTTCTCTCCTCATGACTTCTGCAGGTCATTCTGATGAAAACAGAGAGTTTGAGAAGGTGGTTTTACCCACAAGGTTATGCAATTACAAATGGCACATCCTGCAACTGGAGTCTTGTGGGAGAGAGAAACAACATCACAAAGGTGTCAGTTCTGTTCCAGAGGCCTAAAAAATACTCAGTAAGCATGAATTCAGATTATTCTGTAGGCTGGCACAGCAAATGTTTGGGTGATTTCCCCCCTCCCCTTTGAAATCCAATTAATTGGGTTTCATAATTGTCCAACAGAATAGTTATTCATCATGCTAGTTGTGAAGCTCAATTAGGATTATAACTGAGGTGCTGTAGTAATTTAGCACTGAGTCAGAAAGAAAAAAACCAAATTTGGGTGAGGGAAAGGGGTTTCTTTGAAATGAGGGAAGCTCATTAAACCCCTGTGCTCTTTAACTGCAAATTTGTTATTGTATATGACCAGCCTCCCAGCAAGGTCCAGTGTGTAATGTTCCTTCAATCCATCAGGTTTGCATCTCCTCCTGTGAAAATATAGTTGGGCAGTAGTCTGCTCCTTGTGACCTTCAGATACCCTTCCTGTGTGACAGTGATGTGGTAGGGCCTAGCACAAGTGAGCTATTGTCCTTGCTTGCTGGATGAGTCCTTCCCATCAGAGCATGGCGCAGTGCTTTGCCGACTGCCAAAACACCCCTTCCCCCCACACCTCCTTTCCCCTGTTTAAAAATAAATGCACTGGGATTCAATATTTTCATAACTTTTGGGACCCCTTGCTTGGAGAGGAAGGGGGAGGGAGGGAGGGAGGGAGGGAGGATGCAGAGCAGCCACGGAGAGCGGGTTCATGCCTCTCGATTCATCCCTTGGAACTTCTTTCACTGGGTAGACCTGAAAAAGCCGGCACTGCCGTGCAAGCTTCTTCCTGGGAGGAAAAGTGTCTCCTCTGCTCCGTACAGCAGACATGAAAGCAGCTGGGGTCAGGGGGAGTGGGTGAGGTTGCCAGAAGACTGCTGGGGTCACAGACTGTCTGGGAAGCAAGCAGCAAGTCTGGTGCTCTCTTTTTTATGTTTCTGTGTTCAAAGACCGAAAACCCAGGGGATCCCAAACTTCCTGATCCTTTGAACTTGCAGATCGGTGGGGATACTAGGTGAAATCTTAGCTCCTCTCTAATTTCAATGGAATCAAAATTTTCATTTGTTAGGGCTGAGTAAAACCAAGGAAATAGTTCTGGTTTTGTGACTATTAAAAGAGCATTCATTGCTTCACTTAGCATACTTTCTAAGTTTGTAAGAGTATGACAGCAGAAGCTTTTCTGTTACCCCTAGGGCAGCTAGCTCACATCAATCTGCAGGGATCTACATGCATAGCTAGCAAATGGTATGCACCTGAGATATTTTTCATGTCCCAAGGGACTGACATTTCTTTTCTAAAGGTTTATTTCAATTTCCACACTGCACATTTACTGCTTCTCTTCTCCGGATACTTTACAAATCAAGTAAATATTCTCTTTGCAACACCATACCAAAGACATGTCCTACCTGATTTCCCACCATGCATGTAAAGATACAGCATATTTAGAATAACTAGTGCTATTAGAAAAAAACAGGGCAAATATACATTGCACAATTCAAAACCCCATGTATTTGAACAAATATTAATAGATTTTTTTCAGGCTAAAAAAATTACTTTTGTCATCTGTAATTAGTTCCTCTAAATAACAGTTTATCTGTCTCTGAAACGCTGAAATATGTTTAAGAAATACGTCAATGAATTATGCTACTTTATGTAATATATATCAAATCAGCACTCTATTGGTTTTGTTCTTGTCAAATGGATTAAAACATCTTAAAGTTCTTCAGAGAAGAAATCATCACTCTGTTTTTTTCAGAGCTGATACAACAGATGACTTGGTGACTGAGATCTAGGATTCCTTCATTTCTGCACCTCATGTTGAGTATAACTAGGTATTTTCTAAAAGCCTAATGTATTTCTATAGAAACACTTGTGCCACTGGAGTTACAGGGTGGTTACCTAATCTGGCTATCATACTGAAAAGAATGGGAATCATACCACAGCTGTCATGCAGTCCCATCCAAAGGGTGAAGGCCTGGTATTTTGCCACCCTGGAAAAGAACAGATCAAGGTTTTGCTCAAATTGTCTTGAGACTGAAGAAACGCTATACAAAAGGATTTATACCAGTATAATTTGAGAGCAAGTTTGGAGCTGTTGATGTTTCGTCATTCATTCATTGCACAGTAACTGCTTGGTATGAGTAAACAAATAAATAACATAATGAGATCATAAAGGAACCCTGAGGTTATGAACCTGACCCTGAGGTTATGAGCCTAATTCTTTCCGGAGCCACTGTAGGAAAAAAAAAACAGTGAAATGAGACTGTATAGTTTGTTTCCTTTAGCTTTATGAGACTTGCACTTCTAATTCAGGTCTCTTTTTGTTGAAGATGAAATCTGTGAAACAGGTCAGGGCAGCGCTGGTACATCATGGTTCGTCTGATTTCAAAAGGTAGGTAGCCTAATGTAGCAGTCATACTGGTTCACTCATTCAGTGAGTATTAATTAACATGTGAGAAAGCATTAACCTAGTACATGGAGATGTCCTTTTTGTAGGAAACCAACAAATTCATATAAAAGAATTAGCTGTATAGTCCATCTGTAGTGCACCAAATAGCCTTCTGTAAAACGCAAGCTGTATTTCTAATACTATGATTTTCTGTTTCTCTCAGATCATTGCTGGACAGTGTCCTTAACGTTATGTAGTCCCGAGAAATAGGAGACAGATTCCATTGAGAAAGTTTCTTCCCTTTCTGCTGTTGAAAATATAGAATCTAACTATAGGGCTGAAGTAAAAATAGCAGCGTACCAAATGCCATGAATGCAGTCATTCTCTATGAATGAATATAACTGTGTTTTCTTTATGGCACAAGAGCAAGTGAGCAGTGTTTAGCTAGCTATGGCAGTAATGGATATATTTATTCCTTGTGTTGCAAGCTGTGTTACATCAGATGTTTGCAGGGAATAAAAGTCTGTCTTTTTTTAAAACAGGAAACTACAAATAAAAATGGCAAGTGCTGCCAAAATGCAAAAAGAGAAAAACACAACTTTTTGCTATGGTATTTTGCAGCTCAGCAAGGAGTATTTTGTAAGTAAAAACCAAAAAATTCACAGGTTCTGTCCTTGGTCTCCTTAATGCAAATCCAGAATGACCATTTATTGTCAATGGAGCTGCCGTAACATTTGCATTAAAATAAATGGTTTGTAGCCACCAGCATGCTGGCAGGCGCATTAATTTTCAAGCAACCCACACAGTTCCACTGGGATGACAAGCAGAGCGTGACCAAGTTTGTGGCCATCTTTGTTTGTCGTGTCCAAGGCTTGGGACTTTTTCCTTCCCTCATGTCATTGGTCATTAGGGTTATACAGAGCAGTGGCAGGCAGGGTGTCAACACCGGACCACTGGTGGGTCAGCCACGACTGTGCCGCATGAGGCCGTGTGCTCCACCAGCTCTGGGAGAGGCAGCTATCTTCAGGGACACTTTGAGGTTTGGTCATCACCTTTGCTCTTCTGGGGCCACTTCCCTAAGTCCTGAGGAGTCCTTTGCTACTGACTCTGAGCAACACAGGTATGCAGAGATTATTTTAAGTGAGCAAAGATGGAAAATGAGAAAAGGCTTTGGGTGACTGTATGAGAGAAGTTGTCAAGACTGAGGTTGCCTCTGATGCTGAGTTTGAAGGCTGTACCAGCATGTTAGGCAGCACCCCATCCATCTCCTCTAGGAAATCATTTCAACTTAGGTGGCCTACAAGGTCATCCAGATGTGCTAGCCTCTGGATTTGCAGGCTAATTGGTTGCCTTGGAATGATATTATGCCAGAGGTTGAAATCTCTTGCTGAGGAAGTTTTCTGGAAGAAGGTGGCTCTTCTGCTTTCGATCTCTGTGAGGCACAACTCTAGGCGTCTGGAGGAAATAGAGGATTTGCACAGATGGTCACTCTAACACACCAGCAAACAAGTACTGTCCTACAGTGTAGCTTTATCTACCTTCTGGTGTTTCAAGACAAGACTTCTACACTCAAAAGCCATGCAGTCTTTATACTGCAGTTGAGCAAACACAACCGTAACCTTTTCCACATTGTCAGAAAGACAGAGTTGTGATGAAAATGTCTGCTCAGTGCGTCTTATTGAAATATTAGGGATAGGAACGCAGAGAACAGGGCAGAAAATAGAGGTGAAAGTAGTTTTAATTATATCATTCAACCTTGCAGAATGTTCTTACCATGCCCCTACATCTTCTTGTATTGATAGTCAATGGTTTATTTCTGAAGATAACAAGCTGATCCTTATGAAAAGGTGGAAAAGTACACACTTCTTAGGTCAGAGGGAGAGAAAAGGGGGGTGTTCTAGAAGATGAAGGAAAAATGAACATGACAAAGTAGGTCATTCTGGTGTCCTATTTAAATAATCTCATAATGTTGGGGTCAGTTAAATTGAAGGGTAGAAAAAACATGAAAAAGACATAAACTGAAAGTTTGAAACAGTATCACAAAGTTAGCCTTTGAATCTCGCTGCTACCAGCATCACTGTTTATACAAGCACTGGAGATTTGAGAAGAGACTGATATTACCGTGAAGAAAAGAAGCATCCATCATCATGCAAAATGGGATGAAAACTCCATGATAGCGTTCTTCATGCCTGAGACTGCATATTCCTAGGTATGCCATGGGTTAAGAAAACTGCCAGTGGGGACAAGGTATTTCACAGTGTTACAAGAATTGTGTCCCTTGGGAATGTCTAGCAGAGTCAGTGCAAGGTCCCAGACCAAAGGAATACCAGTCTGATAAGGACTCCGATAGTCCTATGCTTTGTCATTCCCCAAAAGGTCTGATTTTAATTCTCTCCCAGTCTTACAGGCTCTTGGTATTGTGTGTATGAGCTGGAGAAGTGATTTGGTCTGTGGTAAGCCATGCTTTCTGAGCTCCTCGGGGATCTCAAGGACTAATTTCTGTAGCCTATCTCTGCTTTCAAAGAGCAGAATCTCACCTGAATGCAGGACTTTATTCTGTCCTGAAGCTTTAGGCTCGGGCTGCGTTCATCAGTTAAGTCAGCCGTGGCAGGTTTGACTCACTGATTGTGACAGCATGGCATTTATTCCTCATGAATATCACATTCAAGCCTGTGTTGAAATCCAGAGACTTTAGAATTGCTTTCTTCTTTTTTTTTTTTCCTCTCTCCCTTGATGTATTAAGACTTCCAGCTGCTCAACTTTTCTTTAAAAAAAGTGCATTTGCCAACATGGTAATGAGTCTTGGCCCATCCAATCTGAACGTGCTGGGATGTTGTGGGGGAAAGAAAAAGTGCTGAAGAGCATAATTTCCAGTGCTTCAGACCTCTGTGCGTGTTCCACGTTTGCCTATTCCATCTTTCCCTCCTCTTTCCCCTCCCTGCTGCAGACTCACATCTGTCCGCCCTCTGGCTCACCTCACCCGCTCGCCTGCCGTCCAGGACGAGAAGCGGTGATCTCATTCGGAGCACAGCAGTCAGCGTGCTGCGCAGGCTCTCCTCGCAGGGCTTTGGTGCCTAAAGTTTATGTTCCTGCAGGGCCTAAAAACACAACTTTCTTTTCTGCTTTTTATTTTTCTTATTAAAGGCTTACTCTGGCAGGTAAACTCGCGGCACAAAGAAAGTTACTCTAATCGTGAAGAATAAACGTGTGCAGCTAAAACAGAACCTGACTATATGCAATGTGATACTCAGTAACTCATCCGTATCTCTGCAGAAAGTCAGCTCCATGGTGGACAGAGATCCCACCTCTGATGTTCAGGTATAATAGCTGGCTCTTCCCTCCAGTTCTTGCTTTACTGAGTTATGTATGATACTGTGCAGGCAGGAGAAGGTTTGTGTGTGTTGCTTTGCCTTTTTGGAATTAGTTTTTCCTTCTAATTCCCAGTACAAAGCGGAGAAGTCAGTTCAGTTTTTATACAGATTCATACAGAGCATCCTTTGTACTCCCTAACGTACAGTTATGACCCTTGTTCTCATCAGTGACAGACCAGTGGCTTCCTCCTCATATTTGAATGTACTTGTCATACATCAAAGTAATGTTGTGGGGGGAGGGGCTTTTTTCTTCATAGTAGCCAGCAAATGGGATAATTTGGCTTGCTTTTGTGAGCCTGCAGAATTAGAATCCAAGTTCAGAAGCACTAAGGTATCTAGGGTCAGCATTAGGATTAGCACTATGGATGTCACTTTGTGGCAAATTGATTAATTTTGTGCTGGTTATATTTCTAGAGATAAATCTTACCCCCATTGCTTTTTGAATATTGCCTTTTAAAGACCATCCTTCCCTATGGTAAAATAAGAGTCTATAGCCTGTGTTTCACAACATGCATGGTGATCACTTCTGGCCCAAAATTTTTGGAATGTGGAAGCTGAGTACTGTCTCTTTACAGAATAAAATCTACAGATTTGTTTCTAAGATGTAGCTGAGATAGTGTATTTCTAAAAGAGAATTCCTAGAAACAGAGCTCTCTAATCTGAGAAGTGCTGCAGATGTTTCATTCTGGCTTTGCTCTATGAACTTGTCAATGGACAGAGCTATGCCTGAATCTAGTTGTGGCAGCCTTGACATTTTTTGTTGTTGTTGGCTCACAGCAGTATAATAAAAATGATGTAGGAAAGAGAAGCAAGGATAAGACCATGGTGAATACCCGATCACCGAGTCACTTTTTCCAGATACCTCATTCAAGTTCTTAATTTTTTGGATATTTTTTTTTTCCTTAGTCAGTGGGTGACTCTGTTCAAGTGTTTCCAGACATTCAACCTTTGGGGTAATTCTGTCAGTTCACTGGGAAAAACCTTGAGTCTTTGTGTGGTGGCAGCGGAAAGCCAGCTGGCACTGTTCAGAGTCCATGTTGTCCTGAAAGCAGATCCTCTGGAAGCCATGCTGAAATACAGGCCTGGTTTCATCAAGCGGATGAAGTGGACATATGGATGTTCACCTTTCATGGAAGCCTGGTTCCTAACAGCGGATAGTATACCTTCCTGAGGTGCTAACTGAGGTGGGAGCTCTGTGGCAGTCAGTCCCTGTCCTGAGTAGTCTATACTGAACATGAATATTTGACATTTAAGGGACTGATGTACACAGATTGCATGCCAAAACTTTTGTTCATTTATAGGAACCTGCCAATGCCGAGTTCAGTGCATTATCAGGATCTGGGACATTAGCAGGAAAATTCTGGATTCTCAGAAATTTTGGTCCAGTGCCACCTTTTCCATGTGATTATGCCAAATTGAATGGAAAACAACCCCTCTCTTGCCTCCTTAGCCCACCCCCCGCAACCCCATATGCCTAAAAACCTACCCTCTGAGTATCTTAAAACCGCATGCTGGCTCTTTAATGTGGCATATTTGTCTGAAAGCTACTTTCCTCTCTGTGTGATATGGTGAGGTACAAGGAGCAGGAATGATTAGAAACTGCTGTTTTGCCTGAGCGGTTTTGCTGTGTTGTTTCCATTTAGTGTTCTTTTAATAAAGAATAAGAAAACAGTGAAATTGATAAAACTGCATAGGAATAAAGATTTCTTCCGCGTATGGAAATTACTGCAACAGAATGGAATTTCAACAGTCTTAGGAAACCAACTATTAAGCCAGTCTAAAGAATTCTCTCTAATAGCCTTTTATTAAATTAGCCTGCTGAATTCTGTCAGGTTTTTTACCCTTTCATAACGTCATAGGATTTCCTGATGGAGGGCTGGACCTGTCTTTCCTTTTTTTTCCCCCCAGTTGTGTCTACAGCTCAACTGAATAAAATCTGAAGCATTGTGACACTTTCTTTCCCTATAGTCTTTCTCAAAAAAACGCCTCTTTATTGATAGAAGAGCCTGATTATTCCTCCCTGCCATAGTTGAAAACTTGCTGGAACAAACCTTTTACAAAGGAAAACAAGTCTGATCAAACCTTTTTGAACTTTAAGTGAGAGTGATGACTGCAAATGTCTCCTTGATCTTTTGACAAAATGATGTTTTCTTCCTCTGTGTTAATCTTGCAGGACTTGGCTTTCCTGGTCAGAAACTGGGGTCTCGGTGCTGGAATGTGCCTCTATGGAAGGGAGCTGTCTACCGCATCTGGATTACAATCATCCTGGTCTCCCTTTTCTTCTAAAACCGTAAGTGAACTTCTATGAACAATCTAATGTCTTCATTGCTCAAGTGGTCTGTTACTTGTGCCCTGTGTGTGTCCCACTGCAGGCTGCCTGTAACAGCAGGCACTCAGCCACATCCTGAAAATACAAGAAGGTCAAGGGATGCTAATGTGACATTTAACAGTGCACATTACTGACAAGTGACATTTTGTTGGTGAAGGTCTCATAAAGAGAACAGTTTAACAAGAATCAGGAAGTGAACATACAGTATAATTTAAAAAATGACTACACTTCCATTTTGTGATTGTTTTTGTCAGTAAGTCATTTCTGCAGAGACTTTGGTACCACTTAATTTGTGGCAGTCATATAGATAAGGGAAAAGGAAACAAAAAATACTCCAGCTTTTATCGAAGACCACTGCAATTCTGAAATTTAGGACTAGTTTCATCTGGCAAGACAGATATTTTATCTTCTGCTTTCAGTCACTGTGTTAAAATAGTTTGATTAATAAGAGGGAAAGTGGTCAGGCAATGATGTTACTTTGCTAGACTTGGAAGACACTTACATTTTCAGGGTGGAACCTAATAACAGCACTCCTGGAAACTGCAAGGACTTTATCCCAGTCTCAAGTCTGATTTGCATGATTGTGGAAATGACCTGAATTCTCCTTGTAGCTGTGTCCGTTTTATTTTGTCATTTACCTATTCTGAGATGTAAGTGGAAGACTTCTGTGAATAAATGATCATTCAGGTCTCACTTTCAAGTCAAGATGACCAACCTAAGGAGAAAAAAAAGAGATTTTGTTAAATAACAGCGTAAACAGGCTGATATTCTTTCCTCTGCTTTTAAGCACCTCACTGACGAAGGCTGATTTGCTGACATGTTTTTGAAGCATGGCATTCATCAAAACACACCATCCTAGCAGACAGAGCAGCTACACTCCAGGCGAACATGGAGATGGCGAATGGTAACAGGAGCACAGATCATGTCTGGTACGTCGTTAAAGAAGAAATCATCTCCCCCATCCCTTTAAAAGGATCTTACACGTGTAAAATTCAACCACAGGCAAAAACACCAGGAAAATGCCAATTAAAAACACTGGATCCGATTTATTCAGCAGGCACATGTTTTCAGGAAGGATTAGGAGGGAAAAAGTAGAGAGGAAATGAGAAACACCCTTGTCAAGGTCAGATGTAAAACAGAAGGGCTTTACTTGTTTCATATCAGAGTGTGGGGGAGAATGGCAGGCCCTAGAAAATGGTATCACTTTCTAATCATGCTCGTGGCCCCTCAAACCACAGCCCACAATCAGGGAGGGAAAGTAACTGTCAGACAAATCTGCCTCATTAAAAAGTCAGCATGTGACAGCAACACACCCACAGATGGTAGGTTATTAGAGGATTTTTGTTTGCTTTAGGGTTGTTGGGTTTTTTTATTTCTCTTAAAAGTTGGCAGCTGTGGGCATCTTTCAGCAGGTGACAGGAAATGTAGCCTGTCTATTCAATAAAACACACCATTTTCACTTGGCTCGTGTGCTGTCACTCCAAAGTGTCCACTTAATCATGCATGTTCCAGCACTGAAATGAAGTGTGATGGAAATTGCCTTCTGCCTTCAGTGTTCCCACCAACACCACCGCTGCCATTTTATCAATTAATCCTGTAGATGTCCTGAAAGCACAACCCTGTGTCCACTTCCTTAGTAATTTAAATCAAATGCTGAGAGCACCTAGGAGGAAATGGAGATCTGCATCAACTCCAAAAAACTGGTTGTTGTACAGGGAAGCAGGCAAAAACCACATCCCACCCGCATACAACGCATCAAGGTTGCAGAGATAGGGAAACATTCAGTAGCTAGTGGAGACCTTTGAAAGCTGGGTAAGAAGAGGACAAGGAGTTCTCTCTTTTCACAGAAAATACAGGAGGACAAAACAGAAAGCTGAAGAAACGACCTACTGATCACAAGCTCTTTAGAGAAAAACTTTTGTGCAGAGCTGCCAGAGCAGACTTGGGTCTGATGGTGCTGATGGGCTTTTGGGGACTGGAGGTCTTTGGAAAGACAGGCATGAGCTGCTCACAGTTGTATCTGAGTTTCTCCCTGTCCAGCCCATACCGCTCATACCTCTGTGCAATGGCCGTGGAGAGTGGCTAACAGTACCCATTGGCTGGGGTTAGCTAGGTACTACCCAAGTGTAGCTTCAACCATCCCTCTGGGGGTTTAATGATTGATTCCTAGGTCTTTCACTGGCTTTTCTGAATGGAGTGAACTTCACGGTCTCTGAGCTGAAAGGGATTTTGTTGTGGGAATTGATATTAGTGTATAATTAGGCTAACTGGTGTTAGCAAGAAAAAAAAATAATTAGGAAAGGGAAAGGTTTGCTTTGTGATCAGTGTTTTTCACAATGAATAGTGGATCCTGTTCTCATTAGACAGTATGTGGAGAAAAGCAGGGAAATGTATGAGTTTTACACTACTGAAAAGTTATATTCATGTGCATGTTAAGAGTGAGAGAAAACTTTAGAAGCATTAGAAATTTAGTAATCCATGTCTCAGTGTAGTAGTAAATTAAAAAAAAAAAAAAGTGGACTGGTATATCTACCTAATAAAGGAAGGTAAACCCACTTGCTGGTCATCTCAAGTTGGAGGGACACAGTGGACAAAGTCCTTTTTACTTAAATTAGAAGTTGGTAAACCTTGTTTGCCTCATTTATCCTCTGTTACACTACCACCTTTTTTGTAGTTTGGCCAGCCCCAGCAGGTTTCAGGCCCTGCACAAATCTAAAACTGGCTTAAAATCACAACACTTATAATAATATTATGTCTTGAATGGCTTTATTTGCTTTCTGAACCACTGGACTGCAGATGGGTCATGTTTTCCAGCTTGAGCTTCTTGGATAGAAGAGATGCATATACACTCACACTGCTTTCATGCATAGAAGGGGAAGACTGAAGATTTTTTGTTACTGCTTTAGTCTGCTTGCTCAGGCTATGAGGAAATTTACTAAGCCTCCATAATAAACCCAGCTGAAGACTGGGTTTTACACTCACATGTGTTTCTGTGACAGTAAACGGCATCCTGGAGTCATTTTTCACTGATGCCCTTGTTTATGCCTGGTATTGTATACTTGACTAGCAGTTTGTTTACTTTTATAGGAATATACATTTGCAGTTGTTTTCTTGCTGGGGAAAAAAAAAGTGATTCAGAGATTAGTAACATAAAAATTTACTCCTCCTTTGGTTTCCCAAGATTTTACCTTTCTTTTTCTTGCCTAAATCCTCAACTGTGAAATCTCTTTAAAATATTGTGTGTCCTAAGGACACAGTAGAAATGTATATGCCAGCCAAATAGTGCTTATTCGAAGTAATGTCAAATAAGCCCATCTAGTCTAATTTTGAGACGTTTTGTTTTCTTTACATTTTTTTTGAGGTGAGAGGTCTGAAAAGATTTATGAGATTTCAAAAATGGTGCTTTTCAAAAGTAAAAGTTTAAGCCCCTTGGTTTTGGGAATACTTCTATAAAATTTATCTAATTATTTTTTTAATGCTAACTAAACAAGCCCCCAGTTTTCAGGAAGAAAATATAGTTGTCCTTAGCTAGTGCTAAGTCCTGTTCAATAAAATACTGTGTATGTAAAAGACACATGGTAAAGTTTAAGGCATAAAAGATAAAAGATAACAAATAGGAAAACTGAGAAAGGATGGGCTTTTAATATTGATATCAGAAGTAGTCTGAACGTTTTCTTCAGAGTTGGCTCTGCTTTTTGCTTGAGTGGCCATGTACTGGCCCTGGTTTTATAAAGGGTCTTGCATATGTAAATGCGAGAACATTACTGTGGAACCTCTACATGCAATTTATTAGAATGATACTCCGGATTATTGCTTAGCATCCGAACACGACAACTAATGATGTTCATGCTAACAACCATTCAGTGAACTATGTCACCTTCCCATGAGCTGATGGAACAAGGCAATGGCTCCACTATATAGACCCCATTTCCAGCTTCATCAACCTATCCCCATGCTAAAACCTCCATACCCAACACAGTGCACTGAGAAGTGTTGTTTGGAAGAACTGGAGAAGCCAGGTCAAGTTAAAAAGAGCGATGTTGTCCAATCCCTGTCTTGTTTGTAGGTATTGTGGAGGGCTTAGCTGATTTCACCACTGGCTACTCTTACCACACGGAGTTAAGTAAGATCCGTTGTAAGAAATGATTGTTTCCTTCAAAATTTCTATTGCCATCACCTGGTGCAGTTCTGCTGCAAGATAAATTTAAAGAAAGTGAGTACAAAGCATTGCCTAGGGCACATTTCACTGACTAAGTTATATGGCATAGGAAAAAAAATATAATCTAAACAAAGTAAAATCTATTGGGCTGTGACTTGGCTTTATACTTTTGCTTAGACAGGAAAAATCTCTGAAAACTAAGTTGACACTGTTTTATGATTTGATCTTTAACAGCTTGCCCTCCATATGGAAAAGCTTTAGAATTTGACTGGAAAATTTAACCCTTTTTTAAGACCTTTAAAAATTTACCAGAAAACTTGCCTTGGTCAGTATTTTTACACAGCAAATTTCAAAAATAAGGGAAAAGAGTTATTGCTACATTCTAATATTTGGACCAGCAGTTATTGTAAATAGCACAGATGTGCTAAAATTAACAGAGCTGTCTGGATTTACACTGTGTAAGAATATGACTTGAAAAGATTTGGAAGTGGCTAATATATATATAGAATTCCACTAGTTTCATCCCTGTCAAATGCTAATAGGTTTGTCTCAAATGCTGGCTTGCTTATTTCCCTTTATGGTTATGTATCTACAAGCCACTCTGCACAGAGCTTCTTTTTTAGTTTTGCTTCCAATGGAAATAAGACTTCTGCATTGTCTGTCTATTTTGGAAAGAGGATGAAAGGGGAAAGGCAGACAAATAGCGTTTGAGCTTGGAGGCTGATTCAGCCAGGCTTGCAAGAGGAGGTAGAGGCATGCAGCCTTAGAGAAACTGGCAGCTGACTGAAGAGATGCCCCAGCAAGATGGGCTGGCAGGTCAAAACCATTTGGCAGCAGCTGGGTTTGGAACCGAGCACATGTGCAGAGGACAGCCATGCAGTACACAGAGAGCTCCAGCTCAGCCAAAGTGCAGGCTGTGCCCCCTGCTACAAAGGATGTCATATGGGGTGGTGTCACCCCTGGAAGGGACTTCAGATGAATGGAAAAACTGGAAAATCAGGATTTTTCGGTTTCTGCTGCCAATGGAACACCTTGCACCTTTTTTTTTTTTTTTATTTTGAGAACTAAGCACTTCTGATAAGTAGTGAATAGGGTTTGCTCCTGTCCCACATGGATGCCATACCCTCATACTGTTTCTTTTGAAAACCAAGGCAGGACCAAGCTAAACAAATATGATTCAAATATGTTTGATCTTCTATTGTTTAACCTACAAGCCACAGCTTTCTTACTTTTGTCCTCCATAAAACAAATGGGAAAAAAATTGGAACAAAAGGAAACCTTTGGCTGTCTTTCAGATCAGGATGAAATCCATGCCTGGATGGTTTCTGAGCCTTCCCAGTTTTTGTTGGTTTACACTGATCTGTTTTGAATGCTATATTTTCTTAAATGTTTTCAAGCCATTATATCATTCTCTATTTGCACTTTACTCCAGTCACTCCTAAATCTGTTCCAATCAAGCCAAGTATATATGTCCAAAGAAAACACATTTTTAAGACAGAATATGGCAGTGATCCTATTTAGATACATACTTCAGTTTTCACACACAGTCTCACTGACTTGGAGTCTTTTGCAAAATTAAGTGTCTTGAATAACTCTTTGCACAATTAGGGCCAAGAAAAGAGGGACCTCTGGACTCAAAGCTCTGTCTTATGCTCTGCATGTGGATTTCAGCAAGTCACTTCACCTCTGTTGTCTTCAATTTCCAAACATTAAAATATCAGCTATTTATCATGCCTGATATTGGCAACATGCAAATTGTTAGCGTTATTCTAACGCTTAAAAATGGAGCATTCAACACTGCACTGGGGAAAGGTTACAAGTGCATAGGCATGTTGTGACTGAGAAAACACAGGGAAAGAGGACAGCCTGAAGTGAAAGAGTATGTCCAGGAGAAGAGTAAAACTGAGTGGAAGATGTTGAAAAGAGCAAGTAGTGTTATATGTGTTAAAAAAAAAAAGGCAAATAAAAGGGAAGGATAGCAGAAAGTCTGTTCATCCTGCGAGACAGATTTTTGAAAGCCTAAATCAGAGTTACTTCGGGTGGGAAAATAACCCTTTATTTACTTTCATATGTAACTTTTACTAATATGTTATCTTTTGTTAACCATGTAAGATGATGTAGTAAACACCAAAAACTATTTGCACAATGATTAAGAGCAGAAGTTCAGTTTTTCTCAGATATTTATCTGCTATTTAAAAAAAAAAAAAACAACAGATTTTGGGGGAGCTGCAATACAATTTCTCATTGTACTTGAATATTAACCAAGTCCAGTCATACTCATGTTTTGGAGAGTGACTGATGCATAAAGCAGAAAATGGTAATATATTAATATGAAATACTTGTCCGAGGTTTTTAATGTCTCCCTCGCTATGTATCTCCAGTAGAGTTCTACCTTCAGGTTTAGGATTTTTTTATTATTTTTCTCTCCTAAAGAATCAAGTCAAGACTCCTCAGATAATGTTCTCCTGCTCCCATTTCCCCCCTAATCTGGGAGTACGAAGTCATGTGGAGGCCACTGATAGAAACTGGAACAGCTATTCTACTCTTTCATGAAAAAAACCACTCATTTTCCATTGCAATCTACTCCCTTCCTTTTTTTCCTTGTGAGGAAAGACCACAGGTTATTTTTCTTCAGCACTGTTGTTGTGATGTCTGGACATTGTGGATAATACCTACTGGTTGGTTTAAAAGTAATCTCAAAATCAAAATGGTTAGTACAAAAGAGAGTAGAGAATGTTTTTCAGTGGCTTTTGTGGGTAAAGATATACTGAATGGTTGCTAAACTTCAGCCTTACTGCTGGTCTTGGTGTCATCTTACCAATCCAAAAGGCTTAGTTTGGGCTTTTTTTAAGCAATCTTCCTTTTTAAAGGTTGATTCAAAAACTGGTGGGAATCTTTTCATAATCATAAAAAGATCATCTTGACCTTTTTACGGCTTTCAAATCAAGTCTCATAGTGAAAATGCAGGTTAGGTTTTAAACTGAGTTGAAGTCCTTCTTGATCTTTATTATCTGTGTTGAATAGACACTTTGCTAAATGAGAGAATTGACAGAAGCTGCCCTGTTTCACAGAGGAGTGGCAGGACTCCCATCATGAAGATAGATGACAACTCTGACAACCTCCATTTTCAGTTCTCTTGGGAGCACTTTCTAGTTAGCCTCTGCAGAAAAAAATCTAAAACCTGCCACTAATTAGATATGCATAGTAATAAGCAGTGAACTGTTCAGAGAAATAATGCTTATTCACAGTTGAAGTTTCAGGCCAATTTCCAGATATGCTCAAGTGTCCTTCAGTAACCAGAGGTCAGTTTTGCATGAAACATCTACCAGATCACAACAGAGGAGAGATGGAGAAGAAAGAGGAAAACAAAGACCTTCCTTACTCACATGCCCTTGGGACCACCCAGACCAAGTTATCAGGTCACCTGAGGTAACTCAGCAATAACGTTTGTCGTTACTCATTAGTAAAATACTTGGGTTTCACTTATTTATTTTGCCATTTGAAGATTTCACAGGCATGAGATAAATGAAGTGCCAGAGCCTTTTTACAGTAAAGCAGAGGGCACTACAGCTAGCCTGCTCTTTCATTTGAGTGTGGAGAGAGAGCCCACGTTGATGTAGCATGCACCAAGAAACCAGGAATACCCATAAACATTAAGAACAGTTGAAGTTGGAATGAATATTACTGTAATCATCCTTACACACACTTCCTTTCATCCAGCCCTCTGTTATTCTGATGAATGAATTAAAGCATTTGAGACTTCCTGGGTTTCTTGGGTCAAAGCCAATCTGCTGTGCATGAGGATGTAAGTGGATAAGGAGCTATTTATGTGACTAATCCCTAGAAATGGATTGATCCTTTGTGATAAGCTCTTGCAGTTTCAGTGAAATAAAGTAGAATAGAGGTCAGTGCAAGGGGAAGGTAAGTATTGCAGTGTGTCCTGTGTTTGAAGTCTGGACAGTGACAAGGGTGTGATTTCCCCAGCATGGGAGTAAGGTTGGCAGAGATACTTCAATAGACAGTGTGCTCACCTTAGCAGTGCTTACCTGCAGGCATTCAGATGGGAAGCATCCGGTGCTGGTCTTTTGGACCTATTAAGAGAGAAAGTTCCCATTAAGGAACGGCTAGATTTCTGCTTCCCTGGGCTTCATGATGACAGCGGAGCAGAAGAAGCCATCTAAGTATGGACCAAATATCTCCAGTGCTTCCACATTAAGGAAATAATTTTCTGAGCTGTAAGGGACGTCGGGGTTTTTTTGCTCACGATGCCTGTTTCATGGAAGACTATACCTCCTGACACTCTCCAACTGTAGACTCCGGAAAATGTGTGGCATTACAGGAGCTTCCAAAAGCTGTGAATTTTAGGAAAAAGTCAAAACAAAGAAAAAGAACTGAGTCATCCTTGTTAAATAAGTAACGCTCTCAAAAAGATGCGTGTGTGTGTGTGTGTGTGTGTGTGTGTGTGTGTGTGAGGAGAGGGGACCCCAGAGATCACACTGTGATTTATTAGGAAGACATATTGAAAAATCTTCACCTTATAGTGAAATTGCTACCATGTATTTTCCTGTGTGCCATCTTGTCCATATTATGGTTTAAGGATATAATACCTCATTACCTTGGATGTCCTCCTAGGTTAAATTTGCATTTGCAGGTGAGTTCAAAAATCTTTTGCAGAGGGCTTGGATAATGTCTGTATTCTACTTAAACGTTACCTGTTTTTTGGGTTTGAGCTGAATGTAAACCTTTTCTGTGTCTCATGCTGACTGTCTGTGCAGAGCTACGTTTTAGACTACGTGCAAAAAATGGAGCACATTTTAAAAACAGGGCACTGTGATCAAGTGCCTGTACAGTAAATTATCAGCGTAGGTTTAGGATTAATGAAAACTCACCCAGCAACTGATTTTCCTGTGGGGGGTGGGGGGGAATGGCAGCTATATTAATTTTCTAATATACATCTTTTGCAAAAAACAGGTGATGGAAAAGCTTTCAGAGATGGTCCTTAAAAACTCAGCATGTTTTCTCTGTGTATGTGTGCATAAATGTACATTTCAACAGTGGAAAGTAAGAAAAGCGTACATCTTTTCAGTCAACAGAGAAGGAAAGGGTTTAAAAATGTCCAGGATCTGACATAACAATGCAGAGGTAACTGAAAAAAGTGTTTCCCCCTCTTCAACCAACAAGTGTTGCAAAACAGCTGCCCAAAATTCCAGATGTTCCAATCCCTGCCTCACCAGCTTCAATGAAACATGACATGTAAACAGTACAGTACACTCTCTACAGAAATAAAATAGATGAGGAATGTCCAAGTGTGTGGCTGAAGAGCTTTGTCAGGGCATGAGAGGGATGGATGGGAACACTCTCGCCAAAGTTTCCATTCCTTTCCCCTTTTCTCCCTCTCTGTCTGCCAATTTGTATTTCATAACATGATGAGTTACAGAAGGTTGTGAACCAACACGGCATGGCCTTACCTCATACCCCTGTGAGAAGGCTGAATGCAAAGGCTGTGTGCCTAATTCCCCAAGTACCGCATGGGTCATAACCTGTTATTGTTTTTTGGTTGTAGTGGTGCCAGAACAGACATTTTTCTTGTCTGGATTCCAGTAATATATCTCACAGCTTGCTTTTTTTTTTGTTACTTGGCTAGTCTGTCTTCTCAGCTTACATTTTCCCCAGTACTGTCGGTCGCTCCGTTGGCTACTAGACTGTTGAAATCTGTTGCAGTCATTCCCCTCATGATGATGTGGGAGAATATAACCCTGTGGCTGGGGAATTACTGTATGTGAACAGTAGAGGGAAAGAATTACACATGCTTTGTGCAAAGCTGACCATTGGCTAACACACTGCTGCTATTCCTCCAGAACTTTCCCCTTGCTGTCCCTGTACAATCCTGAAAGAAAAGGGAAATAAAAACAAACAAACAAAAAACCCCCGAGATTTCCAGGATTCTTTTCTGGTGAAATCGCCCTGACTCTAAATGGAAAAGAGGGAGGGTAGGAGAGCAACTCCATGTGTGGACTGATCAGATGTGAGGGCTTGTCCCTGCTTTGTTGCTGTGGCACACCTAGACCCATTCTGGTCCTTCTCACAGTCTGGATTTGTTTCTGTAGAGAAGCTGAAAAGGAATAAATGGTAGTATATTTTTTCAGGTGATTACACATCTATTAACACACCTTGTATGACATTCAGTGCATGTTGCTAGGAAGAGTTGTGGTGAAAGGATGTGAAACATTGCAAAAAAACAGATGTCTTATGCACAAATAGTTACTTTCTCTTAATATTGAGATATTCTCCTGTTTTTGTGCTATGGGTTAGGACAACTCGGTGTTTGTGTATGATGCCAAACAATATTAATCTGGAAGAAAACGAGGTAAGGACTGGTCCCTTTGAAAAAGCTGTTCTTTAGTGACATTATTGACTCTTTTAGAGGAGTGGAATTCAGTTGCAGAGTGTACAGAAAGTTTGTAATGTCTGAGTTTGGTCAAGTCTTACCAGATGCATAGATCTCATTCCAGTCCTCTCTGCACCCCAGTTGTAGGCATGGCATGAAACACAAGAGATTATCTGTTTTGTGTCTCTTCGATGAGACAAAAGTGAAATCATGTCTTGAAATACAGCTTGATTTCATTTTGAAACATGGCCTTTGCTTTTTGGGATAGCAGATGAAGTTTCCAGTAGTTGATCACAGATTCTTACAATTTTTAATTTGTTTCATTCTGTCTCATCTACTGGATGCTACAGAGTGAAAGAGAAACTGAGCTTCATTGACTTAACACTCCTCACAAATACTTAAAATGTTTTACCTGTGGACAGAATGTTGAACAATGAGACAGATATACCACAGGGATTCAGTGTTGAGACTATTTTTTAAAGTCTTCATGATTGTTCCAGCCAGCTCTTTCACATCCGAGAGTCTTAAGTGGTGACATGTCAGCCTGGACGTCCAGCAGAGCCTCGATGCAGTGCTGGCTGTATCAGCTCTCAGGGGTAAGAGAAGAGCAGGTCTAAATGAAAGTAGCTGTTCTGTAACAGCCTTGGGGAGCTCTGGGAGAGACAGGAGCAGTGGGTTTGTCAATGCAGAGGGGAGAATTGTGCCACTGGGCTTCCTGAAGGAGCTGGGTGAAGGAAGAAGAAGAAAAGAGACTGTGGCGAGAGCAGCACTGGTGCTTATCCCCCCTCAGAGCAGCATCATGTTTGTAGATAATACGTTTGTGCAGTAGCCTATCTGTGCACTTGAGTCTAGGAAACAAGAGCAAATGCAATTCAAATTCTCAAAGGAAAACATAAAAATTCAGCCTATATAATTATACTATAACAAACTGAATGGCTAATAGAACAGCTTAAGACTGCCTGCCTGCATATTTTCTTCTGTCTTAATTTGAAGATAGAGATCTCAGTTAAGAAAACAAAATTTAAGAGATTTTACCAGAGTCTGAAAATAACATTATTTATGGATAAGAATGATTTACATTGATGTGAGAGACAGTGTTGAAGATTCTGGCCTAGATACTCAATTCTGGGAAAGCTGGAAAAATAAAGAGGCCAACCAGTATCATGTCCAATTCTTTTTATAAATTATTTTTGAGATGCTTAAGCCAGGATCTGAAAGGCACTGTACAGACACAAAGCTCCTCTCCAGGAAAGTTAAAAGTCTAGATAAACAAGACATACAGTCAGCTGTAGATGCCCAATGGAGAAGTAATTTGCTTAAGAACAAAATAGATCAGTAGCACAGCTCAAAGGAGAAAATCAGGTGTCCGAACTGCCTTAGGTAAAAGGTAACACTGACTTCCCTGCTCCAAGGTCAAAACTCCATATTTTCATTTTGCCTTTGCCACACTGTTGGAAGAGTCTCGAAAAGGACGTTGATTACTTGGAAAGAGTTTGGAGGAGGCCAGTGAGAACAAACTGAAAAATGTAGCTGATAAGAGAGAGCTATACAAACAGGAGTTACTTAGCCTGCAGATGGATAGTAGAAGGGGAATAGAGCAATACTCTAATGTATGAAAGCCTGCTGCAAAGAGGAGAGGAATTATCTATAGTCCCTTCTACTACAGATGTGGAGAAGAAGTAGGAGGAAGTAAGACTCATGTTCGGCATGAGAAAGGACATTCTCGTGCTAAGGATGGAGAGTGGATGTAGGGACTGATGGGACTGGGAGTCACACTGTCTCTACCCACTGGAAATATTTAAAAATTCCTTAGGCTGTTGGGAGTGATGGGATTCATTGATCTTTCCTTGAGGCAGCTGTACACATTAGACGACTCCTTAAGGTCCCTTCCATCTCATCATCTAGGTACTGAAACCCTTAGCAAGAACAGTTTTGTCTGTTCCATTTTGAAACCCTTTGAGAGCCCTAGATAGAATACGCTCTAGAGTAACAATATGGTGGTGATTATTACTGTGTATCTGTAATATTATGTATACGTATGACCAGAAGATGGGAAAGTGAACTCTTCTAGTGACAGTTTAACAACCAAGGAGCTGATCTCATCATCTTCCCCTGTTGTCTGTCTGTGGAATTCACTTGGTGTCACACCTCCCAGTATTTAGACGGGAACAAAGAGAGTGAGAGCGCAGCATTATTCCTAGGCACACAGGCAGGGGTTACCTTGTGCACCGCTAATGCATGCATCCAACATACCTCCCTGTTTCATGATCCAGGGAGACAATGGTCAGCAGGGCACAGCCAGCAGACCTGGGACTGTCTTGCAGCACCTTAAAATTTCTTTGCAGTATATGAAACTTTGGTGCTTGATACTAATGTATTTTCCCTGTTGGAATTCTTTCCTTCATGTGTAGGATGTCAGTGCCCAGTGTTTCCTCCCATCCTGCTCTCGAGAGTGCTATGTTTTTCCCCCCTTGCAAAGGCATTCTGTAGCTTCTGCTTCATTTCTGCTTGTGTATTTGTCATCAGGTGTCAACAAGAGCTAACCGGGAGTTCAGGCCTTCTGTTTCAGTTGGCTGTGTTGGTGCCCATTCATAACAACCAGTCTGCCTGGATTATGTCTTTTAGCCCATTTGATGCAGGCAGGCTTTCTCCTCTGCATTGAAGAGAAGGAATTGCAAGGGGTTCTCTGCTTATTCCAGGAGGGAGAATAAAAGGAACAAGATTATCCCTCTAGGCGGCACTCCTTATTTCCTCATTTCTGGGGCTGTGTGACAGCTTTTATCTTTAAATCTGCAAGTTACATAGGACTGAAGAGATACAGCTTCATCTCAGTTTCCACGCCTTCTTTCACCAAGGGGTCAGGGGCCTGGGAGAAATCAAAGGCTAATAACAGGAATGTTTTCAAAGCATCGTACACATTAGGGACAGCTGGTAAAGTAAGAGAGGCAAACAGGGGAAGACAATGTTTAGTGAGGGCCTCTAT
This sequence comes from Sagittarius serpentarius, assembly GCA_034782735.1. Lineage (NCBI taxonomy): Eukaryota > Metazoa > Chordata > Aves > Accipitriformes > Sagittariidae > Sagittarius > Sagittarius serpentarius. The sequence continues at coordinate 11,315,043 of JAVKLA010000074.1, read as the reverse complement.
CCCATTACTGAAAAATAAATATCGTTTATTCCTCCTCTATGGAACATACTCATTGAAACAGATTAATTATTCCTTGTGGACAGATACTCTGCCTTGCTTCATTCACTTCAGAGGAGATACACTGATTTATGCTTGTAAGAGGTTTGCCGCACAAGTTATAAGAATGATCAGGTAATAGCATCTTATTGTACTCCTTGCATTCACAGAGCATAAGATTGCAGCCAGATGTCCAGACGCAGAAGACTTCATGATGAAAAAAGGTGTTTCAATGGGTAGATGAACTGAACTTGAGCTTCTCAGCAAGTATTACACTAAATAAGGGGAAAGTTGCTGCAAGTGTCTAGAACAAAGAATAAATAAAAGTTTGCACTCCATGTTGTGTGGACTAAAGCTTGTGAAATATTATACCATTAGGGAGAGATTTGCCTGCTTTGATTCATTAATTTCCCTTTAAGGCGCTTCATTTCCCCTCCCAATCATCTGTCAGTTACTTTTTTGCCACAACACCCCTTGAAGTGTGGAAGTGCTTCAGCTCCAGGTCTGGCTCTTGCCCTCTCTTCTCCTCTGTCTGTGACCTTAGGACTTCAACACTATTTTCTTTCCTGAGTCAGGAAGAAGAGGGCAGCTGGCTAGGACCTTGCACTCATCACTGTTTTTCCACCTACAATATGTTTGCTTTTCTTTTCCAGCTGCAGTTTTATCTTGCCCCCTTCAGTCACTCAGTCTTTGGCACGTATGTTGTGGGCTCAGTTCTCCACTTACTTAGCATATGCACAACATTGTTGGCTTCAGAGGGCTTTGTGGTTTTAACGGAGAAGACAGCTTGATTCAGTTCTTGTGCTTGCAGACATACGTTCTACCAACCTCAGTGGGAATGAGTTGCCACAGGTCATGAAAATCCTGTAGAAATGTAAGAAGTTTGCTGATGTCCTGTTAAAATGATTAAAAAAGAAAGAGGAAAAAAACACAAAAACAGACTGGACAAATCTGTCAGCATGGTTGCTGGAAGGGAGAAGGGAGGGGTGAACATCTGCAATCTCCTTCCTTTGCATCGTAAGCAGGCTGTGACAGTATAATTCTTTTATCACTTTTCTTATTGTATAGTTTTTTCCTCATTTTCCTGTAGCTGGATTTAGATTTCTGGCTGGCAAGGCAACAATCAGGCAGATTAAATGTAGGTGCGAAACACAGATAATGCCAAGGCTTTCTAAAATGAAAAAAGAAGATCCTGCTGTGTGTTGGATTGCATTTCTTTCTTCGGTGCTCTAGTTCAGAGGTAGATCAGGTAGGTGAAAATGAGACTGCCATTCATCAGTTTCCCTCTGCAGATACATAGCTGTAGTTCTGCTAATTTCAAAGAATTTCTTCACCAAATGGAACATAGAAAGGTAGCTTAAGATGTCTGGGAATATACTGCAGTTTCAGATAGGTCTCCATCGTGGACTGTTGTTTTCAGACACAAGCACTTAAATTCCCATAGAAGTCCATCCTCCAATTTGCTACACACTCTGACCCTAGTCCAGTAAAGCACTTAAACACATGCTTAACTCAGATATGTTGATCTTACTGTGTTTCCTCGCATGCTTAATATGAAGCACATGCTTAATAGCTTTGCTGGAGCAGGCTCAGGATGCTTTGCAGCTTGCACAATGGGACCCATCTCTCACACAGATAATCATAAGGGTTTGAAAGCCTTCATAAATTAGCATAGTGATTTACTATAATAGCTAATAGCTATTGTTTCTCTTAAAAGCAAAGGAAAGAAATCCATTTTTTAACAGAGTCCTCTTTGTAAGGTCACTTCTTTTGGCTCCAACTTGTCAAAGCGTTCACTGTTAGTCTCTGTCTAAAATAAATGTTAGTCAGTGGCATAGCAGGCCCATGAAACAGAGCTCCGCATGGACAGCAAACAGGTCATTTTCACTGTGGGTTGTGTAGGTTGACCTGTCTGTCTTTAATTTAGTTTTGGAATTGTCCCGGAACTGCTTTGTGGTTTACAATCCAGTATCCAGATGCTATTCCCAGACATGTAAAAGTTATTGATGTAAAATTAGCAAGGATTTGCAGGGCAGCCTCACTGAGTCTAACTGTGCTGTGTTCCCAAACCTGCCGCTCTCCTGCCTGTGCCCACAAGCATGCACAAATGCACACATGCATAATTAAGCATCTCATTACATGAGTTTCTTTTTACTTAATAACCGGAAAGGGGTTGTGTGCATCTAGCTGGGATCAACACATCTGAACACATTGGCCTTCTGGCACATGTTGCGTGACGGAATCTGCTGCTGCCGTCATGGCTGCTGTGCTCCCTAGTCAGAAGCATTGCTAAATGAAGAAAGACATGTCGTAGAAATTTTTGGCTAGTCTTAGGGTAAAGTGAGAGTAAGCGTTATTTAGTAACATTGAACTGGAGCCCTGGCTTTAATATTCTGCTAAGCTGTCCTTTTTCCATATAACTTAGATTACTTAAATCTGCATTTCATAATACAGATACGGCTTTGCCATAGTTTTTCTGCGATTGAGCTGCTTGTGCCATTACACCATACCCGCTTATGGCTCTGATTATGCATTACCTGGAATTTTCCAAACCTTATTTGGGTCTTTTTCACACCATCCACGAAGTCCTTGGCTCACCCCCAGAAATCAACATGGACTAGACATGGATTAGTTCAACAAAAATTATGGATGGCCATGGCAGCTGGAACGTATGTGTATTCAAACCTTCATGTACATATTTTAGTTATATTAATACGTTTTCTAAATGTATTTGTTCTATTGTAGAGAACAAATAGAGATCATTCTGGATCAGCAACCCTAGAAGTGCTAAACTGCAACATCAAGCCCTTATTCCTGAATTTAAAATGCATTTTGAAAACTGAAATCTGCATGCTTTTTAGTTCTGTGTCCATACCTACGTAAGAACCCATTGTTTCATTTTTCTATTAGTTTTTCACCTCATTAGCCATTATTAGAAAGAGTCTGCATCAGCTCTGTGTAGTTTTTCTTAAATTTGCAGTGGGCACACATGATTTTTTCTGAGGGATGATGCAGAAGATAATGGTTGCAGATGTGCTAGAGATTTCCCCTTCACTCAGAAGTGCTCCGGCACTAGATTACAGGGAGGATATAACCCTGCCTGAAGGCAGCTATAGGCACTGTGTCCAGGTCTGGAGATCCACTCTGCACTTCAGACCTGTTGGTCAGACTTGCTGCGTAACTCAGGAGAGTTTTATCCAGCCACCATTGCACTGTTTGATTTGGCTTGCTCACCTTCCACAGAAGCCTTTAGCCTTGACTGAAGGCTTTGAGAGACAAGTGACCTGCCGTTTCCCTGAAGCAAATTGTGTGAGCAGATAACCTTGCTCACTGGCAAAACCATTTGCCTCTGTCCTGATGGAAGCTGGTTTCAGCTTGTGGCTGTTGCTTCATGTTATGCAGTGGATAAGGACCACGGTCTGTTGGTTTTTCACTCTCCATGGAGATTATTGTATTGAACATGTTGCTACAGTACTTTTAACTGCTGCAAAATGTAATGAAGAAGCTGGAAGAAGTGGCTTATGCATCTGGGCATAGCAAGAGATAAAGCATGTCAAGTAATATTATGAAATTAACATCAGACACTCAGAAGTTATTGACAGAGGTGTCTTGTGCTTAGGATTTGTAAGATTACACGCCATGAGGTTTTTCTTTACCCAGCATTTGATTTTGACCACTGCATAATGCCTTCTCATCCTACATGCAGGGTCTCTCACACTCAGAGCAGAGTAGGGAGCAGGCAGAAAGTCTGTTGGTCCCAGTCGGTTAGAAAATCTAGAGATGGTCTGAGCAGAAGACCATGCATGGTTAGTGCCTCTGCCCTGGTGCCGTGGAGCTGCCCCGTACCGCTGCACTGGCCAGCAGCTTCTGCAGTGGCAGTGGTAAGGGGGAGGAGAGGCATAAAGGCCTCCTGCAAAATGGGCTGCAGAGCTTCAAAGCGTGAGGGATGTGCCCAGCCTGCCATTCTCTGGCATTTGGTGCCAAAAGGCAGCAGTCTAGGAGCGGAAACCCAGGTGACAGCCTAGAGCACGAAGCCCACCAGTGTCCCGACTCTGCTGTGAATACAGCTAGCCTCCTCTTGCATCAGCCACCGAGCAACCAAGCAGGGGCAAGGGGATTCTGAGTTCCCAAACCAGTTGAAAAGTGCCCTTTTAGGGACTGGGAAAGCAATTCTGCAAGGGCGCGTGTCAGCTGTAGCGGGGTGAGTATGGGGTCTCCAGTCCCTCTTCCCCACTGCCTGCCATTGCTCTGACAGGAAAACTCTGTAAGTAAATGGGTATTTGAGGTTCAGTCTGACTGTGCTGCCAAGCTTACATGTTGGGAAGATCCCTAGGCACCCCACAGGGCACCTTGTTGGTGGTCAGTGTGTGTAAGGATGCTCAGCTATACGCACAGACTAAGCATGATGCATGTGGCCTGTGGATGTCAGAAAGCTGTTCTGAAATCCTAAGCTGAAACTTCTTCACTAAAGTACCCATGCAACGCTGCTCTAACTTAATTTTTATTTTTAAACAACCTCCATCACCAAAGAAAATAAGTAGTGGGAGTAAAATGTTGAACTAACTTTTATCAGTTTTATTTTCTGCACATAAGTAACACGTTTTAAAGCTTTTCCTTTTGTGTGGTGTAATTACAGCTGGTGGTTAATGCAGCTTTTTAAAAAAAAAAAGTTTTCTGCTTTTGAACTCACAGGAGGCAACTATTGTTTGGTTTTCTTTTATTAACCTGTTTTGGCCTGGCTTAGTGAGGAAGCTGGCATGCTTTCAAAGACTCCTAACAGGTATCTGACATAAGGTTATTTGTGCTTTTAAGTTGTCCTAGTCCACAGAAATAATTAATATTACCTTGTCATCTTTGGTGCTCACGACACCGTTTATTAGTATGGTAATGTGGTGTTTCATTCAGACCTGTGAGATTTTTCTCCTGTTACATGCCGGTGCAGGTGGAGAGTGCAGACACAGCACTAGTACCAGCTCATTTGAAAGATCAGGGAAAATGGCGGTCCCAGACACCTAATCAGTGGAAAAACAGGGGTCCTAATGATCTGCTAATGCACTGTGTTAAGCAAGGGGATGCAGGAGGGTTTCTGCCAGGATGAGAGCAGATTCTGGAGGGTTTCAGTGAGCAATGGAGGGTGGGCTGGTGGGGGGGAAGCACACGTGCCTCCTGCTCGGCCCTCGGAGCAGGGCAGGAAGCTATTGACGGGGCACTCGGAGCTTGCATCTGGAAACAACATGTTTCAAAGGGTTTATAAATCTTGTGCTCAGCAAAAAAAAAAAAAGGTGGGGGAAGGGGGGGAAGTGGGTGGGAGCAACTGCAGGGAGCCCTGGTGGGGAAGGGTAACACAAAAGAAGACAAGAGGTACTTTGTCTGTGGGGTGCTCTGCAGGCCCTTGTTTGTGCTGAAGAAGAAAGCTGTACCACATAGGACACCAGTGAGTGCTTCCATCCCCCTTCACACAGCTGATTTTGAAGCTCATGTATAGCTGCACTGCCAGTGAGGATCCTCCACTCAGCAGGTAACCCTACCAGCTGCCAGCCATGTGCTTTCCCTTCAGCTGAGCATTTCTTCATCTGAAGCTCCTGATACAGAGGTTTCTGCCTCCCATGCAGGAGACCTTACATTCATACTCCGTTCACAGCCTGTGACCAGAAGTTGCTACACAAACAAAGGGATGACAGTGTAGCATCAAATATTTTTCTGCACCGCAGAACTTAGTGAAGTTACCCAACACCTCGTGATGTTGAATTCGTACATCCAAATGGGAAGTCATCACTGAATATACATTATTGATGGGAAGTGTTTTGTGCTCTGTTTGTGGTTAGCATACATGCTTTGTGCAAGTGATATTTAATATTAATGTTCACTTCCCTAGGTATTTTTTTATTGCATGTTTTCTCTGGTCTTTGGTTCCATCTTTAGCAATATTTTGTCAGTGAAATACTAGAACAGCTAAAAGAAAAAGAAAACAGGGAATTCCTATACTTGCCGTACTTACTAACAGAATTAATTATCCTGTTTTATGCAAACACAGCAGACTCTCAGTGTCTCCAAGAGCCATCATAGCTATACAGACAGTAAGAGGAGAGAGATATGGCCAACTGCATGTCCCAGTTTCATCTTATGGAGAAACCTTGTATTATGAAGTGAGTAAAAGTGGGTGATGATTTGTATCTGGATATAGCTGTGTAGTGGTGGCTGTAAGTGAAACCTAGACATATGCTTGTGACTGAAAATAATGAGCAAGATTTTGACATCATTTATACCCATGAATTGATACTAACGGATTTAAAGCAATTCTGTGAACTTGTTTCAGTGTCATTCCAATGTCAATGTGGCATAATGTCTTCTGAAAGTGTTATCTTCTCTTAAGGAAAGCGTCACCATTTTTTTCTGTCACATTTTTGCTTTTCTAGTTAAAAATATTACTAAAGAATCAGTAAACACTAGAGCTGGCTCAACTGCAAATACCAAGTGTGAACTTGATTTCCAAGGCTTGTAAGAAAAGTAGTGAAATGAGTGTGATTTCCACCATTTTAAGGAAAACCACTATTAAAAAAAATACATCTTTAAGAAAAAATTTCAGGTTCTCGTTCTCTATAAGAACACTGATTTTTATTTGCATTATGGTTATCTTAAGCCACTGAATACACATGAAAGTTGTTTGTTTTACCAGTTTGATCACCACTAGTTGATGGATTAACACACTTTAGTGGAGTCTTGTTTGAAGACTTTTCTTTAAGAAAGGTTTTCCTGTTCTTCTGCCAAAATTTCCTTTATACATTTTCATTCTTATTTTTTTCCTTCTCTGGGCACCACTAGATATTCCACTTGGCATTTAATAATATCAGGAAAAAAAAGTAGATATTGTGTAAGCTAGAACTTAAATTGCAGTGAACTTTACAAAATTTCTTCATTCACTAAAACATAATTGTTTATTGAAGGGTTATTGCTGCATCTTATGTATATTAATACCACATTATATTAATAATAATAATAACATTTCCATTTGTCATGTCATTTCTCCATCAGTCTTTATGGGATTTTCTTGTTGTAACAGTCACACTTTGCATTGCTCATGTTAAGCTGAAATAAAATATCAAATAATAAAGCCTTAGCATTGGAAAATTATTGCTATAATATTTTTACATATCCTAAAGAGTGTACATTGTTTTAAAGTTCCTCACTTAATTATGAAGCACAGCACTTCTGGAAACTTTCCTGGCTCCAGCTCTAAAACATCATGGTCTACAACCAAAAACATTAACATTTGCTTCTCATTTTCATAGGCTTTTGTCACTTACCACTTCATTAAAACCAGCCTCATGAACTTTCAAGCATATCAGCTCTAAAAATGAAAACTCTTAAGTGAAACCAAAAATTTCCCTGAATGTGCTTTCGTCCCGGGTGCACAGTCCTCCCTCAGTCAGAGGTAACACTCATAGTGTTCATGTCTGTTTGCTTTTCCAGCAATGCCAAACTCAGGCACTCCTGGACCATCAGCAGTGAGTTTTCCATGGCAATTGTAAACCCATGGATGACACACCATTCATTTCTTTGCTGAGATTTTGTCTGTCTCTGTTTGAAGGTAGGCACTTGTGACAGACCACAGAGTCTTCCAGTTCAGGGGTATATCAGAGAGTCCTGCATACTTCTGATGCTCCTGCAGTGGTAGTTGTCTCCATCCTTTGACTCTCATACTTTTCCCTGAGTTCCCACCTCTGTGGCCATTAAACATCATACAGGACACTGGAAAATGCAGATGTCACACCTTGCCACCTTCACCCACTAGGCTGATTATCAATTCTTCTCTGTCTCTTTCTGTGTGGCCCGGTAAGCCAGGCAGATTTGCAAGATTTGAAAACAAATTCTCTGTGCTCCTTCATCACTTCATCCATCCCACAGGAGAATGCTCTCTCAAAAGATTCTCAGTGCTCCAACCAACCCCTTCTCCATTAAGGGAACAGTGAACCATTTCCTCAACCATCTTTCCCGCTGCTGAGAATGAGACAATCCTTCCACTTCTCCCAAATGCATATGCTATCTTCCCCTGGCTGCCTGTCCCACAGCCAAGGGGTTAGTACTCCACAGTCTTTTCCCCACCTTTCCTTTAGGCTTCTGGATATAAACAGAGAATACCCACACTTGCTTACCCACCTCCTCAGCTCCTCTGTGCACTATGTGGAGCTGGGCAGAGACACTGATCTCTCCTCCCTACTGCCTGGAGAGAGGAGGTGCTGTTTCCCCTGCTCATCTTGGGAAATTAACACTCAAGAATCAGCAGAGGATGGAGTCCAGAAGGGAAGTACCCAAAAATGAGGCAGAGCTTGGAGCAGTGCCCAGCCTTATGGCACTGCAAGCCAGAAGGCCAGTTCACATAAAGATTTCTCAGGGTTTCTGTGCACACCTCTGCACAAATGGGGCAGTGCCGTACCTCCCTTGCATTTCCCAGCCCGACGTATTGCCTCTGACAGGATTCATCTCCCCATCTATCAAGATCAAGGCAGGACCTGTACAGAGAAGATCAAGCCAGCATTGCTATCTAAACTGCAGGAGCTGACCAAAAGGAAGATACTTGTGGCCAGGGTGTCTTTAGCCCTCTTCATTACGTCACCAGGGCTTTAAAGGGAGGATCAGTAACCCCAGCTCACCTCAAATGAAGCAGAGAGGAAGAGTGACCTAGCAGCTCCAAAGGGGCATATGACTATTTGCCTTCTGCGAAGCAGCAAGAAGGTATGTGGTAATCCTTCTGTGTTTATGTCTGTTGTATGGGCTCTTTTCCCATAGTACACCCAGCCTCCCTTTACAATAGGTGTCCAAAAGGGCTTCTTCTTACAGTACATCTTTCCTGTAGAGCTATTTATCCCAGTGTTTAGTGCAAATTCCTGAGAATTCTATACACTATAGTTCTGGTCAAGATTTGAGAGCGTTTCTGTTCTGACCTGCTTTATCCCAGGATCTCGCAGCTCAGGAAAAGAAATTTGAGGCACTTCCTGAGATACCTGCAAGCAAACAGAATTATTGAAGACCAATTTCTTAATTTTTACTTGTTTTTTTTCCCTTTGGGTTTTATTTCTCTCAAGGGTGTACCTACTAGACTTTCCCAGTCTAACAGTTTAAGACCCTCTTCTTACAGACTTCCATGACCACAGTGAGCTGATCCCACTGGTATCTCAGGCACGTATTTTCTTCCCTAAATTACCCTGTTGATGTCACTAAGCCACAGGAACAGAGCTCTTGCTTTCTTGATGACTATTGTTACAGCAGCCTAACACTGTCTGCTTTCAATGTCTTAATGTTATGCAAGAGTTTACTGCTTAAATAACCGACGAATCAAAATGTACCTTTTGCAAGCAGTTACTACTTAGGCTCTTTCTGTAACTCTTCTGAGACCAGCAGTTCCAGAGGCAATTCAAGCCCTAGGTGGACTGATCAACCCCTTGGAAATTCCTGGCTCTTTCTACTGACCATAGAGGGAGCCAGGCAAGACTCAGGTGCTCATGTAGGTGAGCATCTACACTGAGTGAGAATCTACTTGCCCCATCTACAGTGGGATGTGGCAAACCTAAGTTTTAATATGTCAGAGAGGTGGGACAAAACAAGTTTGCTTGTATGCAGATTGTTAGGCCACAACACAAGGCGCATGTTTCCAAGCCCCCAGTGAAGGCAACCTGTTGAATGAGGATACTTTGCAGCTTGTCTGTTTAGGAACTATGCCTACACACATCTGGGTAGGGAAACACTCTTAAACACACAGTGTCAAAAGTCAGCTATTTCCATATCTGTGAAAGTGACACTTTCTGTTTTCCATAGTCCTCCAGCTCGGAAGGACTATAATTTCAAGGACAAAATCACCTTCAGCAATGAGGGGTTTGTCATCCTTGGAGTGCTTTTAAAGGCAATTTTAGCCTAGTAGGTATCATATCCCTGGGTTTCCTCTGCTGAATGAGTATATATTTCCCTACAGAGAATGCTTCTGAGTGACTTATTTTTAGCCCAGACTCTGATTCTTCCTCTGGAAGGACCATCTCTCCCCACAGACCAGAGAGACAGCCACTGTTAGCTTTGCTGAATACCCCTGTTGCAACGCGAGGAAACAAATACAACCCAGAATGTCCGAAACTCTTTGGCACATGGGTTTCATGGCCTTGCTTGTATTTCCCTATGAAAACACAGTGTGGTGGTAGGCCTGTTACAGTGCATTAGCAGATGCACAATATGCAGGATACAGAGTCATGTCAATGAAACACTTTTACCAAAGCATGAGAATCTCATTTCAGCCCTGGGGTCACAGCCAGGGCACTGTCAGAACTTACAGCCCAATTTAGAGGGTGTGTAAGTTTGAAGTCAGCACCTGTATACAGAGGTCTATCCCCCAAAAAAGTGTTTGCAGGGAAACCTTGCTCAGGAACATGCTACCCATGGCTTTTCAAAACTAAACTCATCACAAAAGTAGGTTTTAGTCTCCTGTTGTCCAAATACAACTCAGTCTTACTCATGAATTCACCTGTCTGACAGCATAGCACAGTGCCGTACATTTTTCCTAAGGTCTCTTCCCACTCCTGGGTTTATTTGTAGTATTAGGTATACGGATTTATATTTATATACCTGTACTGCATATGAATACATGTGTGTATGTACATATATATACACGCACACACACATTTTTTTGTGTTTTGGACATCTGAGGGAGCAGTAGAAAGTGAAGCCATAGCAAGATGATGAGACAATGAGTATCCTGGGCTGGTCTTTCTGCTTGCGTGTTAGGAGGCCCTCTCTATCCCTGAACTATCCTGCGTGTGCCAGATTCGTCTCAAAGATGAGGAGAGCTTTCACAGAGACCACAGCCCAAGCACCACCTCTGCGAGTCCCATTTGCCACCCAGGTGTGCCAGAGCCACACTGACTGTTTCGTCAGGGGTGGAAGGGTAGGAAATCTCAGCAAGAGTGGCACAAAAGGCATGAGGACATTGATGCGACTGAGCCACCTGCCTGAAGCTCCTGGGCTTTGTGGCAGGCACGGTATGGACACCCGCAGCAAACTGTGTGAGAGAGGGGCCCATCCTAAGTAAATTTCTGAGGCATTATTTAGAAGTTGTCTGGAAAGAAGAAGCTGAAGTTTAAAGTCTGTCAGAGCTGTGGCAGGTTGTTAGGGAACCTGGGAATTTATTTGTAGAGGAAAGGTGGTATAAAGATGTTAGAAACTGCTAGACGTCATCTTAAAGGAAGATTTTTTTAACATCTTAGGCAAGGAAAAAACAGGGAAAAAGACATCATTAATTATCTGATATGTGTTAGGTATTCTAAATATTTGTTAAGAGTTCTGGAGCATTTTGTAAAGCCACACTTTAAAGCCAAAATGGAACACCACAGAAATTCTGTCTTGAAATGCCAAATTTATTGTATGTCTCCAATTCCATATGATGCCTGTTTCATCTATCACTGAAAAACCTCTTCCATCCTAAATTCAAGTTCTCCAAATTCATTCTAGGCACAAACTTAAGCTGATTTCTTTCTCTTCAGTTGATCACACAGGCATAGAGTCAAAAGAACTGGCTTTGATGTCTTTTGTCTTTCCTAAAGTCTATGCAACTCTTTATGCTTCAAAGAATGGGTTGAAAACAGGAAAGAGACTTGAATAAGGAAAAATCTGGTAAAAAAGAAGAAAAAAAAAAAAAAGAAATCACATTGGAGCTCTTATTTGGATTTGGAGGGTTTGGAGTCTGGTTGTGTGTGAGGGGGGTGTGGTTGTTCAGGGGAGCTTAAAGCCGAGGGAGAGAAAGATGGCATTAGCAGTGTGGAAATCTTGTCACTTCTGGAGAAAGAATTAAATAAGGGGAAAGATAAGCACTGCAATAGAAAAGAGAAAGTTGAGTAGCATGGAGCAAGTTAACACCGTGAGAAGAGAATGAAAAGATACAGAAGGGAAAAATCACCCATTTAGACCTTATTTAACTGACCACAGAACTCAGGCAGGTCGTTATGCTGAAGCCATTCTCCATCACCACCAGCTGGTGCAGCCTGCTGGGACTGCTTATTTTTATGTAGTGTTGATGTCTATATGGCCCTGAGCATCTAAATGCTTATGGCATACTGAAAACTGACTGACAGTAAGAGTCTCTCTCTTTCTTGGGCTTATGAGACGAGTAACTTGATGCATGATATAAAAGTTTAGGTTTTCTTAAATTCATTGGCATGAATTCTCTTTTATGGCATGAGAGTCCTCACTTTGTCAGGACAATATAGTAAGAAGCAATCCTGTGCCAAGTTTAGTACTTCTTGTCAAGACTTTTCTGATCTATGTTGCTTCATCGCCTTTTTTAGACATGAAGGCTTTTCTAGATGTGGAGTCTACTAGTCTCCAATCAAAGCTGACACAGGTGTTTTGCACCATGTTTTGTGATTAGATTCATCTTCAGATATCAAAATGCCTCTTTGCTGAGCAGCACCAGAAAAAATTATTTGCTTAAATCCGTGCTTATGTGGATTCTCATTTTTTATGTGTAACCGAGTGGTCAAAACTCAGGGCAGAACCTGTCTGTAAGCAGTCTTTTCAGTCTGCATCTTACAAAGCAAAGAATTTCAAGGAAAATGTAATGTCAGGGAGGCAATTTTATTCTTTTTTTTTCTTTCTTTTATTCCCCCCAAAATCTCATACAAGAACAATTCTGCATTCACTCTGGCAAGGAGGACAGCCAACATGGATGATCCTTCTTTGTCAGATTCGTCATTTCAAAAGGACTCAATGACAGCACAGGTAGGATTCAGTGGCTGTTTTTCAGTACTGGGTCAGGAAACTCAAGAAGTGCTTAAGAGATCTGCAGAGTGGAGGCAGACTTGCATGCCTAGGGCAGACCAGGTAAGGGACAGGCCATAATTCACTCCAGGCCAGTGATTCAGGCCCCTGGGACCTTGTTGAGGGCAGTCATCACCAATGGGCGTTCCTGGCCAGTTTTCAAATGTCAGTCCTACAACGATGGTGATGACTGGGTCTACTGGTATGTGTCCACTTGTGCGCGTACATATTTACCTAAAAGTAAATTTTTTTGTGTAAACAAAACCTCTCCAGATCTATTCTTTTGAACGTAAGCTGTGTACAAGAATGGAAAAGGAAACCCCAGTCATTAAAACAGAAAACAGCACGGAACTTGTTCTGAACGCATGTGTCACCACTCTTCAGCCTGTTAAGGATTTAAAACTTTATGGGGCTTTGCAAGACAAGACAATGACATAAACCCTTGCCACCCTTTCCAAACAAAATGTTGCTTCTCATTAGCTGAGGACAATAGGATCAAAGATTAGAAGCAAAGCCATTGCCCAGTGTAGGAATGAGTGATTGTATACTTCCCATTGAAAGACTTTTGAGGAGGCCTGCTTCTCCACAGAAATGGTTTTGAAGAGGGCATTTTTCATTGGGGTAGCCATGGTGCTTTGATTCATTTTTGCAGTAAGTTAACAAAGCGGACAGAAAAACAGAACTAAACTGGTAGCTGTTGTCTGTCTTTGTTAACACCTGATATCAAGTCTGTTATCACCTTGAATACCTAGAGCTGCATATGACAAAGCATGGCCTGTAGATATTCAGAACTGGGTAGAAACACAGCAGTTAAGAAGAAATGTTTTATTTTCTTTTTAATACAAACCAAAAAAGGTGGAAAAACATTTCCTACGTGCCTGAAGCCTCCAATCTGCAAACAGCATTGATTTACACTGAGATGACTGCAGCAGTTCCTGCCCCAGCTGTCCATCCACATATGCCACCCGGCTGCTGAGAGCTCAGCTGCCTGTGCAAGCAGCTGCACTAACTATGGCAGCACAAAGCTTTAAAGAAAGTGGAAACTGGTGCTGATTTACCTTCATGTGCTGGCCTGTAAACCATAGCAGAGCGCTGACCGCTCTAAAAGCAGCTGTGTTTTCTCTGAGGTGGCTGGATGTCTTTAAGAGAGTGATGGGAGCTATTCTAGCCACCCTCACGCATAAGTTGGACCCTAAAGTTGGAAGTCATTAAAGGCCTCCGGGCCACTTCACCTTTTAGAGCCTTGGTTTTTCAGAAATTAGAAGCTTCCACGACACTGAGAAGCAGTGAAATTTAAGCCTGGGTGGCTCCATGAAAAATCTTTACAAGTACCTAATTTAGACTGAAAATCACTTGGGTGGAGACTTACAGATGTTGGTTTTGAAACTGGGGCTTAGGTTCCTGAGTTCCCACTGTACTTTCACAGATCACAGATTCAGCTGTAATATGTTAAATTCAACTAACTAGGAATTGGCTTTAAAATTTATTCCTGGCTTTAAAATAAAAATGAAGATTGACATTAAGTTATTTTTTCAACCGTTTATCTTCTTCTGTATGTCAGAAAGAAGCTCAACGTTTTACTTTTTTTCTTTTGGGAAAAGACTTTTTTGAGATTTTTTTTTTAATTGGGTAGACTTCAGCTTAACTTTGACCAGCGAGAAGCAAGTAGATCTGCCAAAGAAAATTCTACTCTCAGCAGCATAAGATAATAACACTTGAGTCAGTGAAACATTACTATCAAAAAATACCTAGAACTTCAGAATCACTGGTAGATTAATATTTTTCTCTGTGTTTTGTTTCAGTGCTGTGATCCATAGAGCTAGCTGTACCATGTAAAAGCCCCCATCACAATGTCAGGCATCTAAGAACAACTAATGTCAGGCTACCCTGCTACTATCTTTCATCAAAAAATTGAGCTGAGATTTAAAAATCGTTCCCTGAAATGAATGGTGGAATTGGACCAAATATTCTTTCCCTTCTGCTGATTTCAACATTAGTTCCTACCTTGTTATTACATATGTTGTTTGTTATTTCTCTCTTCACAAATTCTTTCAGAAGCTCTAGATTATTTTACTTGCATATATGATTTCATGGAATCATCTACAAATGGGTACCACTGACTTAAAAGTCCCAGACCAATTTTGAAACTGAGTGTGGCTGTTTAGCAGCTAATATTCCATGCACTCTCAGAGAAACATTTCCAAGAGCTTCTAAATCATTTTGGCATTTTAAAATATTTGAACACATAAGAAGAAAGCAATATGCCACCCACCTAAGAAAAAAGGGAAAAGGAAAAAAAGAGAACAGGCAAGTGTGAGAAATAAAGGCACTAAAAATAAGATCAGAGGGATACTGGGGCAGAAGTTTGAAAAGTTACTGCCCTGAACTGTCATCTCCCTTCCTCTGCTGGGAGTTACTGCATTTAGCGTCCACTCAGCAAAAAAGAATGCATGTCTCAGCCAATTGAATACAAAATCTAGTGTCTTATTTTAAAAAGCGCATAAAAATGGATATTCACTACTATGCCAGATTTTCTTCTAAAGAGGCTCAGGGTGTGACTTGAATTTCGTTCTGCTGGCACAGTGGTGTAGCAGAAAAGGAGAGGACTGTGGCTGTACTGAAGAGGCAAGGGACATTGGTTGGAGTGGTCACCTCTAAAGACTCAATCATGGTTTGCCACAGTGTGCCATGCTGTGACACTCTCAGCAGTCTTTTGCTAAAGCTGTGGGGGTCTCAGCACTTTTTCTTTGCTGACTGGCAGGATTCATTAACCTTGTTGCAGGGTTTCTGCCCTTGGCTGGATGACTGTGTTCCCAGAAATGTACCCTGGTTGCTGAATTTAGAAGAGATGAGTGATGGTACAGCTCCAGCAAGATCAGTGTTAGGGTTCATGGAGATGCATACAGAAGCACTGGTGAACATGGCGTTGTCTTCTGGCAGTGAACATACATCAGAGAAAGTGTAGAGGGGTCACTATGATGGAATTTGAGTCTCCAGGCCTCCTTCCCACTGAGCAATATCTCGACCACCTGGGGTAAGTGAGTCAAGGAAGCTGAGAATGGCCATTCATTACAACCCTCCAGACAGCTTCCAAATATTGCTATTGATGTCCAGGGAGGGAATTTCCACTGTTATTTGCTAACAGGAAGTGAAAAAGGTCTCCTCCCCACAAAAATCCCTTTGATCTTTAAAAGGCAACACATCTGGTGTAAGCAAAGTGATTTCTCAATTGGTGTAGGTCAGCAGCTCACAGACTGCAGCCAGTCAACCCCATTTCTCTTGGGCAGGTGTTTTGGCCAGAGGCTGGGATTAGGAGAGCACACAGGGTGGCAGGGCTCACTCTCTCTGATGGCATCACTTTCCTTCTTGCACATGGGATGGTGCCTGGGAGTGCTCTGGATCCTGCGTCTCTTGATGCCTGCACTGTTCATGTCTAAAGCAGCAGTAATCACCTTGTGCAGCTGCAGGTAATGTTGAGTTTTTGGCCAGTCATCAGGTGCTACTGGTCTTTTTCAGTCATCACTGTGCTATGCAGGTCTGCCAAGGTTTATAACAGCATTGAAGAAGAAGGTGATTAATAACACCCATCAGCAATCCCTTATAAAGAAGAGAACCAGCTATAACCTTTGCCCCAAAATTAAGGGTAAAGTTCTAACCTTCTGAGTTGGAAACTAGTCAATAAAATAAATCCTTAAGAATTTTACTCCTTCCCTTCTTAATTCCCCTGTCTAGATTTGCTGAACGATAGCTTAATAATTTACTGCCTACCCAGTCATTATTCTTTCTTTTTCCTAACACTCAGTAGTGAAGTATTTATGATATCCAGACTCTCCTTCACCCAACATCCTTATTAATTTTTACCTAAGTTAAAGTTACTATACCTTTCTCATCATGTCTTCCAGTTGGAAAGAAAGTCAAGCCTGCAGGACTGGTCTCTTTGCAAAGCTAGCTCCCCTTGAACTAGCTATTCCCTTGCATGATCTGCAAGGTTCAGTTTTCAGAAAACAAAGTGAATTTACATGGGGCAGCTTTTGTCAGTTATAGCCTGATGTTTGGGGTGTCACAGCAGTGTGGAGATACAGGCCGAGATTCACTAGGGGAAAGATGAATGCATGACGAATAAGCCTGCTTGTCATGAATGCTCTAGAGCATTTAGCTTGTCTCTTGAATGAGGAGACATTGATTGTGAACTCTGAAGAGACTGCAGAAGTTCATGTCAGTTGAATTGAGCCCAGAATATTTTAGCTCCATTAAAGTATTTCTGTTTTAGGAAACTGTGCTTTACCAGTACTCCTACAGAAGCTATGAAAATGAAAATGGTATCAAAATTCTGGTAAAGCCCAGTTTTCTTGTATATGTTGTGCAGCTGACATTTGATAATTGTTGAGCAGATTCATCCCACTTTGTTTAGCAGATTCATCCCACTTTGTTTATAGAAAAGGCATAGGAAAAGTATTATTTTAAATCCATTCATTATCAATAGTTGCCCATCACATGACTTCTCTAAGTGTTTTGGGTTTGTGTGGTGGGATTTCGGCAGCGAGGGAGGAGCTGCAGGGATGGTTCCTGTGGGAAGCTGCCAGAAGCTT
>JAVKLA010000074.1:11256895-11270913 GCA_034782735.1 Sagittarius serpentarius | reverse complement strand
GTGATTAGGGAGCCAAGCTTTGCCAAATGAAAGAGAAATTTAAAACTAATACTGAGACTTATGTTGTGATAAGTCACAAATTTCCCTCTTTAACATCTTCATGCTTATGGAAACATTAGCCTCTATCTGGGTCTCATAACATAAGAAAACAGGAAGTATTGTAAGCACTCTTGTTGGAAACTGCCCCCAGGATATTATTAGTATTTCTTTGCAGTATAACGATTTCTGAAAAACAGAACCCCAACCTAAGGCTTTTACTATTTCTTCCACATTCTAATGATATCTGGAAACTTTATGTTTAACAATCAATACGTATACACCTATTTTGCAAACACTCATCAATTTTTTTTATATGGTGGGTGTTGAACTGTACGTGTAATATAATTTGGGGATTTCTAGTGAGAAGGACCTATTTCTCAGCCCACATTTACACATGAAATCTGAAAGCTTGAAAAAAACAAATACGTTCCAAAGTCCATACATGTGCAAGATCTTAAATTCATCTTTTTTATCCAACACTTAACCAGAACTCAATTTTCCCATAGACTGAACCCTAACTCTAATATGAAGGTTAGCCCCCATAACACCAAGATCTAAAATCTTTTTAAAAGACAGAAAAAAGAGTGCATCACATACTGAGATGACTCCTAAGCCTCAGCCTACTGCACTGGGAACAGCAGCCAACATGACAGACCACCTAATACGGTAGTAACATAACTACCTTACCAAAACTCAGGAGGCCGATATGCCTTGCTGTAGTCAGCCACCACTCCTAACCAGGACAGGGGCGTGTTAAATGTCACCCTCACTTTTGCCACAGCTGCTTGAGATGTCCAACATGGACAGAGACTGAAAGATAAGGAAAAGAGATATAAGGTTGCCGTGGCCATGCTAAATTACAGACCACTTCTGTGACAATAGTCACAAAGTTGTCAGGCAACCTAGGAGCAATGAGTCTGTAAAGTAGAAAAGGAGTAATTTTCAAGACACATGGGATAAGGTTTCAGGAAAGATTAGCCCTCAGTCCTCTCTCTGGGAGAGCACCCATGAGAACACAAAGGAGTGGTGTAGCGCCCACAGCTAACTGCTGGTCACCAGAGAAAGCCTCTTCCTCGTCCTGGAGAGCTCTGAGCCTTTGCAGGAATCATGCAAGTCCTGCAGAAAACCAGGGTGGCTGAGAGCAGTTCTGAGACATGGCTGGGACTGGCAGCAAAAGACGTCAGGGCACGTGCCCCTTGGTGAGTTATCTGATGCTGCATCCTCACAGCAGAGAACTAGTCAGTGTCTTTGGTGACAGAGATTAATAGTATCATCTGGCATTAACTTCTAAGAGTTTCACTCTAAAAATATATTTAAATATCTCTCTTTACTCATGTGCTCTGTGTGGCACCCAAACAAGATGGACTAATGGACCACTACTGCCAAAATACTGCAGAGTATTTTGGGGGTACTTTTGGTTATTCTCGGTTATTCTCTTCCTGTAATGCTGCATTTCTGTATTCACCACATCTCTTCTTTAGTTTGGGGTTTGTCTGCTTCTTGAAAGAGCTTAGTCCAAGCTACATTGTCATTGAAATGACAGGCTGGATCCCAGGACCAAGACTACCTAGGAGAATGTGCTTGTACAGTCGTAGAAAGCAGGAGAAGCAAGGCTGGGACATGCAACATGGGAGGAGCCTTCCCCAAGTGCAAAACAGCTGTAAAGAGTGACATTTGTTTTCATAGCAAGTAGTACAAGGGGAGGATCATGGTTGAATGTGGATACCTGAGAACCAGGATGGGTGAAATGCCATTGTGACTTCAGTAAGCCTTGAAGGAGGCTCAAGGAGGGGAAAAAGCAATTTAAAAAGCTAAGCCCACAGGGTACCTCCCAAGAAGAGGTGCAGGAGATGAGGGGAAGGAGCAGGACCTGGCAGTAGGGGGTCATTCAGCCCTTGTGCTCCTTGCTCCCATTCCCGTCCAACAAAACCAGTGTGCCCACCACAGATCCCCCTGTGACAGCCGGCTCATGTGGCCCCTCAGGAGGGGAGTCCCATGTTGTTGGCTGCCGCCATGGGTGATGCATGCTGTGAGCAGGCGCTCTCTGCATCCCCGTAACAAACCACATTCCCAGCTGGATTACTCATACTCCACTGGCTGCTGTTTTTCTTCATGTGCACTCATTTGCAAGCTGTTAAACAAGAGACACAAAGCTGTCTGTAAATTAGGTCACGTGTGTTGCCCTGTCAAGCCATTGGGCTTGCCAAAACCAGGATTTTCCTGCCATCACAATAGAGTTTTCAAAGCTCCATCCATGACAAAGTAAAAAAGAAAAAAAAAAAGGTAAAAGAGAAAAAAAAGGAAAAAAGAAAAAATGGAAAAAAGAAAAAAACGTA
Organism: Sagittarius serpentarius; assembly: GCA_034782735.1. Lineage (NCBI taxonomy): Eukaryota > Metazoa > Chordata > Aves > Accipitriformes > Sagittariidae > Sagittarius > Sagittarius serpentarius. The sequence goes on along the minus strand of JAVKLA010000074.1, from coordinate 11,268,538 downwards.
ATCCACTTCCCCCACCCCGAAACCTGTGGTACCAAGTAATAAAGATGAAGTTAGTATCCTGCGACACTTCTGTGAAATACTGAAGTACTGTCCTTCAACGTGACATTTAATTTCCAACACAACCAGATGTTTCTTACCACGCTTAACTTCCTTCTCTTCCAGCTAAGCTGCATGTGGAAAGACAACTCCATTTCATACAGAATATTGTTTTTGTCTAGCGGCACCTCTGCCTTTCATCTTCTGGGCTGAACTGAACCCTGGGATCAGAGACCAGATAAGTGTCGACCCAAAACAGATGTCAAACTGGACAGCTGCTGATGTTCACCCAGGACTTCAGACTCAGGACATCCAGGACTTCTGCTTTTCCATGAACTGCGCATCCTTCCTGAGCTCAGGACTCTGGCTGCCTTTTGGGAAAAACATTCCAGGTTCAGCGGGGTGAGAAAGGGCGTGGGGTGAGGTATTCCCCGAGGCAGGCTAATCTTAAAGGGAAGCCAAGGAATGCAAGCTTGCAAAAAGGACGTTGTTGGAATATTTCTGTTAAAAAGTGAAAGTTTACACCATGACAGTCCCCTGATAACAGGGCAAAGCCAGGCACTTTGGCTGTGAGCACTGCTGGGAGAGCAGGGAAGTGCCTCGTAGAGGGCAGAAGGGGAGAAGTGGGGCAAGTCACTTTGGGTTGGAGGAACAACCTCAAGGCAGGGGCAGTCCCACCATGCCTGTGTAAGGATCTAGATTTCACTAGATTTTGTGGGGAAATCGTATCTTAACCAAATAGAAGAGTTTAAACAAATAGGAAAGCTTTTGCTTTCCACTTTGCGTTGCTGTCATCCCACACCAGGAGACTGCGAGACCAGAGGTGTGGTGGGAGCATTGGGCCTGGGCAGCAGGACCAGCCGCTGTTTTTCCCGCCTAAGCTACGGTGAGGGCAGGCAGTAAAACTCTCAGTCTGCTTAGCTCTGAATTGTTATCTACAGCCTCTGTGCTGACTGTGAATGGCATGCAAAATTACTTTTAAGAGCAGTGGTCCAGAGCCTTTGCAATGTCAGATGTGTGCCTGTTGCGTTAACACTGAAGCCTCACTTGTTTTCTACCTGGCTGTCATCCCTTCTGCAGCACAACTGGAACAGGAAAGCCAGCTAGAAACAGGCGAGGTCCTGAGTGATTTATTCTTCCTTTCTGTGGCACTGCACCCTACCTGCTGGGACCAGCAAGCAAGCATGCTGACAAGGTCTCCGCTGTGAGCATGTTCTGGAGAGCCAGAGCTGGCTGTTTCACGTGATCCCAATGGGCCAGATCACAACCACAGGTAGAATTTATCTGAAATTTGAGAGGATGTTTGCACAATTTCAGTGAGAGATTCAGCTGCAGGAAAACTGAAGGTTTAGCTTGGACCCAGAGCGTGCATGTAAAAACATTCATTGGCATTATCCAATAACCAGACAAAACAGCACCATTGGTGCTGCCAGAGGACCGTGTGCCAGTGCTCCTCCCAGCAAGGTGGAGTTGCCATTAAGAAGTGGAGTAATAGTCTGCTTTGAGTGCCATTTTAATTAGCATTAATGGTTTTGGCCTTCACTCTATCTATCAGGTTTATTTGTTCTTTTATAAGGTAAGGTCATGAGTTCTAACTGTGAGATCCATGCAGTACAACACTCTGCATACCTTATGAGTGCTGGGTTTTGGACATTGTAAGTTAGTTTCAGATACTGCAGCTCTGCTTCCATTGGTGTGGTGAAGTTACGCCAGGAATGAACATGAGTCAGTTTTTAGTAATATCTCTAATATTCCTATATTATTTAGACGGCTGGGGCTGGAGGAATAATACTAGACCTTTCATTTGCTCATCGATAATCATTTCATAGCTTTCCTTTGCTAGGCAGAAGTCGGGGTGGAAAAGCCCCCAGCAGGACTGGCCTAATCCCCCTTCTGTCTCTTCCTGAGAGATTGTAGAGGGAGGAGGAAGCAGCTAGATGATGCCACTGCGTGCCTGAAATATCCCTGCTATTGTCCTGGTTCGTCAGGCAGACCATTCCTCTGGCTTTGCCACAGATGTGTGCAACCTTGGGAGAATCATACACTCCTTGCCATTGCTACATAATTCCTGTTTTGCAAAACTGGGCTTTGGATAGCCTTGGTGTTCATTACTAAAAATGTTTAAAGATTTCTCTTTTTGGACGGACTGTTCCACAGCTACTCCTTCTCCCATGAGAAATTTTTCTTTATCTCCAGTATCTCTTGACAGGGGTCATCTTCCCCTGTTGCCAAATAATAGACAACAATAACTTGTTTTCTAAGAACGGAGGAGTCTGGAGGAAGTTTTTCTGTATTTCTTAGAAATCTTATAATGGGATTACCTTCTAAGCTTGAAAATATATATGACCTTAAATGTCGTGGAATATCTCACAGATACTAAGCACAACAGACCCCAATGTGTAACTATTCAAAGGCTTACATATGGGGCATGACCTTTCTCGGGAGTGGTTGTGCAGGTTGCCTTGTAGTTGTGTTCCTTCTTGAAAGTCTGGATGTGTAACTAAAATATAGCCATAGATTCTTGGAAAAAAGACACTGTCACCTTTTATGAGACTAAAACAGCCTCATGAACATTGCTAAAATACCTTGGCAAGGTGGAAGGCCTGTGCCTGAATGTCTTACCACCATACACATCAGGTTTTTTGTTCAGAGCAAAAGCCTGACTGTGTGCGTGCACACACACATACACACGTACAAACTTTTAATGCTAGTTCATCTTGAAATAATAGCAAACATGCTATGGATGTCAATGGGAAGATGATTAAACCTGCTATTAGGAAGAGGAAACGCTTTAAAAGTAGAAAATGTAAAATGTACTTGTTTGTTTCACTTCTCATTTTGGTTGGTTGTGCATGTGATGTCTGAGGTAACGAGCTCTGTGCCACTGTAGAAGTGTGTATCACTTCAATTTAGGGATAAATCCTGTATGTCCAGGTGTATCTGAAATACGCACATTTCCAGGCAGATTTTGTTGTCACAGAGAACAGTAGTGAAACTTCTATTAACAGGAACAGGAGCAGGATCAGACAGTGATGTCTTAGTATTTTGCAATTTACAGTGTACAGGGTCTGAAAGAAAGTAACTCTTCATTACTGCTGTGAATCTGGACATTATGCAGGCAACAGAGGCTCGAAACTGCAGCCATCCTCTCGTGTTCAAACACTGATCATGGACAGCCACCTCAGACAAAATGCAGCCTTTTTAGGAGAAGACTAGAAAAAAATGGTTTTGTCTGAAGTTTGTCCTTTGGTGCCCAGAGGGTGATTCTGAGAATGGTTATGAGCTCTAGGGTCTTCTTCCAAAACAGGCCCGGAAAAAGGCTGATCATCAGTTGTTTGGATCTGATAGCATTTGTCTGACATAGCATAAATTCTTGGGCAGCTGACAAACTGCCATGGCTCAAAATAGAAATCAAATGGTCCGATAAGATGGTCTGTTCCCCGTAACTTCTTTTACAGGGCAGTCAGTGGTAACCCTGGAGAAGCCCACTGAAACCAGTTCGTTGAACTGCGTACCTCTCTTAGAGCCAGTTTACATTTAGGACTCTGGCCCATGTCTAGATTACACTTCTCTTAGTAAGATCATTTACTTATAAAAACAGAAAAACTGTCTTTAGGGAGATGCAGCGTGATTTTCCAAGCCAGGTTTCCTGAAGCTGCAGAATAATGATGATGCATAAAATATGCCTGGCCATTATTAAGCTCGTATGTGATCTCTGATCTCCCGCTCAAGTCTCTTATAAGGGAGAGCTGGATGTGGGTGTGTTTGCAGAGCTCAGACACTTGAGCCTGACCGATCCATGCCCTGGGGAGGCTGTCGGGAGCCTCCCAAGGCATGTGGAGCTTCCAGGGGGGAAAATACCAAGGTTTTGTAAAAACAGAAGAAAGGATTGTTATTTCTCAGCTGTTCTTTAGCTTATTTACCATCTTTAGCTTATTTACCATCTGCAAGGGCAGAAAACTTCCTTTTTTCTTGTTTTTCTTAGCTTGCAAATTCTCCTGCTATTTTTTTCTCCTGTGTTACTTTGTCACTCTTAGATTTGGCAGTTTTTATGCCTGTGGACAATTAAAATTGGTATGTATACTTATGTTCTGAAAACTGCCTGTTTCAAATATGAGAATACAGGAAAAATCAACGTGTAGACAAAAAATAGCCACTACATTTTTCCTTTTTGAAAACAATGCGTAAGGGAATTTTTTAACTCATTCAGTTTTGAATAAGGATTGCCCGATCTTCTACTGACTGGTCCCTCTCAAATTCAGGCTAGCCATCCATGAAGTCTGTATCTTGTATCTGAAAGATCTTCATTTTCATATGTAAGACAAAAGAAAATTAACGTTCTTCCTTTTAGCTGTTTGGTACATTCCCATATATATTAAACATATGTGTGGCATGTCCCACTGGTCGGCTCTCTTTCACAAAATCATGTGTGTTTGGATCCACTGCTGTTAAGTATGTGTTACCTCAGCATGACTTTGCTGATGATTAACCATGCAAGGTTTACTGGGAGTGATGTTACCTTTTATTAGACAAACTGATCCAGGACTGAACAAAAATGAGTTCAGGTGACAGGCACACAAGCCTTTCTGTATGTCTGAAACAGGAACAACAGACTGGAAGCTAAATGCGCGTGGAAATGAATTTAATCATGCCATGTCCATAATTATAGACATTTTGTGTCTGTGGCACAGGGTGATGGCAACAAGGTTATAGGACTCAATACCTGGGAGGGGACACAGAAAGAGAAGGAATTAGCTTTTGCCTCTAGACAGTCATTTCTGAAGTGACTGTATATTGTTGATAATTTTAATACAGCTTCAAGAAGAAAAGTGGTGTAACACACATTCTCCCTGGGTCAGTCCAGTGGCTTCTGTGCTCTAAACCACATTTGTTTTAAAAAGGAAGCTGAAAAACATAAGTCAATCAGATAATGTCTCCGGATAGATCATGTACGTGGGAAATGGATCATTAGTCATCATTATTCAATGATCTTTGTAAGATACTCCTTTCCCTTCTTCATGCAGGCTGCAGGATTCATACGGCATGTTCACTTCTGCACCAGCCTGGGGACGGCATTCCTGCAGGCTAATCGGAACCAGCTGCTGCCTACAAAAAAGGACAGCAGGAAGAGGTCATGAAAGTTAGGTTTTTGCAGCCAGAGGAGACATCCTTTTAAAAATAAGGATGGCTTTGCCAGTGATATTTACTTCCCATTTGTCATTAAAACTACTGCATTATTGTTTTTTCTGTGCAGCTACAAAGTCTAGTGGCCCTATTTCTGTGAAGAGTGAGTGCATTTAAGCCCTTTTTGGCAAACAGTAATGGCTTTTTTCCCTCCAGAAAAGCAAACCGGTTCAGCTGCACTATCAGAGGCTTGATTTTATGCCAGCATTTTTTGAAGAGCTTGAAGGAGGTGTTAACACTGAGAGAAGACACTTCAAACTAAACAGATTCAGTTGGGGGACAAATCCCTCAAATTTGCTACTTGGAGCTCAGGAGGCCTTGGCAGGAATGTGCACTGACCTCTTCACTTTGTGAAAGATAAAGTCAAACAAGAGCCACAAGATAATTATAAAATATTACCTGGGTTCTCCTGCAGACAACTAGGGGTGCTTAGTTTAGAGAAGAGAAGGTGGAATGGCACATAAACCTTCAAACAGGTTACAAATATCACAACAATCCGTTGTTTTGTTCATGTGATAAGGTGTGAGATGGGAGAAAATAATTTTCATCCAAGAACTCCAGAGATGAAGCCCACCTCAGGAGGTGGAACAGGGGACCTAACAAAGCTGACGGAGGGAGGCAATAGGAAGGAAACTGCGGTTTCACTGCTATGCAGAAAAGGGAACGGGATGCTGCTGTGGTGTCTTCCTGCAGTGACTTCTTGGCTCTTGCAGAGGTCAGTACAAAGGGCTGGGGTTTTAGAGCAAGTGAAGGTACAGTTGGTTGGGCTCAAAACCCACATCTTGGAAAGGTGGGGAGAGACCCAAGGTCTGAGGGCAGTGAGGAGAAATGCCCAAGGGTGGAAGTAACCTGAGCTGCAGCCGGGAAGCCGCAGGAGGGAAAGGTGGCCAACATTGCCTTGCTTGTACAGAGGAGAGCATAGTGAGCCTCAAGCAGCTCTTGAACACCAGGTTGGGTGCCTGTTGGTCAGGACTGGACTAGGAACTCGTAGACTGCCTGAGAGCTGGAGAGTGAATGTGTGTCTGCCTCTGAGGCCACAAAGTTGTGGTCAGCATCATGAAACACTTGCAGTTGCCCACAGTATAGATCGTGAGGTTTTCCAGGGTTGGGCTGTCGCTGGGTTGCATCCTGCCAGGCACTCTGTCAAGGTGACTGGTCACTTCAATCAGTCGCTCACTATGGTGGCCTCCTTTTTTTTTAGCTGCTTACCTTGTGTCCTTACAAGCAGTTCCAGGTTTTAATGAAGAAGAATCACTAGTGTGCAGTTTTCTTTAAAACTATACTGTATTATTAGGGTAATTAATGTTACATCTATTCAGAAATCTCAGGAAACTCCTAGACAAAACTTTCAGTGATGTGGAATTGTAACTGAATTGAACATTGCTAACAGCTTCAAAAACCTCTCGGCATTTTCAGCAAGTTGCAATCAGCAATTACTTCAGCCTCATGTCTTATGACTACTACCTGACCAGGGTTCCTATGAGTTTCACCTCAGATTCAGCTTTAGACAAGCACAAATCCCATGGGAATGTTTTGTAAACACCAAGCTACACTTAATTTTTTTTTGTTTTCATCTCAGCAATGCTTTAAAAAGAGCATGAGCTATGTCTCCAACAACAGGCCTGAGTTTGACCCAAGTCAGACGCTGCTTCTGAACTTCAGCAAAAGCATTCATCAATTTTTAGATTACGTGTCAGCTCAAAGTCAGGATATTTTTGTATTGCCTCTAGTTTTCCCTTAAACATTTCTTACTTACCTAAATTGCACAGTTTTATATCCCTTCATAAATGAACGGTGTAACATTTTAGAACGTCTCTGCTGCCTTTGTGTGTTTCATAGGTAGGATGGGGGGTGGTTAGCAGAGATGAAAACTGTGCATGTCTTGGATATAATAATTTCAAACTTATTAAAAAGGCAAAATATGATTTATGTATAGAAGGGCAGAGGCCTATAAATATTATCTGCAATCTAAACAAGGAGTGAATCGAATCAATTAGTCTCATTGCTACATGGCCCAAATATCTTTTCAATATCATTGGGGTCTGTCCATAGTTTCCCTGCAAACAGATAGTGAAACCATAGACAATGATATCGAACTGGAGTATAGGGGTTTGCAAAGTGCCTACAGCCAGAAGTGGGTTATGGGAAACAGTGGTCAAAGAGCCAGGAGATGCGGACATTGGACTTACGTGCTACTACCGAATTAATGATATTGCCAAGAAATGGGAGACTGGACATGAGTAATGCCCAATGCAATCACTGAAAGTATTTGCCAGGCTGACATGGGCTGTATCGTTATACTGTCTATGGTGCAGACAGTGTGTCTCTTCCTTTGAAGAAATGATGGAGACTACTATCTTTGTTGACCTAAAATATCTATGCCACGGGCATTTTGATGCTGAATGCATGTGTTAATGAGAGGAAAAGTCTTCAGCCTGGTCTTACCTCTATGACATGTCCCACCATAGGAGATCCCTTGGATACTTGTTGATGTTGCAGGTGTGCTCCAGCACAAGGGTAGAATGATCTTGGTAACGCGCAGTCCTCCCCTGAGAGACACCAAGATGTCTTATCTGCGCTAACCTCAAACTTGACAAGTCTGCTTGATAGCTCTTGAGGAAGGAAACAATGAAGGAAATAGAGCAAAATATTCAACAGGGAAAGCACTAGACAGGAATTTCAGAAAATACTCAAATCAGCTCCGACTACAATGGAAGTTTTAGAAGGAAGTGAATTAAAATAACTGCTTTAGCATTCTTCAGATAGTCTGCATTATTTGAGGTAGGATGCATTGAAACTATTTATTTTAATTAGAAAAAATAAGATTCCAGGGAAAGAAAACCAAAACTTACAGCATCAGCAAAAAATGGAAAAATATAGGGAGGAAAGAGTAAGCCCAGCCAAAGTTTAACATACAGCATAGCCTAGGGCTTGATTGCATTCATAGAAGACTGAACATAAGATAATGTAATGTGTGTAATAACTGTTTAAGAGTTTCATAAAATAGTGGGTTTGGAACAAAAAAATGATGTAAGTGCAGGAGTGCGATAAAACCTTGGAGATCACTTATCTATGTGCTTGAACTGCTGAATGCAATGAATTCTTTTTCAAATTTGGGCCCCACTGTACCTCAAGTGCCCAGAAATATTTGCTGTATTTTCCTCCTTATTACCCGTTTAATCCCTGCTTATGCCTTGTGCTTTTGTGTCCCTCAGATGTTTAGACTGTTGCTGCTGACTTCCTTCTGACTGGCAGGGAGGTCACACTTCTAGATCCATAGGGGACAGTTCCCACTTGTCCTGCTCATCACCCCTTTAGATGCATTATTTCATAAATGGATATTGGGGTGGTGGTCCCCTTAGTGACAGCCCATGACTTTTCTGAAGCCAACAGATGTTATACCACCTACCTGGGTATGGGGGATGTGAGTTTGGGCTGTGTCTGTGTAGTTAAAACATCTGCCAGTGTTTTTTACAAGGGTATTGGTAAATCCAGGGGAACAGAAAGAGACTTTCTTCTCTACCTCACGCAGAAGCCTGTGGTGTGTCTGAGGTTACAGTTTATCCTTCTAGTGAGGAATAGTCCTGGTCATGGGACCAGACACCCCTGTGCTCGACGGTAATTTCCCACTCAAGCAAAGGCATTTTTCGTACTGTAATCAAAGGAAAATCCCAGCCCAGGAGTACCCGCAACACGAGGTGGACATGGAACAACCACTTGGCAAATTATGTTGCTCATCGTAATGCAAAACCCTGGGAATAAAAAAATAAAAAATTGCAAGTAAGCGTTGCAACATATTTGTAGAAACTGGTGCCTCATGACTGGAGCCTAGTGCTGGTGGATGGGGTTGTCAATCACATACCTTCTCCCACAAAAACTGCTGGCTGCCAACAAGGCATGCTACCTTTCCTGGTGGCAGTGTGGTCTCAGCCTCACCACCCCACACCCTTTTCTTTCATTAGTGCTCAGGTGGCATGGGGTAAATTGTGCAAACAGGCTGCTCCCTTGGCCAGGAGCCTGCACCTCATGTCACTTAACCAAGGCTCGTGTAGGCGGGTACCTCTCCAGCCATTTCTGCACTGAAAAGGAGACAAGCCAACTCTTACATCACACCAGGAGTCTGGAAAACATCTCTTCCCTCCTCCCAATTAATTACTTGGAAGGAGACATTCTGCAGCTAATAGCCTGAGGTAATTCACCTAATTCACCGCTGGCCTGGAGGCGTTGTGATTGGGGGGGGGGCTGGAAGATCTGTGTTTGAACCCAAAAGCTGTATAGGAATCTTTAGCAGCATCATTTATGTAGAAGGCTGTATCAATACTTTATGGTACAGAATGACCCCAGCTCATCACATCAGGAACCCTTCAAAGTTGCAGGAAAAAATCCAGGCTTCAGGCTGGGTGACCTAAATTCAAGCATCTTTGCAGACTGACCCCACAAAATGCATATTGTGCAGAGTGAGATGTGTAGGAATGTGCTGTGGCCTCACGGAAAGGACCCTCAACTGTGAGTGACTACACGCAGGGACAGTAGAAGGCAGATACCAGTTGATGTGTTCCTTTGGTCTCCCCAGGTTTTTCAAGTGTCGCCCCATCAAACCTGCTGCAGTAGTCATCATTCCAAAACACCCCAAAATCCTGAGTGAGAGCCTCAGGATAGCTGGATTCATCTTAGGAGAAAACACTCTGAACAATTTCTGGTACTATGTAATGGCTTCCCTTCTCTTTATCTTACAGTTGATAACCCTGTAGCTATCACTTTACTTGCATTTTTAAGCTTTTTTCCACCACTGTGAACCGTAGAAACTCTGGAATAATGCATTTCCTGGAGCTTCATTCATGTTCATTCATTCAGTGTAGCCTCAAGCAAACAGCTGGATGAGACACAGGATAAGCAAGAGAAATAAAATTATTTGATGGAAAAAATACAGGGAAAAAATGAACATTAATGTCAAATTGATATTTCCCTTTCCATTTTCATTTGGAGCAAATTTATTAACCACTTTTGCCTGCCGCTGCATGTCATTATCATAGAATCATAGAATCATAGAACAGCTTGGGCTGGAAGGGACCGTCAAAGGTCATCAAGTCCAACCCCCCTGCAGTGAGCAGGGACATCTTCAACTAGATTATGAAGGCTTCAATGGCAGCAGGGACACAAGGTCTTGGGCTACAGCTGTCTGTGGAGTTCAAGAAACAACTTATGGGCAGAGAGGGGTTCACAGCTGAGTGTTGTGCTCCAGAAAAGTCGGCAAACTTGTCTTTTGTGATAATGGTCAACCATCTCAGAGTCCTAGTACCACAGTGTACAACCGGTGAAATTACACCAATTTAATCAAATCCATTTCTTATTGTGTTAAAACAGGTATAACACCTTTGTGTTGTTGGTTCAAATGGATTTGGATCTAAAATAATCCCTAAAAAGGATGTATTCTTGGTTGGGATTCTTTTTTAGGATGTGATCTAGGAACCGCTGAATTTTCTGAAAAGACTTCCTGTTGACTCTGTTGAGCTTTGAACAAATAGTTGCAGGACTGGCGTGAAACTGACGTCTTCCTATTTTGGGGGCCCCTATTAGTTTGTATTCAGTGTGAGATAGTCAGGCTGTGAAATTGATGAAGTCCTCTAGTTGCATGTGCAAAACTAAAGGACACTTTTTGGAATGTTGAATTTGGTGGTAAATTCCTCTGAAAGCTTTGGCTTACACAAGGACTATCATGATTATTTTATTACTCAATGCCAGGTTTGCTATTCCCTTAGCCCATTTGATCTTAATGAGATCCACATTGCAAAAACCCCATGCAGTCTGTAGGGAATATATACAACCTTGCATGTTTATTTAATGTTGCTTACTTCAAGACCACTTAGGATGAGGAGAAGGAAGAAGGCTTGGTTCCTTCATGTGCAAAAGTAAAGGCAGATACAAGCTGTGTCAGGAAATTAGGGGCACACGTGGAATTAATTAGTTTCTGTATTGCTTTGAGAATATTATATGCTGGGCTTGAGGAGTGCTGCTGATGTCATCTGCCATGAAAGCACAGCTGGAGCACAGCGTGAAGGCAGCAAATCCCTGAGACAGACTCACACTGTTGGTATTTCAGCCACAGCCACGTGCAGTTTTCTGGGAACTGATGCTGCCTTACAAACAAGGAAGTCGGTCTGGAAGCAGAGATGTAGATCCATCCCCATAGGCAGAAGAGATTCCTGCCCAAATGTAGGGTGGCCTTCAGAGCTGGTGTGGCACAGCCATCCACACGCTCCTGCGCACTTGGCCAAGCTGTGGTCATTTGGGTCTGCCTACATTTGCACACTGACCTCTGCATTAAAAATGATGAATACTTCTTGCATCAGTGTGACGGGTTGACCCTGGCTGGACGCCAGGTACCCACCAAAGCCGCTCTCTCACTCCCCCTCCTTAATTAAA
>JAVKLA010000074.1:11233513-11249431 GCA_034782735.1 Sagittarius serpentarius | reverse complement strand
GTTTATATACTGGGCATGACGTCCCATGGTATGGAATACCCCTGTGGCCAGTTTGGGTCAGCTGTCCTGGCTGTGTCTACTCCCAGCTTCCCTGTGCCCCTCCAGCCTTCTTGCTGGCTGGGCAGGAGAAGCTGATAGGCCCTTGACTTAGTCTAAACACGATTTAGCAACAACTGGAAACATCAGGGTGTTATCAGCATTCTTCTCATACTAATCCAAAACACAGCGCTGTACCAGCTACTAGGAAGACAATTAACTCTATCCCAGCTGAAACCAAGACAATTTGTATGTTTGTTTGTTTGTTTATGTGTTATCTCTCCTTTTCTTTTTCTGTTTTAACAAGTGTTCTTGTAGGGTTGCCATGGGATTTGAGCAGCATTTTTCATATTGAAGGAGACAGATTAAATAATACTCACATTTCATGTGGCCAAAGAAATTATAGGATATGTTGAAGAAAGTGGCCCTACTATTGCACAACTGAAGGTTGCAGAGTACAGTAATGATGACAAGCAGAGAAGTGTAAAGTAAATTAGTAGGATTAAGAGGAGGATCCCAATTTGGAACAAATTAGGCTTATTGCAGTAGCAGAATAATCATGGTAATGTGTCAGGAGGCCTAGAGAAACCCTCAGGGACAGTTTGGCATTGGAATATCTCTTGGTGTCCAGAGCAGCAAGGATACCAAATGCTTTGTGAGTTAGTCCTCTTAGCCAGGAGTAAGGCATGGAAGGATAAGAGCTTAAGCCCCATCAGACACTTTTGAGAATTTTAATAAATTTTATTTTTTTAACTGGCTGAGTTTTGTCTATGTAGCCAAAAGCTAGAAAACCAAAAAGATTGTTTTTAAATAATGTGTTGAAAGCAGTGATCAGGTCCCTCGCTGTAAGAGTTTCCAGCCTTTCAGTCATGGCTGTTGCATCTGACTGTGTCAATATAGAATGGCTTGCTTGTTAGGGGCTAAACTCTCTTGTTTTCTAAATAAATTCTGGATGCTCCAAACCTGACACTGGAGAAACCCAGAGTTTCAGGAAGAAGAGGAGGCTCAGTCTGAAAGCTCACACTGGAGCTGGACAGTAAGGAACTTTGCCTCTGGCTGCTATCTTGTTGTTTGGAAAGACATTTAATTGTCCTTAAGCATTTTATTGTGAAGAATATCTTGAAACTATGCTGGGAGAAAAAGAATATAGCAGGAGGAAATTTGGTTCATGCATCCATTTCATAGCCCAGTGTTTTGTAAAAAAAAGAAAGCAAACAGGGGTAAGGGATCTTGAATTACAAAGACCTCCTCTTCTATTGCCAAAGCCAGCCTTGCCAGCACACAGTTCTTCCTTACCTCATGCATATACCCGGGAAGAAGAGAAAAAGAAGTATCTATGCACACTTTGACACTTTTTCAACAAAGTACGACCCAATCCCATCCCATCCCATTCCAGGTTTGGCGACTGCAGCAAAACCTGACGCATGGTCAGTCGCTGCATGCTGTTGCAGTGGTCCTGAGTCTCCATGCAGTACCTAGAGAAGATGATATGTGGACTGTACATGGGCAAGGTGCTCACCTATGTTGTGGACTTGTCAGGAAGGGCTTTTATCCCCCAGCACTCCCACTCTTGCCTGTGCGAGAGGGCCAGTGGTACTGCTCTGGTGCCTGAGGGGTTGTGAGATGAGTGATATTACAGGCATGAAAGCGCTCAGCTCCTGTGATGAGAGAGGTCACAGTGCTCAAGATGGGTCAGCTGAGCTGAAGATCTTAAGGGAAATCTTGCCTCATAGAGACTGATAGGGATACATGATACATGAACGGCTGCAATTTGCTTAGATATGTGCAGTAGCTAAAGTAATATCCCTACCTAAAAAGCAGGCGACAAAGCAACAAAATACTCTTTGATGTGTGGCATCACTTCTTAGCTCAGAGTTGTAACTCCACAGGAGGCTCACTGTGTGAGTGTTGCTTATGCTTTTGTTTGGTTTGAATGTGGAGATTGCGAATGTCTTGCCTTGTGCACACAGGTACAAGTGTGTGCATTCACGAATACACTTGTGTTCCCAGGAATGCTGTGACTTGTCCAGCAGAGCTGAGAGGTCCCAGCCCATTCCCAGTAACCCTGTTCAGCAGGGAGCATGTAAGTATAGCAGTGATGATGGAGGATTTGCTTCCTGAAGTACTGAGTTACTTTCACTTCACATTTAGGCAAATTTGCCTTTCCAAAGCGCTAGTGGAAATGTCAACAGAGGTGTCAGGGGTTGTGTTAGCTTATGCTCTTTGACAGCATTATTTGGCACAGCACAGCACTGAGCAGATAGTTGCATCCCTGAGCCCAATAATACTGAATGTCGAACAGGAAAAATAACTGAGGTTGGCTGCGTACACTTTTCTATTTGCCGTATCGGTAACACTTCAGTCAAGATAATGCTCTGTCTCAGTGGTTAAATTGCTGTATTAACTGAACACCAACCACTGCTAGAAAAACCAAAGACAAATTCACCCTAAGCTTTCACCACTCAGAAATGTTGATTTTAGCCATAGCAGTCAGGTACCAAGTGAGACCACCAAATGAAGGCACAATCATCATCAGCTGCAGAGGTATCTTTGCAGTGTTCATGATAATGGTTCACGGGGTGCAGGGAGCTGACTGCAGGACAGGCTCCTGTGGCAGTTAATGGTGGATTGCCAAAGGAGAGCACTGGGTAAAGAGCAACAAAATTACATGGAGAAGTTGCCCCTTCAGGGTCCTTCCTGGTCGCAAAGCTTGAGGGCACAGTACTAGCAGGGTACCTTCTGATGCCTGTCCCTGGAGGTCACTCAAAGGAGTTCATTTGTCCGAGACAGGAGGCACCTAGAAGATAGGGAACGATTACTTGCGCTGGTGCAAATTTCCTTTGTAACCATGAGAAAGTGACTCAAGTCTCAATGCAGCAGTGTAGGATTTCATAAGAGTGCAGGGGAATAAATCCGCTAGATGCTCAGGTGCTATAGCAGTGGAAATGCAAAGAAGTGAGAGTCGCAACTGGAATGGCCATCACCCATGAGAACAATGCCACCAAAGTACGGCAGGTCTGGATCAAAGTAGGGGGGCAGCTGGAAAGCAAATCCCAGTGTAGTTTTAGGCATAGTAATCTCTCAAGATGTTAACAAAAAAAATTAGAAAACCTGTTCCATGCATTATCTCAAGAAGAGCAATGTTTATTGATAAAGCAGTATGTTCACGGCTTAGTAAAGTAGAAGCTGTACAGTGAGAATTAGACTGCAGTTGGACAACGGACCTCAGGTGTACTGAGGACTGTATCCGTGAGGTTTCTCAGGGAGAAAACGAGGATTATTGTTCCACAGGGTATGTAGATAGCACCCAGCAGCGTGAAGTTTGGGGACAGAGGAATGAGAAGAGCTGCCCACCTACAACTGACCACAGAACAAAATGACAGTTGTAAGGATAAGCATAAAACACAAAAATTGGGGTAAACATGGATCCATCCTTCCTAGGAAAAAAAAGAGCAATAAATTAAGTACAGCCACTTGTGATAACACAAATCAATAATAGTGCTTAGACAATGAAAAACCTCCTCTCGTCTGGAAAAATACTCTTCTGTCCTCAGGCTCAATGCATGCTGAGCTTCTCACCAGCAGGTACACCGAGACCCCTGTTTCCTTTCAGCAAAAGGGAAAGATAGATACAGCTGTAAAAAGACTAGATCTTTCTTAATATTTAAAAGCTTCTAGGAATTTAATTACTAAGATTCTTTTCCTTCTGTATATAAAATCATATTTCCTGGTTATTTTTTCATTAAATATCAGTATTCAGTAACTGTATTCATTCTCTTGCGTTCCCCAGTTATCTTTTTCAGTAAAGATCTCTCAAAATCATTTCTTTAGAAGCAAATCATAGAGTATTTTTAGCACAAGAAACAGTAGGTTTGTCAGTGAAAGAATGTCATTGCTTAGGGTACGTCTGGAATTAACATTATTTTGCAGCTTGTGAATGTTGGGGCTGTAGAGCAACAGTAAGTGTGCCACTGCAAAGCAGATCCACATTAAGTTTATGAGAGCAGCCACTAGATTTTGCAATGAAAAAAATTCAGATTTTTTTTCCATACTGTTTCTCTGGCTCTAGAACAAGTATAAATTTAGGAACCGAGTTCAGGAAGCACCTATCAGCACGCCAGTCAGAAGACTGCACAGAACGAGCTCAGGAGAGTAACTCTTAGGTCTCACAGTGAAAAAATTAGAAACTATAGGAGGAACTCCATTTGAAAGGTTCAGCATGAAGTTTAATGTTACAGCAGAAGAGAGTGTGCCAAATAAATGTAGTACAAAGCTGCTCGATTTCAAGAAAGCAACGGCAGAAAATGAAGCAAACAGTAAAGCAAATGAAAACATCTAAGGCAGAAAAAAATAAGAAGCCTACAAGCAGCCAGGGAGCTTTTAAGAAACAGTGTTAGAAGCCAAAGTAAATTGTGTGCCACAACTCAAAAAGAAAACAAAGCAAACAAAGCCCTTCATAGTTCACAGTCTGTAGAAGTTAAGGAGCTTTCAAAAGGAAAACAGAGACATTTAAAAAATTTAAAGGTTCCTTAAACAAGAACAACAGGAAATTTTCAAAAAGGTGTCTGGGCAAATTCACAGATGACAGGTCTGTCAGTGGGCTCTATAAGGCATAGGGAAGTGCTCTCGAACACCCCCAACACAAGCGGATGCGCTGCGGTGGGTAGTACAAGGGGAATGGACTGCAAAGCAGGGCCAGGCTTGCATGCTTTCCTCAGTTATGCCACTGTTCAACACCTAACTGGGTTGGGTGGGTTAGGTGAGCCACTGGCCTGAGCTGGTAGCGCATTCCTTGAATTCTTACCTTACCCTAATTTAGGTTTAAGGTTTTGCTGTATTAAAACCTGCTGAATGTAACCAAAAAACCAACGGGAAATAAGCAGAGATATTTTGCCGTGGTAGAAGCGCATCCCTAGGAATAATGCTAAGTCTCACTCTGGTAACTAGTAGGGTTGGGGTGAGAAAACTTGTTCCTTAAAGCAAAAGTTAAAGACAAATAGTAACAATGGCATGTTGAGGTGCCCCCAAGCCCAACCTCCCAAGATTTAGGACAGTAGATTTCTTTCCTAGAGTTTCTGAGTAACTTCTCATGGTTTTCTGTCTGTGAATAGGGACAAGGGTTAAGATAAGTGTTATATTCAGTGAAGCTGAAGCAAAGGGGTGGATTCACTGTGGCATTCCGAGCTGCCCTGAGTAAATTTAGGTCAAAAGCTGTTTGCCTTGTGGTGATAAAATTGGGAATGTCATTTTATGGGTATCACTGAGGCAAGGCTGAGCCTAAACAAAGAGTTGTAGTTTGAGTTCATGCTTGAGAAATGTTTGCCAGGGGAAAGCAGACTCCAGATTCATTTAGGAAAGGTGCTTCCTAAATTAGCTGCAGGACTTCTTACTGGCAAAATTAGGAAAGCCTTCCCCACGAGATTCCTAAATCTACTCTTGACCCAAAGACAGTGTTGGAATGAGAGTGCAATAAAACAAAAGTCTAAACTCTACAGGTAAATTATGAGTGGCATTTGCAAGTGTAGGCCACAGTAAACATAGACCTCTGGCCTAAAGGTCCTTCCAGTAGGACAGTTGGAAACTTCATTCTGCAGGGTACCACTTCAGCCTGTCCAATGCTGAGCTTGGGATTAATCTTTTGACCTAGTACAGTGGGATCTAAAGAGCTATGGCAGCAATGAGGAGCAAAGAGTGAATTCAGGACAGTAGGTTTTAGCTTCCAAGAGACAGACGTACAAATTCCACTGGGTATCACTAAGCTAGGTGTAAGTCTACGGTTAGTCCAGGCACATTAAAGGAGAAGCAGAATAACAACAGTAAGGATGTCATTGGAAGGCAGACCCTTAGGTTAAGGGCTTGGGATGAGAGATAAAAGTGATCTATAGAGAAGAAATTACTCTGCCAGGCTCATTTTGTTGACTAGTCCTCAAGCTACATGTAGAGTAAATTGTTTCTTGGTATCGTAGGTTGGAATTTGAGTTTCCATTTGAGTTATACAAAATTAAAGAAGATATTCTAAGAAAGCCACAAGGTTAAGCTGTGGCAGCTTCCAGAATGGTGTATTTATGTCTAAGAATGAGCGGTTTGCCATGAGGAATCCAGGAAAGTGAAAACTCACAAACTGGCAAAATTCTCTTTTTACAAACATGTCTGGGACACAAGGTTTGCTTGTGGAGCACCCCATGGACACACTACATACTCCCCATAAAGAACTCCCCACATAGCTTCTCTAGGACTTGAAGCAGTACTTTTAAACTGCAGTCAGAGGGATGGTGGAGCCTAACTTGCCCTTGGTGAAGTACATCCTCAGTAGTGGAAAAGGCTACACAACTTCATAATGGAAAAGAATGGCAAAACTCCCAAAAGACCTGGCTCTAGCATTTGCTTTATGTTTTCTAAAGCTGTCTTCCCACTCCAAAGCAAACATGAGTAAGATGGTTACGATGTGCCTGCATGCAATTTGCAGAGCAAAATGCTGTCAGTTACTTCTCTGCCAAACTGTGACTGCAAAAGTTTACCTTACCTTTACATTTAGCGAAGACATGGAAGCTCTGTTACACCTCTCTGAAAGCCAGCCTTCCTATTTTTATAAGTCAAATGAAAGGAAAACTGAGATATCTGTAATGTTCAGTATAGTTGTAGGTATACTAGAGGACGGGAATGCTTAGAGATTCATCATTTACCTTTATGGCTTGTATGAGTGGAGATTACTGGTATCCTCATCTTTAAACAGAGGGAAGCCTGGACAGACCACAAATTCCAACATGCCATCTTTCATATAGCCTTCTATTTTGATGCAAACGTTTTGGTGTAGGCTTTGCATTTCTTCTGTACTAGTTTCCCAACCTCTTCATTGTAGTGTGACTGCACAACTTATTGAGATCCTTGTTGAAAGCACTGGTATCAAACTTGCAAACACCTTAACTTTCTACTGGATTTACATACTCTCAACAATTCTGCAAGCAATTACATCCTTTATCATGTGACACAGCAGGTTAAACCCCCAGATTTTTTAATTCCTGAGGCCCTTGTTTCCTCTCATTGTTTCACTCCAGCAAAGAGTGGAAGTTTTAACCCCTTATCAACATCAGCATCATGAAAGTGACCCATTCTGTTTAACTAATGCCTTTATTTGGCACGATTTGATTTTTTTTGTAGTTGAAAATTATTCTCCTCTTGACTGCATGGAGAATGTGAATTGGATCTTCAGAGTCATTTTTTCTTGGTATTGAGGGAAAACTTCCATCTAGAGATTAGGATGGAGGGGCTGTATCTCCAGTTTAAGGAAGAGTTCCCTTGACAGTTTGTTGCTGCTATCCACTTGAGTCCAGACTGCTCCAAAGGGGGGTTGGTTTTGTAGAAGTTATTTCTATCAAAAAGGTTTGTGCCGTACACACAGGGCAAAAGAATTGGAATGGAACAGATTTTTATTTTCTAAAAAAACCCTCTTGTTTTTTGCAAGGGTTTTTGCAAGAGCTTAAGATGTGACTAGAACTCTGGCTAAAAATTTTTAGGGATAAATGGGGAGCAAAGAAAGATTCTAGAATATATTAGTCATGAAGCTGGTCAGTTGTGGGTTGTGAGTGGGTATATTGGTGAGGTTGTTACTTTCATACCAACAGTTTTCTCAGCATTCTCTCTCTGAAGGGTTTCTTAGATAGAGGCTGCAATTACATGCTCCTAGCAAACTCAGGCTCTGCAAGACTTTAAATTCATTTTGGAAGAAGAGGACCCAGGGAAGTAAAGAGGGATTTAGACTTCTACTAGGATGAAGAAACCAAATGTACTAAAAGGAGAGACCTCCCATGCTGGAAATCTGGAATTCTTCCAGGGTTTTCTGAATCTTTAGAGTAACTTCAAGATCAGGATACGAAGACGGAGAAGGTAGTTGTTTCCTTTAGACAGGAGCAATCTGTGCTTCCAGCCAAATTAGCTTTATAGAAAAGCCTGACAAGGAAGGATTTGTATGCAGCATCCCAAACCCAATTCCACAGACTTAAAGGATCCATTAAGCATCTGGGTGCTTTAGTGTTTTTTTCAAATACAACTCAAATGTGTTGAGGCTGCAGATTACTTCAGGCCATACATAAATCTGTGCTGAAGTCAGAGGGAAACCTGCTGCATTCACCTGTTGTGCAACTGTTCCATGTCCTCACTGAACTATGCAGCAGCAGGATGTTAAATGGCATGAAAAGTATTTGTGCAACTGTGATTTGTTACACTCATTACCTCTGACCTGCTCGTAATTCAGTGCTGAAGGCGTACGGCTCACTCTTACTCATGAGTGTCCTGTGTGGCACGAGTCTTCTCCGCTCTGTTTTACTTGCGTGCATCTCTGATTTTCCCAGTACTTGAAAAATGTTGTTGACTAGCTGCAAAGTATCAGGATATCACAGTTCCTACAAGACATCTCATCCCCTACCGAGGAATCAGAGTCTGAAGTTTATCCCGTGTTTCTTTGCTTGGAGCGTGGCTTTACCCTGGAACATGAAAAGGGTGTCACCTCTGTGCCTCCCTGTTCTGTTTCTGGTCTGAACTTAATGTCTGGGTACTTTAGAAACAAAATTACTATTTTTTGTTGGCTTTAATTCTAGCCAGAACTCAAGAGCCACCCCAGGGTAACCGAGATGGAGCCATCTTCAATTATTTTCTCTACTTTGCTGCACAATAGAAGTAGTGTACATTAGCCAACGTTTTGTTACTTTGCTCATGAAACCAATCAGATTCATACCAAAGTGACTGCATCACTGAGACAAACAATATCCAGAGAAACAGACTCCTAACTTTTTTGCACATGAAAAAATTTGGGCTTGTTTTCCTCTTCTCACTTCTGAGAATACTGAGACAATTTTGGCTAATGCACGTGCTTTTTAAAATACTATCCTTCTTAGCTGATGAAAGGAAGAAAAAGGGATGGCTTCTTTGCTGGAGGAAAATGACACAGGTCATAAAGAAGGATGTGCAGCACTCTGCAGGGTACAACAGTTATTCGTGCTAACAACTAGTAGCCTCTTCCTAACCTTCGCCGTTTTTGTCTGAGTAGAGAAAATATTGCTAAGGCACTTGGGCAGTTTTCACATTTCCTGGTGTCTTGGAATCCTGTTTCAATTCATTCATGGCACAAAATTTCCTTGTGAAACCTTGTGGGTTGTGCAGAAGCAGCTGAGGTCATGTGAGTACATGAGAAATAGTTGTGCATGCATGCAAGAGGCAAAGATTTGCTGTTTGAGCTGAAGATCAAGGAAGAAAGAAGGAAAGGAAGGAACAGCTTGCCTCTTCAAGCACGGCTTGAGCCAGAGACGTAATTCTGTGTACACATTATGTTCAGTGCAGAGTCATGAATGGTAACGTGCGGACTCCTGCGGTGCTGTTTGCGTGAAGGACAAGCAGAAGGGATCTTTACATGACTTGGGCTGGCAAACGGGAAGGAGTTTTTCCGTTAAGACCATGGGTATTGGAAGATACAAGGAGAGGCTGAGCAATTCAGAGCATACTCTGTTCCAAACAAGAGTTTCCTTCCGCTACTGACTGATCAAATACAATAGTTAAAATATGGCAGCCCAACTGCTTGGGGTTCTAAGGATTGCAAGGATTTCATTAACTTTGGGATAATCAGTTATACAACTGCAATGTATAAGTGATAATTAGTGCTTGGCAAGAAGCAGTGAAGCAAAGCAGGAGGAGTTCCCTTTGTTTCTCCCTCTGCTGCATAATCTTCCACAGTGACAAAACCCAAGGCCAAGGAAATGTTTATTAGAAAACTTGCTCGCCTTTCCTTGTGATACCATGTTTGTGCCACTAAAGACAATCTGTAGCTTATAGCTGTTGTCAATGCAAATGGTTGCAATAGCAGCTTTGCCTGTTGGTTCAGCACAACTGGAGCTTGCACTCCTAGGCAGGGCCCCACTATTCCCACAGGGTCTGCTGTCTGTATCACAACAAGCTGACAGAGGAAAAATATCCATCACAGCAGAACCATCCCCCCACCCAAGTCCACACGTCTGCCACGTGTTTTCCTGCCTCACCCTTTGCAGACCCTACTGGGAGCATCTGTAAATGTTTCCTGTCCATATTGGAGGAGGCAATGGAGTCTCAATCCTTGAGTCAAACCCTGCAAACTCTGCAAGAATCTCAACCTGCTACTGACTTAGACCTCCAGCGGTAAGCAGCACCAGCAGAAGGGTTGAGGTAACCCTTCCCCAAAACTGCAGACCTTGTTACAAATGCCAGTGTTTTGATAAGGAGTTAACTACCCTGGCGCACTGAAGTGATTACAAAATGAGTATGAGAAGCTGAGCATCACATCCCAAATCTGCTCTGGATGCCATCTTGCAAAATGGATGGGAAAAGGAGTGGGATGGATGCATAGGGCACGCGTCCATGCCAACAGTGTTCTGTAGCCTATCTGGCTGGCAGGCAGTGAAGGAGAGACTGAAGAGCCACCATGAAGGTATGGCAGCTCACCTGTCAGTTGCTTGTGGTGAGGAAGGCAGGGAGGTGTGTTTATGACAGTGTCCTCCAGGAGAAGCAGCCAGCTCCCGTTGTTCCTGATGGAGCAACACAAACAACACAATCGACTAACAATAGCTGCAATGTAAGTCTTATTCGGATCTGGTAATATTTTATAACCAGACATTGAGTCTGCCGTGTGAATAAGGAGGAGTTACAGGACTCCCCACAAAGGCAGCAACATGGAGTGTGCCGCTGCCACGAGATAAATACATCCAGCCTGCTGTCAGGTGCCTAGAGAAAAAGAGGACAGCAAGGAGCAACTTGCATGTGTTATTCTGGTGGTGGTCTGCCCCCAGATTTTCTCAGAGACATTTCAAAGCGTTCAGGAACTTAGTTCCTCACATGTGTGGTGCAGTTAACTTGAGGTTGTGCAGTGGTTTACACCCTTCAGGGAACTACTAGATGTGTTGAGCAAATAAAATAGGTATGATCACAGGTCACAGCCATGGCATAACAGTTGTCTCCCATCACCTTGCCAGAAAGGCTGAAAATTTTAGTATGGTTATTTTTATATCTTCCAAAGAATAAGCAATGTAGGGTGCATGTACTGTAAGCAGCCATGCAAACATCTAGCCTTTCTTTTTCTCAGAACTCCCAAGACCCTGGACACTGTGACACGTGGCGGCAATGAGCTGTGCCTAGGGATACTTGTGATGTCAAAAGTGGAGAGGCAGTGTCCCCTCATAAATGATTTTGCAGCTCATTGCAGAAACTTGTCTCTTTAGCTTTGCTTTCTCCTTAACCGCTGATTCTCTCTCTTCTGAAGATGAGGTCAGGTATCTGTTCTCCCTGGGAGAAATTCTTCTTAAAGGTTTCTCTTACATACCCTCCTTTCCTTGTGCCTCTGGGACACTGCTCTGTTAAGCCAAGTGAATATTGCAGATGTCTTTCTGTTCTTAATTTCACATCTTTCTTCTGAGTTCTGTTAGCTGTTACTGTACTACTCGGATAAAATTTTTTTCTTCTTGATGTTGTCTTCTGAGGAGCCAGT
This sequence comes from Sagittarius serpentarius, assembly GCA_034782735.1. Lineage (NCBI taxonomy): Eukaryota > Metazoa > Chordata > Aves > Accipitriformes > Sagittariidae > Sagittarius > Sagittarius serpentarius. Next base: position 11,237,892 of record JAVKLA010000074.1, on the reverse strand, counting down.
TTTTAAGGATAATGTCTTTGGCATAATTGAATCTGAGCTTTACTTGACCTGTTTGTTCTTTTTCAGGCATTTTGCTTTTATTCGTCACTCCTTGGAGCTGTTGTTCAGCAGCTTGTCAGCAATGAAGTCTCGGTCATCTCAGCAGCTATGGCCAATCCACGCTCACAGGATTTGTATTGTCAGTGCACATGTTCGTGGTCTGTCCATGGCCAAGTCTTAATATCAATGGAAGGGAAATGCAGCCATGTTTTGTAGGAGTGTCCATGCCAAATCACTGTTTACTCTTTCTCTGATACAGTGTTAGCTGTATGTCTTTCTTAGTGTTATTAACAGCAGCCACGCTTCTCTAGGACGAAAACACACTCCATAAGAAAGACTTCTTCAAACTATTCGGGGAGCTTTGAAAGCCAGTGATTTGTTTTTCATATATCTACAATGGGCTAAGTGGATGCAGCCAGTCTATACAGGGCTGAGCCTATATCCAGACCGTTCCCAAAACTTTCCATCCACTGCTCCTTTTACCCCATGGGGTGCAGCACTTGCAGAAAACTTTTCAGATTAAATACAGCTCATAACTCATTTCTAGACATCATGGTTTCTGCGATCCCATTTTAGGGCATTTTGACAACAATTTTGTGTTTCCAGTGTGCTGAAGGGATCTCTTTTCTTTCTCAGGCATTGCTGCCAAGGTCTGCCTCAGTTTCTTTTAAGTGGTGGATGTCACATATCCTCAGCATTACCACTAGGACATTTTTGACTGCTGCTTTATTGTTTTTCATCCTCTTAACTGCAGCTTGTATTTCTGACATTTTTATTGGAGTGATATTAATGATATTTTGGCTAAGTTCCCATATTTCATTAGATGTTGCATTAAGGTGGAACTAACTCTGTTTGGAAGTCCTGTGCCTTTTACTTTTTTTTATCTTTTCTGTGTTGTTCTACCCAAATCTGAGGATGTTTTCCATCTTTGCTTTCAATTGGCCCATTTCTTTTTTTGCAGATTGTCACTTGGCAGAAGGCTCTGCATTTTCCCTCTTTACTGCAGTTTCTGCTTCAATCATTAGGTCTTCACTTTCCTTTTTTTGCATTGTTTTTCCCTGCTCTGACTCTTTCCTTCGGCACTTCGCCCCCATCTCCAGTTTTCAGTGAGCTTTGCAGGAGTTTTCATCACTTTTTTTTTTTTCCTGAGAACTTCTCCACGTCTCTCATCTTCTCCAGTTCTTGCTCACTGGGTCAATATCCAGTTGTTCCACATGCAGCTTGAATTGCGTTGTCTCTGGATAATGTCATTTGCTCTTCCAGTGTGCCTTTTCTCCTTCCTCTCAAATCCATTCCTCAGTAAAGCAGGAACTTCTCACAGCAGTCTTTCTTTTCCAGCACATGCTCTGCCTTATGTTACTGCATCTGCTCTGCATTTTCTGTGGTGTTTTCCCCCGGTCTCTAAAGGTTTAGGTCCTGTTTCAGAAGAAAAGTTGAGGTCATAAAGGTGTGTCCATACATTCAGTCTAAGACGATTCAGATCTGCTAGAACCTGCTTTGTTGCTGTGCTAAGCAGGTTAAGTTAGTGCCCTTTATATTGTAGGAACAAGAAGGTGTAACTTAGAATAAATCTGAATGTTGATACTTGAAGCATCTGATCAAGCATTTTCCATGGCTATGTCCTGTGGAGATGTTTTTGGAGGTAAATTTCAGACTGACCTGTGCGGGTGCAAACCTCACGCAGTCATGTCTGGCTGGTGTGCTACTCCCAGGCCCTTCCAGCTGTATTTTTAAAGACCAAAAGGGGCAAGAGGATCTGACCCTCAAGGGTTTTTTCTGATTTTTCTTTGCAGAAGCCTAGCTGCAGTGTTAGCTCAATTCTCTCTACCATGCAAAACTGCTTAAAATAAAATCACATATTTCTGAGAACTGACTGTTCCTCTTATTGTGACTGTAGGAACAACAGTGCAACATGATCTCCTTTGTCACAGAAGTTATAATGCCTTCTGGCTGCAGGACAGGAGTTCTGTTTCTGCTTAATGACTCCTCCGGCCAACTTTATTTGTGCTGAGTAGTATCTTGCTCGGCAGATTCTGCTCTTGAAACCAAAAGAGGAACCTCAGAATGAGGAAGGGCAAAAGGATTGGTGCCACTGTTACATATTCATTCCTAAAGCTTTTGCGCAAAGTGCTGGACAATCTGTGCAAACCTTAAAAAAAAAAAAAATAAAAAAAAAAACCAACCACACCAGAAACCAGAAACCGGAGCATTAAGAATCTGTTCCATTAGGAACTCAGCAGGAAGGTGAAAAGTTTAAACAACTGAAAAACAGAGTAATAGACAACAGTTGGAGATTGTGGTGCAGATGCATATGTACAAAAATATTAATGGAATATGTTGTCAAAGACATAATACCTCTAGTTCAGCTGTATGTAAACAGGCACAGCTCCAGGACAATAACCCAAACTTCACCCACTTAAACTCTGAAGTCATCTTTCGGTGTGTCTGTACACAGAATCTGAGTTTAAGAAAGGATGGATTTTAACTGTGCATGTTTTGATACATATCAAACATAAAACCTTTGGGTTTCTTTTTTAAGGTATATTTTTATTTCCTTTAATCAGAGCAAAGCACATTCTGCACAAGTCCAGTTTCTTTGTTCTGACACTTTGGAGCTCCAGAGTCCTGTTTTCAGTTCTTAACTCTGACAGCAACTACATGTACAACTTTCAGCAAATCACTAAATCCTTCATTTCTTAATGGGGAATATAACTCTTCCTTCCCTCCAGCTCTCTGCAGGTCTTGCTTATTCAGATTGCAAAATAGAGACTATGAATTTCTGTTCCAGCATATACATATCTGAAACAATACAGTCCTGATACCTATGGGTGGAGCCTGGGAGGCAGGAGAGAGAATAGGAGGTGCTACTGCAGTAGAAATAATTTCCAGATCCACCAGTAAAGGACTAGGATACGGTGAAGGGTAAGCAAGCAGGTCAGCAAGAGGCAAGCATCTGAGTAGCCCTGGGTCACGAGAGCTTTCATGCAACCTATTGCTCACTTCAGCACAAGGCAAGTGCTACACAGTTTAAGATTAAACAAAAGAGCAGAGATGTGTGATTACTTCCTGGTGTTTTCTTCAACCTAGACACAAACCCTTTAACAGTGCCATGACTTGTTTTTATTTATGCATTTATTTATTGTAAAGGAATAATGGCTTCCCGACCTGTGCTGATGATGCTCCATTCTGGGAAGGTCAATAGCAGTTGCTTCTGTCCTGTGCACACCTCTCAAAGCCACTAGAAGGTGGTCTTGCCCGTAAACCACCCTGAGTAACTTACTACAGGCGATATTCAGTATGAGAGAGATGTTCATCAGACTTATCTTAGATGTGTTTTACACAGCCTAAAATGACTGGCATTTCAAAGCAGACACAAGATGAAGAGACAAAGGACGTCAGTGACTATATGTACTTTGAAAGGAAGAGACCCGAATGAGGAGGAGGAATGTGTGTCCTTGTGTGCGTACATTACTGCTTCAAGCAGTCACCTCAGCCTTTGAGTGCAATCCTGCCTTTTTTCACTGAAATGCTCAGATAGACTAATCATGTGTTGATCAAATCTTAATGTGAAATCTAAAATCAGCCATGGCTATAGGACAAAACAAGTCTTTTAATGCTGGCAGGAGAGATGGGGGGTTCTTTTCCAAATGTGTTACATGACTGACGACTCTAGTCTTTACAAAAATGAAAGAGAAATATGCTTGCTTCTAAAATACTCAGGGAAGGTTTATAGGTACAGGGAAAACTTTTTTAAAAAGAAGCACAGCTCATCTGTGCTGTCCCCTTATTCCTGTAGCATATAGATGACTCTGAGATGGAGACAGCCACAGTCCTTTGACTAAACAGAAATTCTGTCTGTTCTCCAGATAGCATTGTTTGCAAGAGGAAACAATGAAACCTATGGCATGATATTGCAGACAAAGGGCAGTTTATTATTATTTTATTATGCTACATATTTGTCTTTTGCAAAATTTGGTTTTAGTCCTGTCCTTTTATCAATTTCTGCTTTATAATCTCAAAACGTTACACAGCCTTCCAAGATTTCTGGTCTATGCCCAGTCTTTTCGCTCTGTGCGATTCAATCAAATGCATCTCCTCAGTACAGTTTTTCTGAATGGCAGAGGCCAAACTAACAATGGTGGAGTTAGAAGAGGGATTGATAACCAGGTTTGCGTCTTTGCTGTTCCTAGTCCCCAGTCCCAAGCTATCCATATCTCACTTGCTTTGTGGACAAGAGGAGGAGGGACATTTAAAGTTAGGCTGTTTTCAGATTTGCTGCAGGGTAGAAGGGGGAATTTATGGGTTACAGCTGTGCTTATTTGATGGTTTCCTGGCTTTTT
>JAVKLA010000074.1:11173328-11189825 GCA_034782735.1 Sagittarius serpentarius | reverse complement strand
TGTGCAGATTAAATTATGTCTGTACATAAGGCGTAGTGGGTATAAGACTATAATGAATCAGGACCCTTGTCTTGAGACTTTTTGATTTTTTGACTTAAATTTTGGGTAAATGCCTTTTTAACGTCTACTTTGAAGGAAACATCGTCTTTTCCCCTTTTATTTTTAAACCTCTTGTTTCTTTTGCGTTCTGCAGTTTGAACAATAGTTCGTGCTTTTCATTAGGTAATGGAGAAATTTTTGTTGCAAATTGGAATTTTTTTCTCATCTGTTACAACTTTACTTTCATAAAACCCATGGTTTTGCAGCTGTGGGTTGAGAAAGTATTTACATATTGATTCAATTATTCTTATACTTACTTGCTTATGCTTATTTTAAAGATATTCTTAATTGATATCCTTATTTGGGGATTGTGAAGTTGGCAGCTCCCCAAAGCTTTTCAGCTGTAGCGTTCTGGTGTGTTGGTAAACTTCAGAGTATTTTACCTAAACTGAAAGCAGTGCTACTAGTTTTCCATTCACTGCTGCACTAAATGTAAAGCTGTAAGACACCTATTGCTGTTTTGGAGTCCTAGTCTACTGTTCCCAATTCTGCATTTCCTCTGAAATGTTTTCTGGGTTTCTGGGCAGCACTGAGAATGATAAATACTATTTTGGGGATCCAAGGGTAGCTACTTCAGAATTAAATGCTCATCCTGTATAGAATGAGTCTCTTTAGAGTCTCTCAAACTTTAAGGAGACTGCATGCAAGTTGCATGACTTCTGCAAAACTGAGGTCTGTGGCTTGTACTTGGCATTTCATTGTATGCAAAACTGTCATCTTCCTCAGACTTCCTTGGCAAATAAATTGCTGTTCATCTGCTCTCTGTGTTCTGGGTAAGAAAACAGCAGCATGTCAAGGTTAATTCATAAAGGGAAGAAAAGAGAGGAGCAGGCTGTGTTTGGAGAGCTTAGAGTTAAAATATTTTTAAGAGTTTTCTTGGGTATGGAATCATTTTTGTGGCTTCCAAGATTTAAAAGCTCTGTAAAAGTCAGACCTTAGTATTCTAAGAATGTTCAGCTCTGTTTCTCTCGGCAAGAAATAAATGCACCCATGCATGCTGGGGTGGGGGTGGGTGTCCTTTTTTTCTTTTTCATTTTTTCTCTGTTAGGTGGACTGAGGAACTCTGCAAACTCTCGGATTGCAGCGGGGTTTGTAAACTGATCACTTGCCCCTCAGGCACCTTGTGCTAACTAATGCTTCATTTGGACAGTATCAGTCAGCGGTGTTTGAAAACTCGTCGGTGTTTGTTATCCACCCTAAGCATCTCTTCGTGCACATCCCTCACCAGGTGGGCTGTCAGTCACCACTGAGCTGGCAGGATCGATACATCCCCTCTCACCTTCCTGCTCCAGGCAGCCAGTGCCTTCTCCACGCCGGCCTCTCCCCTGAGAAGGGAAGCGGGTAATGGGCTTCTCACCCAAGGACATCCCGTGGGCAAGCTGCTCCATGCCTTGTATCCAAATCCTCACGCCACTCTTTAAGCTGTGATGGAGAGGTGGGGCAGCAGCAACATGAATGTAACACACAACACTGGAAAGTTGCTGACATAGTCTGTTCTTCCCAGTCTCCCCACTGCCACCCCAGTGGCATGGCCCCATACCACCAGAGGAGAGGAGCCGAGAGGACACATACAGCAGATAGCAGCTGGAAGGGCCAGTGCCAAGGTGATGTTCTGGCCGTGGGGTGACTTAGGTGTTAACTGTAGAAGCAGAGTGAGTTTTATGTATTAAGTCCTGGTGCCAAATTTCCTGGTCTGTGTGTGTTGTGTTGTGGTTATAACTACGTCTCTTGATATTAAGAGGTTTAACTCCATGTACTCAGGATTTTCTTGTTCTTTGGTTTGGGACAACCATGTCTTGAGTATTAGATCAGCCTCACATGGTTAGAGGACGCTTTGCTTTTAGCCTGCTATTACTCTGTTTTGCTTTATCTCTCTTGTTGGTTTATAATTCAGATGTTTTCTTTTTCTACACAGATGTGTCCTAGAGGTTTAGTTAACATGGGCAATTTGCAGCTCAGTTTGTTTTAAACTTCTGTTGAGATATACTAAATGGATGAGGTAAATCTCGGGGCACTGCACATCTGGCTTACCCAGGCAATGAAACACAGTGAGTGAAACTTCAGGAAATTAAAATATAAACTTCCCTGCCCCTTTTCCTGCAGGGGCAGGAGAGGGGATGGGTCTGCCTGCTTGCATATGCCATTATGGTATGTTAACACTTTCAGTACTCAGAAATACGTTGTATTTCCCTCCTGCTTGAGCCTTCCCAGTCAGATACTAGCATCACGGGTAAATGCGATGCCTTGGGATTTGTATGTGCATGACCTGGAAGGTCAAAACCTTCTTGTAAGATATAAGCTGGCATCCGAGAAAGCTGATCATCTGGAGTCCCCTGTTTGAACTTTTGTCATCAAACTGTCTCTTCTTCTGCTCTTCTTTCCCTAGGCACTGAAAAGATTGCTTTTAAAGGAGATCCCAGGTTTTAGATTAGCACGCCCTAGAAACAAAACTTCTCCAAAATCCCTTCTGCGAGCAGAGCGTTTTGTTCCTGTGTCTTCAAAATGAGAGAAGAAGCCAGTGACCCTCATGCTACTCCTCTGAGATTGCTCAAGTTCTGTCGTGCCTTTAAATTTAAGAAGTCTGACTCTGTAGCGTTTTACGTACTCTTATGTGCATTGCGTACATTCAGCCCTGGCTTGGCATTTTGTGAATAAGACAAAACTTTTTATCATATCTTGTTTCAGATCTCATATGAAGAGGCTGGGGATATTATTACAAAATTGGGGGATAATTCACATTCTAAGCCCATGTGAAAACAAAGCCACAAAAAAAAAAAAAGTTCTATCTACCACATTTTATATCTCTGAGTTAAAAATGCATGTTCTGCGCGGTGTCGCTGGCCTCTGTCGACAGGAGCAACAGTGGAGCAGGAATCATTACATATGGGCAGCAGCCATCTGAAAGAAAAATTTAGATTGACAAATATATAGACAAAGAGGGAATTTATTCAGGATCACGAAAGTCCACTAGATCCTGGAGTCCTGACCTCCTCTGTAATTCAGACTGTAAGACTGCATCCAGATATTCCTATAGAGAGAAAAAAACCAGCGCATTCATTTAATTAATGCAGATGTTGGCAAGCTTTTATAAGGGCCACTAATTCATTTGTATGACTTCCTCTCTCCCTCAAGGGTTCTTATACTTGACCTGTTATTACCACACAGTCTTTAACCGAAGAATTAAAGCCAGATGTCTTGTAGCTAGGTCTCTCTTTGTTAAGTATCCCTTATAAATTGTTTTTTCTATGCAACAGAGAGATCCTACATGAGAACTTTTAAAATTCTTAAATAATTAAGGCTGAAAGGTTTCTAACCTAAGAGTTCACGTATCCTAGAGGAACAATAAAAGTTTTACAGTCGCTGTGCTGAGAAATACTATTTACTCTAGCTTTTTATTATCCTGGGTCTGCAAATGTTTCTGATTGATATTTAGGTTAGAGGTAAAATCATTCTAAAAAGACCTTTTTCTTTAGCATAAATCTAAATGTCATGTAAAGCATTTGGCATATAGGTGGAAAGTTTTGTGTATTGCTTTATCGGAATTAGCATAATTGTGTTGACAAAGGGAAATGAAAGGAAACAGAAATAGCTTTGGGTAATTCTAAGGAAATCTTTATCAGATACTATTTTCACTCGAGTCCAGTTACTAAGTCTGTTTCCCAATTCTGTACATTTTTGGTTTCAACGTGAAGATTACGTTAGCTGTAGTATTTCCTGCAGAATGGCTGGAGCTGTCCAAAACAGAGGGTTTTGTTTGCACGTTTTAATGGGAAGAAATTCTCATCTTTTAATGTTGTTGATCCGTTCTTTGATTGGACTTATTACCCGGTTTCTTCCTAAAACTGCTTCTCCTTTTTTGTAAAAATCCAAGTTTAGTCAGCAGAGTTTCATAGCCATAAAAGTAGGGTGTCGGAGCCAGGTCTCCTGTGTCTCTTTAGAGACTTTTTTGACATGAGTTTCTTGTTTTGTTTTTTTTTTTAATTACTATTTTTACATCCTCATTATTAAGCCATGCTAAACAAGGAACCAGGATGTTATTCAGAGGGGTTTCTTTTTCTAAGGTTTGCCTTTTGGGAATTGCACCTTGAGTAATTGATTATAACTGAGGAAGGAAAGTCATTAAGCATTTTCTTGTTTGCCAACAGTTTTATGCAAAACTTCTACATTCTGATGGAGTATGGGGCTTGTTTGTTGCACCCATAGCTGTGCTCAGCTGAGTACTGTGCGAGGAAAATTAATCATGTATTCCCTGATATAGCCATAACAACACTTCATGCAAAAAATAAGGTTTGATGCTTTTCGCACTAGTTAAGTCGAATACTGCTTTTCTGATTTCTTGCTTCACTCCTTGTATTTCAAATTGGAATAAGCCAGTTCAGATGAGTTATACTTAAAAGCATGGTGTATTTCCAACTCTGTTTAGAAATGTAGGTGGTGGAAAACCAAGAATGCTCATAGAAATACAGTGGCCCACTTCTTTTATTGTTTATAAATGCACTTCATTTTTATGGACAGACAGCCTGTGGCCCTGGCAATTCACAGTCTCGGAGCATATTGACAAACTTAATTTAGGGTGTTCTTCCCAGTTTTTAAGACAGGACAAGAAGGAATGCCCCTGATGGAGACCTGAATGAGTCAAAACATGCTGGGAAATGTAATTCACTTGTCCTCTTTGACGAGTTCTTCTTGTAACACCACTACAGCCAAACAATAGTTTTATGCTCTGATAACATAAATAAGGTGTCCTGTAACCAGAGTTAACTTTTCTTAATTACGAATTGCATGCCCTTCTCTAAGTGAATTTTTCAGCAGGTCTGCTTGGCCAGAAGCTCATTTGCTGTGCAGTTTACAACTACGTCAGAAATCATGCTAGCTCCCAAAGCAGATGGAATCATTTCTGGTTGTTTCTAATCTGGTTGCTGTTACTCGACTCCTCAGAGCAATTGTTTGGGAGTTGTGGAATGCCGTTTGGTCTGAAAAAACAAACTTGTTCTGAAGCATGTTCCCTTCCTGTCCCCCTCCCTGCTCTCTGTGCATGTCTTGTCCATGGAGGCAATTGTATGTTGTCAGTTCTGATGTGATTCTTTTTTCTTTCTCTTTTTTCCCCTCTTCTTTCAGTCCACAGCCATGAGTGAACCACAGTGCTACTACAATGAAACCATTGCCTTCTTTTATAACCGAAGTGGAAAATACCTAGCCACTGAATGGAACACTGTCAGCAAGCTTGTAATGGGACTGGGGATTACCGTCTGCATCTTCATAATGCTGGCCAACCTCTTGGTTATGGTGGCTATTTATGTCAACCGCCGATTCCACTTTCCTATTTATTACTTAATGGCCAACTTAGCCGCTGCGGACTTCTTTGCAGGGCTGGCCTACTTCTACTTAATGTTCAACACAGGACCCAACACTAGAAGACTGACTGTAAGCACTTGGCTTCTCCGTCAGGGTCTCATTGACACTAGCCTGACAGCCTCCGTAGCCAATTTGTTGGCCATTGCTATTGAGCGGCACATTACAGTTTTCCGAATGCAGCTACATACTCGGATGAGCAACCGGCGAGTGGTGGTCGTAATTGTTGTTATCTGGACTATGGCCATCGTCATGGGTGCCATACCAAGTGTCGGATGGAACTGTATTTGTGATATCACTCACTGCTCCAACATGGCACCGCTCTACAGTGACTCCTACCTGGTCTTCTGGGCTATTTTCAACCTGGTCACTTTTGTGGTCATGGTGGTCCTATATGCTCATATCTTTGGGTATGTCCGCCAAAGGACTATGAGAATGTCCAGACACAGTTCTGGACCCCGCAGGAATCGGGACACCATGATGAGCCTCCTGAAGACTGTGGTCATTGTGCTCGGTAAGTGCGTGCTTTGCCTCCTCTGTTCTCCCCCTCTGTTTCTTACCAGCTGATTTCAGTAATGCACGTCCAGCTTCTGGGAGGTCGGCAGCATTTGGAAGACACTAGAAGAGATGAGGGCATTAAGAACCCCCAGCATTCATTACTGTGTTGGGACTGTCAAGCTTGTTTATGGAAGTGGGTATAAGAGACTTGGTCAGCCCTGTAGCATGAAACTGATGAAAATCCAGGACCTCGGGATGTTGGCTGGTGGTTGTAGCAGCCTATCCTGTGCAGTGTTCACCGTTTCACCTTTGAAGGTGCCAAATGGCTTCAGCCTTAAAATAGTATAGGAAAGGCTCAGTCTTCCACTGAAGTACCTCTTGTCTCCTTTTTGCCACCCAAAAGGTGTTGTGTGTATTCAGGCAGTACTCCCATGTCTGGAGAACAATGAGGGGCTACAGGCTATTGATGAAAAGATTTTGCGTGTTAAGCAGGACTGCATGTACAGTTTGCTCAGGTCTACAATGTTTGGCACATCTGAGTATCTGCCAATTTGCTAATACAAATAAGCAGCACATGAGGCACTGGTGTGCTTCAGCTCACTGCTCAGGAGGTGCCTAAGCTTCAGGGCTTAGAAAACAGGGAAACATGAGGCAAATATGACACACTTTGGAGTCAGAAGATTCCTGTCTTTTTCTTGAAAGGCTGTGTTTGGCTTTTGTCTGGAGCTCTCAGTTTCCTTATGCAAAAGTACAGCCTGGATACTGGGTACCATTCCCTGGTGATGTTCTTTGCAGCTTGTTCTGCGCTTTGTTGCTGCAGATAACGAGCTGCAGGCCGGCAAGGATGGTGCCAGTTGTCTTCTTGTTCCAACCTGTGTTCCTACCCATGCGGTCCTCCAGCACAGTACACAGGTCTCTTGGGATCCTAGTACCCTGTTGCATCGTGAGGTTGCCCTAATAGTCCACAAATGCAACTGTACTCAGTCTGCAAAGCCCAAAACTTAGCCCCAGTTCTTGCTTTGACATCCTGATTCCCATGGCTTTATGCCGTGGCTTGGGCTTTCTAGCAGTTACTGTCTGCACAAACACAGCAGAATAGTTGCAGATATTTGATGTGAATCACTCTGTCAACTCATATGTTAGTTTAAGAATTATGTGTTGCTCTCTGACCTAGTTATTAGCTTTGTAGCTAGAATATGAACTGCGTAGTTGACTAACCCGTTTACGTGTCCTGCTCTTCTCTGCGAAAGAATCTCCACGAGTTTTGTAAGGGAGGCTGTAGTGGTGGGTGAAACCTCTCCTGACTGCCTGGTGGTTTGGAAATCTGTCCCTCCACACCTCTGTGATCCTCCTCACAGAAGGCAAGATGAGGTTAAGAACACCAGGAAAATTCAGGTTTTGCAGTCCTCCTTTTAAGAAATAGATCCTGGTTTCCCCTCCTGAAGGAACTCGTGTTCATACAGCAGTCGAGTATTTCCTGAGAGGTGAAAGCCTGCCTGAGACTTGGGGGGAAAAAAAAAAAAAAAGGGGGGGTGGGGGGGGAGGGATGGTGGGAATAGTAATCACTTATACCAGTGCAATGCAGAGTTGTAGAAATAAATAAACGGTCACTGAATAAATAGCACATGGTAGCTAATCCCAAGCATTTATGGGACTAGAGGTGTGTATGCACTTGGAAGGCTTGGTAGAGACTGCACCCTCCTCCATTCTCCTATGAGCAGAGGTCACAGGGAAAATGTACNNNCGCAACAATAGAACTGTACAAGGAACATAAAGTAGCCATTTTTTTTCCCTGATAGGTACCTTTTTTTTTCCAGTTATTGTTCTGGAAACAGTGGAACAACTCCAGAGGTTAAGTAGCATTAGCCATACTGAAGGCGACTCAGGTTTACCTGCTCATGTAGTTCAGTAATATCTCCGATTCCTCATTGGGGCTACTTGGAGTAAGATTTTTCAGGACTGCAGGTAGCACATGTTGAAGGTTCTTTAAAATTCAAACAGGACCTTATTTTTTGTTACGGTTAAATTCATTCAGTGTTGTGCACACACTGCTTTAGCACCTCTTCTGATCTGCATAAAACACCATTTACAGAGAGAGGTAATGTATTATTTTATTCAATCTGTTTGAAGAAAACAAAAGTACTTCCAGGCCATGACACTCTTCATCCTGTGTTTGGATCTCCCACTTTGGTATTATTTTGAAAAGGGGTTGGTTTGTTTGTTTGTTTTTCAAAGCAGTGTGGTTTCTTTGGTTGGAGGAGGTCAGCCATAGGGCTATAGTGTAAAGAAGCAGCAATGCTTTCACCTCCTTACCACCTGTGAGACACAGTTGCAAGATAAAGATGGCTGGGAAACAGCTGTGGGATTGTTGTTTTGGGGTTGGTCGGGGGTTTTTTGAACAAATTAAAAAAAAAAAAGCCTGAAGCCAAGAATCGCGCCCCGGGGGCAACCACAGAGACTTTTGGGAGGTTAAATGTTTATGCATCAGGGGGTTAAGCAGACTGCTACATGAACCGTGAGAAACATTCATTAGTTGCCATCAGCTGACAAGTGCCGTCCCATATTACTTGAATTTGCATTTCCAACGGCAGATTGTTTTGTGGTTCTAAGGAAAAAAAGCTAAGCGTCGCTTCGAAGTGCTGGTTAGGCGATATCTCAGTTTGGAGCAGACTGTGCAGTCAGCCTGTTGACCAGGTGGGTGTCCTGGTGCTCTGGCACTGCTTGCAGCCTGCTTGCAAGTCTAGCTTAAAATTTTCACAGGCAGAAGATTTAATTTCGAGCGTCATACTTCCTGAGTGTCTTCTTGCAAAGGTAGTCCATGCATAGTGCCGCAAGTTTATCTGCTTGAGCTTTGGGAAATGCAGAAAAGGTGGGGGTCCTAGGCTGCTTGGAGCAACTTCCTGAGCATTTATCTCATGCGATCTGGCTTTTTCTGCATCAGTGAACCTCAGTTACACAGAGGAAAAGACCCCCTGCCTTTCTTAATAGTGCAGATCAGGGTAATACATTGCTGTCTGAGGCAGAAACCAAATTATTGCTGGAGGTGGAGAGGGGAAAGGGAAGCATTTCAGTTTATTCTTAAGGTCCTCCTCCTTCCTCTCCTGCCCAGCGCTGAGTGGGGAAGGGAGCTGGTTGGTGTGTGTGAGCCCACTTACCCAGAAGGAGGCAGTTCATTTCGGAGGAGAGGGAGGGTGGCTTGGGAACCAAGGAAGAACAAAGCAGGGAGTCTGAGTAAACCTATGAGCATTGGCAGAGGGAGGCAAAGCAGTCCTCGTCTTAGGATCTTTGTTAAAATGCTGCTCAGCCGTAAGTAACCCCCTTGTGATTTGGGCAGCAATGAACTGTTCGTTTGACTTTTAAACTTCCATAAACGGCTCTTCCTGAAGTCGTCCTGCTGGCTGCACTCCCAGGCAAAGCCTCGCTGCTGCAAGCAGAAGATCATCTTTTCCTCTGTCCCCATCCACACTACGTTTCGGGGGGCAGGAGGGGGAAGGAATTAACACAAGAGCTTCTTGTTTGTTAGCTGCCTAACACGGCCTGCCCTCCTCGCGCCTTGCTGCCTTGCTCGGAGAGGAGAAGGGCCGCCGCAAAGGGGGTGCAGTCCTCCCGGCGACGGTGCTGTCAGCATGTGCGGGGCGGACGCCAGCCGCCGCTGACAAGAGGGTGATTGTGTGGGGAGGGCTACGGCCGCTTGACGCGCTGGCTGGAGCGGTCGGGATCTGGCACACTGCGTCATCCCACAGAGCGGGTGGGATGCTGAATCCCAGGAACAAGTCAAAAGCAGAGAACAGATTTTTTTTTTTTTTTTTAATGCCCTTTTGTGTTTGTTTTTTTTTTTTGCTTGAGTAAAATATTTTAAACAGAAGGAAGTGATTTCATAGTTGAGCCTTTTTTTCTTTTAACAAGGCTGCTTTTGAAATCTTTCGAAAGTAACAGGGAACATAAAGCTCTTTCTCTAGAGCATGCCTTTCCTTCGCACTGGGACTAAGGAAGGACTGATCTGTGTACCGCACACAGCCGTAAAATCGGGTCTGGTTTGGCTTGAAGTTCAATGACACTTTGCCTTTCACCACCACCATGTGTTATGTTTAAATGAGCAGTCAAGGGAAGAGGCAGAAACCTAGCAGATATGACAGATGAAAGTTGGCATCCTCTCTTCCATCCTCCACGTTTTCTTTTCTTACATTTAAGGACAAAGGTAAACTGTTTTTCTGGTGGAAGTCGTAGTTAGATTCTGAATGTACTTGGCTGGGCCAAATGCAGGTTTGGCCCCAAAATGGATGACCATATCTAACTACTGGTTTAAGAAGAGGTGAAAGCACTGGGAAAAGATTTCAGAGCTCAGGGCTGGAAAACCTAGCTCTGATCTAGATTTTCACGGCCTGGAATAAGTCACGTAAGGCTAGGGTCTTTTAGGGGTTCCTATATACCCTCATTTGTAGACAACTACCAACTTAGATTGTTATTGTTGGAAGGTTAGCCTAAATGCTGATTAAAGACCCATCCTTAATTTGTCTTGTTTTTAGAATATGGATGACTGTTCCCTATACCTTCATACATGTCTTTGGGCATCCTTCTCTATTTAGAAGTTAGACTGTGAGAGTATGACACTGGGGTTTTATAACTGAATTTTAAATAACAATAACAGCAACAAACCTTTTTATGTGTATTTTACCAATCCTGCCAATTAGCCTTCCGTGTTGAGTGAGTTCTCAGTGGTGTCTGGCCAAAATTAGGCATGCCTGTTGAGCCAAGCACCACAGCTAGCCCCCAGGATGTAGCGAGAGCAAACAATGAATTCATGATTGCATACTCTTTATGTTCCTGGGAACTAAAAAGACACTTAGACTTTTCCTGCCTGTAAGACCATCCACTTTGTTTGGAGGAATGTGGTTTATTCTGTCAGATTTGGAAACTAATGTGGGCACAGATTAAAAAAGTGATGGTTCTTTTTGTATAAACTGTTTTGATTTAAAGGAGTCTTACTGTGTTTGAAGACAGTGCCTTATTATAACGAAGCAATAAATGCAAGGAAAACATCTGGAAGTTCAGTATAAACATCTGGAAGGGTGGAACTGCCCAGCAACAGCTTTTTTCTTGCCCTCTCTTTCTGCCACATTTATGAATTGCATGAGAGACTTATTTTTTTACTTTTGTAGCTTTTCTTTCACAACTAGGTACCAAATGGGGACAGAAAGCAGCAAATGACTGTGGTAACACATGTGAGTGTCAACATATGCTGTAGCCAGACAGTTAAAGCAAATAAAGTACATTATTGATAAATTTAACCTTTCTGGGTGATTGATTGATTGATATGCAGCATTTCATTCCAAGATCAAAAACATGAAGTTCTGTGGAGGCAAATTTTTTAAAATATGTTTTCAATATCTTCGCTGTCTCTTCTGGCATGCAGTCTGTATCTTTCCCTGCTTCCTCCCCTCACACAGTAAAAGCACTTGATTTTCAGTAGAAAATAAAGAGACCGTGAGGTAGTGCTACAGTCTGAATGCCAGCACCTTGTTTTGCCAGAGGCACATCTTTATTTCCATACCCCTCATGCAGCGTCAGGTGGTTAACTGGAGTGGCCTATCTTCATCAGTCCCCAAATCGTAAGGCTTTGACCTACCTAAGCCTTATTAACTATATTTCAACAGTTACCAAGTAAGTGGTCCTGGGCCAAGATGATGATCTTGTCTAGACAGAGCTTGGTTATGGCATCACGTGAACTTCGGCAGACCTCCTCTGCCCGTGGAAAGCTATTATGGTGGGCCAAAGGAAACATAAGCCCTGGTGGTGCAGCGCAACTGGTAAGAGGATCTTTTGGAGAAGCCAGGCTTTAACTCTGAGCCCTGTGACTGGAAGAAGACAACTTCACCTATTCACCTCCTCCCTGAGGAGTCCTGCTGGTGTGAAGAGAGCCAAGCTCCCCAGCAGCGTTTTCTCTGAGATGACTTCAAACGGGGATGTCATTTTAGCTTGGAGATGTCCTTCCACCACACAGCGGTGGCCCCATCTGGAGAAGAGTGGAATCCAGTTAGTTTTTTTTCCTTGACATTATTACATTTTCCTTAGAAAGCTGAGCTGAGCAGTGGGATCAGACTGGAGTTCAGATGAGAGCAGCACATTTCACAGCTTCTTCTCTGGAAGTGGGGGAGTGTGAAGCCATAAATACCAGGTTACCCTGTGGCCAGCACGGAGCGGGGCTTGTTCAGAGTCACCAACCCTGCCTGACCCCTGCGTAACAGTAATGTCACTTGTGTATTGATTTAGTCCTGACGGAAAAACAGGGCAATAAACTCTGGAACTGGCGCTGGCAATACGAGTCTGAGCATCAATGACTTTCTGTTCTAGCACACAGGGTGCAGTTATGTGCACTCCCAGTGTTTTTAAGTAACTATATTTTAAAAGTGCGTAAATTGTGAATTTAACCCTCAGTCAAGTAAACTGGGAAATTGTGGCTGATTACTGTAGTCTAAATGGAGCACTCCTCATAGTTTGTAAGATTAATTCTTATTACCATTGTATGGAGAGGGAAGGTTTATAATAAGTGCTTTCAGAGCTGCAGTGTGATGGCAATACTTTCAAGCTGTATCATCAAATAATTTGCATGAAGAAGTGAAATCTTCATTAAAATTATTCTATAAGTTTTTTTTATAGCAAACCTTATCTTACAGGATTTTTGGTGGCTTGGATTTCTTTCTCCTTTTCTTAATGGAAGTCCTTAAGAGTAGTTGTGATTGCTACTTGGAGGAAAATAACACATACAGTTTGGGGTGGGGGTGGCTTCCAGGGCTTGCTGTTACTACTGATAATGTATTACCTTTTTTTTTTTTTCCCATGCATCTTAATGACATTTTTGTATTGACTTTAAAAAAACAGTGTACATTCAGCTTGCAAGTAGGTGAAGCAGAATGGAAGTCTTTGTATTATTGCTTATATTTGTTAGATTTCACTGTGAAATCATTGATTTAATAACAAAAAATAGAATTTTCTTGAGGTCTGTTATCCATAACAAGTAATATTTTTGTTTGTACATATAAATGTCCATATTCTTATTTTCTTGGTAAATATAGCTTGATTAGTATATTAGATCTAGCACTGTTTTATAAAAGGAAGGCAGCTTTTCTCAAAGAACTATTAAAAATCAGTTAGTTTTATTTCATCAGCAAAATGGGTTTCTGCTTTCAGTTAAAATAATGGAGGCATGAAAACTTGCTAAGGATCTAAGCTGTAATCTGTACATAATTATGCAGTGATTGGAGTGTGTCTTAAATTTAAGACCCTTTGGACTTGCATAGGATGTTGCTTGCTTGCTTGTTTTTTTCATGCTGCTAGTAAAAGCAATAATATGTGTGCACCCTGACACTTACTCCGCCTCTCTAAGTCTTACTCACTGATCATTTTTATTGTCATTTATAATCCTGCAAATGAATTCCAGTTGATATTGTTGAATTTTGTCTAGTAGCCCCAAACCAAATCTCTTCCCAGTACTGCTGGGATGGTGAGGATATTGAAAGGAAAAAGAATAAGGAAGCACAGCATCTTGTGGTCAGTTTGTTTGTGTGATAAACTTCATAAGTAGCTTTCTTTTTCAAAACAAGCCCGTGCAAGCTCTCCTTGCTGAAGCAGAAATTACTGGTGCCTTGGATCCAGGCAGCTATTTCTCTGAACCCGAAGCATGGTCGGGTGTGTTGAGAGTCTCATTCTAAATGTTTTGCTTAATTTCTTCACTGACTCTCCCAATTAAATTTATTGCATCCCCAGCTAAAGCTGATACGTCCCTGGCAACTGTCTTTTCTCTGAAGTATTCCAGGTATCCCTGTATAATTCATTGCTTCACCCTGGGGAAACCATTTGGAAGTTTCCCCCTTCTTCTCCCTTCATTTAAGAATAAGTATTATTTATTTTCATTTGGGATCCTTTGAAACTGTGCTTTGAGGAACTTCCATCATTTCCCAAGGCAGGAATGCGGTTTTATTTTATTTTGTTTTTGAAGGGGGAAAATCCCTCTAGTAAATCCATTCCTTTACATACGATGGAAATGAGGCTTTGTTTAATAAAAGTCTTTCCCCTGACTTCAGTATAATTTATTACCTTTTCAGGGAAGGAATAAATTTAAAGGGCAAAGGAAAGCATTCCTCCAAGAATGGCCAGAGAGGGACAAACCTTGAGTAGTTCTTAGTTTGTACTCAAGTTCAGCTTTCGAATTAAAAAAAAAAATAAAAATTTCTTGCACACATTGTCTCTTGTTTCCAAAATTAATTGCAATGGCAGAAGTAGGTATTCTTCTCGACAAGGCCAAGGGAATTGATTTTTTTTTTTTTTTTTTAATAAAGAATAGGATTTAGAAATCTCACCCTTACCCCCAAGCAATAGAATCCAACCTTTTCTGTCGGATCCAGGTGAAATAACAAACTGCTGCCTAAGGAGTGAAACTCACTGAGTGAAAATTCATGCTAAACCAAAATGAATTAGTACCATATCTCGCTCAGCCATCTGACTCCACTTAGCAGTGCTACATCCATGAGTGAGTACTCATTAACCTGGGCTTCTCCAAAATAGTGGAGATGAGGATGTGTTGTGGGATGTTTGCTCTAACACAGAGGTCTTGGTAAACTTTAAGAAAAGCTGAAGGCACAGGGTAGAAATTGTTACCAAAGAGAATATTTGAAAATCTGTGTGTGCAGGAAAACTTACATGTAAAATGTCAGCATGTGACCAAGACCTACTGATCTTGGGCTTTTTGAACTGAATTTTTTGGAACAGAAGATGGGAATCCATCCTTTAGAAGAGGCAACAATAGTGCTTTTGCAAAATGGCTGCTTGCAAGATAACATTTTTGTCCCCTAGAAAGCATATAGTTGCATGGGGAGTTTCGTTCTAAAAGTTTAGCTTAATTTCTTCACTGACTTTCTGAGCTAAATTTCTTGCATCCTCGGCTAAAACTGTTACAACCTTGGTAACTGTTAAAGCAAAGCATTTGCAGTCTGGAAGATCTGCAGTAGTGTCCACGTCCAGCCACTGGCTTGTGTTTTCATCTTTGAGATACCGTTTGTCCTTCCCATGTTTCGGCGAAAACCACTCAAATGCTAAGCCAAACTTACAGCTAGACCTCAGCTTGAGAAACTACGTGAACAAAAAAGCCAGCTGTTAACTTGTCGCATTGCAAAACTGCATTCAGTGAGGCATTGAACAATCATTTGTTTCCACCAGTGGAAAACATTGAGAACAAGAGACTGTTTTGTGGGAGAGGAGAAGTGGTGCTCCTTCTTGTGCGTTGCTTCTTTGCACGTGAGCAGTGAGTAAGTATTCCGAGTTGTCTGTTTTTCTGGGGTAATCTGTGAAAACAGAAGAATACAATTTTAAACCCCAAATTATTTTTGCCTTTATAGTTTCAATGAAACTATGGCTCTTAACATCAAAACACAAAGTTATTGCCAGTGGAAAAGCTTGCTGAGTCATCTGAGCTACAGCAGCCGGTCAGTGGGGTGGGAAATGGTCGGCAGTGAGTGACAGCCTTCAGACAACGGCCTTTGTGCCTCCCTCCTAGTCTCAGCATGGAAACTGGGTTCAAGGAAACAGGTTAGTTTGTGCATTTTTAATAAATGTATTTTGAACCTGAATGTGAAAGAAAAATGTGATTCTGAGCTCCTCTGGTTATGGCTTTGTTGGCAGAACAGCTTCCTATTTTCCTGTTTCATACAGCTGGGGATGCTGTCGCTGAGCTCACAGGTGGACTGCTTTTTCTTCTTTTTTCTTTCAAACAAAGGTCTTTTTTTTTTTTTCTTCTTTTTTTTTTGAGCCCTTCCATGACTAAGTTTCTGTCACACATGCGTTGGATGCCGTTCCTTAAAGCTGAAAGCAATAACAGCAGCAGAAAATCCCAGTGCTTTCTGCAGTTCTCATTCGAGAAACCTTTGTGCCACCCTTCCACTTTGCTCAGCCTAAAAAGGTCTCTGAAGTTCATTTTCCTTGTACCCACATGGAGAAATGCTGATACTGCATTTAAGTGTGCTTCTTGTATATGTGGCAGGTCCACTGGTGGGGACATACCCTTTCCCCTCAGTGCCTGGAAAGCAGGCAAAAGGATGCAGAGCTTGCATGGACAGTCATGAGACTTCAGAAGCTACAACATCATTTATTAAGTCTGAAGCATTTCTTTTCCACGCTCAAGTGTTGTCCATCAGTCTATGCTGCTTAATGAAGTACTGGAGCAAGGGGAACTACCATAAGCGAAAATACTTGGTTTCCAGGCCCACTGGCGAACAGGAGGCATTCTAACGCCCAGATATGAGTGCTTTGAAGTTTGTGGGCAGGGTGACCTTAAGTTCTGCAACGGGGGAAGAGAGAATTTAGTCTGTAAAACTGTCCCAGACATACCTGCCACGGGGCTGGCCTTGTGCTGCTGCAGGCTGATGTTAGGAGAGCAGCCTCTGTGGGTTGCAGTAGGTTGAAACAGTAATTCCTTGATGTTAGTGCTAAAAGCCTATGAGGTTACTTTAAAAAAAAAAAAAAAAAAAAAAAAAGTTACATATAATTTTGAGGGGA
>JAVKLA010000074.1:11143011-11159859 GCA_034782735.1 Sagittarius serpentarius | reverse complement strand
GGGTGTATGGATTTCCAAAGGAAAAGTGGGCAAAACAAGAGTTTTTTCAACATGGCCGTGAATGATCTTTCTGTGATTGAAAACTGCAGGTACCAGAGGAGCAGTGAAACACCCAAGTCCCAAGCATGCTAAATATACCTTGCAGAGGCCGGCAGAACAGAGCCGGGTTTGTGAGCCCTGCCTGCAGGATGCCAGCTGCCCCGCTCCGGCCTCAGATGACCTCTTGTGGTGAGCCCTCACGTTTGCGTCGGCACGCTGGCGTTGCCACCAGACCCGGTCACCTCCGGCTGCCCCATGCCTGGGACCTGAGAGCCTCACTCAGGCCCCTAGGACAGGGTCTTCTTGCCATTCAGGGATGGGTCTGTCCCCCACCCGGCGCCCCAAGTCATGACCGTTAAGCGATCAGTGGCCATAAAGGGGGTCCTGGCTGAGTTTGGACTAGAGGATGCAAGTAGGTTGCAGGTATGGACTGAAAGGCAGTTTCTTGCTTCTCATTTTCCCCAGACATCTGTTGCCTGCTTTCCTTTGTCCTGTGTCACCGTGACCCAGGTGACAGGGAGACCAGTACCTTGAGCCTCAGGAGCCTCTTAACAGCTGCGGTTTTTTACTCCTTTTCCAGCCAAGCTACTGCCACTGATTTGGGACTGTAGGAGCATCTGTGTCCGTAATAGAGCATAAAGGCTTGTCTAGAGCGCCTGGAAGTTGAAAAAGACACCAAAATTTCCTCTGTGTGTCAGGTTTTCGGCAACAGCGAAACTCCACGGGGACTACTGTTTGTCTTCACACAGAGATAAATACTCAGATTGCTCTGGCAACAGCCAGGCTTTTCTTCAGAGATTAGCTTCACATATCTTTATGAATTTAGAAATCAGTTGGAATCCTGACCACTGGCGTTTAATGACTTCCTGTTTTTGTCTTAAATGCTTTTTATAGATAAAAGGCTTAATTTCGTTTTCAGGGGGTGGGGGGGGGAAGCACCGACTCTCTCCTGCAGTCACTAGATCAGTGGCAAATTCCATTTTTCCTTAGCAACCTCTTGATTTGAGGGGCTGAAATGGATGCAGATAAATTGCCATGGGTTCAAGCTTTTGCTTTTCTTTTTGAAAAGCAGTTTGCACATGCCATCTTTGCAAGATGTTCTTTAAAACCACGACAAACAGACATTTGAAAAAAGGAGGTATTCTAACACCTTTGGCTTGCAGATGTCAGTTGAAAAGCAGTCCTTGTCTCCTCCATTTGCATTAGCACTTGGTTTCTCGTTCAGAGATGTCAGCCAAGGAATACTTCAGAGTGGCTGGATGAGTGGGCCGGCGACTGCGAGCAGCAGGCAGAGAATGACACCAAGCAAGAGTTAGCTTGGGCTAGAGTTTAACAAGCACCCATGAAATAAGCAGGTCAGTTCTGATGGCTTGCTTCTGCCCAAGTCTCATTTTCTCTTCAGCTTGTTTAGGTTTGTTATCAGTCATCCCCAGGCTTTTCTGTCTGTTGCTGTTTCAAACTTCAAAATCTTCAGATACTACGGAAATGCTCAGGGGCTTGGAGACCCACGTGGTATCTGAACATCTGCAGCTGGTGCCAGGCTCTGTGGAAAGTCCACCCGGGGTCCAGGTGGGAAGACACCCAGCAGATAGGACCTCCAGAAGGAAAGTCAAGAGGCCAAGTGTCAGCATACCCTGCCTCCAGCACTTGGCAGCAAGCACTCGGGTGGTGAGCACAAAGTGCTGCAGAGAGCCAGCTCATGAGGACTCCCACAGCTGCCATTTACGAGTCCTGCTGAGGGAAACCTGCTCTTCATTACCTCTGGTCTGGGCTTTCAAACTGAAGCAGGAAGAGAAGACCAAAGGTGTCAGCCACCCCAAGAAACAGGGAGGCATGATGGCTGTAGGTGTAGCCCCGCGGACCACAGTTGATCACTGTCTCAGCTTCTCCACGCTCAGAGACAGCAGTCTTGTGGCTACTGGTGCCAATGGCATTGTTGGCTAATGGTTCTTGTTAGCACCCTGTGAAATGCCACCCTGGGTCAGGTGTATCTTCAGCTGGCCCTACATGCAGCAGGTGTAGATGCAGAATTGTGTCTTGTTTGTTCAAAAGGAGGGCTTTGACCTAAAGATTTCACTCCGGAATTTGTAAGAGTGAGTCTTTAAATGATAAATTGTCGGGAGCAATGTGGTGATGTGAGGATTGGAAGAGAACAGGGAGAGCAGACGCCAGCCTGTAGCAAAAGCGTCTATGCTGGCAGGCGTATCAGTTGTGGTCAAGACCGTATGTCCATTTAGGAAGAGTTTTTTACTTTATTTTTTATGAAAAGAAAGATGATGAGGAGGATTAAAGGGATGAACAGACACAAGTGAAATACTAAATATTAAGGCCTAGAATAAGGTGATGCTACCACACACTGGAACTTCACTCTCTGTGGGCAAGGCTTGCTGCTCCTCCCAGCCCAGCTAGAGTGCAGGCAGAGCGCCAAAGAAGCTTTAATGTTAAGTTGTTAGCATGTTTTAAACCAGATAAATAGTTCAAGAGGGAAGCAGCCAGGTTCCTCAGAGAGGGGGTGATTTGTTGACAAAGATAGCCATGCCTTAAACACAGGGTAAATTCTGTGCACAGTTCAATGGTGAAGACAGATGTTTGAAGCAGACACACTATATTCCTGCTGGGAAGGGGAAATACATTTTGGAGCAAGACATGATTTCTGTGTTCCTGCATGATCCAGGCATTATTTTGAGCAAAGTCTGACCAAACTCAACAGCTCAAAATCGCAGAACAGGATTCAGGAAGAGGTTGGAGTGTGCATGTGCATGTAGCTGTGGAAAAGGTAGAAAATCAGGGAATGGATGCAGTACTAGCAGAAACAGTTTATTTATAAATCCCTTTGCAAACTATGGATGCAGTAGACTGAAAAATCTGGCAAACCTATCAGCTTCTCATGAGGAGTTCAGATACCTGGAAAAGCTGAAGTCGAGATTTTGTCTATAACCTACACGTTCAGAGCTGTTCAGCTCATGGGAGACTTGAATGGAGGTCTCCAGGGATGGGGCATATATAGTGTTGTGAAAGACAAGCTGATGGCTCACACCACCCGTCTCCTCCTGTATGCCCCCTAGTTGCATATTTTCTCTTATTTGCTTGGGTCCTCTTGTTCCAAATCATCTTATGAGAAGTACGTGTAAGATACTGTTGCATGAATATGAATGTAGATTTTATTTAGCTTTGCATTGTTTCTCATTTCCTATTTTACACTGCTGGAGATATCACCCCTTCCTTCCACACACAATCCCACCAGAGAAATGTTTGGCTTGAAGCCCAAAGGGGCCATTGCATCAAAGTCTCCCAGACACGCATCAGAGAAAGCAGCATTTTGCCCTCAATCAAACACTGCAGGAGGAGTCTGCTACGAATCTCTCTCTCATTCAAAATTCATACAGCTTCCTTAAATAAAGACATCTTAAATAAATGAAAGGGTTTTGATAACACCCTTTTCAACAAGACTTACTGGCACACTGCATGCTGCTCTGCCCCGCCTGGGGTATTTTTCAAGGACTGTCTTTCACCGTCATCCTCTCTGAGCCTTTTGGAGTGTGTGGATGGAGAGGCAAGCTTTTCATATCTGAAGTTCTGCAGAATTTGCCAAATATAGCATAGGATTATTTTACATTTGTTCAGCTGGTGCATATGTGGTAGTCACATTTTATTTTTTCACATAAAAGTTCTATGGGTGGAAGCAAACGTAACCCCAATGTTGACTATTTCCAGCAGAAACTACAAAAAACAGCAACAACTGTGTTTTCATCCACCAAGAACTATAAGCTATATTGTAGTAATGTTGTGGCAAAATTGGGGAAAATGATGTCAGACTAGAAATTAGAAGAATTACTCCTACACAATGTTTACAGCGTGATAAATCATCTTCATGGATCTTTTGCGTATATAATAATTCAGCATTCATTTTAGATTTCATTCTTTAATATTTGTATCTGGGGAAAACAATACATTGCTATAAATAAGCACCATTTCATGCAGTACTTTATTCATGCTATGCACAAGATAATACGCAGTGTGATAAGGAGGGTTATTGATGCAGCTTACAGATGGCTAGGGCATGAAGAAGTGCAGTTGTGTTGCAGCTGATGAGCTTGCTCCTCAGCTAGCATAGCAAGTGGCTTTCCCTGCTGAGGGTGGGATTGTATCGGGATGTGGAAAATGCCAGGCATTTCTGTAGTCCTTTTTGGCTATGGTTGTGTTAAATAAAACAAATTGTCTCCCCATAGCCTTGCTTTCAGCCTGCAGAAAGTGCAGCAAGACCTTTCTTCCTGTTGGTAACTGGCAGCGGTGCTCAGTGTCCTCTCCTCTCTCAGTCACCTCAGTGGTGTAGCCACCCGTCACAAGTGCCACTCTGAGAACAGGAGGGGATTTGGGGAGGACAGCAGGTGAACAAGGGGAAGTGGACAACAGTGGCAGAATGTAAATGTCCTTGCAGTTCAGCTGGAGTGGGTCTTCTCTGCCTTACCCTGATTCTGTAATCTTAACAAAACTGCAAACAAGTGAGATCTTTTTTCCCCTCTTGGCTCCTCTCACTCCCTAAAAGAGGCCGTTTCTGTATTTTTCCCTGCCATACGGACTTCTCTGTATGAGGAATTTGCAGGGTGAGTGAGAGGCCATGCCAGAAATCAGTAAAGTCAGAGTCAACACCCAAGATGGGTGGAAGAGGGCACACGAAAGGGACACAATATGGTTAAGCAGGAGAAGAGGGGTGTTTCAGAACAGGTGTGAGTTGACAAGAGCTGCATCACACCAGAGCCTCTGAGGGATGGAGGTGTGTGACGTGGCAGCAACACAAGTGCTTCTTTTATTTTGCTGTTGTGAGTTAGAGGAAAATAAACACAGACTTAGAATCATAGAATCATAGACTTACCCTGTCCAAGGCAAAAGGCCAAAAAAAAAAAAAGTACTGCTTCGCCTGCTAACCCGAGAAGTTTCATGAGTAGCCATCCCATGTGGTATCCTAGTAATCAGTTAATCAGTGTTTGTCCTCATGTAGCTTGCTTCTTTTCTGCTGCTGGTTTTTGCAGTTTTCTCTTTTGTTTTTCTGGTAACTCATTTTTGTGTCATTTATTATGGTTGGTTTCATATGCCTGCTGCTCACAACAGTTTTTACTCTCTTGCAATCAAATCTTGCTGTAAGGCCGTGCCACGCTTACCCAGGAGTTTCCAAGCACCCAGCTACCATGAAAACACACTCCGCACTGGCGCACCAGACGAGGGTTCAAGTCAGATGTGATGTAGTCATATTGTGGTCATTGGAAAGCCCCCAGTGGACTTCTGCCACAGCACAGCAAGGCAGACTATGCACGAGGAGTTGGAGTTTCACCCCTGGGTGAGAGGTATCACACAGCAACAGAAAATGAGACTAGTGTCATGACTGCTTTGTTGTAACTCAGATTTCCTGCTGTAAAACATGGTTCTCAGCCTATCGGGACCCTTCCCCTCTTCTCTCCTTAAATCTTTTTAAAAGATGTACTGCCATTTCTCCACTTCCCTCAAGCTGTCCTGTCTCATGGCTAGCCATTTGCCTCTCAGTCTGAAGGGCATTATTCCTCACTCGGCCCTCTCTTGCCAGACTTGCCGGGCAGACCGTGGCAGTGCACCACAGGGTTGTTCCTCCCGCTGCAATTGAACAGCTTGGTCAGCTTCTGTGGTGCCAGTGCCTCTAAGGACTGCCAGGGCTGGAGGAGTCACCCCAAGGTGCTCTCTGTCCAGGCAACAGTGCTCTTCAGTCACCCAAGGACATACCGTCTGTGATTTTATTTGTGCATGCTGGGGTCCCCTAGTGCCGTGGCGTGACAATGACATATCCACGAAGAGGGGGAGATTTGATTCACTGAATGCAGTAGGTCTGCTTTGTATGTCATTGCATCATGGGTTTGACTGAGTCTGTAAAACATTAAGGTGCACCTGGAAATTACTCACGCTGTAATTTGGGCTGCTCTCAATTCTGTTCCTGAGCAGAAAAATACAGTAAGATTTTGGTGTACGCTTAAGGGTTTTCAGCATATGACAGCAGGAAGCTTTTGGATTTCTCTATTCTATTAGACGAGATATTTTTAGATCTTCATTCTCAGTGAAATCAATGCACAACAGATTTCTGGAAAGGGAAGAATTTAACCTCACTTTTAGCTTAGTATCACTCTACTTTGACAAATATTCCAAGTAAGAAGTAGAAAAAAGAAATTTCAAGCTTTTTTTTTCCTTCCAGTGAAAGAATTCCATGTATAACAGATGATGTTTCCTAAATCTGAAGCAACAGGAGCCTGACATTTTTATGTTCCTTGCATTGTACCTAACTCAAACATGCCCTTACCGTGAGTGATGCTTTCCAATATTTTCCAGGGTACTCACAGTTAAATAACAAGTGAGAAAACCTGAGGCATTGTTTCTGTCACCCTTTGCAAGCACTTAACTTAATAAGCCACAGGAGCCATTAGCATGGTGAGAAGCTTTGCTAGGAAAATCCCAGGGGCTACAGCAAAACAAAACCCACTAGACTGAATGGGACTGGCTTCAATGGCTTTCACGTCTCAATAACAAATGAGCCGTCTGTTCCGAAGCTTGAAGCTAGCCCTGTTTGCACAAAGGTGCGGTCCGGGGTGCTGCGTGCTCCTCTGCTGCCACCACTGCTGCATGGAGGAGACGGGTTGGAAAGTCAGCCTGGCCTGCGGCTGGGGGCCAGGGCAGCAGAAAGCCCACGTTACCGAAGCCAGCCCGGAGCTGGGCAGCATGGGTTTCTTCTCCTCTCAACAGCCTGACTGCCAGAACATCATTGACCCAGCTCCAGGCCTGGCCTGAACAGCAGGGCCACAACTTGCAGAATAATGACTTCCATTCTCTTCCAGAGCTGGGTGGGAAGACAACCCTTGGTTTTTATCTCTTGTCAGTGTAGCATGAGCTGCACAGAGCATTTAGTTGCCTGCTCAACCACAGTCCACTTTTTCTTGAGTGCAACCACGTCAAGCCTCAGTATACGGGTTATTGGACCTATATGAGATACTGAGGAGCTCGAAGAGGCTCAAAAAACTCCACTTGTGTTCAGTGCAGTGGCCTACATGTGGACTGTGGTCGAAGACTTCGGGGCTTTCTCGGGCGAATGCCTACCTGCCTCATTTTACTGCTTCTTGTTGCTGCTTTTAACATACCCAAAAATGATAGCAACAGAATGTTCTGTTTGGCATATTTAGTTTCTCAACAACAGATCTGAAAAAAAACAACCAAAAAAATTGTTGGAAAATTGGAAGCTTTCAATTGCAACTTTGATCAACGCTAGGAGAGCTTTCCTCTCAGCTCCATTGTTCCCACATTGGACTTTTCTGCTACAGGCCTGGTGAGGATGCTGTCATCGTCTTTTGTCCTTGACTGTAGATCCCATGACTTGCAGTGTTCCCATCTCTGATGTTGTTCTCCCGAGGCAGCCTGTAATGAAGAAAATACATGCTCAAGCTGGAACAAAGTCCACTGCTGCCTCACTAGCTAGGACGTTGAACACAACAGTCACAGTTTCAGCAGCGAGTGATTGACTTTGAAAGATTGGCTTGGTTTCTGCAGTAACCAGCTCAGCAGAGCTGCTCTGCGCAGAGGGGCAGCCTCTGTATCAACGCGGACAATCCTGCAAATAAAGAGGTGCAATTTGCTGCTTTTCTGGGAACAGGTACAAGGAAGGGACAAAAGACCGTAGTCCTTTGCATGGGTTTCAAGTACTCTTTTCTAGGAGTGCTGGAATCTGAAAGAGCTCCAGAGAAAAGCTATGAAAGTGTTTGATGCCACCTCGGCGTGGGAGAGTTTCATCCCTATGCTGTAGAATTGCTGCCATACCCTAACAAAGTCATCTGGCTAAAGACTTCAGTGCTTTGTACTGGCAGCTGGCAGTTTGCCTACCAGCTTCTTTCCCTTCGCAAGCCTGGTTGGTCGGCAAAGTGATAGGCATTGAGTAGCAGTGTGGCACCATCAGTTGCAAGCAAGCTCAATTTAGGGATGCTTTTCGGTATGCAGAAAGCCTGTGTGTGGTTGCCTGGTTGGCAACCAGTGTCTGTAGCCCGGCACACCCTGAGTGTTTGCAAAGCCTTTCTGAAAACGTTCTTCTGTTTGATCTATGTGGGTTTGGTATCCAAACAGAAAGGTGTCTGCACAGGTTACATTTGCCACTGCCCAGGCTGGAAATAACTGGCACCTTCTTGGCAGGCACAGCAAAAAGTCTGTGTGCTGTGGAAACTTGACTGTAGTCAGCTGCTAGACCTGCAGAGAGCATCACTGCAGAAAAAATGGAGGCAGTATGTTAAAAAATAAATGCCACAGTGACAGGAGAACCTGTTCGAAAACAGCACACACGGGGTAGTACTGGGAAGCCCTTATTGCTGCTGCCTGCGCTAAGCCTGCCCACTGATGATAAGACCTTGGTTTCCACCTCTGTCAGGCATGTCAGCCTGGAAAGTCTCAGGAGCACCGTCTTCATTCTGGCATGACTGGTGGGTGTGTAAGGGCTTCCCCAGCAGTGCTTATATGTAAAACCTCTTTAACCTTGCAAGGAGTTGTCTTCATTTAACTCAGTACTCCCAATAAAGTGCAAGGCATTTGATCTCATTTCTGCATTGAACTCTGAATTTTGTTCTGGGCTTTATTCCCCTCAGAGCTTTGCAAAGCAGAGAAAGGAGGGGGAAGCATTTTAATCAGGGTAAGGCTCTTTGGCATTTACACTATTGAAGCCTGAGGAGCCTCTGAATTTCTATTGAATAGAGCCCTAAGAAAAGAAGTAGATCTGTTGAAGGATGGCATTTCAGTGCAAGAAGGATGTGTGTTTAGGACTTTCCATTACATAATGGGGCTGAAATGGATTAACAAGACCCAGGCTTTCTTTTTCTTGAGAATTGCTGCCTGCACCACTCTTTTTCTATTACTGATGCTTCAGTCACAGCACTCACAGAAAGGTTTTCTTTGTTGTTATTAGTTTTAGAATTGCAGCATTGTTTCTCCTGATCAAGAGATTGATTAGTCAGAGGTCTCTAGCTGAAGGGAAAAAATGTTCCTCATTATCAGCTTTAAATGCAAATGTATTTGCCAAGCAGAGTTTCACATGAGGGGGGAGGGAATGCCTTGCTCTTCTGATGTGCTGCCCATAACCATTTACAAATCTTTGAACGGCATCCTTCTCGTCAGGTCAGTGAAGAAATAGTGTGGGAACTTGAAAGAGAAAATTAACTGTTGTCATTTCCAGTTGGATCGTTCTCATAGTGCTTTGATGAGTAATGGTGCATTGGTATATTTGTGGGTTTTGTTGTGGTTTGTCCACTCTTTCTCTTCTTAGGTGCTTTCATAATCTGCTGGACCCCAGGATTAGTCTTGCTGCTCCTTGATGTTTGCTGTCCCCAGTGCAACGTCCTGGCCTACGAAAAATTCTTCCTGCTCCTGGCAGAGTTCAACTCTGCCATGAACCCCATCATCTACTCCTACCGGGACAAGGAGATGAGCGCGACCTTCAAGCAGATCCTCTGCTGCCAGCGCAGCGAGAGTGCCAACGGCCCCACCGAAGGCTCGGACCGGTCGGCGTCCTCCCTCAACCACACCATCTTGGCTGGCGTCCACAGCAACGACCACTCAGTGGTGTAAAACCGCAGCCAGCCGCGTGGCCGACAAAGAGCAGCAGGCTACGCCGTGGAGTGGGGTGGGTGCATGGCCCCGGGGAAGGTAACCCACTCACAAGGTTTTCTCAAACACTAATGGACTACAAGTGCTTCTTTTCCAGGGAGTCCGACACACCGGAGCAGTCCATCCCGTCCACAGGACTGGCCGTGCTGCAAGGCCTTTGATTTCTACTTTGAAAAAGTAGAAGGCAGATGCCTTGTGGCGGAGGTCGTCGATAGCCCATGGAAAGCCTCGCTGAGACTTTGTCGGACTTCGCTGCATCTTGGTGCCAGTCTGAATCAACTCTGATTAATTAAGCTTATACCTGCTTCACTGCATTTACATGTAGCCACTTAGTCTTTTTAAAAAAGGGAGTAAAGGGGATAAAAGTATGCCTATCATTTAATAGACATGTAATATTTATCACCATCAGCATGCTTGTGATGAACATTTTCTGTGCAGGGAGTAAAACTGTGCTCTAGTCTTCGTATCCTTAGCCACACTGCCATAACTACAGTAAAAACGAAAGTGGTTTTTTCTAATACAGGCAACAAGAAGACGATGGAAACTGACTCTTCTTACCTTCATTACTGCTGTTAGAGAGCATGCATGTTCTGTGTGTATGCAGATTGTTTTAATTATGAAAAAGAAAAAAAAGCTCGTTGTAAAGTCTGCAGGAAAGTAGAAAAACGTAGACTGTATTCCAGTGTTTGTTTAGATTATGAAATAAACAGTACTTTAGTTACAAGGTATTTAACATTCTTCTTTGAAGTGCGGTATGAAATGTGTAACATGTGAGGGGTCCCAAGTTTTTCATGGACAAGTTCTTAATGTAGGACACATCCCTAATGCTCTTAAAGGGCTACAGTCAGGTTGGTAGATTTTTTTTTTAAAAAAAGTATTTATGGCATTAGAATGCTTTTCTTGTTCATGGCGGAAAGCAAAGGGATTTTTAATGGGAAAAAAATGTATACATTTTATGGAATCTTTCTGGTAATTGAAAACAAAACAACTTCTGCATTTTTGCACTGAGAAATATTTGTAGGGTATATTTTAAATGATGTAGCCTTCATTTCAAAAGCAGTGGGCTACTAAGAACCAAGGTAGAATTTTATCTTGTAAAGCCAAGACAACATAGGTAGTCATCTATTGCAAATGACTGGACCGTGCTACATGTAACAGCCACACATGCACATTGTTATGAATAGCTAAGCTAACAGATGGGTTTTTTCATATATGGCTGTTTAAAAGAGAAATGCCATTCATATGAATCTCAGTTACCAAGAATCTGTGACTTTTAATCGAAACTCCTTGATAGGGGTAAATGTGAGCAAAGATGGGATCTTGCTGATAAAAAACTTGGGACCTTTCTCTGGGAAACTGCATGTTCTCCTAACAATGTAAAATATATCAACAGTAAATTTCTGGGGCCATTTTCCTCATTGTAATTTGCTTCTGTAACAAAAAAAAAAACAAACCAAACCTAAACAAAACAAAAAAAATCAGAGGTGTATCCTTCAAGGTACCGTACTGTAATGTAACATAAGGGACAATATTCTCCCATTTGGGCAGGGAAGAAATGGAGGGGAGAGGGTCAGCCCAGCAAAAAGCAGAGTTTTTAGCATCTCTTACTTGTAAGAGATGCTTGGATTTTATGCTTTCAAGCATAAAATCGCTTGCAAAAGGCAGTTCCTTGCTGAGGGAGGGAAGAGCAGCAAGTGAGCAGAACCTGTATCCACTGAATAAAGTGAGAGTTTTGCCAGTGCTTTCAGTAAAACTGAAATTCACCTGTACTGTCAAGCCAAATTCGTGTGGACACTGTGGAAGAGGGAGTGGGCAGAGAGGATAAAGGCAGTGTTTTCTGCCAGTCGACCAAAGTATTGAATGTTGCACTTGCTTTGGGAAAAACAGCTCTTTCTTCTGACAGCGAGAGCAAGTGAATGTAAAGGTTGATGTGGTTTATATCCACATAACTACTGAGAAAGAGAAGAACAGGCTGTATGAACTTTTTCATTTAAAAGCATCTGCTTCCTAAGCCACTCCTAAATTTTTCTAGTGCCTGCATGATGTTTGAGCTAAGGCAGTTAAGCAGAAGAAAGGAGAGGGTAAGAGTGCCTCCAAAGACAGGGGACATCTGACTGAAAAACAATTTCATTTTCTCAAGAGTGCTCCAAGTTGCTTTCTTCCTTGGATCCAGGGAGAGCACTTTTTCCTGTCCCAAATTTCCCCACAAAAGAAGGACATCATAGGCACTTTTGGGAGCGGGGAAGGGTTGCTCTTTCCAAGTGTCCTTTTTGCTGTTGTTTGCATGCTCTTTATTGAATCTCTTCTGGATAGGGTGGGAAGATGATGTTAAGAAATAGCAGCAAATCATTCACCCTCGTTTACCATGCTGAAAGTGTGGTGATTTTGGAGAAGCTGTGGGTGAATAATTTTCAACTAGGGGTGCAATCGTTCATGACATGCAGGGGGGTCCAGAGGCCCCTTGTGAAGGTGGATGCCCAAAGAGGCTTTTCTCATTGTAATTGCGACAGGTGGGAGTTGCTGCCCAGGTACATTGATCAGCCCTTCTCCGAGGAGGCACTCAACAATTCAGGAAGCTGGACCTTTTGAACTCTTAACAGCAGTCAGATTTCAGTCGTGTGGTAGATTAATCCGGGAGCACTTCTGGCAGCAGGTGGCTTTTTCTTCTAAAAGGTGAAGTGCAATGCTTTTTAGATCAAAGGCAACAGGATGCAAATGTTGCTTGTACAATTCCAGTAGAGGAACTCACTGAGCATGTGGCTGCTGTTTAAAAATTTAATTAGTGCTTTGTTTTGTTGATATGATCTCCCTATATCCTTGAGAAATCTGATCTGTGGATTGAGTGTTTCTTTGCAAGCTAATGAAATTAAAGCTGCTGTGAGCAAAGAGAATAAAAAACAGAGCTTGGAATAGAAGAATTCATTTGCTCTCTTCTTTAGAGTGGTTCCCATGCCACTTGGTTTCATCTCAGATTTTTTTTTTCTTCTCTGTTCAAATTTTCCAGCTTCATTGTGCAGTTGTAGAACTCACTTCTGCTATGTGAAAACACGGTGCAAAGTACTTAGGGAAAAAAAACTGCTCCATTTATTTTTACTTATCTCAAATCCTTCAAAAGGTTTTAGAAGCTTCTTAAAATACCAATGATCCTCCCACAGTCATTAAAATTCTTCTGTTGCTGGCTGCCTCTGTTCCAAGTAAATCCTCTTGAAGTTCAAATGTAATGGTGTTTGTTTCAGCAATTGTAGTGGTTGGGAGTTGTATATTAAAAGGAATATGGTTGATGAAATCATTTGCAGGTCAAAGAAAATGTGTTTTTCCTACTCTGTTTTTTTCAGTGGCAGCACAAGTCTGAAAACTAATTGAAAAGATTGTCTTTGAATGAAGGATTATTAAGCAGAACTTTAACTCCCTGTTGCAATCACATTTAGAGAGGCTGGGTGACCCATTGGTCCACAGAGCTGTTAATCACAGCATTTACATGAAAAGTTGAAAATATGTTCTGTGTTTGACACACATTGCATTTCTTGTCAACCCCTTTTTTGCTCCATGTTCTGTGCAATCTCTTGCTAGCTTCAGGCTGGCTGCTAACTGGGATGCTCAAAGCTGGGCAGATAGCTGGCACAAGGAGAAAGGGCAGACCAATTAAGAGCTTTTTCAGTGATTCCTAAAACCAAGCTCACCTGTCTGTCCATAGTGCACCACTAACTGTTTTTTAAATAGTTGGCCCTGAAGGCTTGGCATAGGTCGCTTGGTGAAAAAGAAAGGGCAGGCATGCTATGTTCATGGTGCAAACTAAGCCTGGGTAACTTGGGTGTCGAAGACGAAAGGACAGTGTCCAGTATCTTAGTTCTGCCTCCCCTCCAAAGTAACTTTTCAATATCAGTATAAATTCCTGCCAGTATGGCATTGCACTGAGATGAAACTTTTCAGGTCACTTTGAGGAGTATGTCTTTTGGTTTGGGGGGGTGGCCATGGCCAGTCTGGGTCCCAGGAGCAATCTGTCATGGGAAACTCCAGCGGGATCTGCTTTTGAAGCAGGTTTTGTAGCTTCTTTTGACCTTTTCATTGCCCCAGAAGTATGCTACCAGATACCAGGCTTAACTAGTGTAAAGCCAGCTGGGGTTCCTCCCTGCGATGCTGCCATCACCAGCTCTGCCTGTTCTCACTGCAGTAGGTGCCCACGGACTAAAACCACACTGCTTTTTCTGTGCAAGAAAAGCAGATGGTTCTCCCCAGGTGGGATTAAAGAGGAAACCACCAGATGGAGTGGCTTTGATGCAAACACCCGTAACCTGGCTTTCGGTCACTGTGAATCAAGGTGATACAAAGCAGAGCTGGAAAAGGTGTTTCTCTAGGGCATTGTCCCCACCCCACGCCAAGGTGTGACCCTGTCCCCATTGTACCTGTCGTACCTTTGGGCTTCTTCCAGCCGTGAGACAGGATGGAACTGGCAGAGGTCAACCTTAGCGGACTGGCTCTTTTCCATCTGCTGCAGAAGTAACCTAGCCTTTTCTGGTCCTTTCAGGGGCTTTCCTGTTGATCAATTTGCAATTGCAAGTCTACCTATCATGTCTTTCTGATCAGTTCTTGCCATTAGCAATCAGTCTGTGCTATACGCTGGTGTCTGTATAGAGGGGTTTTGCAACTGCAATCTTATTTGTTCAGCCAAATTGCCCAGGCTTTACTGTTTGATTGGAAAGGCCACTTCCAATAGATATCTTAAAGAGTATTAACTCTCTCACCTGTGCAGCCATGCCTCCTCAAGAAAAAGTGCCCTTTTCTTTCCCCCCGTTTTCTTCCCTCCCATTTTCTTCTCTTAGAGGGTTTTCCAAGAAGTTACTTACCGAGCTCCAGTTTTCTAAGTCTATCAAGGAGAAAAAAAAGAGGTTGATACTAAAAAAAAAAAGAAAAAGGACAAGGATATTAAACTATGCTGCTGTCTTCTGTGGTATATGGAAATCCAACCCACTGTTAAGCTGCCAGCGTTTTAACAAGACCCTCCATGAAATGTTCCCATTTGCCTGTGATAAACTTCTGATAACCAGAAGTGTATGTGGGAGACTCAGGAATCTGTTCATTTGTTTTCCTGTTTAAACAAAACCATGTTTATAACTTAGAAGTATGGAGAGAGCCAATGAGGTTTGGCAAACGGTTTTGCTATTAAGTGCACTTACTGTAAATGTTTAGAGGTTGTATCTAGTACAATAAAGTATTTAGCATGTGTAATGTGGAGTGTGCAAGAAATACCCTTCGTTGGGAGAGCTGTTATTTTGGATGTGGAGGGGAATTACTCGAAAACCATGTCTGTGTGGAGACACAGGCTGGTCTGTTCCAGGAGATAGCATAGGGATGAAACAACAGGGACAATGAAGGTGTGGGTTATTTCAAGCAAATCACTTAACAATCAGTTCTGTTCCTGATTCCTACCTGCCCACCTTCCTTCCTTTCAAGTCCACATTTGCACCTTTTAACCTGAGGCCTCCTCTTGTTGCTACGTAGAAAAGTTTTCCTGCGCAGACAAAACAAACCTGCTGTTTCTTTCCCCTCTTCCTCTTCTTTACTTTCTTCCTCTTCTTTACTTTCTTCCTCTCCCTTTTCCCTCCTCCCTTCCCCTTCCTTTCCTTTTTTGCTATGCATGGACGTGTTTGTCCTAGAATACGTCCCCAGTTTTGATTTAACCATAGAAGGTCATACATTGACTAAACTAAAGCTGATTGGCTTATATATAGAAATGAATGTGTCCACATGCAAAGCTATAGGAAGTAGTGGAAAAAAAAGTATAATTTCAGTGGTGTTTGAGCATAGCTGGTTTAAGACTTTATTTTTATGCTAATTCCTATTTCACATTCTGAAGAAAAGAGGTCTGAGTTAAAGGGTTGATTAACCCCCTGCCTTTTGTTAGAGAAGCTAATCACTTATATACTGAGAGAAACCAAGTGTCTGCTTCAGCAAAATAAGAGAAAATAAAGTTGGTGTTCCTAAGGTAAAATTGCAGTACTAATCACTCAGGGGTTTATTAAGTACAAAAATATAAAAATGGAAGAGTTCGATTTTTTTCCTCTCCCCAACCCCTGGTGATTCATGCCTAATGCCCTGGTGCTGGGCTTTCCATGACATGGCATGGGTAATGTAAAGCAGCCCCAGAGGGCTTGATTGCTGGACGTAACGAGCAGAAAGCCAAAATACACAATTGCTAAATAAATCGTGCCTTGTGAAAACGAACTGCAATGCCTCTGGGATTTTTTTGTTTTAAGCCCTGGATCACCATTTGCTGGCAAAGTCAGACTGTTCATATGGCAATCTGTTAACAGTAAATACACAGCACGTGCAGCGACACAGGATGCAGCCTCAGCGCGCAGTAGCCGGCCGGCAGAGCAGGAGCTCAGAGAGCCAGCACGTTCGGCATGACAGTGCCCAGACAGTGCCCGGCGGCCCACTCCCCAGGACTGCATGGGCCAAACCCCCCCACCCCATCCTGCTTTGTGCCTTCTGAGACCTGCCCCTTCAGGCCGGGTGCGGCTGGGAGGACAGAACTGCTGCAGATGAGCTGGTCTCAGCAGGAGCAGATGCAAACGCGCCTCTTCCATTTTTGTCTAAAGCCTTCCTCGTCTTAACTGCTTAGCCGTCACGTGATTATGGGTCTGCTGCTCCCTCTAGCCGTTGCGTGCGCAACCTCTTGCTGGACTTTCTTGTTGCCCCTCCAAAGAGCCCTTCCAGTTCTTCATTTGTGTTGCTCTTCTCTGCACCTCCTCCAGGTAGCCTAAACCATCTCTGACGCAAGCTGCAAGGTAAATGCCAGGTGCTTTCCACCTCACAGTTTCTTTGTAATTCCCTGGGGGAATGAGGTGGGAATGGAGTTAAATCCAGTTGGCAGCCAGTCACAAGTGGTGTTCCCCAGGGCTCAGTACTGGGGCCAGTTCTGTTTACTGTCTTCATCAGTGATCCGGACGAGGGGATCTAGTGTACCCTGGGAAAGTTTGCAGATGACACCAAGTTGGGCAGGAGTGTTGGTCTACTTAAGGGTAGGAAGGCTCTACAGAGGCATCTGGAACAGGCTGGATCGATGGGCCGAGGCCAACTGTATGAGGTTCCACAAGGCTCAGTGCCAGGTCCTGCACTTGGGTCACAACAACCCCACGCAACGCTACAGGCTTGGGG
>JAVKLA010000074.1:11112614-11130396 GCA_034782735.1 Sagittarius serpentarius | reverse complement strand
GTAATCCCCAGTCCCCGTCCCCCTGTGCCGCGTGGGGGGAGTTGGTAAAGAATTCGGGAGTGAAGCTGTGCCCGGGAAGAAGGGGGGTGGGGGGAAGGTGTTTTAAGATTTGGATATTATTTCTCATTACCTATTCTGGCTTGACTGGTAATAAATTAAGTTCATTTTTCCCCAAATCAAATCTGTTTTCCCCGTGACAGTAATAGGTTAAGTGATCTCTCCCTGTCCTTATCTCGCCCCTCAAGTCTTTCCTTATACTCTCCCTCTCCTGTGCAATCAAGGAGGGGGAGTGAGAGAGCGGCTTTGGTGGGTACCTGGCGTCCAGCCAGGGTCAGCCTGCCACACTCTGGAACATTCAGTCTCAGCATCTCTTTATGTCCAAGTGCCAGGAGAAGATCAGAAGCAGTTTGCACGATCTAGGAAGAAACACATGTGCAGAAGGTTGACTTCTGATGGCAGTTCTCAGCAAGTTAGCAGCTGCATTTGTCTATATGAAAACATGCTTATATTGCTGTCTTGCTCTCTCCTCTCTCTCCCTGCCCACTTGTTTCCCTCACCTGTTGCATGTTGTCATAGATGTGGGGCAAAAATATCCTCTTTCCTGCATGCCTCTGCAGCACCTAGCACCATGAAGTCCCAACTTTACAGAAAGCCTCTGGGCACCACCAAGAGTTTCACAGCAAATTTAGACCTGCTGGGTTAGGGTCAAGGGATATTTCTGAGGATTTGCTCCAGCAGGAACAAATAAAACTTTGGAGTTTTGCACATGTGTAATGATCATAGCAAAATTACACTATTTTTTTTTCTAAATGAACCCACCCTACAGAAAGAAATATCTGGGGGGCTCTGGTCTGCCTATCCTTGCGTGTTAAAGTGAGGGAAGAGGTCCGCTGTCAGAGCAATGGCATGCTAAACTCATGAGCTGCATACTTGGTGGTGTGGAGTGTCGCGTATGAAGTTCTGTCTCAATCTGTTGCTAAGCTCTTTAAAATGCTTTTGGACAAATACACAGTTACTCCTCCAAGGACACTGATTCAATTATAAAACTGTCTATTGGATCAGTGAATATATGAATCAGGCAAGACGTT
Source organism: Sagittarius serpentarius (assembly GCA_034782735.1). Classification (NCBI taxonomy): domain Eukaryota; kingdom Metazoa; phylum Chordata; class Aves; order Accipitriformes; family Sagittariidae; genus Sagittarius; species Sagittarius serpentarius. Next base: position 11,129,308 of record JAVKLA010000074.1, on the reverse strand, counting down.
TTCTGATGCTTTCTGGATTCCACAACTTGAAATAATCTTGCTGGAAAAAACAAAGTCAGGACTGTGGGGAGCAGTTAACATGAGCTTGAGAAGATACATGATAGATGTGTATTTCCTGGCCATTTTTTCCCCCTTTTTTCACAGTGCTCTGTTCATTTTGTTTGTGCACATCAGAATGCTTCCTTTTCTATTTCATAAACTTTCCTCTTCTGCAGCTGTATGCCATTAACAAAGAGACAGCAGCAGAAGAAGAAATAGCTATGTAAATGATAATATAAATATCTTCCCATTTATCAGTCTCATTTGACCTGGTCGTCTGTGGCAGCTGGTTGTACTGGTTTTGGTGGGACTGAATGAGCAGGTAAGTGTGACCTGGGTGAGGAGTCCCGGCTTGTCCCTGTTGCAGGTATGGTGTCATTCCTGCAGTCCCAGGCAGAAGAAGGGTGGCTGTGTGCACACTGGGTCTTTTCAAATAAAAGGGAAATTTGGAGGTTACTTCATACAATTCATTGAAGACTATCCCCAGCCCACTTTCTATCAGCAGTCTGGTTAATGAATCAAAACTCTTTGAGCTGGCAACTGTTTTCCACAAAACTGTTCTGGGAGGAATTTTTGGCTAGTCACAGAGGCCCTTTAGTCAGAAATAAATTTTCTGAGTGAAGAACTAGTATGGGAATTTTATCATGTTGCAGTGGTACAACCATATGCAAAGATGAACAATTGTTCCCAATGTGACTCTAAAGAAGGGAAAAAAACCACAATGACCCCATACCAAGTCACTCCTTAGAGCCACAAGCCTTGAAATTATAACTTTAGGAAATCATTAGCAGGTTTAGTAATAAGTCCCATTACTTCTAATAAAAAACTGCTACAGGGCTACAACCACATTTCCTATAAATCAGCACAGCCCTATCAAAGTCACTCTTCAGTTTCCCACACCTGAGGTACTGTCCTGGAGAAGATTACAGGAAGGACAGGTTATCTTATCCTATGTCATCCTAGTGGCATAGGTGCATTCTGCAGGATACATCTATCCAGGTGGGAAGGGCACCATCCACTGCAGAACAGCCTCAGTCATAACCTGCATGAAAGTTCTGCTGGAAAAGGTTTATTGTAGATGGACGCAAGTTTTTAAACTTTTCGTGCCTAATGCATGTCACGGTGGATTTCAAATAACTCTGAAATAATTGATGGCTAGAGGCAACTCATTGCCCTTTGGACTCCTAAAAAATTGATTGCCAGTCACTAAGACAAGCTACTAAGCATCTATTAATAAACTTTTGTAAGTTAGCTGTGTATAAGCCTCAATGGAATCTGTGGCCTATGTTTAATTTCTAAACCTCCCTCATCTGCAAAACTCCCTGTTTTGCAGTGAGCAATTGCTGCCTCTACTTACTTGGGGCTTGTGGCAAAATTCACCATTTTCAAAGGAGCTGTTCTCCAAGGAAAGTACAACTTACACTGGTCAAGGAAGGAAAAATCTATCTCACAATCCCTGTTATTCTAAAAGAGGATTCTTTTTTTCCATAAAGAAGGAGAAAATTGGCTGTATATTCATGGGGAGATAGCAAGTAGGAGATGTTTTCAGCCAGTTGCAATGCAAAAGACAGAGCCAGGATGGGTGAGGCACTGTGCCTGCCAGGCACTAAGGCAGGAGCAGATACACGCTCCTCCAGATGACAAAACCACCTTCCCTGCCCCTGGAAAATGCATCTGCACTCTGACTAACTCATTAAACCCACCCTGCCTTGTCCTCTGCAGTAACGTAAAAGCAGCCTGTTCATCTTTGCAGAAGGAAAGAGCATAAAGGAAGGCAACAAGGTAGTTTTAATAGCTTGGCTCACAAAGCTAGGAAAAACCCCAGCACACAATTAGGAAATGAGATTTTCTGCACATCAGTTCAGATTATTAGAAAACACTCTGTGGAAAACTCGTGAGGAGGTGTTTGGGGGTAAACTAGTTTCCATATTTTTCTACACACAGCTGGGTGCCCTACAACTTTTTAAGGACTAACCATCTTGAATTAGCACAGCAGAGCACCAAAGATGCAGCTGGCCAGGGAGGACCTTCAGAGACCCGCTGTGGCAAGGGAAGAGTTAACAGCAAAGGCTGGCAGGGGGGCTGCAGTTTGAGGTGTGCTTGGGGATCTTTAGGGAGCAGGAAAGGGAAGGTTTTTTCCTCTGACTCCTCTCATGTTCAACTGCAGGCTGAAGAGCAGAGCCTCTGTCTTATTATGTTACGTTTTCTCAGCTAAAATCCCTCTTGAGAAAGGTGTTGGGGTTTTTACCCCTTCTGTTTCCTACTCCTTTGTTTGTTTACAGTCCCTTGCCTGAAAGCCCAGGAGCACTGGGTGGGGGCATTGCTGAGGAGTGGTCCCACAGTTGCACAGTGTGTTTTTTTTCTTAAGTTCAGCATGAGGCATAGTGCATTTTTTTTTCAGCTGCACCCTGCCTTTCAACTCCTCTCTGCTTACGGACCCTTCCACTGTGTGTCACTCATGATCCGCAGCTGAGCAGTCTCTGCATCTGGACCTTGAAAAATGAGTCTCTGACATGCTGGCTTCCCACTGTCCCTGCCCAAAGCGGGCACACGTCAAACGTCAGTCTCAATGGCTTTTCAATGCACCAGCACCTGGAAATCATGGGGATACATGACACCATTATCTTCCACATTGGGTTTTGATGGCCTTTTTTGTTTCTAATTGGATTTTTCCCAGCAAAGCTTTTCAGAGCTTGGAGAACTTGGAAATGGTAGTGCCTTCTCTCCTCTCACCTCTTTCCCCATCTATGCCGCTCCATCCAAATGCATCCAAATCAGCAGGCAGACGATGCAGCCTGATGTGACTTACGTCTTGTGAAAGCTGGGATTTGGCCAACGAGCCACTTTCTAAATCTTTTGGGTGGAGAAATAGCTGGCACCATGGTTAAATGCCACATGCTAACGTTTTCTCTTGCTGACAAATTTTACTACACCAGCAACAGGAGGAAACCTGAAGAGGAGAAAAAAGAGAATTGTACAGACAAGGCCAAGGAGTATGAAGCACCAGGCTGCCCAGGACAGATGATCCAGCCCTTGCATGTGATCTGCTTGTAATAAAAGAACAGAGATCCTGAGCCATTTGCCATGTTACAGAGACCGGTGGAACAGCACGGCCCTGCCATTCGGCCTTTCAGCATCTTCCTGCTCCATGAATTTTCCACACCTTGCCTTCCCTTGCTTTTATCCCTGGATTTCACTTTCCCTCTCCTGTTCCACTGTTGCATTGCGCATGAGGAAGCACGGTACAAAGTGGAGAGAGCAGAATGATGGCTATGGCTCATTCCCACGCAGGCTTGGTGCAACGCAGCCAGGCGGCCATAAAGCTGCTGGGCTTTCATGGGGGGAGTTACGTGTTTTGTTTTTTTTTTTTTTCTTGGAAAACGTGTGGTAAGCTCCTGTGCAGAGTTTGCCAATTGTGAAGTTTCCCAAGCTGCTTAATACATTCATGTTATTATTTTGTAACACAGTCTTCAAAAACTGTCCCTGGCTGGCTTTGCTGACTGCCCTATCCTTTAAGTCAGACCTTCCGGACAATGGATGTCTGTGCTTTTGCCACTGAAAGACCGAGCAGGGATCCATTTGTTAGTTGGATCACTGCATTATTTTGCCCTCAGGCAAGAGACAGAGAAGGGAAAAAGGAAGATATTCATTTGTACTTGTGCACAGACTTTTAACCATTTTGCATTTTCACCAGGAACATATCCTGCTATTTTTCACCGTTCTTAGTGCTCCTGCCGTGGATTGGCCTGTTCACGCTTGGCAAAGATAAGACATTTTCTTTTTAAGTGGCAACAAGATTGGGCCCAGTGCCCTTAAAGTCAGGTCTGGACCAATCCCTTTTGCTGAAATAAGGACCCTGCTGGCACTGAACAAATATTTTCAGCTTCTCCAGATCTGCAGTACATTCAGGACCAAAAATAGTCAGTTTCTTCTTTTTTTTTTTCCGTCAATTTTCTAGGCTTGCTTATGTATAAGACCAGAAATTGATGGAATGAAATAATGTGAGAGTAGCTTCATGTGATATTCCTAGCTTTCATGAAGCCAGAAATCCCCCATACACCAGCGATCAAGCATAGTCATTTCTGTACATTTCTGGAAAGAACAAATTTTCAGCTCTTCAAGGTTTTCTGCAGTAGCGCTAACAATTTCTTTCATACCTGCTGCTTTTTACATTTTGTTTCATTTTAACACAATTGTTTGATATAAACCCAGCAATTTAAGTTGGCTTTGAGCATGTAACCTTGTTACACCTTTTAAAATCATTTATCATATTAAAGTTTGACATTAACTTAATATTATTTCTGGTTCACTTAATCCTCTGACAAGAAAATAAAAGTGTGCACTCCTGTGATTTTCCTGTTCTGTCCCAAAGTAGTTATGTCAACTTTTTTTTGGATCGTTGGCAACCTCTCTCTTTAGCATTTTGTGACTTCATATTGATGGCTGCTCTGACATGACTTTTTGTGTGTAATGAATCGTTGTGTAACAGTATATGCACACCATGAGATAGTCAAGAATCAAGTGAGGGAATACACAGAGACATTAAAAACCTGTGGAGTGAAACTCCGCATTAAAACCCCGCAGTGTGCAACTGCATCTGCGGTTAAATGTTGGAGGTTTGATGTGGAGCACAGCCTCTGAGCAACAAAGACCATGTTTGTTACACACAATATTTTTGCAAGACCCAGGACTGAATGCATTGCATTAGTATCAAAGCTTAGTGGTAATTCCAGACTTAAACATCCACAATTCATGACATTGCATTAAAAGCCATAAATAGATAAAAACAATATCTTTATGGCACTTTTGCCTGCTGGTTGTCCCCCCTCCAGGTATTCTAGTATTTTTCCAGCATTTTCCTATCAGCTACAGGAAGGTTCAGAGCTCATGTCTGGACTCGGACAAATGCTGGGATCTATCCCAGGGGTGTCTGGGGTGCAGACTTTAAGACTTGACCACCAGCATTTGCTGAATTTGTAAACTGAAATCAAATGAACTGGGAGCCTTGCGTTTGAAATCGGGGGGGGGGAGGTTACTTTGGGTTACTTTTTCACCTGCTCTGTGCTCTACCCCAAGTAATCTCTGCTCAGTCAGATCCCCTGTAGCCTGTGGAGAGCTAGGTGGTCAGGTATTGCAAGCTGCCTTGAAAACACCAACCTGTGCTTTTAAACTACGTTCATTGCACTGTCCTGTGTCACTGACATCTCTATGGTAGTCTGCAGAGTCAGACAGAGGAATCTCCCTGACCCAACTCGTATCTTCACAGGCTTGTTTATGGACAGACTATCTTTGCCCTTGTCTTGCTGGGGTTTGTTATGGAGCAGCAAAGAGGGTTTTCCTAAAGCACTGGGTTGGGGCAACCTCACTCTGCAGCTTGCAAATAGGGCATTTATTACTATTTTCTTAAGGTAATAGCAGCAAACCTTTTAAAATTGCAGTCAACGGCATCACTGAAGCTTTCCCCTCCCCTGGAGGTATGCCCATAGCTTGCAGTAGTGTGTGGTCCTGAACGCTGTGAGAGGTGAAGAGGTGTCTATTACTTTTGAAGAACCTTTTTTGACCTCTGGTCTCTGAGAAAATGCTTTCGTCAGGACCTGGACACCAAAGCAGTAACACTACACAAGTGGATAAACTGAAGGAAACTCTTGTTCAGCGTGGAGGTTGCTGACTTATTGTTGCTCCTTGGGATTTATTTTGGCTCAGCCCAGGCTCAATCCTCCAATGTCCTGAACATCTCCTGCCAGGGATCGGGCCTTGTTTTGTTTTCAGCTGACCACAATGTTTTACAGAACTCCTGGAAAATTTCCCCCCGACAGTATTGTTTAATTGTTTATTCGCAAGCCTCCCTTGGCCAGCAGCAAGGGAGCTGAGAAACGGAGGGCGTCCAGGGCTGCAAACACGAGCAGCTCAGCAGCCAAAGCTTTGTAACATCTTCCATCTTCTGTGGCGTGAAACACAATGCATGTTCCCCTCCGGGAGATGTACTTCCTCTGCACAAAAGACATTGTCCCTATTGTTTGAGGCATGTCATGTCTCAAAGGCTGTGACCCTCCTCTTACATCACGGCCACCACTTGGCCACATGTAGGACCTGCCGAGCAAGGATTGCAAGGCCTTGTGCTTCTCAGGGTGCTGCCTGCGGGAGCTTTATGCATTGGGCAGGGAGAGGCACTTTTTTTTTTTTTTGCGCTGAATAACGCAGGAAGATCTTGTCCTTGGTTTTGGGTGAGAGTTTCTTTCCCATCTGTAGCAGGAGCTGAGCTGAAAATGTCTATGGCATCTTCAGTGAAAAAAGGGAGTCGGGAAGAACTTGACCAGGTACATGTGAATGAAAGGGTGGGCTGGGGGCATGTATCTTCAGGAGTTTTTGCCTGCTGACAAACTGGCACACTGTATAAGTTACATAGACACAGATGATGACCTGTAATGGAAACGTGTTTCAGAAACACAGGACAGATCTTAGGAGATCAGATTTCTTAAACAAGTCCTACAGTGCCTCTATACTCTGTAGGTATGATTTAGTTAGGGGAAAGGCACTGGCTGAAGACCAGTTATTTTCTGGGTTTTATTCTGTTTTGGGAAGTCAGTGCAAGTTACTGACGCAGAAAGAAGGAGTAAGCCTTGAGTGACACCAGGTTATCCGCTAAGGATTCTTACCTCTACCCTGTCTTACTTAAGTCCTTTAATAAAACTAACCTGGTAAAAATACAGCCTTAGATATAATATATAATGCAGTTCCTGACAATTGCTGTGTCCTGTGAAAGTTTTAAGCTCACTCTACAGCAGACATTCCTCCTCCAGAGAGCGGGCAGGGAAGGATTTGCAAAGTTCAGGGACGTAATGTTGCCAACAGGCTCACAGTCCCACTGCATCGCTGCGAGGAAGGTGAAGGAGATCTGGCTGAAGGCTGCACAAAATCTTCCTGGGAGTGCTCAGGAACCAAAGGGGCAGAGCAGCACATTTCAGGTCCCGTTTTCTATTTAAGAGAAGAGCTTGATCCCTCACACACTGAGCGACTCCGGTGTGGTGCCGGAGCAAATTCCCAGCTCTGCAAAAGCTGGTGGGGACAGCCCTGCCGGCTTCCCCTGTGCCGGGGTGTCGCAGCAGTCCCTGTGAAGGTCAGCTCCAGCCAGGGAGCTAAGGCTCTGTGCTGGTCCAGCAAAGCATCTAAGCACATGGTTGAAATTAAACATGGATTTCTGTGTTTGCTGCATAGGGAAGGGCAGTAGAATCGAGGCCAGTGACAGAGAAAAGGTGATATTTTGACGTGTAATATAAAGGTATGTTAAGTCATTGAGTGATACAGCTTTTTCTTACTTTCAGAAAAGCACTTCCATTTACACGTGATTGAGACAAACATGAACATGCATTTGAAAAGCCTCTAGTCCCAGAGGCTAGAGTCCAGTTTTGCCCTGCTTATTTTGTTGTAGGTCCTGACACAGCAGTGAAATTAAGCTGCATCTCTTCAAGAAAGTGTCTATCTTGCTGACAGATACTTTTTTTTTTGCAAAATATCTGTTGTGTTCACCATGGCTCTTCAGAACTTTTTCAGATGTCTCGTGTTATCCATCATACATCTAGTTTTATCCTTCATACATATAGTTTTCTCTTTCTCTGCCTCTGCAAGAGCACTGCAAATGCAGAAGACACTAGAAAAAGACCTGTTGTTCTACAGTTCAAAAGACTGAGTCCCCAACAAAAATGCTGGTATTTTTTTGTCTGTCCCTCAACAAAGACATAACACCCTAGTGAGTTCTTGCATACTGTAGCATTGATTTTTGTAAAATATTTTCAGCTTTTTTGTCATAACTTAATTATTTTCCATTATTTTTTCCACTTTTAAATTTATCTCCAAAATCAGTTATCAAATTTGTGGTTCATTAGTCCCCCATCATTCATATTTTATAGTATGAGGCAAATCAAGAGCTGTGAAAAGAATGTGCCGGCGTCTGTCTCATCGTTCAGTATCCTCCGTTTTTCTCCTGGAGACTCCTGACCTCCCACAGAAGAGTCATTAGCGGTCTCTGTAATTTACCGCCAGATCAGAGCAAACAAAGTGTGCACACAGCTTTTGAAAGGAAGATTTCCGTGGAGAAGCGAGGGGCTGACATGCCCTCAGGACTCGTGTCCCGTCTGGAGGGATCGATGCCATGGGAGATAGGGAACTGCATGCAGTCACTCCAGCTCTGTTAGGACTTGGCCCTGCAGATGCTCACCTCTGCAGTACCTGGTAGGACAGCAGAGCTGCCTGTGCCAGGCTTTTTGTGAGTTGCCGCAAGGGTAGACAGCATAGGTAGGATCAGGTATACTACTGGCATCTTTGGCAAAAATCTCATCTACCGGCTGCCTCTGTTCTTGTTGCATTGGACACCCTGGAGATGCTGGGCATCTCTCTCATCTTGCCTCGTTGGACGTCAGAGTCTCTCGTGATCACTGATGCAACAAGTGTGTGCGTCGCTCTTCACGCAAACAGGCTGGGGAGGGGAAGCACGGTGAAGCTTCACAAATTCCCCAGGGTGGATGTGGCAGTATAAATTAAGCAAGACTCAGGATTTTCAGCCTCCGCTGGCAGGGTCCCTTTGTTCCCAGCACACCTTAAAAGGTGTCCAAGACCTTGAGTTTCTGTGCCTTGCAAGAGCCACAAGGAGACTTAGCAAAGCTGCTTCTATTCCCACTTCTTAATGTAGCTGACAGCTGAGAGCCAAAACAACCAGCAGAAAGAGCGGGACTTGAGACTTGGGTCTATGTCTTTCCACATAGACCCAAAAATATACAGAAGTACTGACCAAAACACTTCTTGATTATGAGCCATGGCTTAAGACACGTAGTTACTCTACAAAGTGAGTACCTAATGGGTAACGTACGCCAACAGGCTGCTGCTCTCGTGCCATTGTTACATGCCTCCCAGGCCCGGATTTGACTGGGATCACAGCTCCATTAAGCTGAGTGCTGGAAAAATACAGAGTAAGAGGAAGCCTCTCTCCAAGAAATCTTGCCTTCAGGGCCTGTTCCCACAAGTAAATCTATGTGGATAAAGCCTTGTGTGCTCCAGGGTTACACCTGGAGCATTGCATTAAGGGAAGGTACCCCAAAATAAGTCAGTCAGAACAAGGTCTAAGCCTATGCCACATGCTGGGCCAAAAGGTATGTTCAGGAAGAAGCAGGGCAAGAGAAATAACTGGAAACAGAGCAATGCACCTCAGCTCTGTGCATCATTCACGGGTCTCAGGCTTTTCCATCTCTGACAAGACTGTGGACTTCTGACCAAACCAGGATCTCCAAGTCTCTCTCAATTTCTGTCATTGAGCTTCCTGCAGACCAGTCCAGCCCATACTCCCAGAACTTTCGGTTCTGCTAGCATCTCATGTGGATTGGGTCAGGAAAAATGAGGTGATCCATATCAACCCCTTCATTCCCTCATATGCTGGAGTCTCTTATCTAACCACTGTGGCTCATCTTTTATTTTCCTTTCTATCCCTTGGATTACTGATGTGGAGTACTCTTGTTCAGAACACCCTGCCAAGCCTTAAGAACCTTTACCACATGGTCATTTACCAAAAAAAAAAAACTTCCTGATTTTTAATACTAAACTTCTACTAAAAAATCTATGGCCTCTTAAAAAAAAAAAATTACATTTTGAGGCAGGCATTACTTTTTCCAAGGACCTGTCCTCCAAGTTTGCAAATTGGCTCCTTCAGACAAGGACGGCATCCAGCTTGCAGCAGCAAATTTCTGGTTCTGTGAAGGCCAGAGTAGCCTTCAGAGGCTTGATTTAGTGCCTGCAGACGTGACCCAGCCTCGGAGATCTCCAGGGAAGATTAGGAGCAAGCCCTTGCCCGGAGACATGAGCGCCTTGCCATTAAGTCCGTGGACCACCCTACCAAGAGGAGAGGGAGAGCAGCATTTGTCCCTGCAGGAGATGCTCGGCATGGCCACGTCTCCTCGTTAGGAAGCAGTGCTGTGAGTCAAGACACCGGGGTGGCCTTTGGGTCTCTCCCATCGACGCTGGCCTGAGTGGGGCGGGGGCTGTGTGACTTGGGACTCTGGGTGATGATTATGCTGATGTATTCAGGCTTGATTTCCTACAACACAGGAGGGTGTGGGGAGAAGTTATTTAGTCCCGCTAAGAAAGAGGCGTACTTAAATATGGCTTGAAAAATGCAGTCTCAAGGGTCACGTTTTGAGCAGTGCTGGATTTTGCAGCCCTCCTCCAATGTACACTGTTGCTTTATTTGTGAAGCAGAGGAAGGGAAAGGGAAACTGCTTTCCTTGTGCTCATAAATGATTTTGCTGGGTGATTACCAGACTACAGTAGACAGGCATGCTGATGCCCCGTCTCCTATATTTTGACCAGAACTGTCTTGCTAACAGCTCTGCGTCTCAGTAACTGACACTCTTGTAAATATTTATGAGCTAATTCCCTGCCCCAAAAAGCAATGGCTGTTATTTCTAAGAGCCTACAGATGCTGCATGTGGCCTGAGCCTGCTCAAGTTGGCAGACATTGCTTCAAGCTTGCGAGCACACACACAGACACACAAAATGTGCTGGCAAAGAAAACTGTGGTCCAGAAACAAAGCATGAAATGAAAGCTGTAAACCTTTATGGTTCCCCTCCTGGAAGTGGTATCGGCTAGCTGAAAGTCAATTTTGTCTCCCTCGCAGGGTGTGCAAGGAGAACTGAACCAAAGGAACCGAGTCAGCTCCTACCTCATGACTTTCGCTTTTCTGGCTCTTCTGATTTCATTCTCCTCCCAGAAAAATATGCTGTGCTGTCTTTTCCCTTGTGGCAGCATAGTCTGTGGCTGCAATTTGAGTGTGCATCACATATTGGCAGACCAGTATCCCTTAAAGAATAGACTCACGCCCCTGCCAAGACTTCCGCCCTCCACAAACCTGTTCTCACTTTCCAAGCCCTTTACTCTTTACACCTGCATAGCTCTCTCTTGTGTGAACCCCCTCTCACCCAGCTGCACAAGCCATCGAGCTCAGCAGTTATAGCTCCTCGTTTGGATTTTTTCTTTTTTTTTTGTTTTTGGTTTTGTTTTTGTAGGGAGAAACATTTCTTCCTGGCATTTCTTAATCCCACGTGGAGGGTCACAGGTGATTTCTGTCTGGATTTTTTTTTTTCCCCTCTGTGAGTTTCTAACTTTCTGTGCTTCCAGCTGATAAAGAGGTAATGTGTAGCTTTATACGCAGCCAAGAGCTAGTGACTACTCGTGTCTCAGCCTCCACAAACCTCGGTGCTACTGAGTGCAATGCTTAGCCTTATCTTGTCCCCAGTTTGCTGTTGCACTGAGAGGAGGGAGGAAAACAAAGAAGCCTGACTTGAACAGGCATTGAGTCATGTGAGTTATTGCCTTGTTTTCTCAGGATGTGAAGGGAGAAGAGGGAAGAAGGTCTCTGTCAGTCAGGACTGTGAAAATTTTGGGTAATTAGTGTGAGAGTTCATGAGTTGCTTCCCCCCACCCCTCTTGTCTTTCCTTCGAACAAATAACACTCAATCAGAGACAACACAAAGGTGCGCAGCCAGGAGCGCTGTCTGTTAGCGATGATGCAACCTGTGTGGTCCAAACAGCTTCCAAGTCTGCAGCAGTATTAATTTTGTCCACTATTCATCAAACAGCAATGTTTTGTACCCCAGGACTCCTCCAGAAATCTGTCGCTGCTTTGCCAGAGAAAGCCAGAGGACAGCCAGCTCTGACAGCCAGTAAAGTGATATACATAGGAATGAAAGAAAGCAACAGAGATCCTCACCCTCTGCCTCCAAAACAGTTTCCCAAATACCATTTTAGTACACATTCAGTCTAACTGACTTAGTACAGTACCTCTGTGGAAGAAGCCGGTTCATTCTTGGAAGAAGGAGCCTGTAAAAGGGCCTGTTTCCTTGTGAAATAACTTCTCCCAGAAGTTCAGATTCAGGCATATTTATTGTCTTGCATCCTCAAGGATGCCAATACCAGGGAATAATAGTCATCGTGGTACTCTGCTTTGCTTTCTGAATGATTGGTTTTGTGTTTAACTTAACTGCAGTTTGCTGTGGATTGCAGCCATCTCCCAAGTGAGTCCAGTGGTAATTGTTCAACTGCCTTGAATGAAAGCTAGATCAGACCCCATTATGTTACATATAGTAGATAGTTTTAATGACACATACTCTATTTTTGTTTGCATTTTACCCAAGACTGTTGGAAGAATAAAAAAAAAGGAGCAGGGTGGAGAGCGTGGCTGAGCATGTTTGAGAGATCTACCCTGTTTGTTTGGTAACAGGTTTTTGGTTCCTAGTCAGATGTTTATAGGCAAGTCTCTGTGTCAAACACTGAACTTTTGTGCTCAAAAAGGGATAAACTACACACACCCCTACAGCAAGCTCTGTTAAATATTCTCACCTATTGGCTCCACAGGAGTAGCTCTCAGCAGCTCATACAAAATACACAACAGGGATTAATTACTAGCTTGATCCCGACCCATTCACAATAGCAGTAGAGAGTTTCTCTTCGCTCACCAGCAGACAGACTATCCCATTTTGTATGAGCCTCAAATAACGAGATGGCTGTGGTGGGTCTTGCAAAATTTCCATTATGCTACTGTGAGTGTATGTTTGATGCCTCTGTTTGGATAGAATTAGGAAAATGGTTTTTAGACAAAGCCATGCTTCACTGAACATTGCTGGGCAACCCACCACGGCTTTAAGGCCACCCATTTGCTTCTTCAGGCTAGAGTTGTGCTAGGTAAAACTAAGGGTAAAGTACCTCAATGGCCCCAGCACCCTTTGTCTGCCAAGTCTCCCATGGGGCTTGCACTATACCTCTAGTCGTCCTAGGACCGGCCTTCAGTTAAGTCCTGGGGCCGATGGTTTGCCTGATAAGAGCCATGGGTTACAGCTTCGCCTTCCCACCGCTGCAGGTTTAGGTGATAACAACCTGACCTAGCAAGGGGCTTTATGTCTCGTCCTTTTTTGCTTTTCCCACTTGCTCTCCTTCCACTGCAGTGATAAACGCTGTGTCACAAGCATTAGGGGAGGCAGAGGACATCCAATGCCCTCCTGTCATTTTGACTTGGGAGCCTCACAGCGTGAACTTGCTCTGGTGTTGCAGCATTTTGACCATATCAAAAAGGGCACTTCCCCAGAGCTCACTGTAACCTACTAATTCAGCCAGGCAGCAGGTGCCAGGAGGCTGTTCCTTATGAAAGTACCTCTGAGGCAAGGGGAAAGGGGAAAGAGGGACAAAGGAAATTTTCCTTGTCCATCTGCCACCAAAAGTGCGTGTCGCCCAGGAAGACGTTCCAGGGGCAGCATCAGGCTATTTGGATTCCCAGTTGCTAGAAACTGCTATATCTGAAATTTGCCAAACTGTTTGGATCCAAGCATAAATTTGTCACCAGGAGATCTCTAATTACATTCAGGAAGCTGCCAGAGGAGGTCACATACAGGTCACTCATATAAATCCAACACAAGTATGCAGCGACTCAAAAAGCTGTGTTACATGATCAAAACTGTCCGGATTCACATCAGCATAGAAGTTAGAAATCTTTGCCTTGCATAACCACTGACATTACGAAAACCTTGCTGTCAACAGTGAGGGTGGCATGTTCAAGCATGCTCTGAGCAAGCCAAATTCTCCTGCTGGCACCAAAATCAAGGGAATTTTGACTTCAAGGGCTAGCAAATAGCACTGACTATGCAGGGGAAGGGTGAAGGATGAGTCTTATACTTCTGCCCCACTTTTCCTTCCCCAGGAAATGGAGCGGATCAGGAAATGATCCCTGCTGTGTCCCGCCATGTCTGTTGGTAACGGCACCAACACGCTTGCTGCTGCTCGGTCAAGACAAATTTTGCTCCTCAGGAGAAGAGAAAAGCCATCCTAAAAGCAGTCACACCCATCCTGAGATGCCTCACAGATGTCATCCTGCAGTATCACAGTGTCTCTGCAAGGCAGATTTGCAGCAGAATGGTTTTACCACGAAAATGGTGTGCTAACAAGCCATTCTCCTTCCTGCTGCTCAGGCAAGCATTGAGCCCAAAACAAAAGGGAAGAAGCTTCTGGAAATGCAGGGACATTTGTGTCAGCACTGGGGTTCACATCCTTGCTGGGGCTGCGAGCGCTGGGATTGCAGGTTTTCTTGGCTGTGGGTGGAGCTGCCGCCCGATCCAGGGAGCCATCTGTGGATGAATCACGGTTTTCCTTGGAAAAAGGCCTGCCCAGGGGAGACGAGGCAGCCAGCTGCTTAGGTCAATGGTTTCAGGGTTTGGAACTGAAAGAACAAGAGTTTGGTGCAGTCATTTGAAGCCAGGGGACTGATAGCTGGTAGTGACTGAATGGAAAGGGCACTTGCTAAGAAATGCCGCTGATGATGCCATGTCGGTGTTTTACAAGTAACAGCATTGCCAAATCTTCAGGAAGAGAATTACTTGATCCTGAAACGTGGACACACCAAATCAGTTCAGTGCAACGGTAGCCTTAGGGACAAGACTGGAGTCCAGAAACTGGTGGGGTGCGCATTCAGCTTTCAGCACGTTTCCCTACAGCTGGCTCAGAGGCGAGGGCTCCAAATGCATGTTTGTTTAATTTTAACTTGGAAAATGGCTGTGTGCAATCCCAGCTGGCAGAGTGGGATCTCAAAGTCAGAGTCCCCCGTTACAGTGCAGCTACTACATGGGCAGCTGTAGGGTTTCAGCCCTGGCCTGTAGCAGTTGCCTCTGCAGATAAGCTTGGCTCCTTGCTCTGTATTCTCTAGTCTATTTTTCATTGTATGTCTCAGTTATTTCCCTTCAAATTTTAGTATTGTTGCATCTTTGCCAGCTGGAAACATGCTGAAGACTTCAGAAGACATTGACACAAGTCAGTAGGTAGGAACACTTTTGAGTTACACCAGGAAGAGTTTTTCTGATCCCCTTGGCCCTGCAGATGCACACAAGGCATTTGCCTGTTGAAGGGTGCTCAGATGTTGGTTCGGCAGGCACTATAGCATTATCCAAGAGACAATAAAACACTTTGCAGGAAAACAGAAAGTTAACATTTTTTTGTCCTGTTACATGCCTTGTGTCAAGCTCAGCCCAACCAAATAACCTTCAGGTAGGAGACATCTGTGATCTAAGCCCAGATTTTACAACCCAGGCCCTTTTGCAAATGAATCTTACAATAGAAGTAGTAAATCAGGCATTAGAAGGTTAGACATTTGGTATCCTGACTCCAGCTGTCCCCACCAGATACTTTTAGAAAAGCACCGGATCAGGTTACACCTACATCCATAAAGTAAGGGTTTTGCCCTGTGTTCCTTTAGAAGTTTCTAGAAAACAGCAATGTAAGGTATTGAAACCATCAAATTTAATGAAAATTGGCAGGCCTCTCCTATGTGAATTTGTGCATTTTCTTTTTTCTTTAAATTTGTTCATACTTTTGGCATCTGTGGCCTCCTGTGCATGCAAATGTGCCCTCTGTAAGATTTTTTGCTTTCTTCCAGTTAAGTCCATTGGAGGCCCCTTCATTCCTCTGTTGGGAGAATCAGTGAATAATTATCAGCCCCACTAAACTCTAAGTAAAGTTAGAAGGCTTGCCAGCGAAGCCAAAGAGGATCTCACAGTCCCGAAAGGATGAACTGTGCATATATTTTATTGTAGACAGAGATACTTTTATCTCACATGTAAGATTTTAATCTAACATTTTATGTCAAGTTATTTTTAAAACCTTCTTGCTAACAGATAATCCTTTGTTTGGAGTGGCATAAAAGGGCAAATGTGTAGTAGCAGCTACTTGACTGTATGGTAGCTGTCCAAGAAAAATATTTCTGCAAGTCTTGCTGAGTCAGGGTATGTTTCCAAATAGGCAGTGGGTCCTTTTCATTCACAGGATTTATCTCGTGCAAGCCAAATCCAATACTCTGGTGCACTGCGCACTCAGGGAAATAGCGCTCCTTGTTTGCAGAAGAGACAGCAACCCTGTTCAGCACAGTGTGTAAGTATCATAGTGTCATGTCTGCATGTGGTGTGTTACACACTAAAACAGATTGGCAAAAAACTTACTGTTTTGTCTAGACAGGTGCCACCTGGTGCCCAGACAGTATTTCACAATTTTTCACATCCTAGATTAATGAGAGGACACATCATTAGCATGCTTTGCTATTGACTTGAAGATCTAACATTCAAGACATACCGATACCAAGTCATCTTGTCCGTTCCCCTGCCAGTTCACGACTGTTGGACTGCGATGTGCTGCCAACGCCAAGCCATAAATCAGGCCAGTTTCTCTTGAAATGGAGCCGAGCAGCAGCCTAGCGGCTCGCAGATCCTCTTAGCAAACCTCATCAGGGCAAGTAATGACACCCAAATGCAAGTGGCTTCGCATTGCTGGAGGTTTTCATCTGAACATTTTGTACCGTCCTCGCCAGGAACTCTTCCTAAACAAGGCGCAGCCTCCCAGCCCCTTGGAGACTTGCAGCCGTATCACACATCGGGTACCTGCCTGGGGCAGTGGTAGCGCCGATCTGAGCAGAGGCCACACAGCCAACATCCCTTTGCCATCGTAGCAGTCGTGGAAACAGGCACCTGGTATGCTCGTCCTGCCCCGCTCTGCAGCTCTGTACCTGCCCAGACCCTGCAGCCACATGAAAGCGGTGCAGCGCTCGGACGACAGGGCGGCGCGGGGGTGGGGGGGACAGGGG
>JAVKLA010000074.1:11085490-11098327 GCA_034782735.1 Sagittarius serpentarius | reverse complement strand
AAAAAATCCATCACAGCTATTGAAACAGTTTCCCCACTCTAACACATTTAACCTGCGCGTTACTCATTTCCTAGCATATACATCAACAGCATAACTATAAACATTAAAACTATCTGCAATTATGACTGCTTTTTGCAAGGCGAGTCCTTTGTCTTTGAAGTCAATGGGAGCAGTTCTACCAGGCAGGTCTTGGCCCGTGGTGGGACTCTGATAATCCCCTGGTATTTTTGAGGTCATCATACACTACTCCAGATACAGCTACAAAATCAGCTGCATCCCAGCCTTGTTAACTGTAAAGGACAAAGAAAACTATCCTGAGTAAACATGGAACTGGACAGTCTGCCTACTTTCTTTCAGGAATTTGGGGATGGGATTTTCCAAGGAGACCAGTACTGGCCAAAGACTGTCCAGCAGAAATTATGGACTCTGTCAAGGATAACAAGACACCCTCCATCCACCTCAGACTAGGCAGGACTGGGTTCGTCTCTGGGTTTTTCAATGAAACATTTTTTGTATTTGAAGAAGTGCATGATCTCACCTCCCATGAGATTTAAAAGAACTGGGATCTCATCTAATACCTTAAATTTAAAACAGGCAACAATTGCTGCAAATTCCAAGAATAAAAAATGAGTAACTAAAGGGGATATACAAACAAAAAATTGTTGGCCTAAATGGGTTGGGTTTTTAGGGGATTTTTGGTTTGGTTTGGTTTGGTTTTGCAACTGAATCAAGTGGAAACTGGGTCAGGACCTAACTGTAGCATGATACATTGCCTTCTGTGGTAATTACTGGCGAGTGTTGGCGTTATAATGGAGGACACCACACACTGACAATTTGCAAATACTGGGAAATGCAAGAATTTCACAATAGGTCACATGTCACAGGCAATACTCTTGGCAAAAACAGTGATGATAAATTTAGCTAAGCTTTTACACCAGACTTTGGTATGTGAGTAAGACATTACATCTACTAGAGAGAACAGGAGAGTCATTTGTGACAACGGTTTAACAAATTTCAACAGAAAGCAGAGGACAACAGAAACAGTTATTCAAGCCTGAGTATACCATTTGGTACACGTTTTTGATCTTGGTTTGAGCGAATGAATGAACGAATGATTTCCAGCGCCCAGATAAGTGCTTGCCCAGCTGCCAATTTTTCCCAGGTACCTCCAGATAAAGAGGATTCATACACAGGCCACTTACCTTGCTTGGAAGACTCTCCCAAATGCTCCTTCCCCAATATCTCTCACGTATTCAATATTGTTCCTGGGATACTCCAGGCTGAGCAATTTCGGATTGAGGAGAAGGGGCATCCGCTGGTACATTGGGTTGGGGTGCAGCCGGTCCAGGAGGAGTTCAGAGGGCAAAGTGGTGAGTGTCGGTGTCTCTGACTCTCTGCAACAACAGAGCAGTTTTCAGTCAGTGTGTACACAACCCTCAACCAGGAGATAACCATCTGTATCTCCTCTGGGGCTGGTTTCTTTCAGGATGGAAAGTGCCTTGCAGGAAGTTGTCATGCCATGTCCCCAAACAGTCACCAGCCCACCTTCTGCTCTGGCACAGGGACTCACCAGAGCTTGCACTGGGCTGCTACAAGCAAAGGGAGGGCTGCTCCCACACACACCAGGTGTTTGCAGGACTGTGCTCTCAGAAACAGGCAAGCCCTTTTTCAAAGAAGCATTTGTTGCCTTGAATTACGACCCGAGGTATACCTTTTTTTGTTTTTCCACTGCTTTCGCCGACGGCAGCAAACCAGAGTGACAATGCCAAGGATCACGACCAGGGCAAAGCTGGAGATGATTGAGATGATAACAGTCATGGAGTATGTAGGGGAAAAGGGAGGAGGAGGGGGGAGATTTGGAGTCTCTCCATTTGGTTCTCTTGTTCCTAGTGATAATGATGCTGTAATGCAAACAAAATCAGAAGGTTATGGCTCTGCTAGTTTATAGGGCTTTCTCTAAGAGGTGTTTACGGAGTCAGCCTCATGTCCTGGGAATTACTGACATTACAGATACAACCATATGACTGCATGAGAAGACCATACTAGGGAAGCCTGGTTTGCAGGAAGCAAAACACATTTCTGCTTGCCAACTGTGAAAACCCACGATCTGGTAAAGACCAAGACACTGTTCCCATTGAGCTCGGAACACAATTTTGGTAAGGAATGTTTGCAAGAGTTACGGATGGGAGATCACATCTGATGGTCTCAACAGTATTCAAATATAGTAATGTCTGCAGTGGGAAAGATCAATGCTCTACAACGTGAACCACAATGTATCATGTGTCCTAAAATGAATCTGCAGGGAGGAGTGTAAGACCAAATAAGCACACAGTGATACTTTCCTGAAATATCCCCTTGCCTCCAACAATTTGCATCTCAGTGTCTTTATGGGGCAAATATTTTAAACTAGTGTGAATACATTTGGCTGTATCATTAGAAAAAAAAAATAATATCCAGGTAGTCAACTGCTGAGTAGATTCTGAGACATTCTCAAAAATGCTATCTGTACATACAAAGACTGAGAACAGAAAGAAACCATTCTTTTTAAGGCCACCTAAACGGATACTGACTTGTGTTCTCCTAAGCCCACAGCACCCCTGTTCTCGGTGCAAGCAGAGTTGTCTTATTTCCAAACACCGAGATCCAGAAGCTGTGCATTGTGGATGAAATATGTTTCAAAAATTGTTTTGTTCTTTGAACAAGAAATAACAGGAAGACTTACTTTCAACATAACAGAGCAAAGGTGTTTCTGTCCTTTTCAGATTTCTTTTTAGTTAGAATTGGTTTTTATTATTGACAAAATTTCCAGCAAAACAACTTTGGAAAATAGCCTGAAACCCTACCCTCTCCTCAAAACACAGTGTGGCAAATCCATTTTTTCATAAGGAAATTTTCATACCACAGGAAATTTTATTTCATCCCTTGGCCTTAACATAATCTGGGGCAAGGTGCTCAATTTGCCTATCTTCATTGTCCCATCTTTAAGGTGCATGTTACACCTTCTGGTTAAAGATGCTGAGTGAATCTATGAGAAGAACCAGGACTGGCCGAATCCAGAAGACAGAACAGACTAGTGCAGCCGTGAGCGCTCAGGATGCAAACATCTTGCATGACCTCAAAACAAGCACAGTGGCAGAAATCATAAACTGCAGTTGCCTACCATCTCCACAGGGAGACACGCTGCAGTATTCCCAGGTCACGGATGGGTCTTTTGTGTAGCACCAGGGACGTTCATTCTCACCTCCTGGATTGCGGCAGTAATTCTCAGCATCAGACAGCTCAGGGAAAACCTGAGGAGTCCTCCTGTGCAAATGGGGAGCCTTGAGGGAGGAAACGAATTGGATTAGTGTTTCAGTATTTTTCCTGCTGGTATTAGCAAACCAAAACCAAACAAAAGAGAGGAGCAAAGAAAGGCAGAGGTAAAACAGTCTTTCAATAGCCCACCAGAATGGCAGAGAACGCGTCTTGCCATGGGAAGGGGAACTTGCAGATTGAAATGCGAAAAGGGTGTGAAACACCAGTGAACTGAAGAAGGAGGGCAACCTGTCCCCTGCTCAGCCCTTCCACTGGGACTGGGCTGCCCAGCTCTCGGAAACTCTTTCGAAAAGCAGACCTCGAGCGTGGCCTTCCATTTCGTGGGTCTCACACTGATGCGCACCTGGTCGCTCCACTTCTGGCAGGGGATGCCAGAGGCCGTGGTGTTGGCCCAGCCCTGGTAAAACTGGCCATTGCCACTGTAGCAAGTCCCTGGGGAAACAAAAACATGGGGTCAAGGCACCTCAGACCACTTCCTGCAGCAGGCACTTCCAAGAGTAAACTTCATGTCGTTACATGAGGGCATGTGGCAATTAGCAACAGATCTGAAGCGCGTAAAACAATCAGACAACTGCAGGCAGGGAACTGCTTAGCCTGTTGTTCACACTTAAATGGATTTTGACCTCAATACATAAGATCAAATCTGGTAAAACTCCAAAGAGGGAACTGGAGCTCTTTCAGACTGAGAAAAAGGGCCATGCTCCTGCGATGGTTGTGCTGCATCTACCTAGTTCACAGCTCTTCCACACAGAAAGTGCAGAGCAGAACCATGGTGAAGCCACCCATGCCAAACCAAGGCAGAATGCAAATTGCAACACTGGTTGCATGATTCCCAGCCTGCGCTCTTACAGGGGTGCTAACAGGAAGACACCCGCATTCCCAGGGTAGGTAGCAGAGCGCTAGGATTCATAACGTCCCGCAGTGGTATCCCTCTTCCCTGCCTCTGTACAGTGCTTGTCCTCTAGACTGAATGTTTGGAAACAACCTGTGGTTTCCAGCATGCATGGAAACCACACACTGAAGGCAACTACAGATCTGAAGGAATAGTATCAGTATAAAATAATGTTCTTTATAATGAAGAATGTGTAATTCACTTCCCATACACAAGGCTTACTCCGGCTAAAGAAAAATTAAGCAGAAAATCTTGAAAGGATTTTACTGCAGGAACATGTTCCCAAAACATAAATGTAGACACCACCTATCCCAACAGGAGACTTTAATGCATGCTGGCATAATCTAGGAAGCAGGAAGACAACAGAGGAGATGCAGCCTTACAGACTTTAACACATGCTAGCTAATCTTATGTAAACTCTGCTGACCAGGGGCTAGCATTCTGGTTGATGGCATGCATTAGGGTACACTACATTATTAACCCTGATAGATAAATTAACAAGCCAGCAAACACTGTTGTCGTAATTTTATTTTCTATTGTGTTCTTAAACTTGCAGCTCAGAAAAAGAAAAACAGGAGGAAACCTGACCTGTTTTAAAATAAAGATTTTTTTCAGCAAATCTTTTGCAGCTTCATGAAAGCTTTGTATAAGTTTTGATCCAAGTTTGAGACAAAGGTTATTTTTTAATTTATCTTTGCAGGTTGTCCTGTTTCTCCTGTTGGAGGAACACAGTAAATGCATCATGATGACTATCTGTTCTTCTCTTCTTGCATCACCCACTGCACTCAAGATTGCAGTTTTCGGTCTTTATAGACCCTTAGCTTTCTGAACTTTCACCAGGCACTACATATGGATATGTAGAAACACCACCATGACAGTATTTGCTCCTGGTGAGTAAGCTGGAACACAGGATCAAGTTCCTGTTGCCCAAGGCATGCAAACATCTCAGTATAGGAATGGCCGTGGACTTCACAAGCAGAGTTAACCCATCACAAATGCAAAGTAAAATGATCTAACTTGGACTTCTTTGACTGATAGGTAAGCTACCATGTTATGCCTCACATCTGCAACAAGCTAGCAGCCGCCACATGACCAGCACCTGTAGCTCTGCAGAGGTGTAAATTCTTGTTAAGCTGCCGTAGAACACAGTTGTGTATCTAGGGCCAGCATTTTAAATGTCTTGCATTCAAAGGCAAGGAAAGCAATGCCTGAAACCTGCCTCGTGACTGAGCTAGTAACCAACATGAAAAAAACATTGGCACAGATCTGAAATAAACATCAGTGTGACACTGTAGAGGAGAATGTGGAGCACTTTAGGGGCAACAGCAACACTAAGGAAGCACCTCTGAGTCCTTGGTGGCCTGGAAAATGCAGATGCTCTCATACATGGTATTGCTACAAGGATGACAAAGGGAATAATAAAGGTGGCCCAACTGGTCTTTAATGAATAACTTTGATGGGCAAAACAGAAAACGGTTTGGTTCATGCTCCTGAAACCTTTGTGCACATAACAGTGGCTCTAAAGCAAAAAAGAGGGGGCAATATCACTAAAATGTTACTGTTGTGTCTCCCTGATTCATGACCAAATAGTGCACATCTATGCAATGCCACCCTGGGAAAACACTGTGAAAGCTGAGCAAAAAGGTCACACATTTACACAAGAGACAGAGGCCATGTCCTGAACTTGCAAACATCCAAGGGGAGGCTAAAACCATCCCATGAATGCACCACTCCTTTGCTGGCATCCCTCCCTTGTGCTCCTTTCCCCAGGGAGGGGATGGCTGCAGCTGCAGGCTGTAAGCATTGGACAGTGATGCTGGAGTGCCCACTTGTCTGCCAGGTGTGCACCACCAGACGCCTGGGGCTTGGGTGGCCAGGTGGAGCCGAGGCCTTCTCAAGAAAGAAAATTCCCCAAAATTCTCAATTTCACTTTTTTTCACTTTCTCTCTCCATGCAGAAGGTGCCTGCCACTGCCAAATTGACAGGCCTCGCCTGCTCAGAAGCATGGCAGGAGGGAGGTTCTTCCTTCTTCCAAGGGGACAATTTCAGTGGCTGAGCTTTAAACTCCAGTTGCATGTCAGCTGGAAGAGCTGGATGTGCATGATTCAGCCGTGACCAACAGCAGGGCGGGAGGCCAACAGAAGTCATAGCAGTGACGCAAGGGATGGCTCGGTCTTGCCATTGGTCATGGGGAGTCACACAAGAAACAGCCAGTCTTCAGAGATCACTGGAGGAGAGTACTAGGGTCTTTTGGGTCATAAGGTCTTGCAAGGCCAGCCTGACATAAGTAACCATGTCAGTAACAGCATATAAGGCTGGGATAACCTCAGTAGCAGTGGCAGAAATAAGAAATATGGGTGAAGCAAAACTAGAAGCAATGGGTAGAAAGAAGGGGAAACAGCTGGAGGGCAGGGTACCAACTAAAAGCACCATGTCTGTTTAATCGCCTTCAACAGCTACAAGCCCACATTCTCCCCAAGCTCTGAAGAGCTGGAAATTTGTTTCCCCATGCCTTGGATGTGGAAGTTCAGGCATTCCCTGGTAATAACCTGAATCCAGCCAGCCAGGACCAGAGCAAAACACAAAAATGCTGTGCAAGCTGCATCTTCAACAAAGAATATCATGCCCACCTCTAGAAACAGAGAGCCTGGAGCAGTCTACTTACTGGTTATATTCTCCTTCTTAAAATCTGTAAAAAGACAAGACAAGATGTAAGGAGGGGTTGTCCAGGATGTGATATAACCAGGGGCTTGCTTAGGAGCGTGCTATAGTAAAAGGTTCTCTTCCAGCAGTACACAAGCAGCTTGTTTCTTTGCAATGGCAACTGAATGGCAATTTTGCCATCATTAAGACTGATTTTGGCAGTGAGATTGTTATGATCCTCTCAATAAAATGCCAGGCTTTATTTACTTGAAGGATTTTTCCCGCAACCCCGTTGGACAAGACAGGCAAACATCCAATGCGGCTGTGACAGTTCTGTGCACAGGCACTGACAGGACGCTACCCACCATCAGCCTTTACTTTAGTTGTAAATCACAGATCACATCCTTCTCCCTCCCTCACCAAGACCACAGCTGTCCAGATAATGGGCAGAATGTGCCACCTTACCGAAGAAAGGGATGTGTGTGCAGGCACTGGGGTCCTGGTGCAGGCTGGGCAGCCTGTTGCATTCGGGAAGAGTAAGCAGCATCAGCCCTGGCTTGTAAATCCCCTTCTGAGAGTTTTCCTCCATTGAGAGCCATTCCTTAAAGCAGTAGAGATCCTTTACAGCAAGGCAATTCTCTCTACATTATTTTGCAAAAAACAGTGAAATACAGCAGTCAATGGCTTGATAAGAATGGCTGCACTTAGCAGTGGTGTGCAGGGGTTGTGCAGGCTGACAGAAATCCATTAGCAGGGCTATGCTTCTTTAAGCCAGTGTGTCTGGCTCATAAACCACAAAGGAAACTCTGTATAAAACATAACATCTTCCTTTAGGAACCCCACAAAGCTACACTCTTAATGAAGAAGGGTTAAGCTCAGAACATAACACACATCACAGTCTGTGAGGAGTTCATTCCCGTCTTTTCCTACAGATTTACTGAGATCTTCTACTACTAAACATCATGTCTGGGAGTTATCTTAGCATTTTTCAGCACATCTAAAAATCTTACCTGTCTTCTGTGAATTGTATATTAAAGTGTCATCTATTAAAGACGGGAGGTGAGCTGCAATTCTTAATCTTCTTAAACTAAATATTTGCCTGTATTTTTAATCTCACAGAATCACCCATCCAATTCTCTTCTTTCCTCCACAGACAACTTTCAGTCCCTTTTTTCTCTCTCAGCTGTCTGCAGAAAAACCTTTACAGTGCCTGGTAAAACAATAGACCTAACTGTCTCCTACCCAATGTGTTACCTCCATAACAATGTGAAACATTCACTGACAAGAAATGCTTTGGATGTTTAAATGTTCCTTAGATCAGAAACTGTGAAGAAGGCCAAGGCAGAAATATCTGCTGTAAAAAAAAAAAAAAAAAATAAAATTTATCCGTGATTTGCTTATTTATGTACTCATTCATGAGAGCCTGAGTTGCAAAATCACCTTTCAGGTCGTGTGCAGTGATTAGTTTTACTGAGCTCAGCTCACATCCTTCCCAACCATCACACAGTGATGCAGAAAGGTACTGCTGTGGTCCATGGTGAAGGTTTTAGCCAAAATCATCACCTGGTGGGCTGATGCAGTCTATTTACTTATACAACAGTTTTGGCAAGAGCAGATGGCCATGAGTTTTGGTGATGACTACCAACACTGCAAACCCTCTAAAGCACCTGAAGGATGGAGGCCATTGAGAATTCTACCACGGCAGCAGCTTTTCCGCAACCACAATGGATGCTCTTCAAGTCTGCAGTCCGAAGCCATCGAAGCCCAGCTGCCCCATGCCTGGTTTTAGCCAGTGCTGGTTTATTCCTTCCTCACTTCCATGAAAGCCAGAATGCAGCCAGATGGCATAATTTATCTTTTTTATGTTAAACAACATGTGGAACAGGAATGACCTTCTGAAGTAAAGAAGTGTTTGGCTAGACAAATGAGAAAATCCTGCATTTGAAGCGCTGGCTGACGCTTGGGAGATCCAGATTGCATTAGCTGCCTTCACTCCTGAAGCCTGAGCATCCTCAAACAAGCCCCTTATTCAGCGTGCAACTGCAAAACGTGAAAGACCATTCATCTGCAATTCTGTCCGCTCCAGTGTTAAAGGCAGGTTATCTTCGCCCACGAACCCACCCTGGGAGCGCGGTGAGGCAGCTAGAGGGAGGCATGGTCAGTATCCTTGAGCTGGGTTCATACCATTGTTATAACACTTAATCCTAAGCAGCGAGAGCTTGATGAGATCATACGCAAAGATTACTTCAGATTATTATTAGAAATTTTATGTCATGTAAATGACAGATGGACAAAGAACAGGAGCAGCACAAGAGGAAAAATGGGCCAGTAGCGTTTCAGGGACCACAAAGGACTGTTTAAGAGGAGGTGGGGACACACAGACCCAACCAAAGTGAGACGTTTCCCAACACGAGACTGTTCCCTGCAGTCTGGTCACTTCATATCAGCAGTGGCTGAAACAGAAGTTGAAGGTTTTTCTTTTGCTGTCACAGAAGCAGCCAGTGGTAAGAGGCAGATGTAACCAAGAATTATGAGATGAGACATCACTTTCCCTTAAAGACAGGAAAACTCTAATTTTAATCAAACTGCATCTTAATTTACATGAAGTGAAATTTTCCCCATGTTGTTTTCTTCTGTTTCACTTCATCTTGGTTTACCCCCTGATTATTTTTAGAAAAGCTTTACTTAGTCTGTTTGTCAGTTGTTGTTCTTGCTAGCTAGCTTCCAAACCAACATGAACATAAAAAATAACATGGGGAGAGAAAAAATGGTGCAGAGAATAAATAACAAGACAAAACCACATGGAAATACGTCAAGGGAAATATGTCCCTCAAAAACCAGGAGAAATCTCTGGCCTCTGAGATAGTTAAATTCTTACTCATGAAGTATTTCAGCTGAAAACTGGTGCAGTCTAGCCAGTTTCTGTAGAGAGGTATAAAGTTGTCAGTAAAAAGCAGATAAGATAATCGGAAAGTAACCAAGACCATGTGAAATGTGTTCAAGAGCCCCCAGAGGTCTCAGCTGTTCAGAAATACATATTAGATGTCTGAGTTATCAAAAGGAGTACTGGGTTAGGGCTTTGGAAGAACTGTTGTCCAGCTGAAATGCTCTGGGAACAGGAAACCGGAAAAATGCCGTGCCAGGGCTCGTCATGAAGGAAGCCACATTTAATTAAATCATTAAAGGGGACAAAAACCATAACATTGACTCATGGATTTGAAGAAAGTTGATGCCAGGCAAGTCCATTAAGATTTAGATATATCTGCAAGTCCTGTACCTGTTCGCTCAAGATCAAGTGCAGACTTACGCTGATTTACATCACTCTGACTTCAAGTGCAGGTCTTCAGTCTAATCACCACAAGTCCTGGTCCTGCACGGCCACTCGTGGACAGGGGTAAGGGAAGCGAGACCCAGATCTCACTGAAATGCCTTGTGGAGCATTGTGCAAAATCCTTAGCTGACAAATGTGCTGTGCATGTGTGGCTCAGATATAAATACTGTCACACATCTTGAAAAAAGGCAGAGGGATCATGTACAAAAGGGCACAATGACAAAGAGCAGAACAACAATGCAGCAGGGAGGAGTCTGCCAGCAAAAAGTGAGTTTCAGTACTTGGCTGCATGATTATCTGTGGATACTTGCACATACACTTCTTTTGTAGGATACATGGCACTACTGTGCTGGTGGAGGAATACTGAACAGCATAGTCACCAAATAGAGAACAGAATGTATTGTCAAGCTTTGTCCTGGGATTTTCCTCTGTGCCTTTGTTTTAGAGATATTAAAGGAGGAGCAATCTGAAAGGTCCAGATTACAATGACAACATGCTGCTTATTGTCCTAAAAAGCCCCTATATAACTGGAAAAATAATTGCTAGTAGTCTACATCTGGCCCAAGTCCAGCTGGCGGCATGCTTGCCATGTCTGCATAGAAGACTTGTATTTTAGTTGAGACAATAGAGTTGGGGCTGCTGTCCTGATAAACACAAATCTGAATAATGTGTTTTAAGATGTGGTTCAAGGAGGGCAAGAGCAAAGTACTGCACTTAGGCAGGGATGTCAGCTGTCCAAATGTGAAATGGGTAATGACCAGACAACAGTCCTCCAGGGGCTGAAAATGGATATGAATCAGTTGTGGCCAACAGTAGCGTTAGGAAAAAAGAAAGCTTCACCCTGAGACATCTACATGGGGCTGTCCTCTGCAAGGCACACCAAGCAATCATCGCTTTGTTATAGTTAACACTAACAGAACCTGGGCTGGAGGCTATATATATTTAGAGCTTAAGGGAAGATGAGGAGCAGAAGCTTCAGAGGCCATAAAAACAGGACCTGTGAGCAGAGCTTGGAAAAAAACTGCTTTATTCTAGTCTGAGAAGCAGGGGAAGACATAAAATCTCACTACAAAGAGGAAGGGAAGAAACTCGTCTCTGTGGCCATGGTGGGAGGACAAGCAGCAATGAGGGAAGGGCTGCTCAGGAGGTTGCACAGGGAGGGAGCAGTCTCTCTGTCGCTGGGACATGTTGCACAAACACCTGTCAGCAGTGGATTAGCTGTAGTGGCAGATGCTTTGGACTCCTCAAGGTCCCTGCCAGCCCTGTTTCAATGCACATTTCTCTGCATATGGTAGGATACAAGAGCCAGATGGGAGGTTTGGTTTAGCAGGTACAATTACACTGGCAGTGTCTCTGGTGGTGTCTTTTTTTGTTTCATCTTCGTCGTGGTGGGAAGTGCTGAATGATTAGTGTATTGTCTTGGCCAGATTTTTTGCACGCACTGTGACCACATTTAGTCAAAATTCCAAACAAGCAATTACTTTTGACAGTAATAATGAGTACATACTGACCTAGTAAGATTTAACCGATAGCAATATGTTAATTATTTAAATCAATTATGTCATTCAAATGGATATTTCTTTTCAATGATGTCCGCTAAAAGCCTGATATAACACAGACATCTGGGCCTGAAAGTCAGTCCGTACACTAGCAATGAGCACAGAGAAAGCTGGATCAGGTTGTCTTTGTCCATACAGAGGAGAGAGCAAAGGGAAAACCCATGCAAACCTAGAGGGCCCATCTTCACTCAGTGCTATGGCAGGTCTGGACATATCCTCACCACTCCCCTGCTGCCTACACATCCCCACCAAATGAAAGTGAAAGATGAGCATTTTTTTTCATTTACCTGCACACTGGTTTTGGAGCTGGCCCAGCTCCCGAGGGATTGCACTCCTGGAAGATGTAGTTACACAGCAGAGACTCAGCAGCCGGTTGGCAGAATGAACTCACCATTTTCAGTTCAGTCCAGGCAGTGTGCACAAGCAGTTCTTGGGTCTCCTCTGGGTCAGCATAGGAGGAGTTGAAGAAAACAAGAGCATTCTTCGCCAAGATAGCACTACACACCTCACCTCTGTATGTGCTGCAGTAGCCTGCATCACCCTTGTACAGCTTGCTGTCGAGGACAAGAGCATACACACAGAGTGAGCTCACAGCCCTAAACACCTGCAGGAGCAGGATGCCTAGGGTCTGTTTCTCAATAAAGTGGCATCTGTAAGGCTAACAGAGGGCGGAGGAAAGGGTAAATGTTTATAACCACTAAAACCAGCTATTACCATCCAAAAATGAAACCTTTGCAAGGAACCTCAGTGTGAGCACAGGGCCCTCCTGGTGAGCTCTAGGGCTGAGGCTCTGGCCGAGGGTTGCTAGCATTGTAAGTGGGGAAAAAGACTGAGCAATCATGCACAACCGTGACCTAGCATGGCCTCTCATCCTGCCCCCAGGTCCTAATGGGAAAATGTTCTGGTTTGCTTCTTCCCTGCAGTAGACATCAGCCATGCTGCTTGCTGCACACCTGTGCTAACTCAGGCTTTTTTGCTCTGCTGACTAGCAACACTTGAATTTTGGATGGCCTCAATGAGCAGGAGCCAGGTGAGTCCCACCCAACATGTGCCAGGAAATTCTTTGCGAGACCAGACTAGACAAGCTCCTGCCTGCC
>JAVKLA010000074.1:11049311-11064311 GCA_034782735.1 Sagittarius serpentarius | reverse complement strand
GTCAGTCACTTGGCTCTCTTGGCCAACGCTTGCCCCTTGTGTCCCTTCCCTGTCCCTCACCTCCTGCGCCTGCTCCCTGGTGTCAAATCAAGGGGATGCCCCATGCTCTGCTTCTCCTCCTAACACCCGCTAGGCACCCCAGGCAGCCTTTTGTTGAGGGCAGTGTTGTCCGTGGGCTCAGCATATGGTTCCCAATGAAGATCCTGGCTCTTCCCACAGACGCAGCAGTCAGGTCTGTTGTGATCGTGTTTCCACCTCTAATAGATTATGCCTTTTAAGGAGAGAATCTGCTTCACCATCATGTGTCCAGATTCATGTGCGTTTGCCCTTAACTTGGGAAAAACACAGTCCAAAAGGACAGGCTTTTTTCAACCCTTTTAATTAAAAGCCTGACTCAGTTCTGGACACTAAGTAAACACTCATTAACTGATTAGAGTTCACTAGTTCATCACCTGAACTCTGGTGCTTGAAATGTGCCCCAAGAGAGAAAGCAGGCTGCGCTGGCTAGGGACCAGTCCATGCAGGGGGCAGCACCCAGAAGATCCTTTTCTCCTTCACCTCATTCACTGACAAAAATCAGGAACAACTGAAAAATCAGTTCCGCTAAGAAAGACCTCCACTGCTTTCTTTTTCCTGACAAGAACTACACCTCAATATTAATCTAAAATTGTTGCTCGAATTATTTTGACTTTGCTTTAAAAATAATAAAGCTTTAAAAATATTAAAGCTGTGCTTTGAAAGTAATAGATAGAGGCCAGTATTATAGACATTGAGGAAAGCCAAAAAGGAATGGAGAAAAAATATTTGGAAAATCAAAATAGCAGCATTTTTCAAACTGTTTTTCCTAGGACCACTGAAACCAGACAAGAAGCAGGACTGTAAGGCACCTCAGTGGTGTAAATGCTTGGGCCAAGATTATCATCAGTTTGAATGAGTGGATCCAGCATAGACAATTTTATGTATTTGAGACTTGCTGTAGTTTCTGAGCTCAGCTTCATCAAGTCATTTAAGCATGTGCCTGACCTTACATACATTAAGGAGCCTGACTGAGTGCAGGAGGCAGAGGATCAGTCTTTCAAGAAGTCACACAACCCTACACTTTGAACAATGCCTGAAACTAATTGCAGGACTAACGCTGAACCCACTCAAATGGAAACTCACAACAGAAAACTAGAAACCTCTTTCAGAAATCAGGACCCGCCTGATCTAAATTTAGCTAGGCATAAATATTTGCACTGCTCTTTGAATAAGCATTTGCTTCAGGATTAAATATTCATAGTTTACCAGCCATGCTTAGTCATTTAATTTTAATATTAAGCTGCACCATACCGGGTGGTAACTCAAGTGAATGGTAGCACCAAGACTTAAGAAAAAATATTGTAGAGTTATTACAGAGGAGCAACAAACAGCATATTTTCATAAGTTTTCTGAACATAAATGCATGAAGAAGACTGACTGAAGTGTGATTTTCCTGTATCAAGTAATTTTAGATTATTATTTACTTGGAGTTATTTTAAAAAGCTATACAAAGGGGATAGGAGAGGCAGGAGGGGAGGGATACTAAAAATAATGATAAAAGGTCTGTGAAGAGGATGTATGTCTGTGTGCATACCTGCGTGAATACACAGGTATGTGCATATGTATGTATGCTAAATATCCATGAGAATTAATCTAAAATACTGGGAGGGGAAGGGATCTGTATACACAGCAAGCTGCAGTCAGGATTATTACCTTTGGATTTTGGAAGCCAAAAAAGTTAAACAAACATGGATCAGTCTAGTTTGGGTGGCAGCCTGAAACGAGGTCTATTATATGGGTGCCCTACCAGAGAAACCAAGGCGAGCCTGAAGAACAGTATTGCTTTGTTCACCCAACACATGAATGGAACATGAGGGGATAGTTTGTGTGGGAGCACTAAGCTCCCATCGATTAATTAAGAATTAACCTTCCTCATTTTAAAAAGAGCACACACAGGCTCTCCTTTGCAAGTAGGATATTTCTGGATTATTTTGCCATTCCTTGAATCAACAGGCGGCTGCATAATCCTGGAGGCAGTGACAAAACAAGATATCAACCTTAGCAGCCTGGATTTTGGTGTGGTTCCAGCCCACTTTTAGATTCCCTAACTGTTGCTGGTAGATCCAGAGCAATAAAATCCCAGTGCCTGAGGCCCTTCAGCATGGAAGGAGGGGCTGTATGCATGGCACCGAGTATTTGCCACTCACAGTTAATTCTTGACAAGCCTTTGGCCACTGTTTCAGTGATGGGGCCAAACCAAAACCCAGGACCAAAGCTGTTCACAGCCAGATCCTAGTGTCTCCAGTTTGCCCCATCGCTTTTAGCTTGGAAGAAGTACAGCTCTGAATCTCGATTAGGAATAGCTGTCTTCCTGTTTTAAAGCTATTTAAGGAATTTCTAACATACTTGAAGTCTGTACATGTAAATATTAAAAAAAAAAAAAATGAAAAATGAATGCATTTTTTAGGGAAACAGCAGACCTACAGTAATTTGTAGTTGGAGCTAACATACCTGATCCTGCTCCCAGAAGAAAGTCAATAGTCCTCTTAGAAATGGGAATGGGATTACACCCTAAGTAACCTCTGATAGTCCCAAGCCAAATGTAACCTAAAAAATCTTTTGAAGCTTACTAGGCAAATGGAGGCCCTTCTCCACTTTCTACAGTACAGTCATTCTGAATAAGAAATAAAAATTTGTTCATCTACTGAGTTAGTCATCCCTCCTCTGACTCCACGAAACCTTACATAACCCAAATTCCCTTATAGGATTCAGGTACATTGAATGCCTCATTGCCTACATTTGCGTTCCCCTGCAGTCCACTGGTCTCAACACTGAAACTGGTGATGATTTATACCACAAAACAAACACCTTCTGTAAATGAGATGGATGATGAGCACATAAAGACCAGAAACTGAAAAATCAATCCGGTGTTCAGTTTAGCAGGCAGAAAATATTCAAGTCCTCAAAGAGAAAAGGTCTGTTTACCTGAAGAATCAAGAAATTCAGATGGAAAATCAGAGGAAAGGAAGAGGGGCATACACATAATGCTGCAAAATGCTTCACTGTTTGCAGCTGCAGCTCTCTCTGATCAGGCTCTTTGCAGCAAGTTTCCAGGACCATCAGCCTTCTACTTGTCCATCTCCACAAGCCAGTGGGACTTGTCAAACAAGAAACAAGCTGGCATCTTGGAAACCATCAGTCAGAAGGAAAAACATATTTGGGAGTCCTTACTCAGACAAATATCCCACCAGAGCCACAGAAGCCGTGGACAGGGACCCTCCACAGACAGTCCCTTTCACCATCAGCCAGCAATGGGAGCAGCTGTGGACAAACTTTCTCTGTTTCTCTCTCCGCTTTCCTTTCCTTTCCCTTCTTCTGCCTTTTGGGTCACCCCCTAGGATGTTTTTGTCAACATCGATGCGGTACTTCAGGTTAATTCAAGTTAACCAGGTATGCATGAGGAGCTGGCATGTGGATCTGGAGCCCAGTGCAAGGGTTACTCACCTTCCACTACCACCGTTGCGGGTTTTGAATAGGCTGTGCCCAGGCTGTTCTTGGCAACACATCGATACTGTCCTGCATCTTCTCTCTGAACGTTGTGGATCCTTAAATTCCCTGAATCAAGGACAGCAATGCGAGCATTCTCCTGCCGGAGGAAGGAGCAATCGAGGTGAGGGTTCTGCGTGCAGGCTGCACACAAGCAGCACCAAATATCTGCTTGCAAAGGTTGGGCTTACACATATGAAAATTATTTGTCTTGTCCTACAACTGAAGGATTTGGGGCCAGCTCTTCCTGCTCAGTGTTGTCATGACACACTCACCCATTCCTGTTTTTGCAGATCAGTGAATTACATCTTCAAAAGAGCCCTGAATCTTATCTAGGCGGCTAAGTAGTTCTTATTTGTGAGAACACTCACAAGTCCATTCAGCAGCGTTTGGCAACTCTTAGTAGTAATAAATATGTATAATATAAAATCTAGATACACAGAGAATGTTTGGTTTATAGGTAGAATTATTGCAGATGCAGACATTTATTAGACGAGCCCTAGATTTTCCAAATGCTTGCTTCCTAGCAACTAGAATCTACAAATGCTGCCATTGAGGCTAATATTTTAACACAGTAGCTTTAGCGAATAGTTAGCATTACTTAAATTTAATTCTCTGCTCACCTTTACAACTGTTTCTCCTTTGATCCATGAAACAGAAGGTTTTGGATTCCCCATTGTAGTGCATGGAAGAACAGCCTTTAACCCTTCTATTATTTCCACATTTGTAGGTGGTCGGGTTATTTTGGGTCCTAAAATTTGAAAAGTCAAATATTAAAGTTGAACTGAAGTTAAGAGATACTAGAACAGGACAAGTTCAGAAATGACAACAAAATCTCTGCCACTTTTTCTGTACATTGCTGAAAGATAGAGCGGTCTTAGTAGGTCATGAGCTGCCTTGGAAAGAAAAAACTTTCTTAAGCACAGCATTCAGAGTTCCACTTTATGGACACAAAAGCAGCTAACTTGCATGGGTTATTTGTTTTCAGGAGTGGAGTTTGACAGTCATTTGAATTAGGGCCTGGGCTAAAGTCCAAATCCAGATAAGAGTATTTCCAATATTGAAGAACATTTGCATTCCAGGTTTTGACATTCTTCACTGCATAAACAATGTCCTGTGTGAAAACTCAGATCTGGAGTGAATTGGTTTTCAAATAGTTTTAAAACAGGCTTGTCTCTAGCTCAGCAAGAAGGGCATGTAAATTCAATTAATGTCCCTAATTGGATTTATAACTATACTAGTAAAAAGGAGAAAAGATCCTTAAAGAAAAAAAAAAAAACAGTCAAAGTCCCTTAAAGTTAATATGGGACAAATTTAAATTCATTTTACCCAGAGAAATACATGGCTTAGCTTACTCTGAGCTGCGGGTAAAAAAGATCTTCGTCTCACTGTTTTGGGAGATCTGAAGTTTTCCTTCTATTGCATGATACCGAACCAGCAGAAAAACAACCTTCTGAGAGCATCACCTCCCGTCCCCCAGATGCAGGCAACCGGGGTGATGGAAAGCCCCAGAATTACCAGACCTGGAGGGTAATGCTCATTAGTGCAAACAAATCCTTTCCTACACACAGATGCTTTAGCCAGGATATCTCTCAGCTGTCCTTTTAAGTGTTTGTGTAAGTAACTGCAGCCATGTGAGTTCAGCTTCACTGAGTTCAGCACATACATAGCCCCTTGCAAGAACAGTCCTCTGCTTTCCATGTGGGATGATGAGATTTACACCACTGTGCTCCAGACCTTTCAAGACTGCTATTAAGAACATCTGAACAGCATTTACTTGCTTTTGCCATCCTCAGGCATAAATCTGATTAGTTAAATCTTATGTTTAAAATTCACAAGGGATTTATGCAGTATGGCTACAGAGGTCTAATCTATCAAATTGTGCTGCTTTTACAAAGTTTTGTACAGAGGGCGTTCTTCAAAGCATCGTTTTTTATCCTCTGCTATGCAAACATTTCCTCTGATCCTAGCACAAGTGTGTGTTATTCAAAGTGAATAATCACAACTGCTTTTAGTTAAGATATGATCCAATATGCTAGCTTTCTGCCTCAAAGGACTGCACCCAGCCCCACGTGAACACAGGTCTGCCCTGAACACGTACCACTGGGGCCATACCTGGGGGTCTGCTCAGGCTCTCAGTTACAGGCTTACACGGTGTCAGGAAGAAATTACATTCCTACTTACGCATTTTCACTTGCAGAGCCCCACAGCTCTGCGCGGCTGCTCCAACACCATTATCCGCGGTGCAGCAGTACACCCCATCATCACTGTCCTCCACGCTCAAAATGGTCAGGAGCTGCCCATTCCTCTGTATGCTGTACCGGGTGTCGAACAGCCTGCAGGGCACAGCACAGATTGTCAGGGGCAGGGGTACAGCTAGGGACGGACAAGGGGAATTGCATTTGTAGCTGCAGACCGCTGACAACACTACAAATGGCAGTATGTTTTACTTTTTATTTTCAACCTGCAAAGAGAAGCGAAGGCACTAAAAATGTTGAGTTGGGCCTTAAGGTTTGGTTTGGTCCTCACTAGACCATGGGGTT
Organism: Sagittarius serpentarius; assembly: GCA_034782735.1. NCBI lineage: Eukaryota > Metazoa > Chordata > Aves > Accipitriformes > Sagittariidae > Sagittarius > Sagittarius serpentarius. Next base: position 11,058,204 of record JAVKLA010000074.1, on the reverse strand, counting down.
CCTGACTGCCACCAGCGTGGTGGCAATTCTTCTTCCAGTCAGGTATTGATAAAGTAGGTATCACAGTTGGGTTTCTGTCTGGCCAAGGACAGGTATGAGCACAAGTAATCTTATCCACCTGGGTTCTGTTTTAGATATAATCACTCAAGCAAGGGAAGGACTGCCTATATAGGAAGTGGAACTGGCTGAAGTTTTTTAAAGACACCATCTTTAGATTTAAAAAAAAAAAAAAATCTTTTTTTTTGCTGAACAGGTAATGTTATAGAAAGATTTTTACTGTTGAGAAAAAAAGATGCAAACAAAAAAACTAGGGGGTTTTTTTGTTGGCATCCCGGAGTGGTTTTGCCTTTTTTTTGAGAAAAAAACCAAACCAACAAACAAGCAAAGAAATGTGCTGAAGAAAATAAGCCACTGAAAGATTAGAGGATGCAAGGATAGCTATAGTTTAATGACAGCAGACTTTAACCTGGAGACTTCAGAGAAGTAAATAAAAGTCCTGAAGTTGGAGCAGAAAAGGTATGAGAGATTGTAACAAAGTCTGCAGAGCAAAGACCGATTTTATATGTGAGCATGGGGGTGTGCGTGTGTGTGTGTGTGTGTGTGTGTGTATGTGTACAAGAGCAAGGGAGAGACAGAAAGAAAGGTGGTGAGAAAGCAAAGGGCTGATCTCTGATTTCCATTGCAAAACTGGAAAAGTATAGTAAAACTTCAGTGGAAGAAGTTTTGCATAACATTTCATAAATTCCTCCGTGTTTGATTTTCACACCTTTGTTGATGCTTTTTGGAAGCACTTTCATGTAATTGGCCTTTGATTCTGACGAACGGCAGCAAAAGGGATCTGACCTGAGGATTGTGTGCCAAACTATCACCAATACCTGATGGCTAAGTATGTCCTGTTTTACCTATTACTGTTAAAAATTGCATAGCAGTCACCAAGTAATCTGAATGTGCCATTTATGGTGTTACAGGCATGTATTTCCTTTCAACAGCCTTTCACCTTTCAGTCTTGTATATCCCTCCTCTTTTTCACCCTGGGAAGAAAAAGCACAATGAACTCATCCGTCGTGTAAAAGACGTGCATGCTTCATTCCCTTCTTTCGCTGAGGAAGGCTCACCCAAACCCCAGCCAGCCCTGTCCTGGGAGATGGGCCAGGTAACCATTTCACTTGGCACAAGGCACCTGTCAGTCTACTTGCACAGGTTTTGACGCCGAAAGAAAAGGCACTTCTAGAAGACTAGTGCTGACAAAAGCCTCTGTCCTGGCACTATTCCCATTGAAGCTGAATGTCTACATACTCTTTTGTTTTGAAGGTTAGCTTAGCTGTCTGTTCAGGGTGCTGGGACCTTGGCAAGAGAAGAAAATTTTGTAAATAAAATAACTGATATTTATTGCTTGCAATAACTAGCCGCTTTGAAGTTTGGTACATACACACACAGAGGCACATAATTTATTTTTTTTCCCCAGAAAAAAAAGTCCACTGATCTGATCCTTTTCCATTGTGTAAATACTTCCATCCATTTCCTTGGAAAGTAATAGAAATATTTTCAGCTTATTTATTTCCCTGTCTTTGGTCTGAGTTTTTTTATCCATCATCACCGACTATTAATGCCAGCACAGTTTTGGGAAAGTGAAATAATTGCTGCTATTAATGTTGCTCCAGAAGCCCCAGTAAAAGAATGAAGTACCTGAGCTCTGGCCTCACCAGCAGAGCTTTTTTGATTGGTATTTTCCTTTCTGGTCAACGTTGTGAAAAAGGCACTGTGTCTCAGAGAGAGAGAGGGATGGCTTTTAGGTTTGTTGGGCTTCTGGGAGTGGGGATTGGGGTGAGAAACAATCTGGTTTTCATATGATTTTAGAACACAGAGTGACATTTTAAAGACCATGGCATATAATCTCCGTGGTCCTGCATGAATGGCTTACTCTTCCAGCTTTGATTTTCAGGCATGGTGTCACTGATGGGGAAGGAATTAGGAGAAAGGTGACCTAATTGGCAAATAACATCCATGGAAATTCAGACCTCTATCCTGCAACAAGGCCAGGGTCAGTGGGTTAGGACTGGGGTTTTGCTGAGGTTCTGTTGCAGGCAATGAAAAAAGATTTCTGAAGGGCGTTATGCGTATGTGTAGCGTTCTATTTTTCTCCTGTTCTGAAATGGTCTTCCTAGCAGCAAGACCCCCTTCTGCTGCTGGCTCATTTGGAGTCTCCTGAGCCAATGGCTTAAGGGCTGTTTGGATACTTGACCTCCGATAGCAGGAACTGTGCTTCAGGTGACCATCTGCCTAACACGGACATCTCTTGTGGACAACAGGCCTTAACTGGGTTACACAGATACTGTTCTGTAATTTTCCCTTACAGAGGGAGTCACTAACAGTGATGTAGAATGAGAAACTGATGTGAAGCCATGTGGCAGACGTAATGTGATTTCAGAGCTGGAAGATCAGGTACAGTTTACTTCGCCTGTCTGCAGCAACCGAGCTAAAGCAACGGTAGCAACTTCCGTAACGTGTTTCCACGGCTGCCTTCTTCGGCAGCACCTTGATCCCTGGTGGTTAACCTCTGACTGTGCGTAACGACGAGAAGCCAGTGTTCTCCGCTCAGATCCAGAACTAGAAGCAAACAAGAATGACACAATATGACCCCTTCCATGCAAAGTTCCCAAGCACATTGCAGACACTTGGGCAGTAAGTCTGGCAATGCTCCTCTTAAACGTCACAGAGCATCCTCCTCCTTCATAAATGCATAAACTAAGGAACAAAGCAGATTGCATTGTCTGAAGCTGGAGAGCAAACTCCTTGCATTGCTTGCAGCAGAAAACAACTGCCTCCAAGCTCAAGTGTGGTGAAGCTGCAAAAGCACCCCCTAGGTGCTCCTATCACTCCCTAAGGAACACAGATTCCTACATAATTACACCCACTCACCCTCTTCGCTGCCACAGACCCATTTTGATGTTTCCAGATATCTCCTTTATCATGAAGGAATTTTCATGACAGTTTTGACAGGAGATGCTGGAGAGGGCTGGGGCTGCTCCCTACCTGATGGGAATGCTGTTGCGCGTCCACGTAATCTCTGGCTCAGGGTACGACTCCACTACGCAGACAAACTTGGCGACGTCCTCTACCAGTGCATCCACAGTTTCCAGAGGAGTGCTGATGAAGGGAGCTGTGTGAAGGAAGTGAAAATGAGGAAACTTCCTGGTGCCTCCCAGACAGAGGCACGAATCCTGCCAGACCCCTTTGGTAGAGGCAGCTGTGTCCCTGCACTGTCCCAGTGCAGAGGTGCTTTGCGCACCCTCCAAGCATTTGCAGCTGCAGCCTTCTGTTGTTTGCTGCACGTTTTACATTTTCCCTTGTGCTCTCTCTACAGGGTGCAAAGCAGAGCGACCCAAGCATGGGGCAGCTGCAACAAGCTCAGTGTGTCCTTTGTTTCCAACCCTCCTCTCCCCCAAGGTGCATGGCACCAGGTGGCATACTGCGAGGACACAGGTGAGGCTGTCCCCCTGCTACGGGGGTTGCATTGCATGGGCTGGAAATGCAACAAGAAGCATGCAAATTGGAGCTAAGATGACCTGCCCCTGGAGTGGGCACAGTGCCTGCTTATTAACACATGATGCATGAGATTTGGGCTTCTTCGTCATTAATATGGGATTTGTTCCACTCAACTATTTATATTTTTTAAGAAAACCTGTTTTAGATAGCCCTGTATTTTTCAAAGCCAGGCTCGTAAAGGCCTTTCAGGTCTTCCAGATTTGTGACATGACTAGCACACTTTCTCTTTTTCTCACCTTTTCTAACCAAGTAGCACCAGGGTTAGAAGTCTAATAGCTGTGTCTGATGCTTATTATCACAGACCTGTCATCATACATTATTTGAATGTATCTTTAGAAACATTTTCCACCGTCGTAGTAAAAGATTTGAAGCGTGGCTGGAAGGGATCAAAGGGTATGCCTAGTGAATTGCTTTCCCTGCGCATGGTATGCATTGCAGCCATTGCCTTCAAAGACGCTTGAATGACTTTTAATCTATGGCTGCGAGGGACACACATCCAGTATTTGTTGGACTGGATTTCATTGACAGCTGTGCTGAGGTGAACTGGTTTCATACCACATTCCTGAAACACCACCTTGAAAATGTACAGTGGATGCGGGAATCTTCCTGTTCCTCACTGATTGTAGCAGTATCTGGCACACTGTGTGCCTTTTCACAGGAAAATCCTGGCTGCACTGTGACTGCTGGCCCTCCTCAACACAGTAAGATTTAAATACAGGCAAAAAATAAACTACATCAATTTTACCCCTCCATCCTAAAAAAAAAGGCAAAATACAAGATGCTCCAGTTTAAGAGACTGAGAATAATAGAAAGCCTTTACCTTAATGCTTTTTCAATTTACATGGGAGTAAAAACTAGAATGTCATTGGAGTTCAGCTGGAATGAAGCTAGAGGAAGAAAGGATCGGCTTCCACTATCAGGTTTATGTAAAAGTCCTAACACTTTTGAAATGTCATTAGAATGAATCTGCCTCAATAATATTTCTAGATTGTATGATTTCAGATTGCATAACTGGTAATGACTATACTTCTATAAAAAGATATTAAAACTACAGCTAAGGTACCACTAAAGTTTATATTAACTATATATTAGTTAAAACACATTTGTGTCAGATTCATTGTTTAAGATCACTTCAAATTTTATCAGGCTTCGACTTATTGAGTCATTTTGGGTCACACGAGGTAGAAGTAATGATCCATATTGTACCCCAGATGAATCTCACGCCAGTGAAACCAAATGGAAAATTCTTGTAAGACCTACAGTTCCCTGCTACTGAAGGTTGTCTTAGGAGAACAACCTCCACCTATGGCTACCCTATCTGCTTCAAAGGGGATGTTACTATTTTGTGACAGAGTTTTTGGGTTTTGATGGCATTAAGCCTGGCTGAAATGCCATTTTACAATCTAATTTTATATAGCATGTTTTACTGCTGTTGTTCGCATGCCTTGATCTCTGGAAGGATGCTTTTTTAACCCTGAGAAATGTAAATTTTTACAGTAACCAAAATTCAAAGCAACCAATTTTATAACTGTGTCATCACAATAAGCATGGCCATTCTCACAACAAATAAAGTTAGATTTGTACCAAGAGCCAATATGCATCATGACAGTATTTTATTCTTTGGTCAAACAAGGGCAGTCAGTTTTACATGTTAAATAAATTCTCTAGCAACACTTAAGTACTTTTATGGTATCTCTTTAATTCAGCGGGTGACAGAATTACCCTTAGCAATATTGCCTGCACGGGGTCTAATCTGGCATCTCCTGAAAGCCAGCACACAGCTCTTAGGGTATAATCAAGCACCCTACTCGTATAAAATACAGCCCAAATGAACAGCACTTTAACTATGGTGAGAGCAGAAAAGGAACTTTTTTTTTTACAGCTGCGTCCCCAAATTCTACATTCTGGAAGAGCAACCGTGACAGCTACAGCAATGTGTCATTTTGTCTTATGCTCTTTTTTACCTTTCCAATATTAAAACCAAGTGCTGGGCCAGCGGGGAGGTGAGGGCAATGCTCCTGTAGCCAGGGTGAGGGGGCAGAAGGCATGAGGCCAAAGGACGCGCAGTGTGACTGCAGGGGACAGCGAGCAGTGGAGCGCCGCCATTTTGTCGTGAGGTGGTGAGAGAGCCCCAAAATGGCTGAGACGGTGCCTGCTTCTAAAAGCCATCCAAAAAGCTCAGGTGTTGGTGTCAGTCCGTGTTACCAAGGAAAACAATGAGAATTTATGATGCCTTCATTACCAGATTTTAACATGGAAAAATAAAATTGAAACAACGTGTACAGACATATGTATCAGCATATAGAAATGGCCCCAGACCTTTCCATGCACATCCATTGGGGCTCTCTGACTCTTTCTAGGTCACCTGTGGCTTTAGATAACATTGAAAATCAATTAACTTATGTATCTGTAAAGCCACACAGGTGCCATTTTTCTGTATTTCAGCTGCAGTTTCTGGAGATAGCAAAATGACTCAAGGCCAGACACGGGGCCCATGAGAAAGCCAAATCCCCTTCTACCCCCAGCCCACCAGAAGCTCCCAAATTGCTTGGCTTTGGTTGTGGATTCACACTTTCAAAACAAGCCAAGCCAGGCAAACAACACAGAGCAGAAAACAGAGCCGATGTCCCCTGCAGTATTGCAAACACCTGGAGATAATGCAGTTCCTCTGGCCAAAAACTGCTCATTTGTGTTTCCAGCTAATGCTGCAAAACCCCTATAGGGCACTGCTGGTCTGTATTCGCATTTCAGCCTTTCTCGGGAAACAAGGCAATTCAGCCACCTGTGACATTTTAGAAAAGGGTGCGTATCTCTTCATTGCACTGTGCCACCAGAAAAAATCAATCCCCTTTCTTTCTTTTTCTTGTCTCTCCAATCCCGTCTTACCACAGCTTTCAAAAAGACCCAGTTCACCAACTTACTTTAGTGCCTTACGAAAAAATAAACATTTTTATTTCAGAAGTTTTTTATAAAAATACCTTATTTTTTTTCCATTTTGAGGCCACCCTGACTAACAATTGTAAGAGCACAGCCCTGCAAGAGCAGTGGTGTTGGCCTAACAGGTGAATACTGGCACCCTCCTTGAGGTTTTTTTTGTTTTCCTGAAGCTACAAAGTTTCTGGTATGCTTTGAATGGCTCCTGACAATCACCGTGCAGCAAAACCTTTTGTCCACAAGGTTACCAGACAGTATGTCTAGAAGACCGCTGCTGCACTTTGTACCTCAAAGACTTTACTTAACAGGTATTTTTCAGTTCTTCTGTTGGCTAAAAGTATGCCTGCATGTGTCCGTGTGCGTATGTGCACACAAGAGAGGAAGTAGGTATAATAACTTCTATGTTATATGTAATACAAACCACACATATTTGTATTTCTATACCAATACTCTGTAAAGACATTGTAGCTATATACTTCTTCTTTGAGCTTTATATATTTATAAGCATACACAGGCATGCAGAACACCACAAACCTTGGGCTCTGCAGCAACGAGTGCTACTAGCCATTAAAACCTGTAAGCTTTCTTTGGCATGAGAAATGTCCATCCCACCCAGGCTGAACCCAAAGGTCTCCTCTGCCCCTTGTAGTGGGACTACATGTCCTTCCTAGACAAAGACCCTTCAATCCCAGACACAAATATGAGATTATTTTCACTGCTATCCTAAAAGCAGTGAAGTGACCACCAAAAGCAGCACATTTTTGTTCCTTCCAGGAATGCTGCCACACCGCCCAACCCACTGTTACCAGAGGCGCCTTCCCCTTTGCAAAAACTTCCTTCAGCAAGTGGCAGAAGCAGAGCAGGGCAAAAGCCCCTCCAAGCAAACCTTTTGGGAGTGTCTCGGCCAAGCTGAGGGCTGCCAGGGTGAGGACGTGCACCAGGGGCACCTTCAGCAAGTCATTCATGTTTGATACAGAAGGCATCTGGCTCCTTCAGGCGAGGCGTGCGGAGCTCCCGGCTGGCTGCATTTCGGATGGCGGTGCGCGAGCGGAGCTTGTCCGCTAATGACGGAGCGGGGTCTGCAGGATCTAAGTATAATCAGGAATTCTCCCACCCGGCGGTGGTGATGGACATGGCCAGCTGGTGAGTATCCACTTCGGTCAGTGTGAAAGCGTGGGGCTCGTGAAACAAGAGAAAGCAAATCCCTTCTGAATTCCTTCTAAGCAAACAGAGAGGAGTACAATGGGCAAATGCATTTCCAGGGCAGTACCCTACCCCAGCACTGCAAAGTCACCAGGCCTTTATTTCAGCCCTGTGTAAGCACAGTAGTGGAAAAAATGCTTGCCACTGGATTTTCCTTCAGCTCAGTCCCCCTCTTTTTCATTTTTTCTCCTCTCTCGCACACACTCCCTCCGTCTTATTATAAACTTTCAAGATTGTCTGAAATATGCCACCTGTTGCCCTGCTGATAGCGTTTCTTTTCTTAACAGATGTATTTGCTGGAGCAGAAGAGGTTGGCATTGGGGGCTGAAAGTGCCCTTCTGTGCCAAGGAGTTTGTCGATGTCTGAGAACTGCTGCAACACACAGAAAAAGCAGAGCCTTCTCCTGGAAACACACCCCAAAAAAAGTAAATAACCACAGCGGGAGCGACCTTTGTACCCTGGGAGAAAAGGAGCATTTCATTTCAACATCAGCAGCAGCCCAGGGGATTTGGGCATAAGTAGAGGCATTGCCATAGGGAAATATGACTGTTGCATACTGACATTATTAATCCCTTAGAAATTTCTTATTATCCACCAGGTCTCTGCCTAAAGTGAAAGACTGAAAATCAGAGCTCGTTTTCTAGGAGGCTTTAAAAGAGCACCAGACTTAAGGTGATCTCCTGACTAACTCCGTCTTGCCCCATCCTAGCACAGCAGTCTACATGACATCAACTTTTTAAAAAAGTCAAGTCATTTGCACTCCTTATTTTACCAGCATAAATATTTATATGAAGTGTTTGCAATCAGTTTTGCCACTGTGGAAAGACTGATGTGGAGGCAACATCTGCATGAGCAGAAGAGAAAAAGATGAATAATCAGGCTGGGGAGAATCTAATTGATGATGATGCCCTGGGAACATGACTCCAGATACTTTTCATCGTATTATCAGCAGAGTGGATGTGAGCTTTGCACTAAAAGGCATGGTTTGAGGAAAGGGAATGTGCAGTCATAACATATCACAGTAAAAGGTACTTAGAGATCTCTGGAATTTCCGTTATTTGCCGAACCTCTCTGTTTCAACCACTTCTTAACAGTCATTTCTGCAATGAACGTACATAGTTCGGCAGTGCTTCCTCTGGGGAGCAAATGGAGTAAAGCTGGCCAGAGCTATGTGTGTGTGAATCCCAATGGTTTGGCATGGCGTGATAAT
>JAVKLA010000074.1:11027893-11049301 GCA_034782735.1 Sagittarius serpentarius | reverse complement strand
ATGTTACTTTGGGGACATGCAACGGCTGATTAGGAGCAAAGATGCCTAGCAAGTGCTCCTCTGAAGATGAATAACAGCAGAAGCACTTGCCGAACATGTGTTAAAGATCTTCCAGGAATTCTGGTGCTAGTAACAACAACAAAGCAAAACAACAAGACAACAATGAAACAATAATCCTACCAGGGAACAGAGAAATCCTGACTTATGGCTGAACTTACAAATATTTCTTTTGTTTTGTTTAAATCCAAACACATCCAGTTAATCTGCTCTATAGAAATGCAACTTGGTCTTTTAGGGTAAACTCTCTCCGTGGAGGGACTTGACCAAAGACCTCTACATCCCTGGATTCCTGTCCGAGCTGTGTTATGAGGGCTTTGAAACTGCACCATCCCATACAAGTCCAAACATTAATCTTTCTCTTTTACTTGCCAGTTACAGCATTTAGAAATGACACTGACAGGAATGGCTTTTAAACGTTAATAATGTCTTTGCATTTTTAGGATTAACAAACTACTCCTAACGTCTTATTTCCTCTGCTTTATAAATTTTTATAAAGGACCAAAGTTAAATACACCACTCTGAACTGAAAGGATATAAATTTATGTTATAAATGGGAGTAGAGAGGATGCACATGCACAAGGTGGAGTTATTTTGTCCTCCAATTCCACATGCCATACAGCTAACCAACAATATATACGGGAAGCTGGTGATCATCTGTGTCTATCATGGAAAGATATTTCTGTATAGAGTGAAACTGGTGGCAATGAAGTACCAGTGACACCAAATTTTCTTCAATTCCAAGCATTTTCCAGGCTTACCTTATAAAAGTAAAATGCTCCTTTAATTTTTACTCCCAGTAGTTAATGAGTTTGCTGTTTGTTGGTTTGGGGTTTTTTTTTTCTAACAAAGCTGAGATGCGTACAGTGTACAGCTAATTGTTATTTACAGCTGTTGTTATTTGTAGTCATGCCCCAAGGCCTCTGCTGAGATGAGGTCACAACAGCCTACACAACTAATAACGAGAAGCAGTCCCTGGCTTTCAGGTTGTTGCAGGCAAAGCTTTGTTCCCACAAAGATTTGTGCACCTGCTTAGCTCTCTGCACCTCAAACACCTCCACTGAAGTCGGTTCCTGAAGTTCATTGCACAAAGACAAGGTGTGCTGCAGCATTCATTCATCTAGCTACCTTTTTTTCTCTTTGCAAATTGTTTGCAGAGTGACTTTTAATAAATACAATTTTTTAATAAGTGCATAAATACAAAGAATGTCAGAACCTTTTAGAGTTTGCTGAATAGTTCGGATAACTGTCTTCCCATTAATTAATTGCTTGGCATCTCCCCACCATGGTAAGGGGAAATTTGCTCTTCACTGTTTGCAGGATGGGATCATGCTGGACCTTTTCTCTGCACACCTCTGCGTTCTCTCCTTCTTCCAAGTGCTCTGCTGGAGGCTGACAATTTTACGCGCTAACACAACATGATTTGATCACTGGATACTTTGAAAACTGCCTTTTGCCCTACATCACCACCTGGGACTTCTTCTTGCTAGGTAGTCCCAGATGTTCATCCAAGTAGACAGGCTAGAGCAGGTATTTCTAGCAGAAAGTGTCCAGCCAGGGAACAAACACCTTCTACCGAGGGACCCAATGAAGTTGCTTTTGCAGCGGCCCCAGTCACCCAGCATCTGGTGATTCATACACAAATATCCAAGTCAGCACTAACCCAGCCTGACCAGTGTCCATTTTAATGCAGTGTGGTAAATGTCGGTGCTGGCAACCTACCTGAGTAAAGACAGGGGCCACCAGTCTTCAGCTTTGGTGCTGCTGGTCCTGCAGTCACCTTTTTGAATGCAATGTAGTCTCTGAAGCATGAGACCAGATCTGAGGCCTTATATAACAGTCCAGGCTATTTTTACTTGCTTTTCAACAGCAACAAGAATCCCTAAAAACAAGTAAGTCACTAGTATTCCACTCAATTTGTATATGTAACAATCAAGCCAGAAAAAAAGCGTGAGCCTTAACCTGCTAAGGTAGCAAATGAGTACAGTCACAAAAGACAAGTGGTCTTCAAACCCCAAGCTCCTATGTCATGGCTCCAAGCCTCTTCCAGTCAGCACAGCGCCCAGAAGGATGTATACTGTGTGGTCTTTCCCTGGTACACATGCGTGCACATGTCCCTGCATGCACTAATCCTGTGCTTGGTGTCCCTTTGCTGCTTCCCCCCTCAAAGCTGCTGGCCTCTCAGATACAGGCATCCTCACAAAACGTTTGACAGTGAAAGCCATCTGACCACCCGGGCCTGCACGTGTGCCTTCCTACACAGAAATGAATCAAGGTCACATTGCCATAGCGTTATGAGCACACCAGTCCTCGCAGTCCACCCTGCCCATGTTGCCAGCAGTGCCTCAAGGCAGCGCAGGCTCCTGGGTGTATGGCATGGAAAGGGCATCTCTGAAAATGCATGCTAGCATTTGGGGAGGAGGTAAACACCATTTTAGCTCTTTTATTACACATTGCAACTCCCCTCTTTACAGTGATCCTGAGTGGTAGCAGCTGTTACAGCCACTGGCTCTAAGCAATTTAACCCAACCTGCAACACACATATGGCCAGTAAGGTATCTTCGCTTGTGTCAGTGATAGCTAATGGTGTATTCAGTGTAACATGTGAGGGAATAAGCTGCACTGCTGCTGTTCTTTACCCTGCACTTGTGGGTTTTTTTGTTTGGGGTTTGGGTTTTTTTAATTGTCAAAATGAAGGAATGACTTTTCTCTAAAGCCCTTTCAGAAACACAGACCCATCCCAAAGCCCCACTTACTGTGTTTAAGTTGCAGGGTTTCCAGTGCACTTGGCTTGGCCTCTGCCCTCAGCCATCTGGACCAATCTCTGATCTCCTACTAATATTTCAACACTTACTGAGCTCTGATGCCTGAACTAAAATGGTCCCCTTTTCTTCTCTGGAGATTTTATGGGTATTGGGAAACCTAAGATTTGCATCAATTTCTTGCTACCGTCTTGCTATAAACTTTCCTGTAATTTTTCAGCTCACAGGATCTGCCAGTACTGACTAAGGCTAATCTAATCTGCTGCCCTATGTTTTGTAGTGGGGCAAAATTATGTAGAGTTACGAGATTTAATCACTGTAGTGAAATAGTGTAAATACTGTAATGAAAGAGGAAGACCCCTTGTCAGGCAGCTAGCTAACTGTGCACTGGCGTATAGAGAACAGAGGGTGAGCTGAAGGCAGGTTTTTCGTAATATATAAAATTAATTTCTCTGCTGGGAGCCCCCTGTTTCACCTCACTGCCCAGAGCAGCCAGCCCCACACTATAACACAGGGAAAGCTCCCACCCTGGATAATCGTCTCCTCTCCGCGAGGGTAATGCTGTTCCTGTGCTGAGCTGGGGAGAGTCAGAGATGCCCATGTTTCTCCGAACAGGGATGCCACAGGCAAGCACACCCCTTGTTCCCCAGCCTCTGATTTCAGTCTTTCATCCTCTGGCTGCCATCAGAAGAGTGCAGTCTGCAGGGCCAGGGTGGCTGCTGACGCATGAAACTTGCTTTCCATCACATGGTACCAAAACTCGGCAAGCGAGAAACGAGATCTCCATTTAGAAACAGTTGTAGCAGAGCCCTGAGTGAAACCCCTAGGGAAGCAGGGGAAGGAGGGACTTTGTGTGGATTTCCAGGCCACGGAGACCATGTGAAGGAAAACATCTCCATATAGAATCCCTTCTTGCAGAAATGAGGAGGTGCTTCAGGACAGGAATGTGTTAGGGATATAACATATCCCATTGACTTTGATCCCAGAATACTGCACCTTTAAAATCTCACTCTCACCAAGAAGTAAATTCAACCTTAGATTGATCCGATGGTAACATTAGCAGTTATTGCATGAATACAGGCACTACAAAATAGAATCTGGCTTACAGAACTTCTGTAAGTAATATTTCAATTACTGTCAGCACCTCTTTAAAACAATCCAAATTAAATGAAGGAAAAGCACAATAAAATAAATCTATGTACTGTGATGCCTCATGTCAGATTGAACAATGCTCGATTTTCAATTTTTCTCTGTCATTATTTGTTGTTCTTGATTGCTGTTTTAGAGCAATGTGGAGCAGCAAAAGCCAAAAAGCAGTAGTTATAGGCATGCCACAAGCAAGCAACCAGTTTGGTTTCAAATATACAGCCTCTAGCACAATGCCTTCAAGTGGAAGATTGTGGCTCTGTACGCAGTGTAGAAATTAGCTTTCCTAAGTGATTTGTATTCATAGACCTGTAAATACCTTTCCCACCTATCACTATGGCATCTCTGAAATGCAGCAGCATCTCTCGGGAGCCAAACGGCATCTGGGAGGTGTTACGACATATGGGCCTGATATGAGGAAACACTCAAGTTTCAAAAGTACCTGCACCCATGCAATAGTGTGTCTGCCAGTGGAACAGGACACCTGAAATGGAGCTGCCACGTCCTGCCAGCTGATGGCAGGTTGCCACGACCGGTTGCAGGAGGTGTGCAACACACAAGTCCCAGGGGCATCCTATCCCCTTTCATTTCACTGAACTGTGCGCAGCATGCTGCAACATGCTAAACAGCTCCACAAGTTTTTTCTGGTCAAGATAGCTTTTTTCTCTTGCTGTGACAGGAAAAAGAACTTTGCAGCATGTGTAGCCCAGGAGTAACTGGTGAGATTTTTGGACACTGTACCGTATGCTGAAAAACATTTTGGGGGGCTTCAACTATCTGCATTAAAACCAAGGAACTAATTTCTGCTCCGAGTTAACCCCAGGCAACCCCGCTGACGTCAATGGAGTGTAACTGAGAGCAGAAGGTTGCCTGTGATCTTTATTTCTTAAGAGTTCACCTGCTGCTCATTTGAAGCCATAATCCTTGGTGACATCCCAGTCATTTCTATGGGAGAGAGGCTTGCACTGCAGAGATCAGGTCCCACTGTGAACTTCATTCAATGCAGCATTCTTGGGTATAGTGTTTTGGACCATTCCAACATCCACCTGCTACAGCAGTCTCATTGGCTGCTATTTAAATACTGCTGCCTATTATTTGGAAGCATCACAATTAGCATGGCAGTATGTGTGGATATTTCTCCTTAGTCAAATGGCGGGTCTTTAGCTGAAAGACACATCCAACAAAGTCAGCATATTTAACAGCAAACAATGCAATAGTGATATGCACCCAGATGACTGATGTGAGGCAAGAAATGAGAGCAGAACCAAAGACGCAAACCTCAGGAAAATGTCCTTAGCAATGCACAAATTCCAGTGGATGACAGGCTCCTACATCAGCTGCAGGGGGACTGCAGCCATGGCACTGCTTTCTGCACAGCTACGGGCAGGTTCTGTGCCCCAGCAGCACAACCGTGCTCACAAACCCCTCCAAATCTCTTGCAGCCCTGCAAAAAAGCCTGTGGGGCACACAGCGTGTTGAAAGGAGAGTCCAGGACCCCCTAGGATGCTACAAAAGAGGGATAGGTATGGGATTTTGCACATGCCTGACAAGCCTAGGGAAGAAAACTAAACAGTGAGAAGAAACTTCTGTAAGCTCTGCACAGCAGCTGGCATTTATGACCATCCATGAGATGTTATGCTCTCCTGCCCCATGTTCAGAAGCACTGTCCAGTATTTCTTCTTAGGAGCTGGTTTAGTTCTGAAAAAGAGCTAGAGCATAGAAGACCTGATCCAAAACACAGGCATATCCACAGAAGTAGTCCTTTAACTTCAGTGGACTTGGCCTGAGGATCCTGTCCCTTCATGTGGTTGACGTAGCATCATTAAACCTGTTTGAAGCAAGGGCAATGTCCACAGTTTGCGGGCCTGGCCCTACAGCCCATGTGTTTGGCCAGCATGATGTACGTCTGTCACTTAAGATACTGTGAATAATTAATGAATGGTGGATCAGCAGTACAGCTGGTCGGGAGGTAATACAGATGGGGGTCAAGGGGTTGAACCAAAACCTAAACTGAAATTGCCCCGTGGCTAACTGCTTCACCATTCCATCTCCATCTGTTAGGCAGGGAGTGGCAAAGGACAGAATTCACCTTATGCTCTGAAAAGATGGTCATAAAGCAAAACACTTTGACTCAAAAGTCGTACAGAGCAGAAGCCACCCTGAGTAACTCTGTGAGAGGACGAGACTCAGAAGATGGGCTTAGAGCCCCTCCCAAGAGCCACAGCTGCTGCTGCCAAGGGGCAAGTGACTTCTCCTACATACACCATCCGCTACATACACCGGCCCTGATGTGCTGTCCCCAGAGGGCAGCTAGAGGGGGACATTTGCCCGGGTGAGGGCCCTTTCTCCCCTCCATCCCACCCCAGATGGAGAGGGGGTTTCTGGTCGCTGCTTCAGCACATTTCCACCTTGGACCTTCTTCCCCCAACAGCAGCATATTTGCTGTGGGTGGGTGGTCTCTGGGAGAGGAAGCCACATTAGGGAAACCCACATGGGTTTAGAGATGTCGATGTACCCCAGGAGTGGTAAGATACCTGAGCATCTTTGCAGCGGTGGCCAAGGCTTCACCCTGTCCCAGACATCACACTTGGCAAGAGGCACCGGGCTCCGGTCCCCAAAACAGCTTGCAACCAGTCGGCTGTAACTGTCAGTTCTTCCATGGAAAGCTTTTGTGTGGGGTATTTTCACAGTATTTGCCTTTTTTCCACAAGTATCAGTAGCAGCTCTGGAGCGCCTGGATGAATAAAAAAGACACTGGGCCAAATTCGTCTCCGAGGTGTCTCCTCTGACCACAGCAGGCATGCAGCAGGGCTGGATTTCCCCCTCCCCAATGCCACGCTTAATGTGCCACAGCTGCCAAGTAGTGCCTGCCAGCATGTCTGGAGCAGGCAGGGGCTTTCCCATGGCGGGCTCCTCATCTTGGTGCAGACCGAGCCCGCTCAACTGCAACGCATGCTCTTGGACAGGCCACGCAGCTCCACGGGGTGCCATCAGCTGTACCCCGGGGCCCTCCCTGCCCTAAACCAAGGGACAGATTGTCGCGTCCCAAATCCATGACTCTTCCCAGCGGTTTGGGGATGCAGGAGATGGTCTATGAGATGTGCAAAGACCCGCTTCTCTCTCCGCAGGGGCCAGAAATCCCACTTTCACTGACACCAGGGGCCCAATTCCTACTGGTGTCAGTAAGACAGTTGAGGGTGCAAGGCAGAAAAAGCAGGATGGACTTGAATTTCCACAAAATGTCTGCGGAATTCCAGCTGGTGTAAATTGTTATCGTTCCCTTGGCAATAGCTGAGCTATGCCAGGTTGTCCTTGCTGAAGAACCGGGTCTGTACTTCATATTTGATTAGCATCACTGAGACTTCAGCTGTTTGTCTTATCTGCACATCAGAGTTTCCCTGTGCAGCTGCTATGCTCTCTAAACTGCTCTGCTCTCCTGTGCCTTATCTCCAGCTGAAAAAGAAGTATTTTAGCCCATGGAGATATTTTAAATTAAGCCTCTGTGAAGACTTGCACCACAGAGGCTGTGTAGCATCTAAATTACAACTTCAGTGGTTGTATCTTCCTCCTGTAACCAAATCATACCAGAAGCTAGATTCTGCATTTTGAATGTGAAGTTTCTGTTAAAAGTCTGAATCTTTCATAACGTGATAATCCCATGTGTGAGGCAAAGTGTAGTTTCTCTTCACCAGTCCTAGAAGAAGTGAGAAGGCTCTGTCTATAACAGCAACCACTGCCCACCAGCCTCTATCCATGCTGTTGAACCACACGAGATGGACAGCCTCCTGACTGCTGGCAAGGACCCATCCTAAAACCCAAGCCACCCCTGAGAATTGTTTTAAACCATGCTAAAGAGCACCGAATAGTACAGACCTTGAGCTTCGAGCACTGGGAGCATTTCCCACTGCTGTGCAATCTACAGGTATACACAGGGCTACAACATCCAGCCAAAGTCAGGGACCTCCTTTTAGTGCAGCAAGGAGAGCCTAGCATTTTGGTCCAGGCAAAAAAAAAAAAAAAAGCCATTGCAGTATCTGGGTGTTTGGCTCTTCCCCAGCGTACGTGGACCCCCGAGCTGCAATCCCAACTCCTACCAGTGTGCTCTTCACACCAGCAGGAGCAATCTGGACAGCCTTGCACAAACGACAGTCACTTTCCTTTCTCTGCCCAGCTGAGTTGGGCAGCTATTAGGCAACTGTCTACAGCTCTCTGCAGAGAGCCTAGCCCTAGCTCTGGGCGCTGTTGTCACCAGGGCCAGCTGGCGATGCTTGTCCCATGCCATGCGCTCGTCCCAGTAAACCCCTCCCAAACACTGCTGCCTATCACCTTTAGCCCAGAGCTGTAGCACAATAATTCGTGGCATCACACTTTGATGGAGGCATTGTCTACTTCCCACCCAGTTTTCTCCTTTGCCTCCTACAAGCAGGGAAGAGCATTGCACAGTCCATCGGTGACTGCAAGTGGCAACACCACCCACCAACATTGTCAGGGGTCAGACAGCAGGGGATGCTTTTTCTTCCAGGAGCCACCTCAGGGTGAGGAGAACATGCTCCTGGGGCAATAGACCACTTCATCTCCCAGGATATTATGCTAGTAAAAGGAGGAATTAATTGCACCTGTAAAATCACAAAAGCGTGTGGGATGGCTGCACAGAGTCAAGGTGCAGAGATGGGTACTTCACAGCTGTTGTGCCTGTGCTTTCAGACACTGGAAAAAGAAAGATCCCTGCCATCTTCGATGGAATTTGCATCCTGAAGAAAGTTTCATCATGGAAATGGTAACAAAAGTCATATATCTAGCAACCACTTTTTTTGCAGACAAGCATGGTTTTGAAACTGTAAATGTGCTGTAGGACATTTGTTAAGGCACCTCCAACGACAGATGCATGACAGAGGCTCCTGGGGGCTTGCTTCTGGAATGTGAGAAATGTATTACAGAGCTACAGCATTCAAAACATTCAGAGAAACAAAAATCCCTGAATTAGGCAATGCTGTCAGGCTGAGGAAATAAGAAATCAAGCTGAAAAGCTGAACAATAGTTGTATTTTTGAAAATACACTAGTGTCCCTCAGACATTCAAAAATCGTAAGTCAGGTCTTAAAGAAATCATAGTTGGCTTAAACATAATAGTTGGGCGGGCTAGTAACCTTGCATTGTCTGCACTATTAAGGGTCACATTTCTAAATTCTTCTGGAAAAATTAGAAAAAGAACTTTATTTTGTAATAAAAGCAGAGATTCTTACATAATCTTATAGCCCTAGGGGCTGAAGCATTAAGCAGAACATCAGATAATGTGATAAAATCCCAATGGATGGAAACACTGGAGCAAAACTAACTTGTGTAGCCCTGACAGTAGGTTTCGGACCTAGTTCAAGAACCCACATCCACAGGAGTAGTGTGCTGTGGTAGAGTGATTCACAGCCGTAATTTTTCCAGGCTGCAGTTTTCGGACGGTGGCTGTCAGAAATTACATGATAGCCCTGTTCCAATGGAAAAAGTCTCTCTGAATAGGACAAAAGAAAAGCCCCTGAGGGGCAGAATTATGCAGTGACAAATTAACTAGCACAACAAAATGCAGAGTTTCAAAGGACTTTCTGAGGGTTTAGGAGTCCCAATGTATTTCAATAGATGCACCAGATTCCTCTAAAACTTGTCCCTTGTGTATCACATTGTGGTGACATTCATGTGTAGCATGAGATTTGGCTAAAATACATTTATTTATTTGACAACAACTTGGCTTTTAAGGGGACCTAAAGTTTGGTTCAAAAGCAAGAAAGACTCTCAGTTTCTGACACTTCCACAAGCCCTTGCATATGCCCGGCCTCTCCTATCACAGATCAGATCTCTTCCTATCAACCAGCCCCTCACGCTGGGACATGGCCTGGGAGCCCTGGGTTTCCACCATCTCACTGAGGACAGACCTGGGATGAGTTCCCAGTCTTTAAGGATGTCACCATGGACTTTGCACAGGGAGAAACAACTCCCATATTTGAGTGGGGACAATTCCATATTTAGAACCAATTCCAGAAGCACAGGCTTACCCTGAATGTCACATTCTCCACATGTTTCGGGTTTTTTCTGGAACATAGGTAACTATAATCCTCTGCCAGACCTTTCATTCACCCCCTCGGATCCACCCACCCTGGATTTGTTTCCATATATCACACAGTGACCACATGTACAGCATGTTTTTCAGAAAATATGTATCAACATTTCCAGCAAGTGCACTTCATTACAATTATTTCCCCAAGTGATGCTGCATCTGGCCATGGCTCTGTTAGAAAGGACAGAGCACCATATTCATTTGCTAAGAAAGGGGATGTGGCTCTTCCTCATCAGACTTTACCCTTAAAAGCAAAGGTGCTGCCAGTATAGCACTCTGTGCTGCAGCCATCCCCATCTGCTGCTTCCTGCCTGTCCGAAGCACAAAATTACACAATCCTTTCTGTGCAGCTGGTATTTGAGCAACTGTGGTTATATCTAGGCTCTCATCTCTTTTATGTGAGCTCAGAGGCATCACAGACACAGGCTTTGCCCCAGTCCAAGCTCCTACAAGGCTTGATAAAAGAGGTGTTGCCCTTCTTGTGTGCCAGCCAAGAACTTACACCCTCCAATCCAGTCCCCCAGCGCAGCAGGATTTAGGCTGTCACATACTGTACCTCAAGCTCAGTTAGGTAAGAGAAGTCGATGTGAGGACTAACGAAGACCTGCTGTGCTGTGGCAATGACCCCACTGTTGTCTCTGAGGCTGTAGTACCTGTCTGTGACAATGCACAACTTTCACTGATGGCCAGGTGGGATGGGAAACACTCCTTTGCCTCCATCCTGCAACTGCTTGACCCCAGCTTCGGTGTTGGGGGAAAGGAATAGGGGCATGTAACCAGAGATGAAGCTGGGTATGATAGTAGCTACTGCTACTGCCAGTGGCATAGCACAAGGCAAGGAAGGAGTTTGCACAGGCAGCAGTAAAGAAAGCAAGTGAGAAACAAGCCCAGCCACAGCAGAGAGAGAAGGGGAAGTGATGGATCCTGAAAGATACAGAGTTGGCCAGGGGTGTGGGGAGAAGCAGAGGTTGGTCTTGAGAGATGAAGGCACTTGGTGGGCTGGAAGTAGGTCTCACAGACCAAAGAGAATTGTGCTAGTGGAGACGGTAAGTGCTTGGTGACATCTGGCCGAGTAAGACTTGGTGTCGTTACCCTGACCTCACCAGTGCATGCAAGCTGCCTGCTCTGTTCTGAAATGGCATCCCTGCAATGCAAGCAAGCTCACCTAGACTTCACCACCAACTGGCTGCAAGTCACGCATTTCCAATGCTGCCTACACTAGGGAAGGTCAGAAACCCATGCTGAACACCACCACAGAAAGAACAGATTTATTTCTTCTTCGCAGAAGTTCAGAGGGAGATAGAGAGAATTCCCTTGCTGCACGTAAGCTGAAAAGCATAACCTGGGGATCTCAAACTGGGAAACTAAGGACCAATCAAGGGCACTTGAAGTCAGTAGAAAGTCTGTTAGAGCACAAACTACAGTACACCTTATGCCTTTCTCACCATCCTTGTGCTGCCACACTGCTTGAGTCTGCTGCCAGCCTGATGGCTTAGTAATGCTCTTTAAACCCTCGCTCCAGTATGGAGGCATTAATCTATAAGTATCCACATCAGCCACTGGGCACCAGCAACAGCCAAGTGACTGTGCAACCAGTCAAAGAGGCAGTGATTAAATCTTGCCAGAACAATAGCTTCTCCATTTATTAGCTGCTGTCGTCTAAGTTGCCTTGTGAGCAGCCATTTTAGTACTAGACAGCGTGGAATAAGAAATCTAGCCAGAAAATCCCTGACTGCTGTGTCCCAAGGCGTGAGAGCATTTCCCTAGTTGACCCAGCACTGTGAGATGGCAGGACCCGGGGGGCATGGAGAGTACCCATCACACAAGGCTCATGAAATGATGGGTGGGAGGATAGAGCAGCAATGAACCGGTCCAGTAGATTTTAACCCTATTAGACCTAACTGGTGACCTGGGAGCCAGTGAGTGGCTTGTGCCTCTTGCAGGATTTTCTAGGGGATACCCTTCCCCACGGCAGTGTGGCCATTAGGGTATGAAGCCCTGCAGTGTTATCCAGCATGGGAGGACCTATATCACATGCAAAGCACTTATACTGAGCAAACCCTGACACCTGGACAAAGGGACAGATAGTCCTAAAATAGCTGCCAAGGTGCCAAAAATTTGTTCTAGTGATGCACCTTAATTTTGATGTCTTTATTCATTACAAGCATATTAAAAAAGTTAAGTAACTCCTGTAATTAAAAAAAAGATAAGTAGTTGTTCAAAAGTGGATTACAAAGATCTCTTCCACTTCTTTTGCAGAGATATGCATTGATTTCAAAAAGCTTTGAATTACAACTGGGAGTCATCTAGAGAAGATTTTCCTACGTAAGTTTTTCTGTGCATTGAATCTTCATACAGATCTTCATACAAAGAACTAGCAATGAATGAAAATGTAAGGAAAGTCTCCTGATTTTTAGTTGGATTCTTATCCGATCTTGAGATAATAGTTCTTTAATACTGTGTGAAGTGCCTGATTTTATCTAAAAGCTATTACTTTTTTCAAGTCAATTGATAGGGATCATTGAACATTGCCAAGTTAAACTCTCCCAAAAACTAGGAAAAATAAGTGAGGCCTTAAAAAGAAAAATGCAGTCTGGGACAAATTGCCAGGAAATTTTTGGCATACAAAGCCTCTATTAGATTCATAGTAGTGATAATTCATAAGAATAGGCCATGGATAATCTTCCTTTGATTTAATTATGGTCTGATTCATGGTAGTTCAAATCTAACTGAGTTTGGCCTACTAAAATATCTGCAGGGGGGGTTCAGGTTTGAGGAAGGCAACATGTATGGGATTCTGTGGTGCAGTGCCCATTTGCTGATATGAATAATACCATCACTCAGTACAAAATGCAATATCCCTTGTGGTTTTGTTTTAAAACTTAGTCTCTGGCAATGGCAAGTGCAAAGACTGAAGTGACTCACTCTGTGCGCCACAATGAGGCAGCACTTCAGGCATGTATCTGAAATTGTGCACCTTATTTACCTCCAGCAAGCTTGCTCTTTAAGCAAGAAACTTCTGTGGTTCATGATATCAGAATTTCCAAGCACAAAGGCTCATAAGAGCAGTATATTGGGCATGTGCAAATTTGCTGACCAAAGACCATTTTAAGAAACTTTGAGGATGAGCTTGGGAGGTTACCACCAAATCAAAAGCAGGTGAGAAGCTCAATTATTCAACAAGGTCATTTTGGAAGGAAAATTCTGTCTATATCCAAAAAAAGCCATTGCTGTGTGAGTTCACTCCCATTCCCCTGTGTTGGCTAAAGACACAGACACAGAATAATCTGCTTCCTTTACACCCGCTCTCCACTAAGGGGACAGGAATAGGCCTTGGATGTTATTTAATATTCATTAAACTCCCAGAGAGTTTGGAAACTCCATTTCCAAAGGAGTCAAGCTTGAGCTCATTGAAGACATTTCATTGGGAGCACTCAGGCTTGGTCATGTTTTTGCCCTGTGTTGCGGATCACAGACCTTAAGAAACATTGTTCTGTGATGTGAAATTACATAGTCTGGTGATTGTTATAAACCTCTGTTTTGAACATGCAGTCCTAAGACCTGCCAGTAGTCCTAGAAACCAGCATCTGGCAACTGGATAATATTAGGCATCCACGATACAAGGATTAAATTGAAACTATTAAGATAATTGCTCTGGGGCTCCTTTGTCAGGGCATGTTCTGTTTAATTTCTTGCTGGATGATCCTGAATACTCTGGTATGAAACCACATCCACAGGCTGCAGCAGATAATGCTGTTCCTCACGGCTGAACAGCCAGGGGCACCGATAGCACACAAAACTGTAAGAAGTTAACATAATTTGACATGTCTAACAGAAGAAAGAAAATCTTAACTGCTGGGACACCAGTTCCTCCCAGTCTGCCATTATAACAACACACAGGAAAAACTGCAGAGTTGACTTGGACTGGATGGGACCTTGATTGGGTCCTACTGCTGCAGTCTCCATCTGTGGCATGCCTGGCAAAACAAGACCATGGCCTTTCTGAGACTGAATATAATGCTGCTGAAAATTTTGTGCAAGTTTTCACTGGGATACTTCATGAGCTGCTTTCATGCCTCTGTCTCTGATTTCCTTCAAAAGGCATGATTCTGTCATGGGCACATATGGGGGAAAAGTCCATTCTTTCAAAAGTGGAGAACCTGGTTTGTTTCTATATTACTGTTTATTTTATGACAATGTAACAAAGCCTGTAAATATTGTTAAGCCAGAGTCAGTATTAGCAATGGAAATAATTACTACTGCTTTAACTGACGTTTTGTTAATGTTACTGTAGCACTGTCTCATGAGTCATGACAGGATGGAAATTAATTTGTCACTGCTGTAGGTCTCTTTACTATAAAGCCAGTTTCTCCTCTTACATTCATCTGCTCGAGTGTCTGTAATAGAACTAATAAACCAAAAACATGCTTGCACATCCTTGTACGTGCTGCCTTCTCCGTGGCCAAGGCATTTTAAATGTCATTTTGCTTAGGTAATGGAACAGTCATGTGAAATCTGAGGCCCTTGAAAAGGCACCTCTGAAATTCACGGAAAGGCTCTGGACTCCTTCAGACTTTGGAAAGGTGTATTTTTGCATTCTTCGCAAAAAATTCTGCTTCTGAGGACTTTGTGGTATAAAAGTTGTGCCTCCACAGAAGTGGAACTCACTTTCTATCATTTCACAGCAAAGACAGCTGTCCTCTGCCCAAACTTACCTGCCAGCATGGTGGTGCACGGAGCCCCTGTGATTCCCTTGGCAGCCAGCAGCGGTTCTTTGTTCCTTTGCATCCTTTCCAGGATGCCGCCTTCTTGTGATTCAAAGGCTTCTTGATGATAAACTAAAATAGGGTGAGATTATATAAAGAACAACCAAAAAGCAAGAAGGTCCATATTCTACCTGGCGACCACAGGACATCCTTGCAATGGTTGGGGCTGGGGCATATGAGGGAAGGCAGAGGGTGCTGGGCTGGTTCAGCCTGGAGAAGAGGAGGGAAAGGGCAGACCTTATGTCCAGCTGTTCTGTGGTGCACAAAAGGCAAGAAGAATCCATTTGCAAAAAGGATCATTCTGAGTTACCCATTCAGGAAAGTTTTTCACCATAAGGGTGTCAGTCACTGGAAGAGGGGCTTGGAGATGTTGTGGGATCTCCAACCTTGGAAATACGCAAATTCTAACTGCACAAGGTACACAGCAACCTGCTCTAACAAGGCCTGCTTCATGCAGGGGGTTAGACAGCCAGAGGTCCCGTCCTACCTCAGTTATTCCATGAGTTAATGAAGTCTTTGGAAGGTTTGTTGGTTAGTTTCTTTGTCTGAAGAATTGGCTTCTAATCCCTATTTAGTGTCTCTGCCTTGGATTTAGCAAACTCACAATATTTCAATGGCAGTCTTTGACCAGCTTTCCATATATGGGTTTTATATTCTAAAAAATCCAATAGGAGAAAATAGGTAGATTCCTAGACAAAAATATTTAAAAAGGAAATTCTTCTTCACTTTTCCTTTGCCTGTTGAAACAGGAATTTGTTCTATTTGTGCATCCATTTTGCCATTATCTGTGAATATGTTTATCCCTTTCTGCAATACACCCAGCCTTCAGCAGCCTGTTCAGTCTTTGGCTGCTGGCATAACCTGCATTTCCCCATGTGGTTTATGACTGAGCCAGCGGCAATCTTAGCTGACTTCACCTGGCACTCTCCAGATCTGCTTTCAAACTCTCTTTCTGAAGAGCGAGTAAGTAGGAGTGCTCATGTCAAACTGTTTCTACTGAGGAGCTTTTTATCATTTTCAGAGCTCAAAGAAGCCTTTCTCTGTTGTTAAGTGATTTTATTTTATGCATTAAATTTAGCCTTTACTGAAACTTGAATTTGTTGTAAGTTGGAGGAGCGTACTTTGGGGGGTTTTGTGATGTTTTAATGTCTGAAAGTGACGCAGTCAGAAAAGCTGGAAGAAATTAGACTTATGATGAAAAACAACTTTTTTTGAAAACAGACTCCAGCAGTGAGGTCTGAGGAAGCCTGAGGCTCTCATCCACATGTGCAGGAAGCCAGCTTTGTCCCTGGGAAAGCATGCCTGATTTCTGTGACCAACGATGAATCATAGCCAATAGCTTTCCTGCCTTGTACTTCAAGGGTAAGACCTGACTCCACAGCACACCTCCATCTGCTTTCTCCCATCACCCAGGCTGGTGCACTGCTCCATGGCCCAAGCACCTTTGGGAAGATGATAGTTCACTTTCAGCACCATGCTATACTCTCCCAGCAGCTTGCACATAGAGCATATGCACCTACCCATGAAAGGACCTGGGGACACAGGAAATGTCAGACTTCTTTTCATTGCTTCGAACATGTAGTTTAGCACTTAAATGTTTCATTATCCCAGCATGTGCTTTGACAATACACAGGAAATAACAGTGGGCTTTCTGTCTGCAAACTCCATTTTTCAGGTGAAATTTCAGCTCTTGAAACCAGATCCTTTTGTGAAACTCCTTCCAAAGGGCTTTCTGTGAGCTTGATGCATATTCCATAAGTTCTAAAACAATACAATACCCACCCACCCCACCCCCCATGACATGGATAAACCACACCATTTTCCTCATTTCACCATGGGTGTCTGGTTTTTAGCATGGCAGCAATACTGATGCATATTTAAGACTTGAGAAAAAACAGAACATTGATAGCATGGTATATTGGTTGACAACAAGGCTTTCTCTTGTATCAGACAGAGCAGTGTTTTCAGAGAAGGACCTGAGGAAGGAAACACAGACCAGAACATGCCAAACATGGCTGCTCACCTTGGGGGTCAGGAAAGGACAGCATAACTTCTTTCTATCCCAGTAGCATTTTCATTTAATTCAGTTCTACTGGAAGATATTTGGACCTGGGTGTTTGTTCCCAAAACTTCACACATTTCTCTAACCACTGCCTAAGAAAAGCATGACCACAATGTCAGTATGTTATGAGCAGCTTTCACAGCACCCACAAATTAAGACCTGAAGGGCATTTTCTCCGATTGACTGAACAAGTTGCCAAACAGTTGGTAGCAAGCTTGTAAAGACATCATACCCTGGCTGTTTCCTATCTCTTCCTCCATCTCTCTTCAGTGTCTTGATCCATGACTTTCACAGCATGCACTCGCCTATCTTTTCCTAAGTGAATGGATCTCATCATTTGGCAAAAAAACGCATAGTAGAAGTGGAGGAAAGCTACACATTTATTTCAGTAGATGTTGCATTTTAGCATCTGGACTCATCACAGGGCAAACACTATGCTGCAGTGCCGATGGAAGCCAACAGTGTGCTTCCATGGACACATGAATATTCGCTTAACTAAGTAGAATGAGAAAAAATGGATTCTTCTTGTAGATCGCAGGTTAATTCTGTTGAATTGGCATGGACTGCAACAAAGATCTTTAAAACAAACAAGATTTGGCTTCTAATAGATTATTCAGGAATACATCTTGCCCCCTTCAAATATTGAGAGTTTTAGCCAGTCTTAGAGACCTAAGCAGTAGAGCTGAGCACATGCAGCCTGAGATAGTTCCTAAAGCTCTTGAGATACATGTTTTTCAGAGATGCTTTACCTTTTTGTGGGTATACAGGTGCTGTCACTGAATGACATATGGAAAGCTGTCCAGTGCATGATTCAAGGCAAGGAGAGCTCTCTTGCAAGTTTGACTAGGTAAATAACTAAGTCCTATTTGTTACCTTTGATCTTGTCAACTTAGAAAATTTTCTTCTGGTTGAGAGAGAATGGGAGAACTGCCTAAGACATGAATAAGGTCTGCAACTGTCCCTATTGCTTCCTCAAGCTGCCTGTAAGCAAGTAGCTTGCTCTTTTTGACTGTCACTTCTTGGTTTCTTTGGCACACTTGCTTCAGGTATTGTTAGCAGCACTGATTTATGACATGGGGGATGTCTGTTTAATAGCAATTTCATGGAGATCATTAAATCAAAGACACAAAACACTTGTCAAATGTTAACAGTATCCAGCCAATAAAATCTGAGACAGGTGTGAGCCAGTAACCTAGAGGCCATCAGCATTTTCAGTAAAGACCAGCTCTGATTTTCAGCTCTTCTGGTTTCTCTTTACTTGCAGCCCTTTCATGGGGTATGAGCTATTGAGGGATAACAGCAAACTGTTATATTTTAGAAATAAGATGGCCGCTATCTGACCTTGTCCATGAGTAAAATACAGGTGCAGGCATGCTAGTAGCTTTCCCATGCGAATACTGAACAATTTTAATTCTCCAGGAAGAATTCTTCTCCTAATGCATGTCATATATAAAAGTTGTTATCCAAATACCAACTTTGCAAGAGAAACTAAGCATCTGTTCCTCAGAGTGCCTCCTGCACTGCTTAAAGCCCCCTCCAGCGGTTTGTTCTTTGTGAGCACACTGACATCTCCTGGTTGCATCTGAAACTGTGACCAGCTCACGTACCAATGACTAGTTTCTGCAAGGGATACTCTAATTTTTCTACATAAATTGCATTGTTTTGGCTGATTCCAGGAAGGTAGACCTCTGAGAGGGAAAAAAAAAGTTAGATGTAAAACTTGAAAAGCAGAAGGTGGTATTTTTTAAGCCAGCTGTTTCCAAAGTCCCCGAACAGACCCCGAAGCCTGGAGAACCGCAGTTCAGGGATTCACAGTTCCTGGAGGGGCTACCAACAGCAAGACTCAAATCTGTTTCCACCATTCACTGCACTGTCTTCAGATGGAGAGAGGTGAAGTGATTGTCTGGGGGATGCTGACTAAGTGTGACACAGCCTTGTCCTTCTCCCCAGACCCCTGCAGGGGCACTTACAGGTGCACTGACCCAGACCTCTGGTGTGATCATGCATGCCTAGAAGATCAGTTCTGTTCATGCCAGAGAGCATTTCCAAAGAGCTGGCTAAATCAAGACGAAGGAGTGACCACAGCTGGGTGACCTGTTCAATTCAGGCCACAAATTATCCCTTTTGTCTTAACTTCTCCAGACAAGGAGCTTTAACAAAGTCTGTGTTCGGTATGTAGATGCAATTTTTATTGTGGTTTTTGGCTTCAGGAGGTACCAAACAAAACCAAAACTCCTGAGTGTGAACACCTGAAATATTTTATTCAAAAATACTGAAAGAAGATGGTCTGACTTTTTGTCCTTCCTTTTCTTTCTGCGTTCCTCACAGGAGAGCTCTTTCTGATCTTTAACTGCTTTTCTGATAAGAAAAATGTCCAAGCTTTTCAGCTGCTTTGTTATATTGATTTATTTGATCAGTAAATATACTCAGCTTCTTAGTAAAGCATTGCTTAGGACTAAACCTTCTAACTATGCCTGACTTGGTTGAATTTTTTGTCATTCTGGTCAATGAAATTCTGTTATGCAACAATTATATTGGAAGTGAGAAGAAAGTGAGAAATGTCATTTAAAAAAAAAATTATCTGCGTATAGGGGTAAGTTGCATTCCTGTAGCCATTTCACAGCCATTCTGCATAAGATAAAAGCCTAAAGTGGGAGCTGAGTCTGAGCTCACCAAGGCATATTCACCACCTGACTGGTCAAGGGCACTGTGGAAAAATCTTCTTGCATCTCACTTCAGTTAATTAATCAGTTTCAAGCAAATTTAACCCTGGGAGCTGGTCCCTGATCATCTCCCATATGTCTGAGGGGGGAGTGTTGTCCCTCTTAGGGTCCCAGTGGTGCTGGAGGCTTGTGGAGAATGAGGGAAGACCGAGATGGCCATACCTGCTCCCTCCACAAAGCCAGAAATAAGCAGAGTTGGGATGCTGAGGAGGGCGGTGGAAGTGATTTTGAGGCTGTACTGCAGGCATCGTGGTGCAGGATTTTTCACCAAATACCTGAAAAGGAAGGCCTCGCTAAAAGGCTCTGGAAGAAGCAAGCCTGGGAGCTGACACACTCTGTGTTATTGCTGACCCTCCTCTAGACCTAGCACTGCGAGAGGCATTCCCACTGAGCAGTGATCCCGAGGGGGGGTCCCATAGTGATGGCCAGGCTTCCCTTTCCTCACCCCTTGGCAGAGGATGGACTCCCATGCCCATCAGAAGAGCCGACACAGCACCAGCATCAGCGGAAACCGTCATGAAAAGGAATAGACAGGGATGTGCAAGAAGAAGGCCAGAAGATAGGATGCTTGGCTGTGGAGATTGTTCACATGCTATTGATTTGTCATGGAGCTACTCCAACTCAGCCATGCAAATTGTCTCTTGTGGGCTTCATGGAAAAAGACCTTTTTCCCCATGAAAGTGGTACTCAGGGAGTAGGGGAAACAAGAAACAGAGATGCTCTTCATAAGCAAAGATTATGTAACCAATTTCTAGCTCTGTCAAGCAATGAAAAGTGGATCAGGTGTTCACAAAACAGTCATGCATTATGCATGCAAACATCATATACCAACAGCTGCTGTGTCCACATGTGGAGCTTGTGGCAAAGGCCAAGCCTGGGGAGCCTAGAGCCGCTCACCATGGGGCACAGTGCCTCCCTTGTGGGTCGGGGTGCCCCACACACACCAGCAGACTGCTGCACAGGCAGCTGTCCTGCCCTTTCCCTGGCTGGCCTCCATCACTGGCCCTGGAGAAGTAGTATCCAAAACACATAAGGCTGAAAAGTGCTCATCTAGGGACGGGCTGACGTTTCTAAACCCTCTCTCCGCTTGAGACAGGGGGAAGGTAACTTGGAGGCACTGGGACCAGTCAGTCTGCTGGGGAGCAGGCCTAATATTCACCCCTGTTCATCAAAACATGCAAGAATGTCTTGCCCAAAGCCAAACTAGCCTTTGTGGATAGCTAGGGGTGAGGATAAGTCTGGGGCTCAGGCTGTAATTGTCATCCAGGTCCCTGTAGTGACGCTTGTTACACTGCAACTTAAATTTCCTCAGAGAGGCCCTTGTTACTGGTGCAGGAGGCGAACTCCATGAGCAGGGTAGTTGTACAGCATGGTATAACAGGGGAAGAACTGTTGCTTGCTCACTTCGGTGCCTCCTGAAAATAAAAAATAAAAGCAGAGAACTTGTGAGGGAGACTATTCCAGTTTTCACATGACCTCACAGGTGATACTGCATTGAATGTTTAGTTGCATCTTTCATTAGCCAAAAGACATTGCCTGCCTCCCCAGAAAACTCTATTCCAGCTAGGCAGAGTTAAAATTAACTATTCATGGCTGGAAATCTCAAAGTATTTATCCCAGAGGAAAAGGCTGAAGATGGTACCTCTGGTCATTCCTATTTGTATTGCTCTCAACTCATCTTTCAGAAGCTGTGAAAACTGTCTTACTCCAAGGAAGACCCATGCTGCCTTCCTCAGCAAGATCTATGCAGTGCCTCAGCTCACACCGGGTCTGCTGCATTTTCGTTATTT
>JAVKLA010000074.1:11012516-11026010 GCA_034782735.1 Sagittarius serpentarius | reverse complement strand
CATCACACCTCTGACTTACTCCTTACTGTTAATTAATCTTCACTGGTAGTTTCAAGCACTCTCTGTTCAACAGAACCAGATGAGCAACCACAGAAACGGGTCTTTTTCAGGTTTGGCTCACATTTTAAGAGAGCAATTGTGTTTGTGACCAAGAAACTGCTGTTGCTTGTGAGCTGTCTGCAGTTTCACCACAGCATCACCAGAGGGTAGCAGGACTCTTTGTTGCGGCCGGTGTTCCCGGGGTTTGATGCAGCTTTTGCAGTGCTGAGCTTGTACAGAACCCCTGAGCCCTGCGTTTGCTCCCTTGATCCACAAGAGATGTTAATTTCCTGAAACAGTAAACGTTATTTACTGTCTTTATTCTTTTGAAAGACAGCGCAGAAAATTGGGACTGAAATCTCCACCAGAAGTGCCATAGTTGCTTGCTCTTGTGTGGCAGTTGGGCAAAGCTGCTCAGGTTTAGTGGGAAGACTCCACTCATTCTTCTCACACACCAGCAACAGCAGTTACTGTTCTCCAACCTTCTAGCTTCAAGAGCAAAATCACTGAAATAGGACCCTGTCTTCTACATATTTCAGAGTTGCTTCTATGGAAAGCCGTTACTAAAATGCCAGTTTTCAAGATGCAGTTTGCCACAGCTTTGCACAGTTGCTGCTTAGCTGAGAGTTCTTGCAGACTCAAGGTGCATGCTTCTGCACAACAGCGCAGACTTCTTTTCTTCTTGGCATTGATGGTCTTTGGGGACTTCCCAGTTGGGACCAAAGTGGTTCTTTTCAAGAGAGTAAGAAAGTGAGCAAAAGAGAAAGTCACGTATGTCCCCCAAGAACCCCAAAGCACTTAAAACACTTTCCACTCATTGGCATGGAGATAGAGAACTGCAGTGTTCATAGGTGCATTGGCATGGTTTTCTTCACTGCTGCCTTTGCAGGCTTCATTTGGGAATGCCTAGGAAGAGCTCTGCAGAGGAGAGGACCAGCCTAGGTGGAGATACTCAGCTGATCTAGCAGCAACTACACTAGGCTGTGTCTGGCTTGGCTGGACCAAGTTCTCAGTCCTGCTGTTATTCCTAGGTAACCTTTTCTCCCAGGAAGAAAGGGGATAATGTTTTCTGCCCCATGTAAAAAAATGGTATGACCATGAATTGGTGTTTGACAGCTGGATCATACAACCATGACCTGAACAGTTTCGGTCAGTTTCCACTAGATGATGCTGTAGCCACTCCAGGGAAGAGAAGCTGTTGCTGTTAGAAGAGGGGGGAAAACGTTCTTAATTTTAACTACACAACTAGCTGAAGCACTGTTTCTGCTCATCAATTCACACCCAAACCCTACTCTTTGATCTTGTCCTCAGGGTACTCTAAGCAAGGTATTTTGCATATATGACAACAGAAGTTTCAGCCCAGATGACCACACAGCTACTTAACACTGAGGATAATCAAGCCTGAGTGGCAGCAGACTTCCAGTACTAGCCTCCAGTTCCAGCTCTCTTCTCTCTCTCTCCTCCTTTCTTCTGCACGGGATATTACCTAGGCTATCCTAACATCAGAGCTTGGTGGTCTATTTCCAGCATGTGGCTGCAGCAGCCAAGGAGGGCAGATGGCCAAAAATCCTGCCTCATTTAGCTGGAAGCTAGAATGACTCTTCTGGTAAATCTGTGATGTGGTAGCAATGGGGATCATAATTTTAGGAAAACAAAACCAAATTGTCATCTTTCATGTTGTAGTGGTTGGGAGAAAAATGAAAGGGAGGGAAGTTGTGCGCACATTCTTTGTGGAGTGACTTTCTTAATGACACTCTCATTAAGAGTGACTTCTGCCAAATGCTGTTTACTTTTTGCTGTCAGATCTGTCTGAATTAATCACAAGCAACTCGACTTAAAAGTGAGACTTGTTCTCCTGTGCTTGCTGAGTGACACACAGATCAAGTGTGAGAAACAGCCTGCCAATGGCTTCATCAGGCAGCCTGCTTCAGTACAACATCTGAAAAATAAAGATATATTGCCAAGTCTCCATGTTAAACCCATGGTCTCTCCTACTGCCCTCCAACAGATGCAGTTACATGGCCATGGTGTGAAGAAGGCTTTGCTCCGCAGATTCCTCATCTGTGGAGATGGTCTTGCATTGCCAGCATGTTCGAAAGAGAAATAAGGCAAGAATCTTACTTCAGGCCAGACTGGCCACACATAGCTTAGAACTGAGAGAAATCAAGCCTGGATGGCAATAGATATGAATTTGGGAGGGTACGTAAAGCCAGACTGGTGGACTAGAAAAATGTGATGGAGTGGTACACCAAATTAAATTAATTGTGCTCATTTCCAGCACCACGAAAACTGTTAGAGGCTTTAATGCAGTGTTCAAGGGGTAGCTGGACTCATGAAGATACAGTCCCTGATCCTGTGATCACCTCCTTTTTCTACAGTGATCTGTTCAGTATGTATTGATGGTATTTATTCTGCCTTTACAGATTAATTAAGGAATTCTTCTTACCACACTTACTTACACTCACATCACAAAATATAACTGCCCTCTGAAACACAGACTGTGGATTTTGTTTCCTCTTCTCTCCTCAAGACGTCTGAGACTAAGTCAAATGTGTTTACACCAAAGTTAAGATGTCTGATTTGTCCTTGGCCTTCCAGGTACTTCACAGGGAGTAGTTAGATCCTCATTTGGCCAAGTGACACGGTCAATACTGTAACTTTCAGGGTCTGGTTATAGCTGTGAAGATCTTGGCTAACAGTCCTTGATGATGTACAAACTCTTTCTGATTTTGACCAAAATACATGACTTCTTGGTGCTCCAATTCACACAGCTGCAAAAAGTGAGGAACTCAAGTGAAAGTGAAACACTTCTTTGAGCTGCCCGTTCCTGGATAAACTGTTGACAAATGGGAAGGAGAAATAGTATTTTAAAACTGTGAGCACAACCGGAGAAGATTAGCATGTTCAAGTGATCTCAGATGCTTCCACAAGAACAGCCAAAGCAGTATGCAGGAAGCCCTTGGCCTCCCCTGTGGGTTACATATGTCCTAGTCAACCACCATCGCATTTTTATTCCCCCATGTGCTTTCTACAGGACAGAGGTCTGTGGCTGGATGAATGATAGAACACAAAAGCCTTGTGCCAGCCTCTCTCCACTTGACCCCCACGTGGTGGGGACATTACTGTCTCTGTGCTGTCTCTTCCCTAGCTGCCTGACTGCTTTCTTTAAGAGAAAGGAACATAGAAGTTTCATAAACTGACATGCTAAGCCAGAAACATTGCCTCTCCATCAGGTTTGTCCTTACAGTCAGCAGGACCATGCACACCTGTAAAAAAGGCTCCTGAGTATCTGGTCAAAAAGGAATTCCTATAAGACAGGGCAAACCAAAGGGAAATATCAGCATGTATCTGCCTGCAAAGAATTAAATCACACCCTTTATGCTATTGCTTTCATATATCAGTGATTTGGTGGCAGCAGTACTACAACAGTGCATATAACGAGTTGCGCCGTGAGCTGAAGAACAACTGTCCTCATGCTCTGTGTCCTCTGGAGGGAATCACCAGCACCTCAGAAATTCCCACTGCAAACACCAAGTGCTTTGTGTCGCCGGGGGCTCCCTCTGTGCAATTTGGCTTCTAGTAAAGGCTAAGCTCATACAGCTGTCTTCCCTTTTGAAGGTGTCTATCTTCCTAATGTCTGGCAGTTCCCATGAAGCTTACAGTAACTCAGTATCTGTTAGTGTCTTTGAGACTCTAATGCTCTGTCACGGAGGGTTGTCCTCAGGTTCAAAGACTATGTGGCATGCACACATTATGCATTCACCTACACTTAGTTTCCTTACGCTGAAAATGCAATAAACAATATATTAGAAGTAGTTATCAACTTGTTTATAAACTGAGTGCTTGCAGTTCGGTTCCCAAAGCTGTAAGATGTACGTATGTGAAAATAAAAACCTGATCTTCAAAGCTACTTACAAGAAGTTAGTTGGGAGAGCTGATTATTGCTGTTGTGGCCCAGAGTGGAACATGCAATCTACACACATGCATGCAGGGAAGGCAAATCAACTGACTACTAGTGAGTTCTTTTAACATAAGGCCCTGATTTTAGGTTTGAAGACGCACTACATCTGAAGTTTCACTGTCTGAAATTGATAAACACAGGCATGATTCAAGGTGAGGATTGCCATAGATGCTGGATCATTTTTACAGCCAGAGAAAGCAACTGGCCCACCACCTCCCTTGCCTAGGTTGCAAAGAAGGGGGCTGAGTAGATTGCAGTATGGTAGACCTTGGTTCTCATCATGGGGATTAACTAGAGGATTTTGTACAGCCATCCTCTGCCTTAGCGCTGCTAATGCTTTGTCTAAAAAATCCTTGTCAGTTTGTCAGAAAGAGCTAATGCTATGCAAAGATGCTTTATGATTTAATTGACACTAGTATGATGAAAATCTGTTTGTTCTCTGGCACCTCAAAATCTTTAAGCCAAGTATCATGGCTGTGATCCAGCCAAGCCTTTAGTAGGAAAGTGCACTCTAAGCATGTGTATCATCTTATCAGATGCAAGCACGAGCATAACTAAGAGCCATCATAACAGAAATATTCTCTGGATTGCATACATAAGAATTTGTCTCTTCAAAATGGATGCTGAATATCCTCTTTGCATGTACTTTTCATTGTTCCTCATCTTGAACAGAAAGCTTCTTTAAGAAATTTTTTGCAATTGAGAAAGTGGGAGCAAAGGGAAACATTAAGAAATGTCCCTGCAAATATAAACAATGACAGTTTCAAGTTACCGTGAACTTGTGTACAAACCTTTCATAAGTTTGCATAGTGAGGCTTGTTCTGCATTATTTTTGGAAGCTGGGTGGGGTTCCTACTCTGTCAGACATTTCCTAATCTCTTCTGCTCTCTGTGCAGGGCTCTCAGGCTATCCCATCTCTTGGGTGGTATCTCTAGGTCTGTCTGCTGTTCCAAGGCTCTGACCTAACAATTGTTATGTTTAAACAACGCCTCTGGGAGTGAGCTTTCCCCCTGTCTGTCATTAAGATGTGTGGGAAACAGACTTTCAGCTCTCAGATAGGCACTATACTCTGTTCTTGCTGACTCTGTCCAGGTTAGCAGAATGCACAAACACACTCAAGAACACAACCCCTGCGGTGACAAGCTAGATATGGTTTACAACAGAACATGTCCTGCTGCATTAGTGTCTTGTTCTCTGATAAACTGTAAAGCTGCTGTATCACATTTGTTGTACTTTGAGGTACCTGAAGGAAACAAGGTTTTCCATCTTGGCACTCTTGAACAGCCATGATAAAAATATTGACCTGCTTACAAGTGTGGAAACATTCCAGTTATGTAAACAGCAGAGAAATACTTTTTTTTCTCTGCATTCCTAGAGTAAGCTGGCTTTAGCTGAGTCCACAACTTTTGCGTGTGCTGTTCCCTTTACTGCCTCCACACACATAAATTGATTTCTTTAGAACCACAGGCTGTTGGCCACTGAAACAAGGAGTTTCAATGCATTCTTATATAAGCCAGTAAAAGATCTTAAAAAGACATTGAGTGACCAGCTCCAAAATGTATTTCCAAAAGATGTAAAAACTGGCATGCTGGGTGAGGCCAAATGCTGCTTTGCGCAGCATTCATTTCCAACAGTGGCCGCTAATGACAGCTTAAGAGAAAACTGTGCAACGGGACCAGTTAAAACCTCTTCTTTTTCTTCTTCATCCTCTTCTTCTTCTTGTAAAAAGTCTCAGCTTCCAGTGTCTAACAGTGTAAGAACTTTCTAGCATAGCAGCTACTGAGTTTAGACTTGACGTACTAGTTCAATAGAGTTTAATAACTATATGTAGTTCTCTTCCTTGGATCTATTGAATGTATTTTAACCCATTCATATCACTGTCCTCTATAATATTCCACCCTAGGTGAGTTTCACAGTCTAACTTGTGTAGTGTGTATAGTGGAGAAGAGGTCCATATAAAGGGGAAAGAACTTATTTTTGTTGGTTTAAATTGGCTGCCTCACATTTCAAGTCTGTTGCCTTTAGCTCTTGAATTACTAACAGCAGTAATTCTCAATCATCTGCACTTACGTTTTGTATAGTTGCATTCTCAATCATCACGTTCCCAGGAGCAAGAGTTATTTCACACATTTGATGATTCTTCTGTTCTTTGTTTACTCTGACTTTGAGATGAGGCAAGAGAACAGGCATATAATAGTATTGATGTGGCTACATGACAGGTTTATATAGGAATGCAAAGATTTTTATTATGTTCTCTCTCTGTATCTGTAAGAGGAAGCTGAAAGGATTCCTTTTATTTTCTTTTTTTTTTTTTCCCAACATATACAGGGACTTGAAATTCATAAAGTGCAAGAATACTGTCACAACATAATGCACAGCAGTCTGTTTTTCTGTTTTTTCTTCATTTGGATTGGACCTCCATCTGGACCACAACAGCAGAAGGCAGGTGGAAATTATGCTTGAAGTAAAAATACAAATCTGGTAGTCGTCTGGATTTTCATTTCCTCTTCAGCTCAGGCTCATTTCTTCACTCACCCACTCAGGAATGCTCTCTGTAACATACATTGCAGTCAGTCCAATTCTATGCCCATCCTACTAAACTGACTGCACCCTGTTAATGTCATAAATTTGCTGGTTCATTACCTTTTGAAACTCAGCTTTAATGAATAACTACTGTACTTCTAACCTAGAGTGCAATTGCTTCACCTCGTCTTTATTCTTTCAGATGTATTTCAGGCAAAAGAGAGAGAGCAGAACAGGCAGCTTAATTCACCTATTTGCTAACTAGCGTCAGCATAGTCCTCAAAGGAAGGCTGCTCTGGAATGCCAGAGATAGTGAAAGCTCCATATAACTAAACAAACAGCTCAGAATAATAAACTGATCCACGCAATTTCCTGCATTGTCTCTTTGGAGTCAGTGGGCTCATGAGGCTCCTAAGTGAGCAAGAAAAAGACAACAAGCTCAGCCAAAAAAGAGGTACTGCCATAAAACAAACATTCTGCCAGACCTGTGTCTGCTGCAGTGGGTGTTACTTCACCTTTTCAACCTGTGATCAAAATTGAGATTACCAGGAAAAAGCAGCAGTCCAGGAAGTTTGATGGATGTGGGTGTCAGATCGTGCTCAGAAGTAGCAGTTCTACTTTGGCCCCAGCATTAGCGTTTCTTCCGTAAGCAAATTGTGGACAAAACATCATGAAAACCTACTTTTCAGGTGCACACCGGAGTTTCATTTGACATAAACATATGGAAGTAGGGGCCACGTTCTTAAATGTTGAATACTGCCCTCTTTCTACTGAAGGCAGGGAGAGGTGCTGTGGTGGGTGCATTACTTTGTGCGATGGAGCTTATCTGAGTAGCATGTAGCATTATATGTGCACCTGTTTGCACTAATGATTACAAAATTCATGGATTTGTGGAACGGCAATGAGATGCTTCCTCCCTATGTCTCTTCTATTCCTGTTGGATTTTCTTTTCAAAACAATTACACAACAATAAAAGCTGATCCCTTTTCCAGTTTGGAGCTGAAGTCTGACGCTTTCTTAAAATAGTAATAAATGCTCACTTACTATAGTGTGTTTGGCATTTGGGTATAAGACAATAAACCTGATGTTCAGCTTAAGCTGACTTTAAATGACTCTGGACATCTACATAATGCTGAATCTTCACTAACAGTAAGTTTATAAATAAAGTCAGAAGAACAGCATGAAGCCAAGAGACCTGCAAGACCTTGATTCTATTTCTATCAACAGACATGTTTATTAAGTGTTTGGTAAGCTAAGAATAGCTTCTGGTCCATTTAAAGAATCCAGCAATATGTGTATGGAGTAGCTGGCCATGTGAGAGGCACAGCCTCCATTCAGACTCATCCGGGTGTGTGCATGTATGGAGCAAGACTAATTATGTAAGCACCCCTTATTCATCATACTGTTGCCCTGTGCAGCGCAAGCAGCTGTGTCCAAAGGGTCAAAAAGACAACCGAGCTGTGTTATTTCCCAGTCTGAGAGTAACCACTTTTATAACCTGAATGTATCCCTCAAACTTTTCAAGTGGTCTTAAATACAGGATTAAGGTAGCAGACAGAGAGCGCATGTTTCCCATGGCTCTCTGGAAAAATGGTGTGCTAGACACAATAAAAAATTTAAAATATTTGGAATGCAAAAGTAGCAGAGCTTGCCAGAGGATGACTGTTTCACAACAGCTCTCAAGGTTTCAAAACTTGTTTTCAATGTGTGCTAGAGGAAAAACAAAGCTCTTCCACTGCTTTCAGGAAGCAGAATTGTGACAAAATGGCTCTCCCCAGATACAGAAGTCCAGGGCACACACTTTCCACCTCTCAGCAGCAAATCTGTTATGTTCGGTTCAAGAAACCTCTCGAATTGTATGTAAGACTTTATCAAAAATTATGTTTTGTTAAGTGAGGGCAGTATTTTTCTTATTTTGAAAGCCTTTGGGTAAACCTAGTGGGTCTATCAGCTCTAAAGAAAGTGTCACCTTGTGGATCTGACAGAAGCTGAATGCTCAACCATACAAGCCCTGACCCAAAGGCCAAGGTGACAGTCAAAACACTCTTAATAACTTTTCTAGGCTTGAATTTTTTTGTTGTATGTAGGACTTTCTTCGTCCTACATTTATTGCCCGAAAACAAGTCTTCCTGTTTCTCTTGCCAAAAAAACCCAAAACAGATCCTGTGGTGAGGACAGCATGTAGAAAAATCATGTCAGAAGAGCAGAGTCATAAGCTTTCCAGAAAGACACATGCTCTTCATGCTGCTTTTATTTGTTCTTGAAGTGTAGGAGCGCAGTGAATAACACATGCACTTAGTATGTTCTGTATGTTCATCCATGCTGTGCCAGAACCTTTACTGGTGAACTAAGCATCTTGCCATTTAACCTTTTGCCACAACTATGCAGACTATTTAACAGCTCAGGCCAAGGAAGTTAAAGTTTCTAGGCATACTTCTGCAGTGATCTTAACTTTTTAATGTATAAGTCGTCAAATCCTTCTATATTCAAAGCCCAGAAAAATAAATGAGCTTTCCCATTTTGCTTCATGTGACTGTTTCAGATTGTTTTATGAAACAATAACCAATGTGACTTTCCGAGGTCATGTGCATGTTAGTGACAGAATTCAAATATAAAACGTCAATGCACTCTTAATTAGGTCAAGATGTCTGAGCAAAATTCCTTCTCCCCAAAGCATCCTCTTTTTCCATGTGTAGGATAATTAAAATAAATGATGCCCATGAGAAAAGCCATGCTGTATCATCAAAACCCTGTTTATCTAGATAAGCTTCAAATCCCTCCTTGTTTTGCTCCGATAAAGTTCATCTGTCTTTATTTGCAATTGATCTGGCTTTGCTTAAGCTTAGTATAGTGGGTTGGGTTTTTTTGTCTCTGTAGCCCCCATGATTAGGTTCACATCAATGAAAAAAGGAATCCTGAGCCCCTTCTGTTTTCCAGCTGCCCTCAAGCTCTTTATCTTAACCTTTGTTAGCGACATTATAGGCCTCCGTATTTGGCCATCCTGAAGAAGTAATGATACAGAGTCATCAACAGGTCCTTCTTCACCCGGAGGTTATAAGGTGAGGCAATGGTTAGATGGCAGGGAAACACCATGCTTTCCTCATAGGTATAGGAGGGGACAGGCCGCTTCACTCTGGCAGTGCACTGGGGAGATGGCTTGAGACAGGCAGCCGTGCCAAAGGCACAGGAAGAGGATGAAATGCTCCAGTATCTATTTTTGTAACAGATACTTCAGTTCATGTTCTTCCTTTCTAATATTTACATTAGAAAGTACCTCCAGCCCAACTATTTTCTATGGGATAGTTAATGAGTAGTAATGACATGCATATATAATGGTATATTCAACACCAAAAAGGATGGTTGGCCCTACCTTTTAAAACTGGAAAAGCACCCTCCCTTCTCCCGTGTCATCTGGAATAAGAAAACTAGCCTCCACACGTAAGGGCAAATGTTTCCCTTATCCCTCACAACTTCCCAAGAGTTCATCATCCTTCTTCCACTCTGGATCTTTCTGAGCTATTCTCTGTGTTTTCTTTTTCCCGTAAGTTTTAAAACTCCAGAAAGATGTTCCCTTACTGTAAACTCTTAAATGTGCTTGCAGGAGAAAAAAGCAGAAGAAAACAATGAAGGTGAAGGGATTAAACAAAGAAGAAAAGATACTTCTCTTCTTTCTATTTAATGGAGGGGAAAAAAACCCCTAATGCTCAACTAGGTCCTAGCCACATTTGTTATTCTTGCTCGCTGGTCTGTAACATGTGCAGCTGGTAAGAAATAAATAAAATTTAGTACATGAAATGAGCAAGTTTTAAACCTCACACTATTATTTTGTGGAAAGCAACATTTTTTTATTCCTTTACACTTTCATTAAGGACAAAAAGCAATTTCCATTATTACCTCCCTTTCACTTCTGTAAACTTTGGGAGCTGAAATTTTCCACTCTTTTTCTAAATCCAACTGTTTAATGCCTTCAGTGTGAATCTGAGCTATCACTGAACTTGGCTTTGATACTGAGGTTTTTATCATGCATGTCTTTCCTGACCAAGGTTACATACCTGAACTGGAGCATTAAATGCGTGTACGCATATCAATTTCTTCTTGACTTTCTGTAGGCATGCTGGCAACACCTGCAGCTGTGAACTCAAGATTGCATAGGACAGAACAAAGGAAAGAAGATAAATTGATAATTTTGGTGTTCATAAGTCTATGGGAGTTTAAGAAACATGTGCAATACCATACCTAATTATTTTTTTAAGGACACCACAGTAGTAAAACTCAATTTTAGAATCCATGCAGCATTAGGCTTCCTCTTCCCTCTTGTCTATATAGCCTATTTTTCAGTGTTTGACAAATTCAGGGATCTTTAAAAAAAAAGCATGTGACTGTACTTAACACTCCATTTTTTATCATTAAAACCTTCCCAAGCTGTAGTAAATGATGCAGATTTGTGATATACTGTATTCCTTTTTCTTACATATATTTAAATACAGTAATAGTACACTGCTAATCAGTTTATTTCTGCAAGTGGAACACAAAAACCTGCAGAAGTTCCTGGTCATGGAAACTGGAAAATTCTTAGAGGGGACAAAATGCTTTGACTTTTTATAGTTCTTGAAGGGCATATCAGCTAAAGAGAAGAAATCTCCAAGGAAAGAAAGATGTTTTTTCTGGGACTATGGTATGAGGTCTGGAAATATGTTTGGCAGCCAACTGCTATTTATTTGTTCCTCTAATTTTAAGTAACTGGGATTTGTTCTGAATTTTTTTATGCAAGTGGCCATGTCTCCTTGAAAGTTAAAATCCTCATCAACAGTGACAAGAGAGGGTAAGAGAGAGAAAGTGAACTTCCACTAGCATGGCTCTAGCACATAGAAGCTGAGGAAAAAAGCGATCTCACCTTCAGCAAAAAGCACCATTTTATGATTGGGTCCAAGAGAAGCCAGCGTGCTTTAAGGTGATTCGTTTACATAAATGGCTAGCTGCTACAGGTACCAACTGTCTATTATCTTTAAAGAGCTTACATACACTGTATTAATTTGGAAGGGCAGGGACAGTCACCGAGTCTGTCCATTCTTGAAGATAAAAACATTGAAGACTGCATGTGCCCCCATTACTTTTATTAAGTAATAAAATAATTGTTTCTAAAAATCTCACGCTTTCCTTTTGAAACGTTGTGATGTGATAGAACCTGTAAAAACCTTGACCAGCTGTATCAAACAAGAGTGACCCACGGGCTGGCACTTGCACATGCACAAACAAAACAACGTAGCAACAAAAAGGGAAGCAATTCTTGTACTTCTGCTGAAAAAATGTGTTCCTTGTGGAATAATTTTGCAAGTATGTGCAATCAATTGTAAATAAATACATAAAAATAGTGTTTATAAACAATAAGCTTTGAATGTAAAAGTTTAAGTTGGGGTGAAATAAGCCACTGCTTTCATTCACAAAGAGAGCTTTCAAACCAATTATGTTCTCTTATGACACTTCTGCTGATGTCAAGGAAGATATTTTAGGGAATGTATCTAACAAGGAATTCTGTCATTTTGTTAACACCTTCTGTGAATAATGGTGTCTTAAAGATATGAACAGAAATTGTCCCCATTTGCTTGGTGTATATACAAGAATAGTCTGGGTCTACTCTGAGTAGAAGACTGTACAGGAGCCATCTGGTATCTGGAGACCTGAAGGAGCTCTTTGAAAGATCAGAATGCAATCTGGTTATTGAATACTGATATGTTTAAAAGAAAGGGCAAAATCAAGAGCATATGTTTTGTGTGCACATACAAGTGATGAGGAGGGGAAATGTAAACATTAAGTTTGGAAGAAGAACTGAAACCACCAATAAGCAGGAAAGAAAATAACAAAAGACAGCCAAAGTACCTCTTTACACACAGTGCATGATCCAGGACCTTCAGTTCCTACCTAATGGCTACTAACAAGCCATGGTGTTTCCTTCCCAACGTGTAAGTAGGTATTTATAAAGGCTATTTATATCCCGTTGGATATAAACAACTTCTCCACACTGCCCTAAGTGATTCCATTCCACATTTCTAGTAAAAACATGTGCTTAAAGCTTCACTCCTATGATTTTAGGAGGCTTGATCTAAGTCAACTTGAAGTTGATTATCTTAGAAGTCCATGAGCCATGAGACACTTGTCAGGATCCAGCAGGCTATTATAACTCATCTAGAAAATGGGGCTGTAACATCCCTGATGATGA
Source organism: Sagittarius serpentarius (assembly GCA_034782735.1). Classification (NCBI taxonomy): domain Eukaryota; kingdom Metazoa; phylum Chordata; class Aves; order Accipitriformes; family Sagittariidae; genus Sagittarius; species Sagittarius serpentarius. Next base: position 11,013,270 of record JAVKLA010000074.1, on the reverse strand, counting down.
AGACTGCAAAGTTGCAAACAGCAGTAGATTCTAGTTGAAGCCACACTTGGTCATGCAGTGATATTTAGCGCATGACCCCGATAACAGCTCTGTAACCTGGAATGTCTGAGAACGAGACACTGCTGAAGCAGAATAAAGATACGCTCTGCTGGCTACCCTCAGCCAAAGCTCTTCCCTCCCTAAGCATATTCTTCCTTCCCCACAGCACTTGGTACAGAGAAGGCCTTTGTCTTCACCAATGACAAAGACTACAACACAGCAAGAGAATCTAGACCAAATCTATCCAAAAACCTGGTGTCTAGTGCAAAGTAAATCAGCGGTTGAAGTCACATAAAATTCAGTGAATACAGGACTGAAGACAAAATGAAATCATAATTTTTTTATAACATAGTTTCAATTAAGTGTGCCTAGAACAAGAACAGAGCACCAGGGTACATATAAGTAGAACAACTTTTTAAGACAGAAAAGCACTGGCACTGAGTTGACTAGATACGAGTCTCCAACATGACTTAATTCTTGCACACCTCTAGTAATTTCAGGGGGGGGGAATCATTTATTCCAGTTTATGACAAAAATAGGCTTTGTACAAGATACAGTACAATACACCCACCAAATTTATTCTATGTCTTTTTCCCAAGATTTGTCTATGAGTAGTGATAGCACTGAAGTAAACGGCAATTTTTTCAAAGTAGTATCTGAGCTTTTAGTACAAGTTCTCTATTGACAAAAACCGCACTACTTATCTTCTACCATA
>JAVKLA010000074.1:10976321-10989240 GCA_034782735.1 Sagittarius serpentarius | reverse complement strand
CTAGTGGCCCCATGCACATTTCTTTGCAATCATCAAAAGCATTAATTGTTTTGTTTTGTTTGTACTTATCCTTTATTATTAATTTATAGTAGTGGCCAAATGGGCTGTTTTCTCAATTAAACAGGTCATTCAGCACCTTATTTTGAGTTATGGCTGGTGCATAGTTTCATTTGATGGTAAAATCAGAAGCAGATGTGGAAATTCATACCAAAGAAACAGGTTCTCAGGATCCTTTTAACTTGCAAGTACGTTTTAGTGGGCTTCTAAGCATTATTTATTGAAGAACCTGACAATTTATGAAAGGACTGCAGAGCCTTGTAATGAAAAAAAGTCATCTTTATGTAGATACAGTCCATTAAGTTGATGGGGACTGGTTAAATACATGGAACTACCTCTGTGTGTGCTAACAAATTTAGGGGTTAAGTGAACAGACATTTTAAAACGTATAGAATTTCTGTTGGGGAAAAAAAGGCTTTCAAAATGACTTTCTGGAGAGGGAAGGAGAGAGGTGTGTTGGAATAGAGGAATATGAGTCAGGGTTAAAGGAAACAAAAATTATGTGAAATGCCACACAAATATTGGAGAGAAGAGGCAGAGCAATGCAGACTGTTACTTGGATTGTCAGCAGCTCTGGATGGTGGCCTGTGCCTTATGTCGCTGTGCTTTCACAGAGAGAAACAAAACACTAACTGGACCACCAAACATATACAAATGATTTAAAAATAGACTTATGTCTCTTTCCCCGCCCCCCCTGTGAAATGTTGAGTGTTTCTTTTTTCCCCTTGTTCTTTTCCTCTGCTGTTATACAGCGGGGATTCTGTGTCTAGAGTTACAGCTGCAAGATGTGCAGGCCAAGCGGTTCAGTGGCTTTGTTTTCTTTTGATTTGTAGGGGCAGTATGTAGCAATCCTGTTTGTTCATCCGTCTTTCTCTACTCGCATCCACTGGTGCCTGAATATTGGAGTCCATCAGGTAGCAGGAAGACAGCTTCGTGCTCTCTTACCTCTTAGCTCAGTTTGTGTCTGTCTTTGACAGAAGTGCTGCCCCAAAGAGGAGAGAAAAGCTGTTGGCTTCTTGCCTTATCTCAGGGTCATGTAGCTAAGGGTATTTGCTGCTCAAAAATGGTCTTCTCCTGGTGCTTCCCACTCACTCTAACCGATGAGCTGCATTTTTTAAGAGGGCTTGGTAAGCTGTTGTTCACAGGGCCTACAGCCAGGGAACCTTTCTGGATCACACAGAAAGACATGGAGTTTCGGAGGACATTGGTGGCAGTCTAGGTTTGTAAAGCAGAGATCCCTACTAATTTACTAATCAAAATTAGTCCTTTCTGAGATCCGTGTTTTCCTAGCTAGACTGCTGGCACTTAAGCCAGTTTGTTCGTTGGCCATGCGGACATATCCTTGTATTAAGAGTATCACTTGCTGAAAACCTAGAGCGATGTGTAATGCCATCCACTACCTTCATCTGCAAAGTTTGTGCAGCTTTGTGCTATGCACAAAGGGAGGACAGTGCTGAAAGGACATTACTGAAATTGCAAAGCCATGTCCTGCCAAAATCAAGCTTTATTCCTCCTTCTGTACATGTTATGACATAATCGTGAGTTGAAATCATATTCTGCTAGAGCAAGCTGCGTGCAGGGGGGTTCTTCAGAGAACTGCACTGGCAATCTCCATTATGTCTCCTAACCCTGTGCAAGTTGTGGTTTCTTCCTCAGTTACGCAAGTTCCACAACTTGCATATATTTGGGGCATATTTTTCTGCCTTTATTATAAATGTGATTTGCAGATCAAAAGTTCCTTCTGCAAAGCTCAGAGATGCTACGGTTGCAAAAACCAAGTATGGATGGAACATATGTTTTTCCTCATCTTGTTTTTTGAAATAAAAGCCATTTTCACTGAAGCAGCTTGAGACAAACATCCTGAGTGGAAACTTTCAGCCTGAATACTTAAGAAGTTGGATAGAAGCTTAAGTTGCTTACATTCTACTTTAAAATGCTAGATATGTTAATTACATGTGTTAATCATAAATAGGACTACCCTCTCTGCCTGCAGTGCCACTTGTCTTAGAACATCTGTTTCAGAATGCATTTTGAAATGAGGCACTTGTATTTTTTCCTGCTATTTGTCTTCATATTGTCTTTTGCCTTGTCTTTATCACCCTGATTCTTTTCATTCTAGTTTTCCACTTCATTCGGGTTTTCCACTTCATTCGGGTTTTCCACTTCATTCTGGTTTTCCACTTAAGCAACATGAAGAATAATAGGTTTGGTTTGTGTCTGCAAGAGAATTTGGTTTCACTCCCTTTGGGTTTTGCATACAAGTAGTAATAAAATCAAGCCCAACAGCAACACATTGCTTGGCAGTCTTTCAGATCATGGTGCCAGTGGTCTGTGCTTTGATTGATGGTGCGTGTGCTTGTTTTTGTTTAGTATCTACCTGAAATCAATGAACTGCCAAATCAAAATCAAATTATCCTGAAATGTGGCCTGGCTTACTGAGAAAGGTTATAAAATCTTTGCAGGTTCTTTGGAGTGACTGAACTTGTAAGCTTTTGATTGAGCTGAAAGCCAGACAATTTTAATTTATAAGTCTTACTTTAAAATTTTGCAATGAAACTACAACTCAGTTCATCTCTGTTTTGGGAATTTGTGTTTGTTAAGGGTGGCTTAAATATATTTACTACTTATTATACAATGACATGATTTTTTGGAGTATCATTCGAAGATCTGTCAAATATGGTCTATTGCATTGATTGTAGCGTGGTACAATCTATTATTGAAATAAACATGGTAGTAATTTGCATGCTACCAAGTTGAGAGTCTGCATCTAATTCCTTCTAGGTAAGTTCACAGAGGAAGAAGAAACTACACCCTCACAATCCCCTGCTTTAGGGCCACAGACAGCACCTGGCCAGTATGAGGAGACTGGTGGTGGTCCTGTATTTACTCACACTCTGACAGACTGTGGCTAATTATGAGAGTGGTAACTCCATAGGGTGCTTTCTAGTCCATAGCACATTAACATCCTATTTTTACAGGTGCTCTGCCTGTCATCCAAGAACAAACATACTCGGAGAGTAATTAGCACTAGTGCGCTGTCAGACTGGAAGGATGAAATGGGCAGGAATCTGTGGGGCGTGTCCTCATTCAGGCACTACTGAGTATTGTCATAGATGTTTTGTGTGAAGTATTAGAAGGAATGATCCTTAAATCTGTAGGTGGCAGCAGGGTGGAAGGGACTACAGGCAGTTTTGGAGGCCATGACGGACAAGCTAACGTGATCTTGGCAAACTGTTGTAAGGGAGAAAAGAACAATTCAACAGGGATGAACGAAAAATTCTATGCAGGGGTTAAAATAACCAACAATCCAAATGCTTGTTGGGAGAAGACTAGCAGTAAGTCAGAAGTGGGCCTTATAATTTAGTGGATCAAAACATAAGATGACATTAAAATGTTAGATCATATTTGTTACCTTGGACTTGCAAGAAAAACAAAAATGTATCACCAACAGAAAAGCAGTCTCCATGGTGGGAGATGCAGATAAAAGGATTTTGATCTCTTAGGAGCAAGCAGTTTGCCTGCAATAAAGGAAACTGAGTGTTCTTTTAGTCACTTTTTTCTCTTTCTTCACTGATTACCTAGTTAAATTTCATAGCTATTGTCTCTGACTTGACATTCAATCCTTGAATGCATGATGCCATAGGAAACTGTAATGATTGTTGTCACGCTTTAGGTTTTGTTTTTCATGCATAAAATTACAGTTTTGAGGGCTGCTTATTTTTCCAGGATCCAGTTTCATAGTGCAGTTGTGCTGGTAGTGAAGATTCAGTAGCTGACTGTAGGAGGCGTGCTGAGGGTGCATTTAAGGAAGCAAGTCACCTTGTGCATGGTCAGTCTTTTGAAGCTTGTTTAATAGGAGATACACCCAGTTCTTTGCTTTTTATTTATAATTTACTAGCCTGGCAATGAGTAGGAACTTTTTTCTAACTAATCCCATGTTCTCATCTGTTTCTAAAACATGTTCAACTTCCCTTCATAGAGAGAGGCTTATGAAGCTGCATTGAGCACAGCTGTATTTTTGCATTGCACATCAGGTATCTGAGGTGTTTTTTTTTTAAGACTACTGCTCCTGACAGAATCTCTTCCTTCATACTTTTCCTTCATTCCCGTGGACATGTATGTACATGCTCTGTGGCATGTTCTCTGTCTGTGCATACACTTAAATTTCTTGTGGGCTTACTGAGTAAATAGCTCTTTTCCATCTGCCTTATGTGAGAAGAGAATGACATGGCCACTGTTTTGTTTTCCAGAAGTTCAGTAGATTTCCCCCTTTAGACAAAGAAATGGTAGAGGGAAAGTGGAAAGGAACATGTGGAAATAAATAATTCCCAGACCTGTGGCCAGGTGATCACAGTGGAAGCTTTAACTGCTCATAGATTCCTCATATAAAGTTGATACTGTGTGTGAGAGCTGTTTTCAACATTTATATCTGTGGTTTCGACTGATTCTTCACCTTTTGTTGATCTGTCAGTCCCTACAATTTTTCCAATAGTTAGGTGGATTTTTTGAGCAAAATAATCCCTAATAAAATCCTTCTTGTTCTTAGTTACCCCTTACAAACTGTAGAGGATTTGTCCATAAATTACATACTGAAAGCCATGGTAATGAAAGTGGGTGTGCTACGATTTGCAGCACATTTTTGTGGTGAGGTTTGGTGAGTTTTCAACTACCTAAATGGTCAAGAAAGTTTGGAACCGAATGGCATTCATGTGCTGAATGGAAAAGCAACTGGACCAAACTGGTAGCTGATATGCATCCACACCACTCCCATGACACTGAGACAGTTGGCAGCATCTGAAGTTTGGTCCCATGGGTCTTGCACTAGATTTTCAATGTTTGTATTACCTATTCAAACTGCGGTCTGAACGAAGTTGCTAAAACACTGATCAGGATCATTGCTGTCTGAGACATGGGTGACTTCATCAGTCAGTGTGAAAAGTGTCTCAATTCAGATTGTGTCATGATTTCTGTGATTGTGCAGACTGTGACCATCTGAAGTGTGACTCAGTGTTTGGCCTTGTCTAACCACAGGATCTACTTGCAGGTGGTTGATCTTCCTTACAGTGAGTGGTCTTGCAATGATTTAATCTAGCTGTATAATTCAAATAAAAGGAGCCACATCATGGAGGAAGTAGTGTACAGATCAACCGCTGCTAATCCTTTGCTGAGGTGTGCAATTTCATTTTCTCTTCCAGCAAATATTACGACATGCCCGTGGAAATGCCACAAAGGTGATATTTCTCATTACTGATGGATATTCCAATGGGGGAGACCCGAGACCCATTGCAGCATCCTTGCGAGAACTTGGAGTGGAGATCTTCACCTTCGGGATATGGCAGGGGAATATCCGAGAGCTGAATGACATGGCATCCCATCCAAAAGAAGATCACTGTTACCTTCTTCACAGTTTTACTGAGTTTGAAGCTCTGGCACGCAGGGCTCTTCATGAAGGTATTAATGTACTAACCTCAGAAGTCTACAGAGAGCAGAGAGGTCTGAATAGAAAGATCTCCAGTACTGTCTTGTAATTATGTTTCATATAGTGTTGATTCCTCTTTTTTATTTTTTATTTTTCCTCTTACTTTCTAGCAGAGGTGTTCATTCCTCAGGTAAAAGGATAAACTGTTTGTTTGACTAATTCATCATCAACGAAATGTGAGCCAAATTCTCCTCCTTGCTATATACATACTTACCTCCATTCAACTCTTCTTTTGTCCACCAAGAACAGACTGTGGTCTTGGGCCAGTGTAGCTTTTGCTTGAATAGATGAACTTTGTAGTCAGGTATATGGTTGTCCAAAAGAGGCACCTAGTGCACACCTTAGGACTAGCCTTGATACCTGTTGGTATTTTACACAGCAACAAAAGCTAGCCTGTTCAGAACTGATTTAGATCTCTGTGTATAAGAGTAAATAGGGTTTATGGTTATGACCTTATACATTCAGTAAAACTGGAAAGAATGAGGGGTGGAAGGAGACATTGGACTGTGTTTTTACCCTTTTTTAAACTATCATATTCTAAAAAAAAAGTTCTTCCTGAAAATTAGAGTAAGTTTAGACTAGCAAATAAGAACACATAACTAGACCTTTATTTATAAGCCAGTGCCGCTTGATTGTGGCTTGGAACATGCATCAGGCTAGGCATTAGTATTTATTTGATACATTTAATTTTTAAAAACTTGCTACTTTTACATAAGTATTGTGCTTTACTGCCATTCTGTTTGTTCCAGGTAAGGTTTACTTGGTCTGTGTGAATGTGCCAAAGGAAAGATTTTTTTTTTTTTAACGTGACAACTAGTTATACATTCTATGACCAGATGCTCTCCTGATGCCAAGGACAGCATCCACCAAAGCTGGGAAAAGCTGTCTCAGCAGCTTCTATTGGGAGTGAGAATGCATTCTGTCAGTGTTAGGCTGAAATAAAGCTGAGTGGGAAAATCTGATGATCTTTGCAACATGGATTTCAGTAAGCCTTTTTCCAGAATAAAAACACCATTTTTTTTTTTTTACATTTTGAGTGTAGCAAGTGCTTCATGCTGCCATCACTACTGCTTTAGGATTGGAACCTAGGGTTTTTAAGAAACATTTCATTAATGACATAACGTGAGGTTGTGGGAGGACTTTTGTTTGGATATTTTGTTAATGAATTGTAACTATTTCAGACCTACCCTCTGGCAGCTATATTCAAGAAGATATATCACATTGTTCATATCTCTGTGAGGCAAATGAAAACTGCTGCGACATCATGGCAAGCTGTAAATGCGGCACTCACACTGGCCAGTTTGAGTGCATCTGTGAAAAAGGATACTATGGGAAAGGACTACAACATGAATGCACAGGTGAGTCTCGTCTCGGTGCTTGGGTTTCTCTGTATGCCCTGAATACTAACCTGCTGAGATCTAAAAGCTCTGTTTGGGATTATGGCTATGAACCTGGGTCAGAATGCAGTTGCGGCTGTTGGAAAACCCTCTGGCTGAAGACATGGAATAGTTCTAGCAGTCAAACTCTGTCATGGTTGTCACCCCAGCCAGCAACTAAGCACCATGCATCCACTCACTCACTTCCCCCCCACCCAATGGAATGGGAGAGAGAAACACAGAAAAAAAAAAGTAAAGCGCATGGGTTGAGATAAGAACAGTCTAACAGAACAGAAAGGAAGAAGCTAACAATGACAGTAATAACATTAAAATGACAATAATAATAATAAAAGCATTGGAATACAATACAAAACAGGTGATGCACAGTGCAGTTGCTCACCACTTGCTGACCGATGCCTAGTTAGTTCCCTAGCAGCAATCCTCACCCCAGCCAACTCCCCCTAGTTTATATACTGGGCATGACGTCCCATGGTATGAAATACCCTTGTGGCCAGTTTGGGTCAGCTGTCCTGGCTGTGTCCCCTCCCAACTTTCTTGTGCCCCTCCAGCCTTCTTGCTGGCTGGGCACGAGAAGCTGACAAGCCCTTGACTTGATCTAAACCCTACTTAGCAACAACTGAAACCATCAGGGTGTTATCAACATCCTTCTCATACTCAACCCAAAACAGCACTGTACCAGCTGCTAGGAAGACAATTAACTCTATCCCAGCCAAAACCAGGACACCTTTCATGTGCCACCAAAAATGATAAAAGTCTGATTTCTTTAAATGGGTACTTCACAGCTGCAGAGGAAAGTTTCATTTTGACATCATCAGCAGGTGCTTCTTAAATAAGTTTTTAAAAGGGGTTGGTATTAGATACACTGCAAATAAGCTGATGATTGCAGCCATCTGCTGTACATGTGAAGATAACTGAAGATGCATACCTATATTCTAGGGAGAATTTGACTTGAGTAACTCAGACTTGTTCTTTAAAATATGTCTGCTCTGTTCAACTATTGTATTCTTCTTTAAGACAGACAGAAACAAAAGGCAGCATGTCTTCTTTAAAGGAGAAACAGAATATTTTGAAATCTTGTATTCTGGAAAAAATTCCAACCTTTTTTTTTTTTAATGTTTCCCAGCTGAGCATAGCTGTGGATTTGTAAAGCATAAGGAATCCTAAGAATGCATCTTAACTTTTCTTCACTGTATAATGTGCAGGACTTTTGGCAAGTTTACAGTGACAGGACGTACATTTTAATTGGACTGCTTTTAGCTTTTGATTGGTTAAAACTGCAGATACTCTACTAGCCTATGTTTACTTAATACAGTAATGCTTTTTTTGAAGAGTTTTCATTAAGACAGGAGATTGTTCTTCTGCAATGCATCTGTTCCTTTTGCTGTTTTAATTATCTTCTGTGGTTATTTTCTGTATGCTCTTGTGCTTGTGCATTATACCGCCTTACTGTTGTTTATGGTTTTAAATGTGAGGCATCAGAATAACTATGTGAAAATGGTAACAGTTCTTTACTTTCCTAATTACCTGAAAACACTTTCTAGAAAGCTTCCATAAAATGAAATTGGAGCCACATGCTTTGTGTCGAAAAGCAGAAATTGGCTTCAGTGTCCCCCTCCTGTTCTTTGTAATATTGTTGATGATGTGCCACAGAAGGAAGAACAGACTGACTGCTCTCTACTTCAAAAAGCAAACCAAACAAAAGCTTCTTAGCCCACAATAGGAGCCTCATGCAGCCAGAGACATCTGTGACAGTAGTGACAAAGGAAGGGAGAAAGAGGAAAAACAGAGGCAGTATCATAACCAGTCCCAAGTATTGTAGAGTACATAAACACCTCCTCTTCAATAACGCTTCCCTTTTTTCCTCCTTCCTTTCCTTGATTACAAATGTTGCGTTTCAACCCAACAAAAGTACAGAGGTCAGCAAAAAATAAAGCTGTGATTTCCACTAGCTAAGACTGTCTCCCATTCCACTAATAAAAAAGTGGGCTGCTCAGGTCAACTGCTTGTTCCATGGAAAAGTAAAACAAATGCCCAGATCTCCATTTGTATCTTCTTCTCTGTCTTAGGAAGTTAGGGAATATGTCTTCAACGCAGCCTTTTCACACATGTTTTTCAGCAAGACTCTCCGGAGAAAGTTCTTTAAGTGGGCTCTTGGGTTGAATGACCTTTTAGATTCATGATGACGCAACTGAAGAATGATACCCATTATGTTCATCTCATCAGTTACCTCCTAAGCAGAACCACAGTTACTGGGGAGGTCAGGAAGCTGTTGTCTTACAACCAGTAGTTTCTGCTATCTAATATGTGGATCCCATTTTTTGCAGCACAAGCTATCCATGAAGATGATGTGCAGTTGGCAGGGCAGAACTACAAACTAAATACTTGTAGTCTATGCTAGTTACTCCTTCTTTTGTTTGTTTTTGGCCCACTACTTGGATATAATTTTTGAAGTGTAGAATCTTCCCATATGTATGAGTATTCAATAGGTTGTCTAGGCTTTGATTTAGGAGACTGCAGCAAAATACTTATCTGCATAGACACTAGGGCAACAGCTTTGTCCACAAAACAGCATGTGGATCTGTAAAGAGCCTTTCTAATGAAACCTGAAATCATGTGAAAACACTGACTTTTTTTTAGAGATTTTAATTTGGAACACATTCCAAAAAGACTTGAAACTTTGAGGAAATGTAGGTCCGGCGAGGCAGGGGAGATTTGCATTTTGTGGTTTCTTGGATTTTGGACCTAATTTTCATCTGAGTCATTTTTTCCATCAGATTTTCAGGATTGTTCCTGTTGAGAATGCAAACCAAAACCTGATGTTGAGTTGGATAGCTTTATAGTTAGAAAAAAATGGTTTTTTGTGTTTAATGTATTACTAGGAGTTCTTCTCTTAGTCAAACAGGAAGAACTTTAATTCCAGTGATGATTCCAATGTCCTAGTCAAAGAAAGCTAAACATCTTTTCTGCCATCTGTGTCCTTCCTCCCTTCCTTTTGATAGGAGCTTCCACCTCCTGGAAGCTGGGTTACCCTTTCTCAATATTCCTTTTTGGGAGGTGTTTCTTTAGCTACTCTGTAGGAGTTACTGGCTTAATGAAGCTTTGCCAACCGTCTTGAATTTGTCATACTGTACATGGAAATTTTCAGTAAGTTTACAAGCTCCCTCCAAGCCCCAAGGCATCCAGAGTTAACAACACATCATAACATGCACTGTGCTCTTCAGTGGTTGCCTGTCATGGATCTGGAGAACCACCAGCAGCACTCTGAGATTCCAATAGTGATTGACAGACAAGGAGGGAAAAGAGAGCAAGAAAGGGAGTGTGAAAAAGAGAGTGTACAAAATGTCTCCAGCCACAGTAGAATCTCAGGCTAAATTTGCCTGTTGAATCTGAAGGTTTGAATTAGTTCACAGAACTGCAGATTTTCAGATTTCTTAGAACTTAGTTTCTTGCTGTCTCACAAAGCAGTGCCATTTCATGCTTTCATCTATTAAATCTGCATCTTAAAACTGGACAGGAGTTTGTTTTGGTTCCTTTTCTCTTCTTTGTTTTTAATTTCTAAATCAGAAAAATACTTTTCGGTTCTAGCCTAGCTCTCACTACAAGATGGCTTCTCCTGACACCTGCTGTCAGTGTAACCTGCCAACTCGAAAAAGGAGCATCCCCTTGAGGAAAATGTCAAATGGGTGCTAGTGTGTTATCTTGTGCCACATAAACCTGCAGATCTTGATAACCAAAAAGAAGAAAGCAAGTAAAAATTTTAACTCAGAAGAACTTGGATTACAGCTGGGCAAGGAAGTTGGGATGTACATGCTTAATGAAGCATTAATTAATGCTTACAAAAGCTGAGTAGTATAGAGAAACTTGGAGTCAAATGCATCTACTGTGGAGACAGAAATCTTGACTGGAGAGTGCTCTGTGTACGACACCTGTCAGTCAGTGATTCTCCCCTTTTGCTTAAGAGCTTTCTAATCATGAACCCGTTTCTGTAACCCTTTTCAGGAATGAGATACCTTTGTATACTTTACTGTTTTATTTGTAATTTGTATTTTTAAAAAATGCTTTTCCCGAGCAGAGCCTTCTTCTGTTACAGCCTCTCTTTGGTGGCTTTTTGTCTGTGATAATACGCAAAGGTTCTATTGTAAATATACTGTGTTAAAATGACTGGCTGTCATGTAAGATGAAGAGAAAACAAGAAAGCAGGAATCTAAAACAAGAGGAAGGATGAAAAATACCCATGACTAAAGCAACGGTGAATTGATGCCTAATTAATACTGGCAAAAACATTCCTCGCTGTCATTCTGTGTATTTTTTCTTTTTCTTCTAAATCTTGTTTGACTCGCTATGGGTAACAATTTCACCATAACATCGTGATGGTTAAATACAGAAGAAATGTAAATGAGTGTGTTTTTCTAGTGAGGATATCATAACATCGTGATGGGTAAGTACAGGAGAAATGTAAATTGATCTGGTTTTCCACTGAGGGTACTGGAAGACAAGTGGATGAGGAAGGTGGATGTAGGAAGCAAGTGCTATAGACAAGGTGATGGAAGTTTAGCAGGTTAATTATCTTTAAAAAAAATCTTTTAAGACTTCAAAAAATAATTCGAAAACATTCATAATTATTGTTTGCATAAAGACTGAAGAAAATGGCTTTTACAGGTACTTTGTGTAGAAAATAAATACATCTGGAAGCATGCAGACATGCTCTTCCAGATTTTTTTACATTGGAATCTGCTTTCTCAAAAATTTGTCCCTTGAAGCCCAGTATTCCCTGCTTTGCTTCTGGAAATACAGGTGGAGATTCTCCTGCTTGTTGCTGTAGGGAGCAAAGCAGAGGCTGAGTAAAAAAAGGATTTGGATGCTGCAAGATTTTTCAAAATGGAGCATACAATAAAGATAAATTCCTTTGGTTTGGTAGTTTAAAAGCTGTTAGTAAATTTTTCATGTCAGGTGGGTGTTTTTTTGGTAGGAATGACTGACAGAAATGAATGTTAGCTTCCATGATACTACAGCAGTTTTGCTTGCATTTTAACTGGCTTCTGGCACAGAAGTAGTTTGTTTACTACCTGTACAACCAGTTTTATGAAGATGGGGCATTTCTGGCAGTAGAAGCTTCTTTTGATGAGTTTACTCCTTGAAGCCTTCTGACCTTGTACCCACAGAGTGATACCAAAAAGGTTCCTAAGGCACAGTGTGTATGAAGTGATAACAGGTTTTCTCATAACTGGAGTGTTTCTTACAGTACTGTAAAACATCTGTGATCTGCTTTCCCCATGTGAAGCCTTTGAAGGGAAACAGTAGCAAAACAATATTTTTTTTTAAGTATACATTTTATAAATATAAGTAGGAGAAAAACCTGATGAGGTTGGGATTTTATTTTCTTTCTTTCAGGATTTAAGTGTTCAGAACTTGGTTGGGGCAGATCGTACAGACTTGCTTGGGGGGTTTCCTTTGTTTTGGTGGAGGATTGTTGTCTTGTTTAAGATTGTGTGAACCTCATTATTTCCAAAGTGGAATTTTAATCCAGATTCAGTACATCCGAAAAAATCTTTACCAAACTCTAGAGTCAGACAGTAAGCTTTCCAAACCATCGTAGAAGAATGGAAGTTTTAATATCTAACCAATGGCTTTGCTTGGAAAATTGTAAAAAAAGGAGCTTTTCTTAGTCAGTTTGGTACCAGTTTTTTCACCTAAACAAATGATGTGTGCAGCTACTGGTGTTTTTTAACCATATCCTTAGTTTTGATAAGACTGTTTGTTGAAGTGAATAGAAGTATTTGCTAGTAGCGTTAATGAGTTTTGGATCAAGTCCTTGGAACTGAGTGACTCATTTTTCTCTCTTCTCCAGGCCTTCTGTAACAACTTACATACATCTTCTGTTGCAAAAGTGAAAATTTTAAGTAACGTGATAGCTAATATGGATAATGAAGTTTCATTGGTATAGAGTTTTTCTAACTCTGCACTGTGTAGCTTGTTTCCTGTGCAT
>JAVKLA010000074.1:10914451-10928252 GCA_034782735.1 Sagittarius serpentarius | reverse complement strand
TCTCAGGTCTGTATTAAAACACAATGTGAAGAGAAGATAATAAACCTGAATGCCTGTTAAGGTACACAATTAATCAGTCATGTTTTCCTGTGTTAAGTAGTCATGACTTCTGTGTTTCTGAACAATTTCAAATTTTGTCTCCCTGTTCTCAGTCCTTTATTTTGCATTCTAGGCTTGAAATGTGAAACAGAAGTTGATGAGTGTAAATCATCTCCTTGTCACAACAATGGAATGTGTAAAGATGGCATTGGGACCTTTGTTTGCCATTGTCAACCAGGCTATTCAGGTAATTTGTTTTACTTCATAGCTCTTCCTCAGACAAGCATTGTTTCTCTGCCAAGGCAATAACGGGCTGTATAATTCCAGGATAATTATAACAGCAAAACAATCTATCTGTAGGTTAGAGTAAGGTTCTACTGTATGTGAATAGGTTTCAAAAGAAAAGGATAAGCATGCAAGGAAAGTCTGTGTGGGTGTGCGTGTACAAGTGCTTCTGGTTTGTGACGTTTCTGGTCTGAAAAAAAAGGAATGAAGATTAGGGATTTAGTAAATACTCACAGGGAAATAACTTGTGACACTGAATATGGCCTGACTAGACAATGCATTTATGCAGTTGTTTTACTGCAGCCCGATGATTAAGTGAGTGGGCTTTTTCTTACCTTTTTTCTCAGTGTTTTTATCTCTCACCTGCATGCATTTTGAAGTTACTGAAATCTGCAGGGAAACTGACATGCTTGAATACTTTGCCAAAACAGCACCTGATTTCTAAATACTGAAATAAACTATTGAGGAGATAATTTAGTGTGATTAAAAAAATGGCCTCGTGTTTTCCGCTAGAAATGCTCTCCCTCATTTTTCACGTCTATGGCTGTACGTTTATTGACAGCAACACTTGCTGGATTTTTTTTAACCTTTATAAAGACAAACCATGGACTTCACGTCTTTCACATCCTAGCATCTAAATAGCACAGATGATCTCTGTAGGTGTTTGCAGTAGCACAGTCAAACATGGAATTTTATCACCAGATCTCATTAGCTTTTTGTTATGCAAGCAGTATGATGCTGTTCTGTCTTCCACATTCAGTCACTGCAGCATGCTGACCTTGACCATGTCTTGATCATGCCTTGTAACCCTTGCTGTTCGAAGGTCTCTTGTGTGAGGAAGACATAAATGAATGCAGCTCCAGTCCATGTTTGAATGGAGCCCAGTGTGTTGATGGGAAGAATGGTTACCGCTGCACTTGTGCAAAAGGGTTCACAGGTACACCTTTTTCTGCTTAATTCAGCCTTTACTCTTTCTGACCCAAGAAGATGTCTTCCTACCCTATCCAAAGTATTTCAATCTCATTGCTATATATTACGTACGTTATATGTTGATATGGATGTACTAGATTCCTTAGGTCCATCTAATTTCAAAGAGTCCCTGTAGTGTAGGTTAGGCTTCAGAAGGATTTACTAAGTGATCAGTCTTCTGTTACTAATTTTGCTATGAACTCACTGTGTGATGTTGAGGAAAGAATAAGGACATTCACATGGGTGCAAATTGTTATTTTTAATTTTATTTTAAAAAGAAAAATGTAACAGTAGACAAGATGTTCTGCATTATAACTAATCCCCATCCCCATACTTGGCTTCCTACTGCTTTCATAGATTTCTATAACAGCTAGGCATATCTGTTGATTATCATGTTGCCAAAGAGCTCCACTATAAAATCACATGCAGTTTGCTTATTCTTCAGTGCTTGTAACATCGAGCCTCTTTCCCAGCAGAAATCCCACAATCGTATGTTTCTGGCTTTCATGCTTCTCCTTAGAGTTAAAGTTCCAGCTAAATGTCTTTTGTAGCAGCTTTTCGTTAGTTGCTCAGAACAGTTTCTTGGGTGATTTCCTGATGCAGCCCAAATCACTCACATAATGGGCAATATCCGTTTAAATTCCCCACAGTTTGCTGAGTGTTAATTTCCACAACTGCAGAGATGGTTCCTGTAATTCTTCTATGACCAACCACTTAACCTCAGATAATGAAGTAAATCCCAAACCTGCATGGCTACCCTCATGTTTGCTGTTTCCCAGAAGATTGGCAACAGTCCTTAAAAAACAGAGATGGGTTAGTAATCTTCTTGCTTAGGTTAATTCAAAGTGGAGCTGTGACTTTCTTCTTTTCTTCTCAGGTGCTCACTGTGAAACGGAGGTCAATGAATGCCTTTCAAACCCGTGTCTTAATAGGGCTATTTGTGAAGATCGAGTTGGCAGTTTCTCCTGCAAGTGCCTGCCGGGTTTTACTGGTGTCTTGTGTGAAAGAAACATCGATGAGTGTCTCAGCAGACCCTGTAGGAATGGAGCTACGTGCAGAGATGGTATCAACAGCTTCAGGTGAAAAACAGATGATTCATGTAATGCAATGTGGAAAGTCAGATATGTTGTGGCACTTCAGCCTTCTTAGATTTCAGCACGGCATTTGGCAGTACGATCCAATGTAAATGGTCCCCAAATGTACACTGAAGGACATTTTAAAAGGGAAGAAAATAAATCCTAGTGTCCTTACGAAAAATTCCAAGGTAGACAGCAAAAAAAATATGCAGAGTTTGAACTGTAAGCATGGTAGGACTGCATGGTTTTAATATTGATCTTCCAAAAGAAATACACTTCCCAGGCTTCAAGGGCTTGTCTTGCTTTCCACTAGAAGAACAGGTGATGACCAGTTCCATAACTGATAACACATTTCTATAACCTGGAAGGCAGGAATAGCTGTAAATTTTGAGAATATAGAGATTAAAATACAAACACCGATGGAATCTTCCAGATACTTATTTTTATGCTTAGGATATCTGAACTCAGATCAGAAGTTACAAATACCAATAGCAGTGTCATATTGTAGATTACTGTAGAGATAGAGAGCTGGACCAGCTGTTACTGTCTAGGTTTAGTAACTCTTTCCCTCTCCAAAGCCCCAGAAGTTTTGGTGTCTTTCAAACATGTCAGTTTTCCAAGTGCCAGAGGTTTCAGTGCCTTTCTACTGCCTTGTTTTTCCCTCTATGTAAGCATATCTGCCTGAAAAGTTGAGTACCTTTCCTCTATAATTCTGTGAACCTAGAAGGCATGCTTCAGTCACAGGAATGCAATGATTGCCTCTCCCAATTTCATATAAAGAAATGCAGGCACTGTGTATTGTATTGTCCCTATCAAGAAGAAATATTATGCAGCTAATAGAATACAAGCATACTTAAAGGAACAACCAAATTAAAACTACATTAATTCTGTAGTATCTCTTCCGTTGATTTTTTTTTTTTCAGTATATGCCATTCCCATTGGCGAATCTGGCCTCATGGCCAGGATTCTTTGTTGTGACAGCAAACACCTTTGAAGTGTGTTTCTCTTTTCCTCCACAGGTGCCTGTGTGTGATAGGGTACACAGGACTAAACTGTGAAGTGAACATCAATGACTGTGACTCCAGTCCCTGCTTAAACCAAGCCACATGTGTGGATGCCTTGAACTCGTACGTTTGTAAATGTCCCCCTGGCTTTACAGGCAGCAGGTGTGAAACAGGTACACAGGACCAAGTATCAGAAAAAGGTGGCTTGACTAAGTCTCTGGGCAAGATTTGCACTGGCTGGGCTGATTTCATATGGCTCCTCCAGAAAGCAGCTAGTGTGGTGGGATGCTGAGAGGCTGAGTGGAACCTGTGTGACTGCGGTGTTAAGTGTAATTGCAGACAAGTAACAGCATGTATGCTATGTCTAATTTATATTAATTTCTCTTTTCTAAGGCACAGTTCAGTCTTTTTAATACCTAGTAGGTCTATTGAGTTTAATTTGTATTTGCTGTCTGTATCTGAGTTAATTAGCTCTTCCTGTTTCTTGTATTTCATGTAGGGCTTTGCATCACAGGATTACAGATTAGTATGTGGTAGTCTCGGCTTAGGAGTCCTAAAGGCATGAAGTTCCCTATGGTCAGGCAAAGTGGGTCACACCTAGTGGAACTTCCTGGATGACGCTGGAGTTAGGCCACACAACCACGAGGCACAAACCCATTTGTATTTTAGCCACTCCATGAGAATTATGAAGTGTTACACTAGTAGCTGGTGAATCTTTAAACAGAAGCTCACGAACCCATGTTGAAGTTACAGAGACGGTAGAGGACACACAGGTCATTTAGACCTGCCATCCTATGTCAGAGTTTAATAACAGTCAACTTTCAGGGGGGCTCCACTTGATATATTTACATGTAGTATCCTTGTAAAGCATGTCACTGTGCGTTGAAGAGCAGCACAGAAGTGCTGTTCCATACCAGTGCAGTGTATTTCAGTAAGTCCAGAACAGAAGAAATCTTGTGGGGTTTTTGTTTGGTTTTTTTTTTAATCTTTACTCTTGTGAGCTGATCACACCTCTTTGGGTTGTTGGATGGCAGATGGATATGTCATTTCACTGATAGAGGACTCAAAAGCAAGGTTCATGTTCATTGTATGTTAGATAATCAGCTTCTTTTCCAGTCATTTGTCTTCAAACCTTGTGTGTTTTCTAGCCTTGGAAAACTTTGTATGCTGGCTAATGTTAGACTGCTATATATTCTTTCTACCTCTGATCAATTTAAAGTGAATAATTTTTGTAGATGGGTTGTGTTCCATTTTATTGCATTTGCTTAGGTTCCATTTGATTCTCTTTCTGTGTTTTGAGGAATTTAGCTCTGAAAACTCCTTGTCTTCATTGCAGAACAGTCCTCTGGTTTCAATCTTGATTTTGAAGTCTCTGGTATCTATGCATACGTCATGCTTGATGGTGTTTTCCCATCTCTTGGTGACATCACCTGTACATTCTGGATGAAATCCACTGACACCACAAACTATGGGACTCCCATTTCTTATGCAGTGGAGAATGGAAGTGATAATGCATTTCTTCTGACTGATTACAACGGGTAAATCATACTTCTGCTTTTCTGTAGCTTACAGATGTCTTGAATTGATAAAGAAAGCATAGACCCGAAGTCTGAATATCAGCTTTGCCTACTTTGGGGTACAAAAATCTGCGACCAAGCTGCGTAGCTGGAGTTGTCTCTTTGTTTTGTTCCTTGCTTTGTTTCCTTTACTTTTTGCCAAACAGAAGAGTAATGGCAAGAAAGCAGTGAAGTTTAGAAAGCAGGATATTTTTTGTCTGGACTACATTTATGTCATATTTAAATGACGCATTGAGACAATGATTGGATAAAATGGAACTCATCACTCAGAGTACTTGTAGTGTCATTCCAAAAGCAGGGGTGGAACCAAGTGGCAAGTTTAAGAATCCACTATGCAGCCATGACTGGAGTCTTCATGTTTTGGTGCAAAAGCACATTACTTATTTCACCATGCTTTGCATATGATAACCATAACTTCCAAGTTCTCTGAGAGAGAGATATCTTGTATGATCTTTCAAGAGAGATTTCTTGTATGATGTAGACACGGTTACCTCATTTGGCAGGTAACATTTCTTTGAGTCATGTGGGACAGGCCATGCTTTTAAAGTTGCTGGATGCAACTTAGTATGCCTTCATCTTCCTTCCATGCAGCTGGGTTCTTTATGTAAATGGAAAAGAGAGGATCACAGACTGTCCTTCAGTGAACGATGGTAACTGGCATCACATTGCGGTCACATGGACATGCACGGATGGGGCATGGAAAGTGTACATCGATGGAAAACTGTCTGATGGAGGCAGCGGGCTCTCTGTTGGATCAAAAATCCCTGGTATGTTTTATGTATATTACACCAGATCTGTTGCCTTCATTCTGTTTTTATTGCAGAATTTGCTGTGCCTGCAAGGAAATGTTTATTTTGGTGGTTTTAGTATGTTTTCACAGATTCAGCATTTGTGCAGGGCTCATGTTTGCTGTTCTTGTTCATGAGGACAGTTCCCTCACTCAGCCTCACTGAAGACAAAGTACACATTTCTAAGACAAGCTAGTAGGTAACTTGTTTTAGGTGTGACAGAGTTTAGTCCACAAAGGAGCCTGTGCTGAGCTGATTTTGGAATGGCTTTGTGAGAATAGGTTTCTCACACAACAAACTTAAGTTTAACTGGCATTTCCCTTACAAATGTGTGCTCAGACTTGATTGACTTAGCCTTCTCCTGTTACTTTCAGGCATCTTTTTAAAGTTATGTTTGCATTTTGTCCTAACAACGTGGGTTTTGCCATTTCATTGTTTCCTATGATCCATGGTCTTTCCAGTAATATCAGTTGACGTGAAAAGGAGTATCTTCAGCATTGAGGAGCTGTGAAAGGCCTGACATTAGTTTGCTGCAAAGTGATTTGGTTTTGATAGTGTTTTCATACTACCGCTGTCTGAATTTACAGTTTCAAAAAACTATCCATATTAGAAAAAAAAAAATAGTGAAGCATTTTAGTCTGTGTATCTTATGCTTGCCCGTCTTTCCCAATTACATTGGAGTTACCTCCAGAGACAAGACCTAAGGAAGTGTGTAGTCTCCCTTACTTTTTGCCCTTGTCCACACAGCCTGTGGCATACAAAATGCATGTCCACATCATCTGTGCTACTGGTTGAGGAGAGGAAATTTAACTTGTATGGCATGTCAGAACATTGACTGTCTAATCACCAATGTGCTTCTGAGAGTTTGGAATCAAATTTGTTCTTTTTGACTTTCTAAGCTTTTGTTTAAAGCAGGAGGTGCAAACTAGCACTGTAAAATGTGCCTCACCTGCTCAAAACTGCATTTTGCATTGCTCTGTAATAAGTTTCAAATACTGAGCTAGAAGTGGTCTCCTTGAGCCAATACCATTCCTGAAGCAGCCATGTAAAGTTTCTGCTCTCATCAGCATGAGTTTAGTATTAATGCATATTTGAGAGTCACTTCCAAATTGTTACACTCACTGACCTCAGTCTAGCATAAGGCTTCCCAGAGGTTTGCTGAGAGAATTTGCTGAAGGTGGCTGGTCTCCTTGACTACAAAATCTTAGTAACATAGGGTACCAGAAGTTTTGTTTTGCTTAGTTTTTAGTCTTCCTATGGGGATCCCTGCTGTAAGGTTTTGTTTCCTACCCCTGCTCTAATTCTCTCTGACTTTAGGTGGTGGTGCACTTGTACTGGGTCAAGAGCAAGATCAGAAAGGAGAAGGATTCAACCCAGCTGAATCTTTTGTGGGCTCCATCAGCCAGCTCAACATTTGGGAACATGTCCTATCTCCACAGCAGGTAAGTCCTTACTGCAGTGTTTGAGCACAGGGCTCTGAGCGTAGGATGCACATTTGAAAAGGCATTCCAGGTTAGCATACTGGATAGACCTCTGTTCCCACAGAAGTCAGCGCGGACCAGGTGAAGCTCTGGCTTAGGGTAAAAAGCTTAGCATAGTAAATAGAGTAGCTTTAAGCAAAACTAGATGTGATAAAATCAACACTGAGTCACCTTCTCTTTTGACTGAGCCTTTTTGTATTACGTAGCTTTGAAAGAGAAATGGAGGCATACACAAAAGCTAGCAGTCCTGTTAGAAGAGGGAGAAAACACGATGAAACCAGCTAAGGGTATGTTTTAGAGGTTACAGTTGCCCCTTCCTGCTGTGTGAAGGCACCAGTAAAACTTCAGAGGAGAGGCATCAGAAGTTCTGTCAATGCATTAGACACTATGAAAAATCTGAGCTATATAGTCCCAGGAAAAGCCTGAAGGGGCAGCATAACTGAGTATTAGGCTACTTTTATTCATGTACCAAAAACAAAGGTTTGGCACTAAACTTTCACAGAGTTAAAAATTAGTGTAGATCAAAAAGTGTCTGCAAGGACAGCAATCCCTCAGCTTCTCTGGGAGACAAGCTTCAGTGCTCAGTTATCCTCAGAGTGAAATTTTTTTCTTTATATCTAGTCAGGACCTCCCACTTCCATTTATGACTACTGTTTCTGTCTCCCACCGTGCACTGTTGTGAAGAGCCTGACTCTCTATACTGGATTACCTCCCCATAGGTACCGGGGCCTGCTGTTAGGTGTCCCCAAAGCTGTCTCTGCTCCAGGCTGAACCAGCCTTGGTCCCACACCCTCTCCTGACAGGGCCAATGCTCCAGCCCATCACTTTTTTGATGCCCTCTCCTGAACTTGGCTCCAGCTTGTCAATATCTTTCTTGTACTGAGGAGCCCAGACCAGAATGCAGTACTCCAGATGTGGTCTAATAAGCACTGAGAAGAGGGAATAATCCCTTCCTTGGTTTTCTGCTTGTGACCCTAGTCACAAAGCCAAGGATGCTGTTGGTCCTCATTATTGCCAGGGCACACAGCTGGCTGATACTCAGCTCACTGCCTGCCAGAGCCCCTAGGTCGTTTTCCACAGAGCTTCTCCCTCTCCTGGCTTTCCCCAGCCAGTATCATTTAGAGGTTTTTCCTTCCCATTTGTTCTTGTTGAATTTCATGAGGTCTGCATTGGCCCATTCCTCCAGCCTGTCAAGGTCCCTGTAGATGCAGCTTGAGCATACTGGCTCGGCCTCCCATTTTGATATTCTTTGCAAACCTGATGACAGTATGCTCCATCACCACTTCCTGGTCATTATTATTTCAATCCTGAAGGTCAGAAATGATGAAACTGTTGGTAAAACTTGAACAAGGACTAATATTAAGAGTTAGAGGAATTTCTTGAGGGGCTTTGGGTTAAAAGGTTTTGCTCTTCTCTTGGTGTTTTTTTAAGGTTTTACTACTATTTGGTGGTTTCACTGTTTGTTATCCATGATCCAAATAAGAAATAATAAAATGAACAGAAAATAGAAGTAAAGCAGAATCTGTGCTTCCAACATCCAAATGTCTTCTCTGCTTCTTTTTCCTTTTCTTTGCTACTTTGGCTTTCTGCTGGGTTCAGAACTGCCCAACGGTCTTCTGCTGCTCTTGGCTTTTGGGATCACCAGTTGTTGCATTGCCAAGTCAGATCTTCATGGTTTTGTTCACTAGTAGTTTTGAAGCTGATAAGTATGCATGTGATTTTACAGGACACACTGATGAAGAGTTTAAGTGCAATTTTCTGAGTCTTTCTCAGTAGTCACCTGTCTTTAATGACAGGCTTGATTAAACTCCCATTTGCTTCAAATGCAATACAGTTAGGACGAGGAAGAAAATCCTGCCCTTCATTTATGGTATCCATATTACTCATCTGAAAAGACAGATGTGAGACCAGACAGGGAGCTAAGCCAAGTAAGTTTCCTATAAAATTTTTACCTCATTCATTTCAGAGCTTGGGATAGTAGATGACTATCATTACCTGTTACCAATTTTGCTGTGGCCAGCTGGAACTATTCAGTAAGTCTTACCTTCCTATTCTCAGCCATCATGTAAAGCAGGGTGACAGAATATGTTGCCCAGTGAATAATATAAAGGCAAAGTTCACTCTTTAAGATTTTTGTCTGTGTACTTTAGTTGCTCGTCTACTTGCACATTAATTTTGTATAGGTAAACCAGCAGTCTGGTTGTTTTGTTGCTGAGTAGACAGCAGTAGAAATACAAGTTGTCTGTATGGGACTGGGAGGACTTTCTGGCCCTCCGTTCTCCATCACAGGGCTTGAGGGCTGATTCCCAACCCTGCCTTTCCTACACTGGAAATTTTTTCCTGTAGATTCCTTGCAGTTTGTTTGCAGCCCTTGGCCTAAGCGGTTTCGATCAGCACATACTGCTGAAGTGAGATCTTTGAAATGGCCTTAGAATAAACAGAGCAAGTTACTCTCTTCTCCAGCTAAGCTGACTCTAGAAGAGTCTCACCCCCCTCACTGGAGTTCAGGGTAGGGGGAATGTGAGAATAATTCAGTCTGAGGTTCATGGTGTACCTTCCTTTCTCACAGACAGACGGTATAGCACATTATGCTTGGTGGTTGATTTCGTCCACTGGAGACTTGACAGAAGCCAGTCACCCTTCTGAGAAAGGCAGTTCCCCAACTGTTCAGCCTGAACTGGGCGCACCTGTGCTTTCTACCCAGCTAGCTGTGCCCTGAAGCCATGCTGCATCTATTGTATGGGTAGGCTGGCTGTGCTGAGATGTACACAGCCCACTGGGCTGCTCGTCTTTGCTCTTCTTAATTCATTTTTCACTCTGCTGAAGGAAACACTCCTTTCTCCCTGCCAGGGAATTACTGGAATGACCCTCCAGCACAGAAGAGCCAGAGTGTGAAGTAGTCTCAATAGCCTAATTATTAACATGTTCTCTTAATTGAATAACCATCTTTTCTCCATAGACCACTTCCCTCTATGATATATTAAAAGAAAAGGAAATCCTTAATTATCCCTTTACTGTGCATTTATCCTTCCCAGCACACGTATGTTTTTTTCAGCAGTTCCATGGCTGAGATACAATAATGTTACTATGTTTAATAGATTCTCAGTCACAGGGAAGAAGTAGAAATATTTTTACCTTATTGAATTTTTTTTTTTACCATTAAAATACAATACTGAAACAGCTTAAGAATTCCCATTGGCATTTCAGTTTCTTCTAGTAAGAATGCAAAAGAAAACCCTAGTGGTACCGTTAGAGGAGTTATGTTTTAAATGGAAAACTTTTCCATCAAAGATATTGGACCAGATCTGCTCTCAAGATATTCATCTGCTGTTGATCTAGCAGTGTGTTCCTTTCTTTCTCCTATCCTTAGTTTGCCCATATAATTCCTGTTTCGGTACCTGATTAGTTACGGCCGTGTCCTGCTTTGGTTGAAGTCAGTGTCAATACTGCTGTTAGTACTGGTGTGGGTAGGCTTTACCTGCAGTGTTTTGAAGAGCCTAGTGCATTGAATTCACAAAACTCTTGTCCTGGAAATAACAAATTGCTTTCTTAAACTGCTCCTTTTTGTGCTTCTGTTCCTTCAACATGGTACAGTGCTCGCAGAGTTTGCGGAATGCAGGTCTTCAACATTAAGTTCCTTTTGGCTCCTATTTGACATTTTTCTGCAAATACATCAAGTTTTCTTTTCAGGTTGCACTCTCATATCTGCCTTTTTCTGTGACATAAATACATTTTTCTTTCACACTAAGAAACGCAATTGTGTTTCAAGAGCTTTGTGTTATACTTCACTTGTATGACAAGTATTCCTTCAGGTATTGCCTCAGTACGTGTCTGTCCACAGCTAGCTGGCTTATAAGTACAGAGCAACAAGTAGTTCGGCCAGAAGCCTCTTGTGCTAGAAAGGATGAACATCACTTATTCGGTGATTTGTTCTAGTGTTACATGCAGACATGGAAGGAGAATTTTTTTATGTTCTTTTCCTATATGGTCCTTAAACAGCACCTAATCAACTGTTTTAAATCCATAGGTAAAATCTCTGGCTACATCCTGTCCAGAAGAACTCCAAAAAGGAAATGTACTAGCCTGGCCAGATTTCCTGCCAGGAGTTGTTGGAAGAGTGAAGATAGATTACAAGAGTATATTTTGTGCTGGTTAGAACTTTATTTCCTAGAACCCTTTTTTTCTGTGCAATATTATAAGACTCTTTTATGAGGTCAAATATGCTAGCTTGCAGCCTTTGGCCTACTAACCTTGAATAAATTATTTTGATAATTTGACAGTTAGAACATTCAGTCCTTCATTCCTTGAATTCCAGGGGTTTGTAACAAAAGTTCACTGGAATCTCTGACAGAGATTTATTGCTTCCTAAATTGAAATGGGGAAAGAGTGGAGATGGTGTAGGGTCAGAAAGTTTTTGTTGTCTTTTATTCTAAAAATAATTGGAGAGTATTAAAATACCCACTGCCTCCTCACCTCTTTTCCTACAGATTCCTTTTCTGATGTTATATATGTTGATGATTCTCAAAACCCTTTGAACCCAAGCAGGATGTAGCATACATAACACTTCCCAAAGCTTTCTCCTGGATAAGCTTGTACAGGATCAAACAATCAGATAACAAATTTATTCATTTCAGCACATAGCTGTATCTCTTACTGTATGCCTGTATTTTGTCCACAGACTGTCCATCTTTGCAAGGATCCATACCACATCTGCGGGCCTCTTCTGCTGATTTAAAGCCAGGGTCAAAAGTGAGCCTTTCCTGTGACCCAGGCTTCCAGATAGTGGGAAACTCTGTTCAACACTGCCTTAACCTGGGACAGTGGACACGGCCTTTTCCCCGCTGTGAAAGTGAGTTGTCTCAGTGGGATGGCAGTATTAGGAAACCCTAGCTTTTATGTGGACCCTATCCCTATTCATGGCCTGTTTATCCCTGCAGCTGTGATGCACTTGAATCCATCCGTATTACAGCATATGCATATTTGCTTAAAAATAAACTCATGTTTTACTGAGCAGGAACTACACCACGATCGGATTCTGCCACCTTTTTCAGTAAGTTTCTAGTGCCTGTGGCAGAAATGAGTCTATTTGGACCAGTAATCTGATACTCCAGACTTTCCTCCCCAGTGACACCAGGAGTGTGGAAGATGCACAGGAAATGCTAGAATATCTCTCTGATCTTTAAGTGTCACTGAGAACATCTGGTTTGAAGTAAAAGCCTTGGCATTAGTACGTTACAGGGTAATTTCTTTCAAGGCCCAAGATATTTCTATCAGGACTTAGAAGTGCTCCAAGACTTAGAGGATTTCTTCTAAGAAACTGGGCTGTATACATTCAGGTTGCCAAGGTTCTTTGATTCCTGCTTTCCTGCTCCTGCCTTCTCCTTTCCTTCGGTTCTTCTCTCCTGTGACTGCTCATGTGACTGCAGTTGCATGTGTTAGAGCTGACTATATGTTTAATTTCAGCGGAAGAGTAAATTAGCTCTAAAAGTAGATATTGCATGGTGCCAAAATTGATCAGTAGTTTGGGGAAAATCATAAATTTTGTTAAAAATACTTTAAAAACAGTTTGATCTGGATTTGATAAAATTTTCATGTTTTCCTCTTTATTCAGTAGTTCATAGCACAAATCCAGGATGTATCTCCTCTTCTGCCTAAATAGCATGCATGTGAGGATTTACGCAAAAGCATGTCCTGCTGGGCAAAGCGTAAGTTCACTGGCAGAGACAGCTTCACTGGCAGAGACAGCCTTGCTCTTTCTTGGTGTGTTATCAGTGGCAAGCCACCAGAATCCTGTTTGTTAGTGTTGTCATCTGATTTCTCTGTTTTGGGCCAGGCAGTTTTACCTGTTGAGCACAGAGCTCAGACGGAACAGGGTGGACCTGACACAACATGCTGAGTGAATGAGGGCCAGACTCACCCACTAGCATTTCTCAGCCTGTTCCACAAATACCTGATGAATGAAAGTGCCTTGAGGAGAGCCATTTCCTGCATAGAGAACTACAGAGTTTATAATGGAAGGTGTGGTACAGAAAAGGTTCTCCTACTGACTGAATCAGGCTCATCTTAATCACTGGCTTCACCTGCCAGGATCCCTTTCCTATTCCTGCTGCCAAAGACCCCAAAACCACAGGTCCCCATACCCTGACAGTCTGTCTTTGTTACCAGCTCTTCAGTTCTGTCCCTCTACAGCAAGTACTTGGCTTCCATTACCGTAGGCTCTAAACAATTCACAGTGTCTTACTGTGTGATGCTTGCACACAGCTGGGGAGCAAGTTGCTACAATCCATGTAGTTACAAAGATCAGCTGTGTAGCTGTTGGAATAAGTTCATGTCATCTTGATTGAAATGAAGATGCACAGAAGCAGCTCTGCTAGAATAAATAGCAACCTCTGGCGGGCAGGTACAGTGATGCTTTCTGCTGGCAGAGCTGGGATCAGAAGGGCTTATTTACTATAGTCAAAGTCAAAGTGAAGCCCAAGGTTGTATGTGAGGTCAGTTCTAATCTCTCCATCATTCATGCAGTCCCTGGTATCAGACCAGTACTGTAACCTCTTACCTGTAATGTTAGCTAGTTTTGCACTG
>JAVKLA010000074.1:10873403-10885780 GCA_034782735.1 Sagittarius serpentarius | reverse complement strand
AGAATAACCTGCTTTTTGGTGTATTAAGGGAAGGGAATAACAATTTCTCCCCCTCTGTTCACCTAAAAGGGGAACTAGAAAGGACTAAAGATGTTTCTGAGAGGACCAACCTGTGTTTTCATGACACATGTCAAAATAATCTTTCAAAACTGCTTTATAATTCATTTGAGGAATTTGCCTAACAAAAGGCCTACAGGACCCAAGCCTTTGTGGTCTACATCAGAAGCAACATGAAAGCGCTTTTTGTAATGACTCATGCTGCATTTCTTGGTTTTGGCTCTGTGAGTTGGTTATTAATATGTCCTAAGCCTGCTTGAAATGTTCTGGCCTGGTTGAACAGGTTATTTAACGTAAATATTATAATTAAAAAGCAGACGTTGTTAGCTTCTTTGGGAGAGCTCTCACCACAGCTGTACTTGCCTGAATCACTGCTGGTTAGAGGTTGCAGCCAGATTCTGATCTGAGTTTCAGGGGTGAGAAGTATTAGCCTGGATCTGCTGATTGTAAACACCTGCAGGACCTGGCAGGCTGCATAGATGCAGACAGCTTGTGTGACCCCAATTTTTTCTCTCTGAAATGCTCTAAAATCTGTGTTGTCTGTTTGCCCTCTGCCCATGTCTTGCTGACTGGGAGTGGTCAGTGTGGAGCTGCTGACCAAAAAGTTCGTAACTCATCAGCAAAGGAGCATTATGAGAGGGCATCTGAGGCATGGAGGAAATTGTTGACTTGCAGCCACAGGAACGCTTTTTGGCAAAGCTGAGAAAGGGTATTAGAAATTATTTTTCCCCTTCTTACCCACGTTTGTCTTGCAGCAGTGTAATGCTTTTGTGTCCTGTGGAGATAATTCTCAGGCATGGATTTGCAGGGGGATCTCAAAGATTGATACCGTCGATGTGAGATCTGCTGCCACTAACTGAAGTCATAGTTAATGGTTCCCATTCTCTCTCCAGCACATGAGGACTTCATTTGCCTGCTTGGTTTTACAATAGCAAAAAAAGAGAATGAGATCCCAGCTTAACTTCCTGCCCCAAGCCTTTCTCTAGTCGTGTCTGTCAAGTGAAGAATAATCCCCACAGCTACAGACACAGAGTCTCTGCCTGCCTAAATTGATGTGTAACAAGTGCACACCTAGGGATGATACTGTCTTACTCACTCAGTTTCACAACCAGGGCCTGGGCAGAAATCCAGGAAAAGCCTATCTCTGCCTGAGATCCTGGATCGCTGAGCGGGATGGAGTTGCCATCCAAAGCAATTTCTGTAACTCATGAAATACTTGCATCTTCTCCATTGACCAAGAGAGAGAAAATACGTTTCAGAGACCATTTTTCATGGGCTTGGAATTTAACATGGGATATCATTTATATACAAACCTCTTACCTCCCATCCCATTATACATTCATGGGATATCATTTAAGTGGTGTGGATCACACAAAGGTTTAAATAGTTTTTGATTCAACTTTCATAATTTTTCATTGCACAAAGGAATGGTTGGCACACTAGTCTGCTTTAGTCAACACCCAGAGACAAGCTGTCTGCATAGTCACAGATATGTTTACAACAAAAATTGTTCAAAATACCTGTTAAAATATTGCAACTTTTGTGAACCTGCCAGGGCCTAAGGTCTCTTCCCATTCTCATTATCAGCTGATATTTGATGGGAAGGCTCTTGAGACTGAAAAATAAAATGGCAAAAGTTTTGGCCTCATTTCAGCAGACTCCAAGCTGTAGCTTGCAGCTTGGCATGGCTTAGCTGCAGGAGTGACTCAAGTTTGGTTCTGCAGGGGAAGATTTGCATTCTTTCCAGTGTGGAGCTCAGGTGTGAACAGTGTTTCAGTGTGCTAAACCACTGTTTGTATTTAATACTAACATTGAACAAGATCCGAAACGCTCAAAGCCTAAACTCATATTTTGCTCACCTACTAACTAATTAAAGATAGGATGCAATTAACAGTTCAGACTGAGTTTCCTGAGGTTACTCTGTGTTCGTAACTACCACTAATTAGAAGTTAGCCTGATTACTTTTTTGTTCTGTAATATCATCTTGAAGCCACAACTTTGGATCTTCTGTATATAGTATGTACACCAACATGACAAGGATTGTACTTCCTCCAATGATTTTTAAGTCTAACATGTTTGTACTTAGCTTGCCACTGATTTTGTAAAGTAGTCCTGGTTTCCCTGGATGTATTAGCCAAGATACAGTGCAATGTCATAGAAACGATGATGTAGTCCAAAGCCTGTTCAGTCCAGGCAACATAGTGGGCTAGCATGATAGAGTCCACTTCAAATTCCCCACTTTTATCATCGGGTGCTTATTAACAAGTGTGCAAGCCAAGGAGCACTAGTCAGCATGAATGCTAAGTGAGGTTTATAATCACACTTTGGGTTCCACAGGTAAACACTTCGGTGTGCCGCTGATAAACCCTTGTTGGTCACTTCTCATTACTCTGGATGATAGTGCAATGAAAATTGCTTTTTCTACCACAGTGTTTAATCTTACTTTCGACAAATCCTGTGTTATGCGAAACAGCATTATCTTGGTGTTTCCTACCAAGGTTAAAAGAAAGCTTGATTTTTATTTTAGAGTTAATTTAGAAGAGGAAAAGAAGAGTTAATAGTTTTTGTTTCACAGGGGGTTTTGTTGGGTTTTTTTACAAAAATGAATGGGGAAAAGCAGATAAAGCATAGTGTCAGCCTTGAAACATTGTCCAAATAATTTACCCAACTATGCCAGAAAATTCTAAGTTTTCATTCTTGCCATGGACAATTTTTGATTGTCTTACCGGTTCCCACACTCTTGCTCACAGTACCTAGTTACACATACAGAGCCAGAAAATGATGTAGCCCTTGAAATCAAAGTCATGTTTCTGAACTTCACTACATTTTTATGTTCTACTCTAAACTTTACAACTGCAAACATCTGTGCAAGATGCTGAATTACTAAGCTTCTAATTAACTGTCTGGAGTTTGTCATGAAATTGTATTGTTTTCAGCTGTGTGTCGGTTCCCATGTCAGAATGGTGGTATCTGTGAGCGACCAAATGCCTGCTCATGTCCGGATGGCTGGATGGGTCGTCTCTGTGAAGAGCGTATGTATATAATACCTAAGTGTAATTTTAAGGATGTTGTAGGTAAGACAAGTGAATTTACTGCAGTGAACTGGGTGGGAAAATTAAAGGAGCCAAGTTACATCATTAAAGAGCCAAAAACATAAAAATCATTACTTTATTCTGCTTGACAAATTAGAGGTAACAGAAAGGACCGACTGATTGCTTGCATCCCCTGACATCTCCAAACCAAAATGAGCACTTTCTTGATTGATGGGATTTTGTTTGTGGATGCTCTTTGACTGAAGAACAGCCTACTTCAGTTCTCCAAAGTCTGTTTCTAGTAGCAGTACATGATAGTTTTGGGGAAAGAACAGGGGTTAGAACAGAAGAGATGTGTGTTCTGCTGGTGGCTGCATTTGTTTCTTGGCTTCCTTTTTTATCAGTCTATGATTGTGAACCTGATCAATTCATGTTCAAATAATACAACTGTGTCACCTTTTCCATGCTGTCCTTCCTGGCCTGTGTACCTATACCCCACAAATTCCGGGGTGGCTTTTCCTGGCTTGGATCTACAAATAGTTAGAGAACTGGGTCTGTTCTGGTTGAAAAAAGCCAAATCTGACTCTTGGGCCTGTCAGAGATTCCCTGGGTGACATTCGGGATGCCAGTTTGTGCCTTGTTTCCCATTTTCTTTGTGATGATTTTAGCACAAGGAATTTGGGAGGGCTAACCTTTTCATCCCGGTGTAGCTGCTGCACAAGAAGCCTTGTTACTGTACACATAGTTAGGCATGGATCTATGTGGATAAAAAAGGAAAGTACCCTTGCTGTACTTAGTACTCAGTATGGTGTGGCCCTGATGTAAAGCTTTAGCGTGTCCAAGAACGCCTGCAGCTGAGGTGGTGTCACTGTCCCTGGCTCTGATTATACGTGGAGACCTCCACATATTATATGTGACACCTCCTCCTGTAGTTCATGCAGAGGAATGAGGTTCAAGCATTTTGCTGGATAGATGTATCACATCTTGAAACGGTCCTCTGAATCTACCTCTGCAGCTTTCAGGTCTTCTCTGTGGTGGTGTCAGTTCCACATGGCACAAATTAGCTGTAGATACAGAATGAGAAGAGGTTCAGCAAGTTTTGTCCTTCTGCATTTACAGAAACTCCAGCTATGCGGTACATTCACACAGCCCCTCGTTTGCTGTCCCTGTGTCTGTCAGTACCATAGCCAGACATGCAAACTCAGCCCTGTGTGTTTCACAGTTTCAGCAGAAGAGGACTGAGCTATGTGTCTGGCAGAATTGTGTTTGGCATGCCATAATTGATTTCCTTACCTTACCATTAATAATGATATTTAATGCATTCTTTAGGACCAGAGGACAAATTTTATGCCCTCAGTTGTTTTGATCTGTCATCCCAATTCAGATTCTGTTTTCCTGTATGAGGAAAATGAACAGGCAGCTGACTAGCCAGATAACACTTCATGCGGATACAGGCACTAGCTCCTTTTTTTTCTTTTTTCTTTGCTTTGGTATAGGTAGTAGGGAGAGGGGAAAAGGATTCCCACAGTTGGTTAGTGCCACCTCATTTTTGCAGCATTGCTTGTCAAGCAGTGGGAAAGGATAGGTTTAGTCGCTGGAGTTGAGGGCCTGTTCTGGAAGTCAAGAGGATTTTTGAGTGCTAGTTTTGAGCACTGATCTGTCAGGCAAGGCCACAGAGCTCTGACAGAATTCAGTCACCTTGTAGTTCACAGTACATTTCACAGATAACAATATAGGTTTATCTTCCTGAGAGAAGCCTGACCGCTTTAAAAAACATGTAGAGCACTACTAGTTTAATGATACAGACAAGTAATTCTTGGTGATATGGGTTAGTCCTGTGAGCTCCGTGGAAGTTCACTATTCTTTTCTTAACCAGGCTGACTGCACCTGCTCAGTTTGACCTCTGCTGTGCAGCGGAAGAGGAAGAACTTCTGCATCAGTCCTCTGCAGCCCCCATCCACACTCTCAGTACAAAACTCCACTGGAAGTGCCACTCAGGGGTCCAAATTTGAGACCAGCTCAACTCTTGCTCTTATTAGAGCGTGTTCACACAAGTACTTCATTCAGTTAGGGTAGCGGAGATGGTAGTTTTGTGAAGGTACTTGAGTCATGAACAGTGTGCACATCGGACGATTTCACAGATCTGCCCACAGGAGCAGTATAGCTTGATTGGCGCTCAGTCCAGAGGCCATCAGCTGCTTGGCATCTGCTTTGTTTCTTCCCTAAAGCTTCCAGCCACAGTCAACCTGTTGCACCCAAAACGCCTTGTATCAAAAGTTGTCTTTCCATGGGGTGGTGTCACCTGTCTCAGCATGTTTTCATGGGACCAGACAAAGTGCTTTTCTATGGGCCGTGCCTAGATTAACTTGTTTTGGATATTATATTGTGGGACCCCAGGGAATCCACAAACAATTGAGTTGTTTGTGATTAAAGCATGAACTGATCTTTTAGCTGCCATCACAGAAGTGGGCAGTGTCTGTGAATATTATACGTGGGAAACAAGCAAACAGCCCTGCTCATTCCAGTGAGTACAGAGCCTACGGGCATCTGAAGGACTCTAGCAATTGCTCTGGTCTGTCCATTTGTTTGTTATCATTTCTTCTTGTTTCTGGCCAGTTGTATTCACTGCTTATGCCTTGTGGGTATATCCTACTCAACTCTGCTGATACTGCATGCAAACACTTTGAGGGGTAATAGAATTTCTAATTAAATATGAGTTTTTTTCTTGCACACTTTATTCTTTGCTTTCATGGGAGATAATTCTTTTCACTGGTTCTTTTTTCCTCTCCTCAGCAATATGCATTTTGCCATGTCTCAATGGAGGTCGCTGTGTGGCCCCTTACCAGTGTAACTGCCCCCCTGGATGGACTGGATCGCGCTGCCATATGGGTAAAACGCCCTTCGCCTGCATTTTTCTCTCACTTTTTGTGACTACTATCAATACCTAGCACAGTTCACTAAGGACTCTGTAGAACTACTAAGCTTCTCACAGGAGAACCCAGGCCTGCAATAATATTCCTGGAGGATTTTCTGCAAACTCTTTTCAGAGTAGTCCCTGATGAATCTTTAAAATCCTCATAAAAGTTTGCTCCCAGAAAGGACAGACAGCATTCGAAAGAGTCCTCTCTGCAAAAAGCGGTACAGAGGAGAGACTCTCCAAAGACAAGAATAAAACTAGGCTGTTCATTCCAAGAAGAGTTAGAATTTCATTTTTTACTTCAGCACATGCAGGTGCTCCAAAGGTTTTTCACCACATAGCTGTCTGCTTTGGGGGATTCCCACTTACTGCACAAGTTCTGAGCTAGGCAAGAGGGCAGAGGAAAGCAAGGATTTGTTGAAGGATGGTTGAGTTTAATGGGTACATGGAACCCATGTAAGGTACTTGGGTACCTTACGTTAGGTATCATCTAAGTTCTCTGAACAAATTTAACCTGCGCTGCATTTTAGTAGGTCTCTTACTTGCACCTCACCAAGGCTGAAGGGTGTGTAGCACACCGAAATAGTGAGGGGTACTGAGGACAGTGATTCTAGGCTCCGGACCTGTGTCCTAGCAAGTCAGCTTGTGTTAGATGAGGCTGCTTTGCAATTAGGGATAATATTTGAACCCAAGTTTGGGATATATGGTTCCACATCAAGACTAAACAAATGTCAAGTTTTTGAAAGGCTTGTCCCTGTGGAAATAGCTGGAAAACTCATAGCAATTGAGTCATCATTGAAATGTCTTTCAATCATTATTAAATCTCCATCACTAACAAATATGAACTATTTTTTAAAATAATTTTACAGTTTGTTCACTGTATTTTTATTGTCCCAGTGCACCTTAACTGATAGTTAACAGGGCCTTAACATAAAAGCCTGGTTTTGCCTTCCTGCAAAACTTTGGAGTGGCCGATTGGGTGAACTGGATGAGGAATTTGTGCTTTTGTTAATAAATGTTCATATTATTTGTTCAGGTGATAAGAATAGTGAGTCTGGGGGACAAGCTGTATGATACACTGCAAACCCAACCATCCTTCAGCAAATTGAAATTCCAGAGTGAACACTTTAACTCAGAACTGCTGTCTTTTGAAGGGAGACTTGCCTAGCACATAATGCATCATTTCCTCTCATATTTCACAAACTTTGCAGCTATAACAGCACAGGTGGTTGAGGAGGATAGATGGCTTTTTCACGTTTGGGCCAGCTATTCAAATCTCATCAGGCTGACTTGCTTTTTCGTAGCTAAAGAAAAAGTGCTAGTGAGCAACTGCATCTGTGCCAAAGCCCATTCATAAAAGCTCATAACCCTGCTTATGAAGTTGTTAAACGACTTCTCATTTTATTTACTGGTCTTGACCTTTTCCCATGACAGAGCAAAGTGAAAAGAGAAATATTTGGATTAACTGCTGGTCTCACAGGAATAATTATGTGCATAAAGTGAGAGCTCAAGATGTTTCATTCATATGCTTCATTCCAGAATCAGAAGTCATTTCAACATGACAAACTTGGTGCACTTAATTGCAAAGGGATAGTCCATCTCTATAACCTCCTGCCATTGCTTGTTCCTATTTGGCCCAGAGGAATCGGAGTAGTGTGTTTCCATCTCCTTTTGTATTCCTGTGGTTACTCATTTCCATTTCCTGTAATTCCATTTTAATCAGTGTTTCCTGATGCGTATTCCTTGAAAAAATATGACCCAGCATTTGTCCTCACTGGTATCATTAGGTCTGTCCTCTAGATATGGCATTATCTGCTGAAAAGACTTTCAGCTTTCCTGCCATATAAATGTCTGCATTTGAAGTACCTTATTAAGTGAGTCTCTAAATCTGTTCTGTAAACTGTAGGGTGCTTTATCTTCCAGTCTCAAAATTGACAGGAGGACTTGAAGGTTTGACTTTTCTTTGGTTGCTTCATATCCTTGGGTTAGGCTGTCACACAAAAGCAGGTGCAGCCATTTCACAGCTGGCCCAGCACAACCTATCAAGCAGGCTAGTGTTTGTAATCTAATTCAAATGCCATGTACCACCTAGTTACACTTCTTACGGCTATTCAGTGTCTTTCAGAAACTTACTGTCATTCTCTGCTTCCTTTCCCTGTCTCCATACAGGTGAGATTGTGTGAAGTCTTACTCCTTGCCTGCTGTTGATCTGTAAATGGCTTTCTGACCTTTAACTTTCTGTTTATGCTGCCTCTTCCTATACTTTTTTACCACGTCTAGTGTCCGTTTGTCAGGCTACTGTTTAGATGTCACATTCCTTTCAAATAAACACCCACATTTTCTTCCTAGAAATAATGCGTATTCTCCTGTTGATCTTCTGACTCTTCTCTTCTAGTTCCTCTTCCTGCTTCCACTTGCATTCCTTTTTTTGCCTCAACTTGAGGCAAAAAGAACAGAATTTTTAAGGCAATGTAAAATAATACACTGGCTGTTTCATGCAGCTCATATACTGCACCAGATGGCAAAAGTAGTAGAGAGGGTCAAATCACATTCAGCAGAGATGTGCTTCTAAGGCTGCCCCTTCCAGAGCAAACCATCTTTTACAACAGCTGATGTTCAGTGTTGTACTTTTGGGAGTGGTCTGTTCTTAACAGAATAATGCAGGCTGGTTTTTCAGTGCCCTGTTCCTTAATCAGTTTGTTGTGGGTGTGCTCATTAATGCAACTCTGTGTGTGTGTGTATTTGTATGCAGCTGTTTGCCAGTTGCCTTGTTTAAACGGTGGGAAGTGCATACGACCAAATCGATGCTATTGTCCCTCATCGTGGACTGGACATGACTGCTCTAGGTAAGTGTTGCTGAGCACTATCCCGTAGCTAGGCTGAATCACACCCTACTGAACTCTAAATCTGAAGAATGTGCAATTAATTTTGCACATTTTGAGCATCTCTAGTTCCTGTAAGTCAGTGGTCATTGGATGGTTCATGATTTATGGGTCACCTGGAAAGACCTTAGAGAGTACTCTGCAAAATGATTGCCAGACTTCCAGAAAACTCAGGAAATGGTACATGTACATGTAAGCAGACAGGCAAACCTGCAAGGTTTAGCCTTATTTTTAATGGTGTAAATGGACATGTTTGTTGTCATGTAATACAGAACGTTCTTCAGGAAATTCAGGTGGCCTACTGTGTACAAGTGTTCATTTTGAACTGTATGTACTTCAGCTGGCTCCACGTTCAAAGCTAGGGTCATGCAACAGTTGTTACAAATAATGGCCTTCTTACACCTAGTGTTGAGTGGTGTAATCATTTAATGCGTGCAACAAAGTGCCTCTGAGTCAAGTCCCAGTTCAAATCACCTGGCGGTGCAGCCCCTGTATCAAGAGCCCCAAGGACTGGGTTTAGATCTGGTTCATATGTGCCGTCCTTTAGAGAGTTTTACCAGTGCTTGTGTTTCGGTTTGCTGATTCATGTCTAATGGGGCCAATAGCGGACTAGGTTTTCAAATCAGTGAGCCCCATCACCATGTGAGGCAGCATTAAAAGTCTTAACTGTGGCTTTGTTTTTTAACATTAACTTGGAAGTCTGGGTGTTTGGCTTCGAGGGCAGTCTGAACAGGACTCAGTTTTAATTTGGAAAGCTGTTTTATTTCATGCTGCCATTAAGAGCCATTTACAACCCTGAAGAGGGAAGGCAGGTGGAATGGTAATGATGTTGTTGTGGTCGGGAATCAGATATAATAACAAAACATGTAGGATGAATTCTCCTGCTCCCTGCATGGAATATTAATGAGGGCGACGAAACACATGCTAGCAAAAATATTTATACCTCAACTCATACAGGCTCCTACTGAACACATTAGTCATTATCCTGGAGAGCCAAATAAATAACAGCTGAATATTAATATTTTTGTTCAGGATACAGACAAAGCCTGTGACACTGTACAATTTTTCTGTTTTTCTTTCTGGACAGGTAGGGACAGGTATTCCTCCCTGTCCCTCTGATACACTGTTTATCTTAAAGCTACAAAAAAGATGCTTGTTTGAGAAATTACATTGTCCAAAATGAGTAGCTTTCATTTGTCAGCCGTGATTATCCATGCCCAAGTGAAGTAACTTAAATGTAGTGCCAACAAACAGGATCCAGCTTCAGACTGAAAGCTACACACCTGAAGTCTGATACCATTTCCATTTAGGACATGAAGCGAAGAAGCCCAAATCCAGTGGATTTAGCAGCAAAAAATTACGGAGTTTCTCTCTGAGGCAAAGCAAAGTTACAGGCTATTACCAAACTGGACTCTTCTTGGTTTGTTTTTATTTTTTGTCCAAGTCCACAGCTCTGTGCAGCATTGTAAAGTGTGAGAGAAGGTGGATCATTAGCCCTACAGGCTTGTGGTCTAGCAGCTCATCCCTTCAGGTGCTGTTTGAGAGGAAGTTTCCCACACACAACTTGGGGGGAAACTGGGGACAGAAACAAGCACTGAGATCTGTTTCGTATTTTGTTAAGCTTTGGCCTCAGCTGCTGGTGGCTCTTTATGGGGTACGATACTGTTCTGAAGAATTAAAAACAATACAGGCAGAACAGGAGTAAATGCCATGATATCAAAATTCGCTGTTGCAGGTTAACTAGGTGTGATTTATACCGGGAAGCTGAAAGGCCCAAAAGCTTTTATCAGCGTCCAGGACAAGATTAGCTCCAAACCACTCTGTGATGAGTCATGACTTACATTAAATACCAGACGACATCTCTATTCCCCGTGCCCACGCTCTTCCCCTCTCAATACGCCATCTTGAGGAGCCGTGGCACTTTATTCCCTGGTATACTTTCAGACACCATTCTCTTGTGCCTCACTGTTGATCTTGTTTGGTATGTTCAGTACAGCACTGATTTTATTTTGTTTGGGTTTTTTTGACACAGGAAACGGAAGGCTGGATTCTATCCCTTTTAACATCAGAGCAGCAGTTCTACATTCAGATATCTTTCTTCAGCCTAGGCACCAGGGCTTGGAATCTAATGCATTGTAAATCAAATCCATTGCTTCCATTCACCCCCAACTCCCTTGTTTTGTATTTTATTTTGTGATACATTTTTACTATACCTTTCCATTTTTAAAGAAATCCTCTGTATTTTTCATTTACAAAAGTATTATCAAATATATGCTGCTACACACACACCATACACACATACAAATACAAATGTAAAGATTCCTACTGTCCACTGAGGAAGTGGTTGTGTAAAGTGAAGTCCCTCCCATGTCTTACATACAGTAAGCTAATTAAACCATACTGCTGTGATTAAATAGAACGTGGCAATTCTGCTTACCATCTGCCAAAGCATACTGCTGTCCAGCAACTCAACAGTAAAGAATAGTTATGCAAGGCTAACTGAGCCACTAAACTTTGCATTGGGCCTGTTTCTGAACTCATGTTGATGTAAATTAGAAGTACATGTGATAAAGTCCATGTTGTAACCACAGGTTCTGGTGGGCATAAGATTCTGTAATGTATATTATGTGACATTAACATCAATGGAGAGTGACTTAATGGAAGGCATCAGCATGAATTTTACCTGAGATTTATTGGTAAAATAGTCAAAAATGTAAAAGAGACGAGAGAACATCACGTCATTCAGACAAAGATGGACCAAGCCTAGCCAACACGAGCTTTTGAGGCTTTTTGGCTTACGGGCAGTTCAGGTGTAGCTTTGAAGCTGGATAATCCAGGATCCAGCAGTGGGAAGCAGACAGACCACTGAAACTTGCGCTTCCACTTGCCATGGAACTCGCCACCTGCCTGTTACCACCATCCCCTTCCTGTGTAAATTATGAAATACATGTCTAGCAGCTGTCTGCTAGGTGAATGCTTTTGATACGTGGGGCTTGGGTCCCAAAGTTTGACCGTCCCTACGATGGAGAGAGAAGGCACCAGTTAAGTTTACAGGTAAACCTTTGCTGTTTGCGTACACAAAGGTTGTATTTATGTCATGCAGAACCCTCAGAGAACTGGAAAAGGCCTTTCTTGAGTACACACACAGGCAGAAATGCTCAGCTGAATGAGAAATACTGAGAGCACACATGCTGTCAGTTTTCTCTTTCTCACACTGTTGATCCCATTGCATCTGAGGATAACACACACCTGAATGCCATCATTAAGTCATGCTCCAATGAGCAGAGATGCTAAGATTTACCCATGGTTAAGCAGGGTGGTAGAATTACAAGGTGGAAATCACATGCATTTTTTTTTGAGGTCAAATGTTTGGTAATTATCGTCAGTTAGCAAAAATTCTGATCTGTGAAAGAAGACATTAGAGTGAGAACCTGAGAGTCACTGATCAGAAGCTCCATTTTTCCCAGTAATAATAGAAAAGCATGATTT
>JAVKLA010000074.1:10807361-10817401 GCA_034782735.1 Sagittarius serpentarius | reverse complement strand
CTTGTGATTTGTACAGAGATTGGGAATGTAAAAAGGTAGGAGAGACCCTCCTGTTGAGTCACGAGGTTTGGAGAAGACTCTCTTGCTTTCTAAACTCCTGTTGCAGCTTAAATGCAGCTCCATCCACTCCTAGTCCCAGACTTGGGCAACCGTTTATGTCTAAAGGCAGCCTGAGATTTATTCACAGCTGAATAAAATTCATGAGTGACTTATGTATAGATTAATATACTTGCTATGGAATATTCAGGTTAGTACACACACATGCACAAAGACACTAAGAGATATACATATAACCAAGGAAGACAGGTATAGTTGTTAAAAGTTCCCCTTGAGTTCAATGAAACTATTAATGTCAGATGCTTCAGCATTTTTCTCAGCGGGCAAACGGCTGAGTCTCAAGGAGTGAAGGGTATCAGCCCAGGTCCTGTTGGCTTTTGGAGACAGGCCTCCCATCTTCACAAACAGATGAGTTTGTGAGCTCTGAGAGGTGTCCTACTCAGAGGGAGATGCTGGTCACAGCCCACTGCAGTCCAGGAGAGCTCTAAGGGTCTCACTTAGTACCACTGTTCATAGGTCCGGGAGATGGTTGGCATTAGTCATCAGCAACCTACTGGAATTCCAGCAGCACTGGTACCGTTTTACATGAGTTACGATTCAGATAAGGAAGGCTCCAAGGCTGTCAGGAGAGGACTGAGACATGTTCCAAGGTTGTGAGGAAATGACTAATTACCCCTACTCCTGTCCCCAGCCTCCAGCAGGCAACAGGAGTCCTTGGTATGGTCAGTGCAGCTCCTTGTCTTAGCCACGCATGAGTTCTTGGTATGGTCAAGGGACACATAACCACCCAACTCATTACCCTTATGCTAAAGCCTAGCGAGACTTCCTGAGTTCATAGATCAGGCCAGAGAGCTGGGGAATTGCAGCACCACAGACTGCCATGGTATTACCAATGCTCTGCCTAAAAGCACACTTAGTCATGTATCAGCAGAAAGGGCCTATCCCCGCTGCACCTTTGCTCTCCCCTGGGCATTGGCACCTTCAACTTCGTTACACTGACTGTACTCACAGGGTTAGTTTATTTCACTAGAGGGGAGAAATACAGACTTCTGTGACCTTCAGCCTAACTTCTACCACTGACACTCTGACTCCTGTGACTGTCAAGGAAAAAAAACCTCTGTGTTTTTAATACTCCCTTTTTATTTTCATCAAGACATTATGGAAGAATTCAGGTATCTCTCCTTAAGCTTTAGAACTCTGAGGACAACCAAGCTTACAGTGAAAAAACACTGCAAGACCTCCAGACAGTGCTGGACAATGAGGGATATTATTGTCATTATTTACATGCTGGCAGTGTTCCAGGTGTGCAA
This sequence comes from Sagittarius serpentarius, assembly GCA_034782735.1. Classification (NCBI taxonomy): domain Eukaryota; kingdom Metazoa; phylum Chordata; class Aves; order Accipitriformes; family Sagittariidae; genus Sagittarius; species Sagittarius serpentarius. The sequence goes on along the minus strand of JAVKLA010000074.1, from coordinate 10,816,034 downwards.
GAGAAAACTTGGATTTTTTTTAGGAGGAAATAGCTATGTTCCCTAGTGAAGTTCAGAGGTTTGGGGGGATTTTGGTTTTACCAAAAAAAATATGTTTTGGGGTAAAACAGCCTTGCAAAATCAGCTGCAGTTCATGAAGCATGAAATCCATACACAGATAGTGAGGGCAATGTACAGGGCAGGTTTTTATGAGAAAGCAGGCTGAGCCAGGATTATTCTGACTGACAAATCTTTCTGCAGCTCTGACCAAGAGACAGGAACTCCATGTGGCTATTTTTAGTTCATTCCCAAATCACACCTTTACCTGAAACAAGAGATCATGAATTCACTGGACTTAAAACAATTAAGTATTTTAGGACTTGCAAGCCCTCTGAAAATTTCTCAATGAAAAGCCACCAAATGACAGCAGACCTCTACACAGTGGATCTGAAGCCTACTGACAACAAACTTCCTTTTCTGGTTTATCATTTTCCATACTGTGCAGCTGTATTAATCCACAGATCTTTCTCAGAGGCCAGCTGAAAACCACAGCACCAGAGCTAACCCAAACTGGCAATTTGTTCTCAGAAAGCCCTGTAAAGGAACCAGAACCTCTTCACTACTTGTGCCAAGATGCATTATTTCCCCAGTGGCCAGTCAATGTGTACTTCAGGACACGTGTTTTGTTCAGTCCACTCAGCAAGTATTGGTTGATCTTCAGCAAGTATTGGTGGATCTACTTCTTAAGTAAGTGATCACTTCTTACTGACAAACAGAGCATCTAATCCTGGCACTGGAAAGACATTAAGGCCACTTAGGATTCCTCTTCACAGATCAATAATGAGACCTAAAAATTAACCAAGAAGTCCTCCACAGTGGTTGAAGATGGATCACCATCACCTTCAGTATCTGTCTGTATCCCGTAGTAACAGGTTCTTGTGGCTTTTTCAACACATTTATTGTTGCTGACCTGTGTGTCTCCTTCGCTCAGCACCAATTTAACACAGCTAGGTCCAGCATACTGATCTCATCTTCAGGGAGAGCCAGGTTGAACCCCATGGCAAGGTCAACTCTAAGCTTGGACACCAATGGCCAAATTACTCAAGGAAATAAGTGACCTATCTGTATCACCTGTACTGTGAGATCTGTTGGGATAAGTAAGTGCTTGTGATATTTTAGCCACTCTGTGTTAACCACAAGGAAATAAAGAGGAGGGCATTCCACAAACAGACCTATAAGACAAGCAAAGTATCCATTAACATTTTTTTTTTCTTCCCCTAATCTCAGAATAACTGAGATATCTATATTTCCTGATGAAAGTAAAAAAAAAACAGCCAGTGAGGAAGCTGGGAAGCCCCCCAGGTGATGTTAGCCTGTTCTTTGCTCCTTGATACTGGTTAAAAAAATCCCTCTTGCCAAGTTCTGGGCCAAATTGATGGGTAAACACGAGTCATCAGATGTGCCATCAGCTGGCAAAGCTTTTGGAATTGCTTTTCCTTGCTACAAGCCAACTCATAGAAAGGTTCAAGCTACTATTAAATCTGTTACAGTTCTGATGAAGTTCAGCAGTTTTAAGGTGCTTTTTTTTTTGTGTAGCTTCGGGAAGCAACTCTCAAGTTCTTCAAGAGCAAAGCGACTGGCATATACTTACACTTATTAGCCCAATTATTAATAGAAGTTATCATCATCAAATGTCCAGCAAAAAGACTGAAACATAACCTTTCAATCAGTGAGTTAAAAGCACTTAAAATCACATTCTCCTGCGCCAGTCCCCCAGGAACATGTGACCTTCAGACTTTTACAATGGCTTTTCCAAGATTTTCTCCCTTTAACATTCCAATGAAAGCCACTGGCATGTTCTCAAATCCTTCAGTGACTTGTTCGTGGTACTTCACTTTTCCCTGTCAAAAGTAAGAAAGGAAATTGCTGAGTTGTCATTCACCAGGCTGCCTAGTTTTTGCCATCTTCAGGACACTAATACTCGGAGTCATAACAGGGAGCCAAAGTCAATGCTATAAAAACACACCCGGAGAGATTTAGTGCTACTTAGTCCCCACACAATGGAGAGGTAAGGTATTACTTCCCCAAAGCTAAGCCCGTCTCTACCCATAGGGAAGTATGGAATTGCAAATCCAAATGATCAAAAGATGAGCCACCCCAAATCATTATGTTTGTAAAAGCTAGAGCCTCTTAGCCTTGAGTGTTCACACTCACAAGCTTTTCACAGCCCTGAACCAAGTGTTAAACTCAGCCTCCATTTAGAAAAATAAAATGTAAGAAATTCTTTATTAAGTCCCTTTACCACCCAGCTCCCAGTTCCACAAAAACATCCATTCTTGACAGTAACTTCAACACAACACTACAATGGAAATCCTTACTCATACTACAAATGAAAGGAGACTTCTGAATGGGAAATAGAGAAATTATTATAAATATGAAACTCTTCATTGCCAGAGAAGTGTTTTGAATTACTCTGGAAGCATCCTTTTTCAAAGTCTACATGTATTCTGGAATATATCTAAGTCCACAAGCTAATATCGCAGGTCTCAAGTAGCAGAAGGGATCAGGCATGTTCAGTGTGGTTTGAGTGTCCCCAAAAGGCTCAGAGATCAAGTCAGGTAGAAGAAAAGTATCATGCCGGGACCTCACCTCAACAGCTATGACAAGAGACCCCTTGCAAAGAGGGAAGCTATGGTGTGAGTACACCTTACAGAAAACTACCCCTTTCTTCCTTACCTCCATGACCCATTTTAGCAGGGCCTTCAGACCTTCCTCCCGGCGGTTATTCCAGCGGTTCACAATAAATCCTTCCATTTGAAGCTCTTTGAAGATCATTGGAACCTGCACATAAGGCCCTGCAAGAGAAAGGAACCAGCAAACCACCTGCAATCTCAGTTTCATTTAAAGTAAGACCCAATGCATAAACAGAGCTTTTAGCCACTAAAGACCACTGAATCACTTTGTTCTAGCCAGAAGCAACTGCTATTTTTCCCAAACAGAATTTCCAGGACAAAAGACCAAGGATTCATGGACAGCCAGCCACCCAGGGAAACAAAGGTGTGATCCGTAAAGCTGTGGGGCTAAACGCCCAACACTTCTGAAAACAGTTTCTTTCAGAAGTAAAGTGGCCTCAGCTTCACCTGAAGGGCTTCAGCTGAATCCTGGAAATACTGTTTTGACAGCCTGTTTGATAGTCTGCCAAGCTCTCACACTCTTCCTAAATCTCAAAAGAGTTGTACACATTAAAAAAAGTTTCCTCAGTCATAAAAATGTGTGATAGTCTCCTGTCGTGGTTTAACCCCAGCCAGCAATTCAGCCCCGCGCAGCCACTCATTCACTTCCCCCCAACCCAGTGGGATCGGGAAGAGAATCAGAAAAAAAAAAAAAAGGTAAAGCTCGTGGGTTGAGATAAGAACAGTAACAGACCAGAAAGGAAGAAACTAATAATGACACTAATAACAACAATAAAGTGACAACAATAATAGAAGGATTGGAATACACGAAACAAGTGATGCACAATGCAATTGCTCACCACTCACCGACCAATGCTCCCCCAGCCAACTCCCCCAGTCTAGATACTGGGCATGACGTCCCATGGTATGGAATACCCCTTTGGCCAGTTTGGGTCAGCTGTCCTGGCTGTGTTCCCACCCAGCTTTCTTGTGTCCCTCCAGCCTTCTTGCTGGCTGGGCACGAGAAGCTGAAAAGTCCTTGACTTAGTCTAAACCCGACTTAGCAACAACTGGAAACATCGGGGTGTTATCAACATTCTTCTCATACTAACCCAAAACACAGCACTGTACCAGCTACTAGGAAGACAATTAACTCTAGACCCGCCGAAACCAGGATATCTCCCCACTCTCAAAAGCCTGTCCTATTTTTAAAGTGATCTGGGAGTCCAAAGCCAGTCAGTTGTCAAAGAGAATTCAGACTTCCCATTTCTTCTAGAAGGCAAATTTGGAAAACTTAATGCTACTGAAAGTTAATATTCATCTCAGCCACATTTCCCAGCAGTTTCACCAGTAGTTGAAATCTTGTGGGGAAAAAAAAATAAACCCTAAGCCGCCTCATTTAAAAACCCGAGGGAAATCTATTCTCTCATCTGAAAGTACATACTGTAAATGGCATCATGCCACCACACCTGCCTTCTACTGATCTGTATCTGCTTAGAGCCCTGGGGAATCCCGTTTTAAGTAGTTTAGTCTCTCCTTTTCTAATCAGTTGATATTCTCAATCTGATATGAGTGTGCACAAAGGAGGATGACTGCATGTACACAAGCAGTGTGGTCACACTCCTGCTATCCCAGAGCAGCGGTTACCCAAATGTACACACATACATACACTCAAATGGAATATGGAAACAACCAATATAATCTCAAGAGATTCCCATTACGCCTTTCTCCCTGCCATCACCAAACAGGAAATAAATTTAGACACAAGAAAGCAGGCTCACACCTTTCTGAGGCACAGAGTTGTATTGAGAGATGGCCCCACAGACTGCAATCCTTCCATATTTCTTCATGTGGTTGATAGCAATACTGGCAAATTCTCCACCCACCTACAAGAACCAGAGCGTGTGCAGCATTAGAGACAATCCAGTGTTTGGCACTGACCGCCAAAATCTGCCAGCCTTGCGTTGTTGCACCAACAGGTTCAATCAAGACATCGAGAGGTGAGTTCCACTACTCCAGAGACTAGGTGGCTGCAGAAACCCTTACACTTAGTCAACGTGTATGAGGACTTGATCTCACTCTTCTAAATACTAGTTATGAACACAGAGAATCAGTTATAATTCCAAATCTGCTTCACAAAGCTTGGTTTGGAAGCTCTGGGCGGGACTTGCCTTAGATCCCTCCTCCTAAGGGGCATGTCTAGGGGCACTGAGAAGCACCACCTCTGCATTTCCCCCACACCAGTCTGCACTTCTATCTCTTCAGATCATGGTGATGTCAAGTTTCACTTAATGATTCTCTTCTCAAATAGGGATGTGCTGTGCTCAGAAGCTTTTAACAGAGAAAAGCTGTGAGAAAGTTTACTGCTGGGGAGAGCTCTGCACAAAAGTTGGAAGTGAGAGGGAAGGGAACAGACGTGACCATAAAATCTAAGACCTTAGCAGTGCAGGACATGAAATTTGGAAGGGTAAGGCAAAGCAAACAGGAGCTCCTGCCACAGGAGCAAGTGCTTTGCCCTGGAACCATGCATTCACATTGATCACCAGGAGCAAGGTGGGTGCGTTGCTATCCACCCAGAGCGACTGCGCTGTCATCCCTGGATCATCATCCCTGGATCGGCAGACAGGCTGCTGAGAGAAAGACATGCTAAAGGGGTGATGATGGCTGCCCTTTAAACCAGGTAGCTAGCCAGGCAGTTTGAGGCCGGTATCTCAGCTAATACCCCTGTGCCAGGTATTACATTATCAGGTATAATGCATACGTTAGCTATACTAGGAAATATAAAAAGCCAGAGCTTGTTCTCTGGCTTGAAGGTGAACGGACATGATTTGACTGTATCCATCCTGTTAAACTCTCTTAGCCTCCAAAACAAGACGGTCACATTCAAACAGCCTATCGAGAACAGTCCACAGCCCCCATTAACTCCAGCTGTACTTGGGAGAGGTCAGAAACCCTCTACGGGCCACTCCAGCAATTTTACAAGCGGGCCTTGCACCTGGGTACTGGTGTAGCCACCTGGACCCTGTAATGTGGGGCCATCCACGCTCGCTCCCCTTCCAGCAAGAGCAGAGAACTGCCTGTGGTCCAAGGCGGGGGGGGCAGGAATGGACTGGAGCGCTCTCTTTTCAGCATCAGTTAAATGTTCACCATGACACTCAACTCCCCAAACTGTACCATACTTCCCAGAGAGTGAAGATAAGCTTCTCTCTCTCTGTTCACAAACACCACCAACAATCCAGCTTTGTTCCTTCTGTTACTGCCCAAGTCAGCTGCAGAAATAAATGTGGGAAGGGAATAGGAAAGCAGTAAGCTCTTACGGAGACCATTTCTCAATGTAAATCAGTATCAAGTTCCTGGTGTAGTCTTCAATTAGATGTATACAATATTGAGTTCCTGCTATACTTAAAGGAAAATAACAGTCTGCTCAAGGCAAGGTCCTCTCTCTGAACTCACATTGTCAAAGAAACAGTCATAGCCATCAGGAGAGGCTTTCCGCAGTGCTTCATCCAGAGATGTAACAGTCTTGTAATTAAAGGCTTCATCAAAGCCTATTTTTTTCAGATAGGCGACCTTGTCATCTGAGCCAGCACAGCCAACCACCTTGCAACCCTGCAAGGAAAGAAGAAAAACATTTCTAAACACCCCCTTACAACACAGGCTGACACTCACTGAGTGCTGGGTGGAGGGCTCACCCTTAAAGTCAGGCTGTCATCACCATACAAGTTCCTCAGCTCTAGGAAACGTTCAGCTAGCTTTGCCACATCTTCAGGAGCTTGCCCCATCTCCAGACCTTACTGTAGGCATGCCTTCAGGGATACCAGTGCTCCTGATCATTCATGGCCTTGCTCCCCTGTCTCCCAGGTGAGCCTTTTGAGGAGCAAGTATGAGCAGTTCAAGTCACTCACCCCAATTTTAGCGAGCTGCCCCACCACAGAGCCCACAGCACCAGCTGCAGCATTAACCAGCACCGTCTCTCCTGGCTTCATCTTGCAGACTTCCAGCAGACCAAAATACGCAGTGAGGCTGTGAAGAAAGAATGCTCAGTGAGGAATAAAAGACACCAGACACAGAGATGTGACGACCACATTGAACCAAAATATTGTCAAAACCAGAACAAGATTCAGTTTTCCTCATTCTTTATGAAATAGAAAAGTTAACTCAAACTTCTTAATTCAGCTTTTTTACAGCCATCCCAGAAAAAAAAGACATGCTACTGGGAAACAGGATGCTGTGGCAGAAGCCTGCCTTAGGTGAAAACAGCTTTCCTTGTGCTCACTAGCTGAAAGGAAAAACAGAGATAACTCTGTAAGGTGACAACTCAGTTACACACTGGAAGAGAGAGTAAATCGAAGCTAGACAGAGGTCAGTAGCCAGCTAGTATCTACCAGATTGAGGCAAAGATTAAATTATACTCACCACAAATCAAAAGCTGGCAGAAAAAGAAAAAATGGTGGCAAAACCTTGCTGAACTGACAGGCACACTGCTTCTGAGGACTACTGTGCACAGCTATGGCTGCTGGGTGAATAGTAATATGTAAGAACCACTAAAGTTTAGCTTAAGCATGTTTCACTGATCTTATAAATACTGAATGACATCAGGCTCTGCAAGCTTCCTGAAGCAACGTGATCAACTGGCCCAGAATCCCAACAAACTTTCCTTCTAAATTCAAGCTTGGAGCTTCCCACTTGGTCCGAACTGAAAGGACGAACTGAATCCATCTAGCAGCTGTCTGGGAAAACATACATCTTTCCAGAAAAAGGTCATACAGATAGGCAGAAAATCCTGCACAGCAAAATCCAGGGGATAGCTGCCTTCGCATCTTAAAACTCACCCTGGCATGCCAACCGTCCCAAGAGCCAGAGATTTGGGGAGTGACGCAGGCCAACTGGAAGGAAGGAGTTGTAGATCTTTCCCATCAGAGATGAAATGGGTTCTCCAGCCACTTCTAGCCACCACAAAGGCCCCTACTGTGAAAGCAGGATTCTTGCTTTCTACAATCCTGTTTAAAAGAAGGAAAAAAAAAAAAAAAAGAATACTCTGTCAGAGACAAATCATTACTGGCTCTTCCCTCCTATATTCCTGTTGCCATGTGATGCAGGAGAAAAGAAATATTTCATGTCAGGACATTTAGCCCATACCTGCTGATGCTGTAGGCTTCTGATGTCTTTCCTGACATGTCTACAGTCTCTCATCACCAGGGGGATACTGGGCAGGATGATTCTACACTCAGCCCTGCCCACAAAAAATCCAGTGTTCCCACATGGATGCTGACATTTTTTGACTAGCACCACTCTGGTATGAATTCAGACTAGGCTTCTGTGACTTAGAAGGCAGAAAGAGGATGTTGGGATGAAAGGGTGGAAAAGCAAGAAGTCACAGATAGGCTGTAACAAGCAGTTCCCTTCTCAGACAACCTGCACCTCATTTAAAGGCTGAAGATCCTAAGGGTGGAACCTCTTGGGGTAACAAAACCGGGTAGAAAGCAGTATCTAGTAACAGGGAGAAGTTCATACTTGTGGTGTCTCTACGCCAAATGAAAATTCAACTTTCTTAGCCCAATGGGAAAATTACGTTGGGAAGGGATAGGTAAGAAGCTTTTGGAATACTGGAAACAGTTGGCCTTCTGTTCAGCAGAGTTGGTTGTTAATTTACCCCAGCCCCCAGTGTTCCTGCAGAGAAACACAAAAGTCAAAGGCCACAGATGTTCCTGGGCAGCAACTTAAAGGCAGCACAGCAGGAACAAGCTGACAAAGGGAAACATCTGTGTAACTAAATTACCACAGGCTTGGGAAAGGACAGATTTAAGGTTAGAAAACATTTTGGCTAGAGCTGTATCTTAGGTGACGCTGAGGTATTCTCAGCTGGAGTAGCATGCATGGTTTCGGGCACGCAATTACTAGCCCATCAGATTTTAAAATGTGAAGTTGACACTTATGTCAAGTACAATGGTTGGTCCTTCATACCTCCACTTGTAAAAATTTCCTTTGAAAACATTATTGCCAGAAATAACATACAGATTGT
>JAVKLA010000074.1:10662018-10672564 GCA_034782735.1 Sagittarius serpentarius | reverse complement strand
GGAAGGAAGGAAGGAAGGAAGGAAGGAAGGAAGGAAGGAAGGAAGGAAGGAAGGACGGACGGACAAAAGTCCTGGAATACTTAATTGGAAAACCTTTCTTATATTAGGGAAACATACAAGATTGTATGCTGATACAATACGTGATACGATGAAGCTTGAAGCAGAAGCTGATCAAATGAGTATTTTTCCAGTTAAGGAAATGTTCTCATCGTCTTCACACAAACAGAATGGTGACTTGACAAAATCTGCTAATGCTGTATTATGCTATATGTGCTATATATGCTAAAGCATATCATTCATTTTTAAATGACACCAGCAAATGTGCATGTAGCATCAGATTAAAAAAAACTGTATTACAACAGTGCAAAAAGATCGATCTAATAATACATAAATTAATTTTGGCCAACCTTTAAAACTTTTTTTGGGACCTCTGGCAGAAGTTCCTGAAGTTGGTCAAAGCTTGCAAGAAACAACATGTTCAGTGAAGATCCCTTCTTCAACATAAACTGAGCAACCAGAGGGTTGATACATGGAAAAGTAAGAAGGCATTTCTCTGTCTGGAAATTGAAATTATTTTGTTAGATTGATGTCTGACAAACTTTTTCCTTTTTTTCTGTTTCTACAGAATGACATCCCTATGAATGGGTCATACAGTACCTCATAGAAACAGAGCTTTCAAACAGTGCACTTTTATAGCTCAATGAAAACTTTTTTTTTACTACAGATGTTAACTATACCATTTTCGCAAAAGAGTAAGTTCTGCATAGTAGTTTGACAAAAAGCAAGCACAGTCTAAAGATACTTCTATTCTAAAGGATGAAACCAGTAAATCGTGTAAACTTGATTTGAAAACACATTACCAGATTCACCATTTATTCTCCATTTTGAAGAGAATTACCTCAGTCAAGATAAACTGACAAAGCTCATTTTGTTTTACAAAAGTTACATTTGTTAACAGCAATGAGACTGGTGCCAAAAGGAGGAGTTGCTAGAGGGAGGTTGAATGTCACACAGACGGCAGCAAGTTGAGAGCTGTAGCATTTTAAGAATGTCAGCTTCCAGTTCCTGACTTTCATAAAGCTCTACACTCAACAAATGCCAGGATCTAATACCTTAACGGAGACAAAATACAGTCAATGATTCCTCTCAATTTTTTACCAGTATCCTTAATCTTGAAATTGGAAAACCTATAATCCAATATCCCGCACTTGGAAGGCCATGCCAATACCTGCTTTAAAATGCTTCTGAATTTTGCAAAAGCCAAAAAGGATCTTGGCTTTACAAGAGTTCAAAGCTTCCACATAAAATGAACAAATCCATATGTTTAATTTGAAAACCGTACAATACATGTTAAAGAACATAATATATTTGACTGTGATTGATGGACCTGTTCCAGCATATCCAGTAACAACTACTGCATGAGAAGTTAAATAAAGAAGTTCTACTATCTTGTATTAAAGCAGATCTGTAAGCAACACCATTGACTTCAGTAATGGATCAGCACTGATGAATTTGGCTTCCTGCCCAAGTGAGCCACTGTATGTTTATCTTTTAAAATTTGCATAGTTCTTTAAACTTAGTGCCTAGAACTGTGGAACTGTACATATTGGCCGGCAGATGTGGAGAATAAACTCTACTGGTTAATTGTGAAAGCATGGCGAAAGTCCAAGTTGCACATAAGTGTGCTGGCAAGGATGACGGAAACATTATATATATGTGTGTATATATATGCAAATTTATAAAAATATGCATGTGTGTATATATATATAAACCTGCTTATTTTAATAATACATTTTAAGAGAACAACAAAAAAAGCCTAGAACTTTATGAGTCTGAGAAACAGGAAGAAAACAGTGTAATTTAACGGAAAGATAACCAAACCTCAGATGGCAAGACAGAAAGCCAGGATTTGTCCAACCACTCATGAGGACTGATATTAGATGCTATCAAAATGTTGTCAGCAATCTGACGAATTACCAGTGCTGTCTCTTCAATCCCTGGCATAAGAACTACCTAAAAGTGATACATAATATTTTTGTTTAAAACTTATACTAGGGGAATGTCTTAATTTGCTACAGAAGTTAAATGGGAAATCTTAAAGGTGACCCTGAAGACAACAGCTGGTAATGCGGAGTAATTAAACCTGATCCATGCTATCATATGGAGGAACCCCAACCTCTGACCACTAGCCTGGCAGCAAATTACACTCCTTATTTATGCATGTCCTATGCAGGTGAAATTAGTTTATCCTGTAGGTCTTTTATATGTGATCAAGTTTATGGGTATAATATGAGTTCCTAATAAAACAGGTAATTCTGAGATGCCTGATACAGCTTAAGAAGATGTGTAACACTGAAGATGTAAGTAATTTCCACACAAACTACACTGCTGAGTACATGGAATGAAAAAAGCTTTGTCCTCTCCTTAACCTTCATTTAACCAGATAAATTTGAAACAAATTTTAATATGCAAATAAGTAAAAAATTGCCAAAAAGATGTTACTTCGTGGAAAAGAAGTAAGTTACAGACATGAACGTGGTAAGCCAAATGAAACTTTTGCCCAATTTTTTAATGTTGATTATTCTCGATACTGCATTTTCTTATTTATAATGAAAAAAAGTTAATTTGTCTTGCCACATTAAAAAAAAGCAAACTAGCTGAGAGCAGAGAAAAAGTACACTTTCTTTTGTTCTGCTACATTAGTAACATAATACTAATCTGAAACTTCAAATTAAAACATAAGCAGGATTAATACACATTCTAATAATTTATAAAATTAAAGGTACAATGTCATTTCTTGAGTCGTCCTCATAAAAACACTTCAGCTGCTATTTGAATCTGATTCAACTTGTACTGGAGTCAACACAGCCTTTCCACTGACTTGAGCAGTACTGAATTAAGGTCCTCTCTTATTTTAGTAACTTTGAGTTATTTCATGTTTTTGATGTAGAATGCATACTTGATTAAGCACTTTAGAAATATCATACAGCGAAGATTAAAACATTACCTTCACTTCAAAGTCTTCTGACTTTTGTGTAAGTTCAATTAGAGTGGCATAAATTAAGACAAGGTTAAGCAGAGTATGTCCCCTGAGACTGTACCTATAAAACAGTTTCATTGGACCGTTAATATTTAATATGCACATGTAATAATTCCAAAATGTTTGTTCCATGTGTTAATAAATGTCTGTTTAATTTCCTGGAATTCAGAATACTGGCGCAATTAGAGCATTAATATCTGTGAAAGGAAAACTAGGACACATTAAGTGACCAAGTGCTGAAGGATGCACCCTGAGGAAGAAAATGGAGTCAGCCCACAGCAAAGCAAGCCTGGCCTGAAGCAAAAGGATGGATCAGAGTCAGTCACTGGACAAAAATCATACAGAGAGGAAAGGTGATGCATGCAAAATTTACCAGTTGCTCATAGAAAAAAATCTCACAACAGGTAATAACGCAATGTTTATGAACTCTATCAACAAAAGCTGTGCTTCCATAGCAAAAGAACTACTGACGGATTGGAAGAACACTTGAAAAATGTCTCCCTGTTGCAAATGATATACAGTGATGCTAACACAGTAATTCATAACCATGTATTTGTAGGGGTTCATAAATAGGTATAAAAAATAATTCCAGTGGTTAATATTCTTAGTCTTGTGAAATTTCTGGACCTGTTGATTTGAAATACACCTCACATTAGTATTACCTGCCTCAAATCCTCTTACTTTATAACAACCATTTCCTTATCTCTTGCGTAAGACTAAAAAGATCCTAATACAGAAAAAAACATCCTTGCTAACTTTTTGGGGGATATCCAGTGATCACTGTTACTTCTACCATTCCACTGAGTTTTTCAGTAGGAGCATGACAACACTGTAACTAAGGGAAAAGTCCAAAGCACACTAGAAATACGACCTTCCAATATTTGTATTGTTCTAAGAGAAATGTGTTCCTACAGAGAAATTCAAAGAACAGATAGTGTTAGCTTGTTCTAATAAGCAGCTTCCTTTACTGATAAGTTTGTTCAAAAAATACGAAGGTAACAAAATAATTTCATAACTTACTCTAAACTCAGTCTTTCTCTGGAATAGAAAACAATCCAACAGCATGTATATTGGAGCGATAATGCCATTAGCTTCGATATTACATTCTCACAGGATTTCTCATAATTTAGTTCTTCCATACTCTACCATGAAATTAATATAAAAAGTAAAAACTAAATAAATATATTACCATGGCTGTCACAAGCTTTTAATATGCATTGCTGTATTATGCAGAAGTTAGATCAAACATAGATATAGCTAAATAATAGAGGTATTAAAGACATATCTGGGAGTCAGGAAAACTAGGTTGGATTCCCAGCTGTTACTTTGTTTGACCTTTAAAAAGCTGATTCACTGCTTCGTGCCTCTTCTTCCCTCCTGTAGAAAGGAAACGCTGCTACTAACTTTTTGGGATATACTTAAGATTTTTGAGAACTTTAATAATGCAAAAACCTGTTATAAACCATTGAAGTACTTACTTAACCTATACAAAACATATTATACCAATACTGATTATATAAAGTACAACATTGCTGATTGCAGTAGCATTTGCAGTAGCATGTAGGAATGTCTATCTGTGTTGTGCTTGCAATACTAATTGATTATTTTATCCTTTATCTATCTTTCAGTAGCAGTTCTTCTACCTGTAAAGTCATCTGTCTTTTTGCCTACCAGGATTAAGTATTACGCTATTGTCTAAATTATTCCTTTTTATTAAAAGTAGGACAAACTATTCTCTAGAGTAATTCAGATAACTGTCTGAAATGGGAGGAATTAACAAACATGCACACTAGTAAAAGAATATAGTCACAGATACATTTAATTGGTTATTACAATATTCCTTTATACGACCCTATTTTCAAGTATGTATCCTTTAACTATATTTAATACAATCCAATCTCAGGTCAAATGTTACACTTCTGTCAAGGAAAGTAGGTATAGACATGAGAACATTTTAAACTAGCCAAACTGGCACAGCTGGAATTTTGGAGTTAATGGATTTGGAAAGAATTTGTGTTGTAAAACAATGCATGAATTAAACATGATTACAAGGAGGAAAAGATATATTAGTAATCTGCAGATATGGCCTACAAGTAACCCAATGAATAACAGAATTTGGACATAGTTTCATTTTGTACCTGCAAAAAGATAGCAGTACATTCATCTATTGTCAACACAACGTATCGATCTGTACTTCCAAAGAGCCTTAAAGAGTAACTACTGCTTCTTTCAACAAAGCTAATGCTGTACCTGAAGAAGTAAAATTATTTTATTAAATCTCAGTTATGTAAAATAATATTTTCTTAAAGGAAATGAACAACACATCTCAATACATTTTTTTTAATTACACAGTCTTTTCATACCTTGATCTTTCTCAAATGCTCAAGTTCACTTTAGGACACATTCGAAGAACACACATCAGTGTAGCAGTGACTTAATGAAATATTACTGGATTAATTCAATTATGTTGCTAATCACACTGAATATGGCCTTGATATACGGTCTCTCAGATTACAAAAAAAAAAGACGTAATACAGAAACTAAGACAGATAAATCAAGAAAATATACTTAGATACTCCTTTAGAGTAACTAAATGTACATTGCATTTCTTTTCTTCCTTTCATGATTGTGCAGGACAGGGAAAGCAAACTGAGTGAAAACTCCCTGACTGCCATTGGTATGATCTTAAATTTTTCAGAGTGAACAAGAACTGTCAGCAGCACAGCCTCCTGTTACCAGCTGTGTTAGCAAAGACTCACTGAATGAGTATCACACGCTTAGGGCTTTCAGGGAGTCTTGGCCAACTAAGGGGGGAAGTTGAGAAGAGATGGTCGTCACACTACTTGGCCTCATCCTTAGGAAACACAAGAGACCTAAACCTGAATCTGCCAGCAGTAAGTCCTCTAGAAACTTCTACAGACATTGTCTTCAGATATTAACAGAAAAGTTAACTATAAGCTTTTCTGAAACTATAAAACTTTTTGCTCACATATTTAATTACTTCATCAGTGCTAAGAGGAGCCAGTGAGAAAGTACCAAAAAGCATTCCTAGCTGTTTAGCTTATGGCCAGGCTGAACAGAGAATTTGAACAGGTCAGCATTTAAAAGTGCACGTCAATTTAAATGTTCAAATTTTAAATGCCAGACGTATTTTTTTTTCCTATTGAACTGTAACTAGACACAGCTCAAAAATGGCTTCACAGCTGACTCGAGGGTACAGCAAGGATCAAAACTGGCATGTCTCTTCAGCAACGCGATGAAATCAGCCATCTGTATGTTTGGCACTATGTTTAAAAGATGCTGCTGCTCTGTTCCCTATTTCTTGCTTTTTCTTTCCTCCCCATGATAAAAGGTACTTTTATCAGGTATTTATTATTGTGAAAGCAAAATGCAAGAATATTTTGTTGAAGAAAATAATGCACATGTGCAAGGATTTAAAAATACGAAATTTTTTGTACAGCTTAAAGAGTATTCAAAATTAAGTGAATATTAGATCTGAATTTTACAAATAAAGTAATTCTTGTTTTTAACTTAGCTTCTCCCAAAAGCTGTGATGCATCAGAAAATGAAACTGTTTTACTGTTGTTTTGGTTTTTTTGCATAGCTCCAATAGTTAAAAACCAAAAAATCCAAAAGCAATTTCTAGGAAGAATTAAATACAAAGTCTTCCAAGCACCAGAAGCATTAAAGCAAAAAATGTTTTGGGGTAACATTATGATTTTCAAGGAAAAGTAGACAATTTAAAAAGCTGCTTTGATTAAAAGTGCCAGCTCATAATTAAAATGAACAAATCATCCAGTTCCATTCTGGTTGACATGTGTGTGAATCTATAGAATTATGCTATCAACTTCAGCAGAAAAATTATCTTCTTGTCTCTTAAAATGCTAATAGTGTAATTGCAGTAATGTACCTGATAGCCAAGTAGATGGCTACTACATGATATAGTCAGAAAAGATGCATGTCCTGGAAAAATGAAAATAAATAGTCAATAAGATTAAATAGGTTATTTTCACTCACTTGGATTCCAAAAGCTGAAGAATATCTGGCATATTAAGAAGATCTTCAGTTGTCAGAAATACATATGGAATCTGTACCTCCAGAAGAAAGGAACCAGAGTGATTCCCTGAAACATTTTATATATGTAAGATAACAGTTTCATAAGCAAAAACTAAAGATACATTTAGGTATTTAACCAGACATCTCTTTTTAAAATGCAGCTTTTATTCATCCCCATTAAAATGCTTCCATTATATGCTTTTTTTTTTAAATTAAACTCTTCTGAATATCTTTGAAATTAAGCTTTAATTTATATTCCTTTAGATCTACACCAGTATTCCCTTAGATGGATGGATACAGCTTGTAGTAACCGTAAACAAGCTGTGCACTTGGCACAAGTCTTTTATCAGCCAACATTTACTACTACATCCTGGCCAAAACTAAGCTTACACCCTAAGAAAAACATCTTCCTATCTTGCTGTATAGATAAACCAGCTCTGTTGGCTTAGCTTTAGCCTTCATAATTTATTACTCATTCTCTTTCACAGGCACAAGAATACAGCATTTTAGGGAACAGAAAATGCTTTCCTTTCATATGTCAACCCAATTGTTTATTACAATTCTGGAGTGCACTTACCCATTTGTATTGTTTCAGGGAGGATGGTTTTAAAAGTCATGTAAGTAACATTCAGATTTTTGCACAGATTTTTCCAGCAAGAGTTTTCAGAATAATCATATTCCATTACTAATGAGAAGTGTGTCCAAGGGAAGTCAGCTCCAATTTGCTGATTATGTACAATAACACAGGAATATCTAGTAAGGCTTAAAAAACCAACAAAATATTAATAAAATTAGGTTCAAGTAGAATTACCCCCAGAACAAAATGAATACATTTTTACTTTGAAGAATTACCACTGTTTAAAGGCTATTTACCCTTCCTGAATTTAAAACTGTAATTTCTTTAAAAATTAATTTAAAAATTAAAAGCTCTACTTCCTCCTTTCCAATTACCTACTTGATGTATTCATATTTTCCTGTAATGTCATAATTTGTCATTATTGCTCCTAAGCCCTTTCCTCCCCACCTTTTTCTAAAACATTCAAAGCAAACATGTTTTTCTACACCTTCTTCTAAACAAGTTTTCCTAAAACATGCAAAACAAAATAAAAAGTTAAAAACATGCAATTACATGTTTTCTAAAAGTTCTTCTGAGCCTCACAACTAAGCATTTTACTAGTGTGGACAAAATTCTCCCCTCCCAGAATGAAGCTGTAGATCCATATTCTGAACTTTTTACTCCAGACTGGAAAGTCGCACAGAAATGAACAAAAGTAACAAAGTTTCACTGACATTAGCGCCAAGTAAAGACTTTATTCTCAAAAATAAAGAATTTAACTTACTTTCTTATGATATCTTTACAACCTAAAAAGGTTCCTTTTTTCTCAGAATCCAAATCCACAGCTTTTAAACCTGCATAAAAAGAATTAAAGCCTTAATCAAACAAATGAGCCCCTGTGGCTATGAGTCAATGCACAGCAGTAAGCAGCAAATGCGGAACAAGACAGGATATTAAAATTTTATGTATTACATTGTCTGTCTTGATGAATTCCTACATAATTTCAGTCTGTATTGCACTGTATTGGTGGGTATAATCATTTAGGAAGGAAGTAATGGAAGGAAGAAGTAATGCAAACAAGTTTCATGTCTCAAAAACTCATGACCCGATTACCTTAAAATAAAAAATTAAAGGTTAGTGCAAAAGGAAGCACCTTTGCTCCTTTATCATTTAAATTCCTTTACACTTTCTGTACACTTGAAATTTTACAAGTATGACTGGAAGATGTAGTTAAAAGGGATATTGTATAACACAAATGCCTCTCTTCAAGTTTAGTTAGTTGGATTGACCTGTGTTTGCAACCAAGCCTTAAGATCTTAAAACAAACAAAATACTTTTCATTAAATATTATTATTAGTAAAAACACTGTGAACATGCCTCCTCCCTTTCAAAACATTCTAAAAAACTGTCTTTCTTCTTTTAAGAGCACAGGAAATTTAACTTTATTTTTAAAGGCAAAAGAACAATACATTACACTGTTGATAAGGTTCAAGCAAGAAGGAGTTATAAAAATGGGTTTTAAAAAGCAACAGTGGCTTGCTCTAAATATAAGTACAGGCTCAAATAACAATCTTCCTGAAACATGTTTGTTTTACCAGCTGAATCTGTGATGTTGAAGAAGCTTGGACAAAAATTACCCACAGGTAAAATGATGAACTGATGAAAGTGTTGTTTGTATCAGTGGGGGGCTGGGATATTGGAAACTAATTTTTTTTCCTTGGCTTTAATAGATTGCTACAGCTTATGCTTACATATTTAGCAAATTAGCAAACAAAGTCAGCAACAGATGGCTACGGGAAATCATGAGCTGTACCTAGCTACTTGTTTAAGGTTTTATGCTAGGGACCTTAGTTAAGACTTCTAAATTCTAACTATTCTTAATAAGCTTGCAAGGAAGAAAACTTGTGACCACCGATCAGCTAAAAACAATGAGACAATCTGATGAAGACAACAGATGCGATTATAATTAGGCAATGGACTGCCCACATCTCCTTTGTGTTCTGTTAAATAGATCTTTGACTTGACAGATGAACTATCATTCCCTTGCAGAACAGAAAACATCATACCAGAACTCTTAATCAGGGGAAAATAAAATTACAAGAAAGAAAAAAGGCTGATGGAAGAGTGAGGAAACGGAAAACAGTGAGAAAAGTATATAGAAAGGTCCCTGATGAGGAGGAAGGAGAGAAACACCTGCAAAAAGCATACAAACAGGAATGCAGTGAAGCAGAGAGTAACAGCCACTTTTTGTTTCAAAAATATACATAAAAATAAATTTTTACCTTCTACTCTAGACAAAGTGTGAATGAGGGCAGCTTTTTCTCTCTCAGAGTCCATCCTTATTATGATTAGTATCTAGAAGACAAGTAAAAGAAACTCTAGTACTGTAAAAAAATTGCTCTTCCAGCCTGCATACATCTTTCTTTCTCCTTTGCACAGAAAGCACAAGATTAACTAAGCACATGGCAAAAATGGAAACCTCAGAGTTTTCCAGAATGACAATCACAGAATCATAGAATCACAGAACATCGGGACCCATAAGGATCATCAAGTCCAACTCCCTGCTCCTTGCAAGACTACCTAAAACTAAACCACATGACTAAGAGCATTTTCCAGATGCTCCTTTAAGTCTGACAGGCTTGGTGCCATGACAACTTCACTGGGAAGCCTGTTCCAGTGACCAACTACCCTCTCAGTGAAGAACCTTTTCCTAATGTCCAATGTGAACTGCCTCTGATGCAGCTTCATGCCATTTCTTTGTGTCCTATTGCTGGTCACCAGAGAGAGGAGATCAGCACCTCCCCCTCTGCTGCCCCCCTTAAGGAAGTTGTAGACTGCGATGAGGTCACCCCTCAGCCTTCTCTTCTCCAAGCTGAACAAACCAAGTGACCTCA
>JAVKLA010000074.1:10633140-10648834 GCA_034782735.1 Sagittarius serpentarius | reverse complement strand
GAAAGGAAAGGAAAGGAAAGGAAAGGAAAGGAAAGGAAAGGAAAGGAAAGGAAAGGAAAGGAAAGGAAAGGAAAGAGAAAAATTGCTTCTTGAAAATAACTTTTTCTCTTGTCTTATAGCTATCTTTTGCAACTTCTTAGTATTTCCAAGTCTCCTTCCCTTCTTCCTTATAAATGCTGATGCATGAGCTAAAGCTTCTGCCCACAAAGCTTCCTTTGGCAGCTCTGCTTCTTTATTTCTGAGAGTGGTTCTGCCTAACAGGTGTCTCCTAAATATTGCTGATTTTTTCTAATTAAGAATATCAGTTTCCTCATAAAGCAAACTGATCATACAGAGACAGAAAGAAAAGAAAATTTTTTTTCTAGTTAAGTTAAAAAATCTTCCTGATTTTTAAAAGCTATACAGGGTTCAAAATTGGATTAATGAACTGTTTCTACTACTTCCCTCCTGTGTATTTTCTGAACTAAGTATTATACACAATGACATCTTTAAAAAATAAGCCAAACAACAAAGACAATACAGAAAGAGTCCTACAAGCAGTGCTGGAATTTCCTATTTTCAGTTAAATCTAGAATGACCCTTAATGAAACCTTCCATTATTACAAAAGTACACAATAATTTACATCATTTCTACATCAGCGTGGTAAGACCTATACAGTTCAATAGGTTCTCTATATGTCAGGCATAACTGAGCTGCAACACTGGGGTCTACCTGTAAACGTATTCTTAACTGCATTTAACTTACTTAAACCTCCACAAGCCTATTCATAAATGTAACAAAACTTGTCTTTCAATACACTTGAATTTCTTGTCAGAGGAGATGCAATTCTAGTCAAAGTTCACTAGATGGTAGCATAAAATTTCAGTTCAGGGACATTGATGTACTTCTAAAATTGGGATTGTTACTTATGAGGCCGTGGAAGTATTTTATGCATGTCTACCAGTATCAGTAACAGATGAATTTTACCAAGAAATCATTTCCTCCACAAGATTACATAAGGTTGCAATTCAATAAATATCTCAATTCAATTATTGCTGAAATCTTTTATGTAACAATTTTAACCTTTTTTTCTTCTTGTGCTGGGACGTATGACGGAAACACAGACAAAAGTTATTGTCAAAATTCTGCCATACCAGTCAAAAAAATGACAAATATTCTTCGTTAATACAACTTTATCCTGAAAAGTGAATCTGGAAATATGTCACTGTCTCCCAATATTTCATGTCACAAATATTTCTTTTTTAAAACAAATAAGGAATTTCTTCTACTCCTTTTCCCTCTGTGCTATTTTGCATTTCTGCATTGCTCAATGTACAGCCTGAGATTCTTTCATAAGCATTATCATCAACAAGAACAGGGCTACCAACAACTTTCTCTTTTCCCTAACACCTGTTCTGCCTCATTGTTTGATGGGGTTTGCACCAAGGTAACTGGCTCAAATGGTTCTTTCCAGAGAAGAACTTTAACTCTTGTTCATTGTCTAGGCTATGTTGGTTCTACAAAAGTAACAGTATTGATAAGTACTATTTGATAGCTACAATTAATTTGATAGCAACAATTGATAATTAGTATTTCTCCAAAGAGACCAGAAGATCTGATTCAGAACATATGGACAGAAGAGATTTTCTGGAGTAAGTATCATTTAGAGTTACTTTGTCAGACTAGGAATAAACTCATATGTTTATTTTATTAAAAACCACTTCCACCAGCAAAAAAAAAAAAAACAAACCCAAAACCAAAGTACCCCCACCCAAAGCAAACAAACAAAATCCCCTAAGATATCTAAAGGAAAAAACAGAAGGTAAGATCCTTTGCTGAAAATTTTGCTACATTAAGGTCATAAAAATGTTACAATTGACTTAAAAGGATTTTTTCCCCATAAATCTACTAGCATGAACTAGCATCTATTGTAACTGGTATGAAAGCAGAATTGAACCTGGAAAAATGGCAGAGTAAACTGGTTCACATACCTTTTTCAGGACTACCTACATAACTTTTTTCCTCTCTTTGGGTGAGTGTATGTTTAGATCTCAGCATGATAAAGTTGCTCAGATCAGAATCATCACTGTCCCATTTTGTAGCAGGTGCAAATGATGCAGGCTTTTGACTACTGGATGAGTTGTCTTGTTTAGAAGACATATCTTTACAGCTGACCGATTCAGATGATTTGGGGGGTCTCTTTTCTTGGTTTAAGAAATAAATTGCTTCTTCTACCTTATTCTTTTTTATGCTTCCTCCAGTAAGCTCTTCCACAGATGTATTTGTACTGTGAATTTTGGCAGATGATGCAGAACTCATATGAAGGGCAACGTACTGCCTTTGAGTCTGTGGTGACATGTAAAGAGTAATCATTTTGTCTGACTGATGGTTTTCAGCAGAAAGCAGATCCTGGTTTCTCAGAGAATTCTTCTCTTCAAGCCATCCTAAAAAATAAAATTTAATTTCTTTGCTGCAACATGTATTTTTTCTTTTCTTTCTCCTGGTTGGAGTTAACTACTTTGGATAATTATAGAGAAAGCATTTTTTTTATTTCTTCTTTCTGCCTTCCCAGATCATTAGAATCCACTTTTAGAAAATTTGTACTGATTAGTCTTAAGTAAAAATGTACAATGTTGAGAAACAGAAGGCCATGCTACTGTTGGGAGCGGTTTTCACCCTCTGCATTGTGCTTACTGGTATTAGATTTTGAGGAATGGGGATGCAACACATTTCATTAGGAAGAAAGATTAAAAGATTAACAGATTGTTTTTTAAGAGGAAAAAAAAGAAGTAAAGCATGCAATTAGCTCCCTCTAAAGATGTGCTTCACTAGAACTGCAATTTTTTTGCCTTGTTGCTGCACATCCATGTTAAACACAGTAGGTAAACACTTTATGATACGCAAAAAGAAGTTAAGTGGAGATGTTCTTTCATGAGCCATGCCTATTTGTTTCACAACTTATCATGTTACTGTCGGTCCTTGGAGTTCTACAACTACAATTGGTACCTTGCAGTCAGGCCACAGTTATATAATAAAATCTAAATAACTTTTTGCAGTTTCTGTTAAAGTTTGATTGTAAGAATGCATAATGGTCCATGAGAAATTCTGAAGTTAATGAGTGGTTCACATTTGAAACCATAGCCAGCATAAACCCCCCCACTGAATAGCGTCACAAAATAAGGAATTTTCACTGTAACATACTCCCCCACTGACCTTCTGCAGATAGGACTATATGAATATCTGCTTTATTAAAATATTCCAATGCAAAATTACTATTTGTTAAGAAATGCTCTTGTATGAAACCATATTATTGAAAAATAGTAAGGCTGGTGGAAGCTACTTTTCATCTGCACATTAAGAGAAAAAGTAACTTTGTGAAGTTAAAAACTTTTGTTCCTACAATTTGTCCTAAGGTTGTGAAAGTACACCTTAATTGTAGTAGTGTTGCTACTCCATATTGCTATAAAACGTTTTGTTCTTGAGAATAAGAAAACTTCCATTTCCTTCCTTCTTAGAAGAATATAACTGGACGTATATAACTGTCACTGTGTCATTCTCTGTTAATCTTTGCCTTTTTATCACTTTTCTTTTAAAAAAAGAAAATACTTACCTTCTAACTGATATGATGTAAATTGTGTGAATGTTTCTACTTCCGTAGGAAGCAAATTATTTGCATTACTGGCATCCATATTTAATTGCTCCAAAGTTTCTATGGAGACTGGATTTAAACCCAAATGAAGCCACCAGCCCTCCTCTAGTGAGCTAAGCATTGGTGCTTCTGCCTCAACTTGCAGCATTTCCTTCAGTTCTGTAAGTGAATGATGCTGATGTGCAAGTTTAACAGTCTGAGGCTCTACAAAAACCAGACATATAATATTAATAATCTAGCAACATGAAAACATAATGCATTTTGGAAATGAAAACTCCCAAGAACTGATGACCTACTACATATACCCATTGTTTATACTTCCATTTGTAACACAGTGTCCATTAACAGACTTAAAAGCAAAGCAGCTTGTGTTAGCAGAGCAAGTGTGCTTTTTACTTATTGCGTGTGTAAGTAGGGGGTGTGTGTTAAATTTTTTTAAGATCTAATAATGTGTAGCTGCATAACTAAAGTTACAAATGATCTTGTTCATTATCTGTGGGTTTACTTGTCATGCTTACAAAGAGTTAACATAATCCTTACCTGAAAAGAAAATGATCTTAATAGTAATAAGCCTACCATACATTGTTTTCAACTATAAATGAATGTACAAATGAATCAGACAACATAACAAGTCAATATACATAACAACCCTGAGACCTGTAAAATGAAGGCAAATAAAATGAAATGAAAGAACAGTGGTAATGAGTATTCTGGTGCTGTCAGAAATAACCTGCAGCTTATTTTGTTTTTTTATATTTTCCTTCCTAACATGAACTCTGCTCTTCTCAAATTATTTTTTTCCATTAACAGTACTTTTCTATTGATTGATACATATTTTGAAACATTATAGAAAAATAGCACTCAGAAGAGATTACCAAATTTCAATTACGAGTCATTGAGTATAAATAGTAGTAGTGAGCTGAACATTTTCATAATGAAATAAAACTCTTACTTCATTCAAATTACCTCTGTAGAACGATACATGACATACCAACTTCTGTGTTGCCATACTGTAACTTTTTATGTGTACTAAAAGAATCAGATAATCCAAACTTCAGAGGGTTACATTAATAAGATAAACTTCAATGGCTCAAAATACGTGCCCTGTAATATAACATTATCTTTTTTGCTATATTTTCTCCATGTACATGGAACTCTTCAATATCAATTAGAAATTGACCATCAATTAGAAATCCTTACCAACAAACAAAAGAGAGTTCATATTATCCCGATACTTCTCTGATTGCCATACCAAAGATTCTAAGTATTCCCTGGAGGGCTCTGTAATCAAAATACTACAAAGAACATTAAACAAGACTTGGAGGTATGAAGTTTAACAGCATTATCTGTTGAATTTTGATTTATATAAAACTACATTTTAAAGACTTATTTTCTCTCTAAGTTTTCAGTTCATTCATTCATTCATTCAGATTTTTTCTTGTCCATATGGGGGGTCACTTCATGCAACACCATGGTAAATAGGAAGGAGTGAGAGGAGCCATCAAGGCTAGTTCACGAAGTAAAGCATCACTGAATGAGAATTCTAGCTCGACTGTGGTTTCCTCCGCAAAAGGATATTTAAACTCTTTGCGTATATGTGAGAAAGACAGCAAGGCAAAAAATGCTAGTCTCGAAAACAAGAGGAGAAGGAAAGGATGAAGCAATCCTGATCCTATATCAGCATGAAAAGGCTTAAATTCCATTGTTGGAATACCCCCAAAACACGGACACCACTTTCTTCCTGTATCTCTTGTGGTGATTTTGCAGGTGATACTCGCTCAACATACGTGTTTGCCATATGTATAAATATATGCATATACACACATGAGTACTTGCTATATACATAAATATTTACTGTTGACTACTCCAAAAAGCAGATTGGATATTCAGGCTATTAAGTCTCCCAGGAGAAAGAGGTCTACAGTAGCGACTGTCATGTCCTTTTTCAAGCTCCCCTGAAAAGCCACAGATATGAATCGTGCACTCTGTTCACTCTTCACGCAAAACACAAAATATATGCAGCTGTCTCAGAGAACATAACTACCAATTTGTAAATAGGCTAAAGTTATTTTTGCACTAATTTTGAGGATTTATGGTTTAGAGGATTTATGACAGGATTTATTACTACAAAGTTTTCATTACCTGTTACCAGAAAGAGGAATAGCTTCTTCTTGAAGTCCTGTGCACAGAAAATTAACCCACAATCTTTGTTGTCTGCATGGAGGAGTTAAAGGTACTTCCATTTTGTCTTTCAGATATGGAACATATTTAGCTAGAAGTTGGATAAAGCCCCCCACAAAACAAAAATAAAAAATCTAAATCACAAAGCTACTAGTGAATGAAACACACATACTTAAGAATTTTACACTAGTGAAGTTTTCGATTAAAATGCAAAATATTTTCATGGGACAAATTCGCTATTTAAGCATTAAACCCCAAATACTTCACATTTAATTTCCAGACAGTTTGGGGGTAGTATCGTGTAGATCACATTCCTTTACTCGTACTGTAATGTAGTTCTGGCTGCATACTCTTCCCATGTAAGGTGATCTTCATGATTATATCACCTGGTACTATGGCTGAGGTTTTGATATTAAGTGTTCATCCCTGTTGGCCTTCTTAGATAGTTTCTGCATAAATGAAGTTAAATAAATGGGAGAGAGACTTCAGACAATATCGTGGTAGCTGTAACATTCAGATGAATGGACTCGGGAACTTCAGAAACAGTCAGTCATGGTTTTAAAGACAAAATTACTCTTTCAAGCAGAATTATTACTCATTGTAATTTCTAGGGATGATCACTGAAATGAATTACATCACCAATTTTATTTAAAGTAGCATACAAACAAACCCAGCATGTTAAATGTCCCCTGCAAATCACTATTCACATCCTTTTTTTGCCAGTCATACTAAATGCAGACATTTTAATGGATTATTGCTTTTTATTCAGATCTATTAAGGAATTTGCAACTTCATTGATTTTGGTGTCATTCCATAAAAATTGGTGGTTTACATGCCCTGGTATTCATCTCTCTGGCATTCTTCTAGTAATATTTCTCATTAAGCTTCACCAGAAAGTACAGGTCACAAAAAAAACCAGTTCCCCCATGTTCTGTGAAAACTAACAGCCAGAAAAAATGTAAGTAAGTAAGTGCCTCTATAAGGAGAAACACTTGTAACAAATTCATTCCAACAGGCAGTAAGCAGCTGCAATCACCATACAAACATTGTTTGGCCAACTGGCCCACAGCAGGCTATGAATCAGCCACCTGCCCAGCTGCTTGCAGCTGCTCCTTGTCCAACCTAACAAGCAGATCGTACGCAGGAAGGATAAAGGACAGTGTTAGAAAGCCAGAAAATGTACAGTACACATTGGGGAAAAAAAAAAGTAAGAAATAAAACTGGTTACAAAAGGAAGAAACAGGCTTCCAATCAGTATAATTTCTTTCCCATTTACTTAGAACAAACAAAGCTCAGTGAACTTCTGCTGTGAACTTCAGCTCACAAACTGTTTTTTGTGGTGAGAAACAAATTTAGCACTTTTCTTTGAAAAAGACCAGAGTTGATCTCAGGAAAGCAAAAATTCCTGACATATCTAAAAAGAGCAATTATTTCTCTTCAAGTAATTTTGTTCGTATTTGTTCTTGTCTAGTCATTTTTGCCATTGAGACAGGTACATTTTGACCAGCTACATTAGTAAAATTGCCTACACTCAGGGTGCCATTCCCCTTCTCAGAGCATTAATGACTGAGTGAATTCTCTTGACCCTCAACCCTTTTACCAATAAAACAATCCACATAGCTAGCAGGAGAGGAAGGCAAACAATGAAATTTTTACTGAAAATGCCATTATTTTATGACTGCGTCTTCTCTGAGTTCAAGCAAATGTATTTCATTTCTGGTAACTCATAAATAGCAACATTAATTAGAAGGAAGACTGTAGGGTATCTCTGCTGACATTTGACAACCGATATAGGAACTTCTATTAGCAAACAGTGTCTTTGCAGTGCATGTACAGGTTTGCAGGTTTCTATGCTTCAGATCTCAGTATATCCAAAAAAGAAAGAAAAAGACATGGAAGCTGTCTGTGCCCCAATGATTGAATCTTGCCTGATTCAATGGCAAAGCTAAGCCGGCAAACTGGCAATAAAGATTAATGCCATCACTTTCTTTTAAAAACAATTCAAGATGTTTTGACTGCTCATTTACTCCAGAAGAAGGAACAATACCCTAGACAAGATCATCGCCAACTTGTTATTACTGTATACAGGAGGAGGGTCCCAAACTGCTCAGATCTACTGCACTTAAGCCTCTCCTGCTTATCATAAGCTTTAGAAGTAAAGAGCAGACAGATAGCTCACTAGATTCAGATTACAGTTAATCACGCTAGTTTAACTTTGTCTTGGTGGGACAACATACGGTGGGTTTGCCTTGAGCTTTTGTATCAGACGCTTTGAGCTGATATGATTGCTCCTACCAAAAGCCCACTACAACACAGTATCAGGAGTGTGATGCTATTAGCCAGAAGGGTACAACCATCAGTCCAGTTTAAATCATATTGAAACTAAGACAAGAAGAGGGGTGTTGGTCTGGAGAAAACTCAAAATTTCTGAAGGATTTTAGTAACTGCTGGGTGGAAAACTATCAAGTGAACACTTGGAGGATAATTGCCACTCTGCCCAGATCACAACCATTTGTAAATGTCACTCTTTGTGAAGGCTTTTCTGCGTGAAATTAAAGGTGAAAAATGTCACCAGCACAGCCATTTTTCTGCCTCTCTTAGCCAGACAACATTAAGCTGTGAAAACAGTAGGGCTGGCAATAATATCCATTATTTTGAGAGGTTACACCTGGAACATGAAGAAATTTTAACTGAGGTTGGATAGTTAGTCTGAACAGTCATACACCAAACCTGTCTGGCATTGGTATGTGTTGTAACCAGCATGCCTGACTGAGTTTTCAAGCTTTTAAAGGTGGGTACGTATAAAGGATTTCTTAAAGCCAGTGTAGGAGAAGCCAGGATTTAATGCACACATTAGCAAACATTCAACACTTTCAGTTTATTTCTGTGGAAAACAGCTCTGGTGACTACATGATTTAGTTTCTCGATCACACAGCATTACTGAACCATTTGCAACAAAAATGTCTGCACAGTAGTTTTGAACTTCTAGAAGTTATAAACTCAGTACTTCTTTCTAGAATTGTCCTCCATTACCCTCTTTTGAAAGCATTTACATAAGACTTTAACAAATGTTAAACTGTGCTCCTTGTCTCTGTAATTTTAATCAATCTGCCTTAACTTTCCTCTCCCCTCTCTGGGTAGGTAAGTTGTTAGATAAAATCTAAAAAGCTAATCAAGTGCAAAAGATATAGACACCACTTGCAGCCAAAAGCAACATGAAGGAACTGTAAAGTCCATTATGTTTAGCTTTTAAAACTCTTGAAAGGAGTCTGG
Organism: Sagittarius serpentarius; assembly: GCA_034782735.1. Lineage (NCBI taxonomy): Eukaryota > Metazoa > Chordata > Aves > Accipitriformes > Sagittariidae > Sagittarius > Sagittarius serpentarius. The sequence continues at coordinate 10,639,751 of JAVKLA010000074.1, read as the reverse complement.
CACTTCTACCTGCTTATCGTGCAGTTACAAAACAGTAGATTACACAAAGCAAATGTTCTTACTTTATATGGTGTATGTACTTCCAAGAACAGAATATGGGGACAATCACTTGAAGAATTTATTTTAAATATCACCCCTTGATTTATGTAGATCTTCCTACCTGATTCACAGAATTCCAACATACTTCTACTATTACTGGAGCAAACCTCTTGTGGTATGGGACAGTACTTGGAAATCTCTATTTTGTACATAATTTCTGCTTTGAGATCTGAAAACAGATTTAAAAAGCTGCTGTAAATGAACCGTTTATTCCTTTTTCCTGTCAAAGCTATTTTTTCTATCCTTTTAGTGCATCTCCATAATATATTGTTATGAAAAATTACAGTTATGCTTAGTAACCCCAAATGGCATAGCTGATCAGAGTAGTGGTTAGTCTTGTCCCTTAAACGTGCCAGAAAAAAACCCCAATATAGTATAGCCACTATCTGAACTATTCAAAGTTCTTATGACTACAGTGACGTGATTTCTGGAACAAGTAGGTAGCCTAGATACAGTTTACCAGGAGTTTGTGTATGTAGATACTCTTGCTGTTAAAAAGGACTAAAACAGAACAAGAAAGAGTAGTAGGCTGACGTCTATGTACAAAATCCTGCAACCTCTTCAGTGGAGATTGTGTCACTCAGCTTGGAACACGGCATGTAGGTTATGATGTACTAAATGTATCAGATGAATGCACATGAAACTGCCTTGCTCATATATACACTTTCAAAAGTTTTGTTCCTATCTTCAATAAGAGACTAGATTACTCCAGCCTGCTGCCCTATCAGAAACAGAATTCAGCACACACCCTCCACACTCAGAAGCATGCATCTTGCTTTTTTGAGCTGCTTCCTGTCCACCAAAGAAGTGGTTTTCTTCACTTGTTTGCCAAAACCAATGCAAACAGGTTTTTTTAATCAAAATAAAAAAGTCTCAGGCACTGTCTTTTTAACTACACAAAATAACTGTCATAGATAGCAATCCAATAGCCAGTAACTGTCAATAAAGTTGTTCTTATCTGTAGTATAAAAGCATTTAGTAACTTTTCTTAAATTCCTTTCAAGAAATTGCTACTGTCATTTAGAATATTCCTGTTATCCATGGAAATATTTAACCCTTTTTTCCCAGAAATCTGCTTTTGTGTTTTCAATTACAATGTAATATAAGCAATTCATACAGTATGACTGTACTGCATACAATCCTCTGTCTCTGAAAGTAATTTAATTACAGAGAAGACAACTGTACTGTGTTTACATGGCAAGGTTTTGGTAGCAGGGGGCTACAGGGGTGGCTTCTTTGAAAAGCTGCTAGAAGCTTCCCCTATGTCCGATACAGCCAGTGCCAGCCAGCTCTAAGATGGACCCGCCGCTGGCCAAGGTAAGCCCATCAGCGACAGGGGCAGCTCCTCTGGGATAACAGATTTGAGAAGGGAAAAATGTTGCTGGGGCTCAGAAGCTGCAGCTGGAGAGAGGAGCGAGAACATGTAAGAGAAACAACTTCGCAGACAGCCAGGCCAGTGAAGAAGGAGGGGGAGGAGGTGCTCCAGGCGCCAGAGCAGAGTTTCCCCCGCAGCCCGTGGGGAAGACCCTGGTGAGGCAGGCTGTGCCCCTGCAGCCCAGGGAGGACCCCACACCAGAGCAGGTGGGTGCCCGAAGGAGGCTGTGACCCCGTGGGAAGCCGTTGCTGGAGCAGGCTCCTGGCAGGACCTGTAGCCCGTGGAGACAGAAGCCCAGGCCGGAGCAGGTTTGCTGTCAGGGCTTGTGACCCTGCGGGGGACCCGCGCTGGAGCAGTCTGTGCAAGGACTGCTTGCCGTGGAAAGGACCCATGCTGGAGCAGTTCGTGAAGAACTGCAGCCCATGGGAAGGACCCACATTGGAGAAGTTCGTGGAGGACTCTCTCCCGTGCGAGGGACCCCACGCTGGAGCTGGTGAAGAGTGTGAGCTGTCCTGCCCCTGAAGAGGAAGGAGCAGCAGAGACAACGTGTGATGAACTGACTGTAATCCGCATTCCCCGTCCCCCTGTGCCGCTTGTGGAGAGGAGGTAGAGACTTCGGGAATGAAGCTGTGCCCAGGAAGAAGGCGGGTGGTGAGAAGGTGTTTTAAGATTTGAGTTTTATTTCTCATTACCCTACTCTTGTTTGATTGGTAATAAATTAAGTTCATATTCCCCAAACCGAGTCTGTTTTGCTGGCGACAGTAAATGGTTGAGTGATCCCTCCCTGTCCTTATCTTGACCCACAAGCCTTTCATTATATTCTCCCTTTCCTGTCCAGTTGAGGAAGGGGAGTGATAGAGTGGGAGTGATAGAGTGGCTTTGGTGGGCACCTGGGGTCCAGCCAGGGTCAACCCACCACAACAACATAACACTGAATTATTATATTCATGGTAAACTGGATATCATGAATCGCAGCTCATGTTACATTTGTTTCCAAGATTACAACACAACTATGGATTGAACCAAATGGCAAATAGTTCACTTCCCCTTGGCTACTTGAGGAGACATTTCTAATGAAATTTGGGTATAGCACAGTTCGTAGTCTCAAACACAGAATTTCTCATTTGATAGGCTGTGATGTAATTCATAAATGAACTGAATATCAAAGAGAGAGATTGTGTTAAATGTGTGCAAATGAAAGGAAAATCAGGTCAAGCATTTAAGAAAAACAATCCTCACCTTCTTCGATTATCCCTTTGCACATGTCTTTGTCAGCCATAGTTTCTGGAGCTAAATTTAACAACTCTTTCAGTTCCAAGTATGATGGAATACTAATAGAATCTGATCTGCCATTGCTAGGTTTGCAGAATTCGAACTCAACAGGCAACATGAAATACTGAAAAATGTTAATCACAATAGAATGGTAAGTAAATTTCCTTTGATGTTACTGTACATTCTAAGCTTTTTTAAAATCTTGAAATACCTTAATTCTAACCCAAGCTAAGAGCTTTTAAGAAAGTAGTCATATGACATTTATACAGCATACACAAAGCTTTGCTGAATACAGAGAAAAAAAAGTGTTACAGTATTTAAAATTGAGTCAGTAGAGTATAAAGAGTGGATCTGAACTTACAGTTCCCAATTAAGTAAAATCCTCATTTATTTCATTGCAAGTTTGTTTTGTTAGAATTTTGAAAAATGGAGCAAAAAAGAAATTTGACTTCTTTTAAAAAAAGAAGCCCAGTTGGCCCTCCCAAAATCCAGAACACGTCTTGGAACTTTCCCTTTCCCATGCATTTGTCATGCCTTCCTGTTCTTGTTCATTTTTATTCTTAGTGTAACAGTACCTACATAAAACTGCCAACAAATCAGGTCCCGGAAGAAACAGGTGATCAGAGTGGAGATTCCCAACAACAGCATCCAAGAACTAAAACCCCATAGATAATACCAGTGTTTTCTGATCTTGGAAATATGAAGGCCACAAATATTTGGCAAGTATGAGAAGAAATCAGTAAAATGACTTTCAGATGAACAAACACACATAATATAAAGCAATCACTAATATAATAATTAGTAAGAAACAACATGATGATACCTCTTCATCTTTTACAGATATGGTACAGAAGTTCTCGTTAATCCCCTGCAATTCTTTTTTACTCTCTTGCATCTCCATTTCATTTTGGAAAGTCAAACATTCCCTTTAAAAGATCGTAAAATAAAGCAAGTGACTTCTTTGTATTACTTCATATCTAAGACTGAAAGTCTTAGCAGTAGCTTTAATAGCTATATATGTGGCAAAAGTTATTTTTTTCTAAATCCATGCTTTTCAAAGAAAGCAATTCCAGGGGATGCTGTAACAACCTGTCTAATTAACTGAAATTATTTTTCAAGAAATAGTGCATTATATGCAGAGTAGAACCACTTAATATTGGGACCTGCCTTAAAAAAGTTACAGCAAAAACTCGATATTAAAATTTTTCATCATCTCAACACATAAGTCCTGTCATGTAAAAATGCTTTCTGCAAAAGCTGCAGATGTAATTTTTTTCTAATGTCAAGTTTTTATGCTATATATAAAATTTCTGTATTCTCTAACGTTGACATTATTTATCTTTTGTCACCTTTCACTTCTATTTTCAGGAATCATTTAGCACCAAAGAAGGCAGAGTGTGATCACTTAATTAAAATGAAAACTAGAAGTATGTTCCCTAGTTTAACTGACAAACTTTTAAAATGCCAAGAAGTAAAACTCAAGGGTGAGGCTACTACTTTTCTTGTAAAGCAAGGATACAAGCAGAACAGGGATGAATATTTTTCAAGTAGAAAGAAAACCTTTCATCAGGCTTCCCCCTCGTGGCCATTACAGGCACTAAATCTATAGTGACTTTAGGGGGATCGCTTCCTCATTGGTCCCTGACACCTCTATTTTCCTGGAGGAATACTTTAGACTGAAGAGTATAAATTGTTCCACGCCTAGCCTTGGGATGTTCACTGAATTTTATCTTGAGTAGAAGTCTGTGTAATTGTATAACTCTGTCTAAATGCATCTCCCTATGTGCTCCGCTCAGAGATTTGGACTCCCACCTTGAGAATGTTATACAACAATTTGTAGATACCTGAAAATGTTCTCTTCTGTCAAATTCTGTCCTTCAGAATCTAAAAGGGGATCTTTCACTACAAAAAACTGTAGTCTACTCAGAAGTATAGATGAACTAGGCAGGTTTTTACGAAAATTTTCCAGATGATCAATAAAAACATGTTCCTCTTCCATACACAAATCTGAAGAAAAATAAGAAAAAATATGTTAACAAACCATATAAACATAATAAGAATTCAGAATGAAGAGAACTGTTGAGCAACTGTTGGAATGCTATAAATGTCAGCAAAGCAATAACTACTTTTTATTTTAAATATTTTAGGATTTTTAAGCTTTAAATGCAACAAAGCCTAGACTTCCAACAGTTCATGTGATAAGCTTTTTTTTTTTCTTTTTCTTTTGTTTACATAACACCTATTAAAAAGAAAAGGTACTTTCTTTTCATTCCCTTGTTTACATTATAAAGTATGATAAAGGAACTTTTGAGATACGTTCTGGCTAAGAAAATCAGTTCAGTGCAATTTTTAATGTAGAAATGAGGCAGTCTTTCCATACACATCTAAACGTAAATGCAGATTTTCTGATTTTGAAGCAACAAAATATTTATTTATGAAATAAGCAGACAAAAAATATAGGTTACAAATTATTATGATTTCCAGAAAGGTGACATTATGAACCTTAATTCTTTTGAGTTTAGACTACTACTCTCCATGAGACAGAACTGATGCAGTAATCACAACTCTATTTGATGCAATCCTTTATATTTGCAATATAATAAACACACACATATATACACACATATATTATACATACATAACACATATAGAAGGGAAAAGGGAGTTTTTTGTTCTTCTTTATTTTTACCAATGTGGATGCTTCTCATTTCCACATGCCCGTTTCAATCCTTGGATGACTGCCTATCTGTAATAACCCTCCTTTCCTTCCCAGTGGCTGGAAACAATGGATACCGACTATGTTCCCCTGAAACTGTTTTATGCTGCTAACACAAATAGATCCCCATAATGAAATCTATCAATTAAAAAATAAATGCCTCATTATAAAATGCCTCTGTGTAATGAGATGAACAGTTCAGGAGAGTCTGCTAAAGCTTCTAGTAACTTATAAATCTTGAAGTACCTCCAATAAAAAAATTGACATCTCTTCCGGTACAGTTTACAAAATCCCTGATCTATTCTTCTTCTTTTTCTTCAGGCAATCAGGAAAACAAAGTAGAAAGCACCTCAACATTCAGGTAAATAGCGGTTGCAAAATTAGGTACTAAACTCTATCAGAAAATAAAGACTGCTTCAATGACAAACTTGATCATGCTGTCCTTCTAATAATATCTCATTTAATTTTTGTTGATTCACAGAAACTGGGATAACTCCTAATATCCTAACACTAAATCAGGTCAAATAAGGCACAGCTTTGCCCTTGATTTGCATTTATTCTCCAAATTTAGCTATAGTTTTTATTAATTTCTGTTATATTCATTTGTATTTTATCTTTTTATTATAAGTGGCTCTAGTAGTTAAAGTGTATGAAAAAAGGAGGTTTTGTTCAATTAATCTCATTATTCTAATGTGATACCAGTATTTTAATTAGTGCATTTCTTTGTTAATTTTAACACATTTTAACCTCTTACTCCCTGCCTCAGGAAACCATGCCTACACAAGAATGCACTTACGCATTTACTGAAGTCCCCTCCTGAAGTGGAACAGATGCAGTCACATACCTAACTGCTCTCCTAGTACAGAATTTTACGACTGGCACAATAGGTAAAGCTTGAAATTCACAAATGCCAGTGTTTTAAATCCATACAAAACTGAACTGAGTTGCCACTTTGTGATTTTAGGAAGTGCAATTCCACATTTTTTAATACGCTTATTTTTTAGAACTGTAACTTGAATGAAGTATCATTGCTTTCTTTGATTCAATGATTTCTGATCATTAAAGCACTTAAGAAAAGAACTTTAATAGGCTTAAGCATGTGCTCAAGTACTTTATCAATCAGGGAGCAAATACGCTGTTCAGGTTTGA
>JAVKLA010000074.1:10616622-10631200 GCA_034782735.1 Sagittarius serpentarius | reverse complement strand
CCCTCCTTGACATGGTAAAAGAACATACCACAAGTACCCAATTGTATTGAGGTACAAAGGATCGTTAGCATTTTGATCAATGACTTGTAAGATCTACATATTGTGATACTTTTTGCCACCTTCTGCCATACATTTGATCAGCCTGAAACATCTTTTGGCTTGCATTTATCTTGAACTGTTAAGACAAGCCCTGCTTCTCTCCAGGGAATAAATCTCTCTTCAATGGTTATAACTGATCACCCAAACCATCTCTTCAATGTCTACAGATCATGCATAAAAAGCTGTGGAAGTTAACAAGCTGACTCCACAAAAGTTAAAAAACAGTGAATTAAACACTTTACCTTGCCATTGTTCTTTAAATTTAGTGGCATAGTCAGTCTTCAGATAGTTCTCTTGGGTAGGTTCTTCCTTAAAAACATTCTTTGTAAGTAAAAGAGGTCCTTCTATGTCAGTCTGAGAGGAGGGATTTGAACTTGGAATAACTTCTATTAATTCGTTACTATTACGGAACTCTACAGAGGTGATAGGTTTCCTAAAAAGGAGAAAAAAATATCTGATACTTAAGCTGTTGTAAAAGCACTGTCCTAACTTCCCTGACTCCTCAGTGAATCAACTAAAAAAGATACTCTAAGAACTTTGATAATCACCATATTCACTGAAGATGATGGGAAATCACAGAGTTGTTATCACTGTTCACTAGATCCACAGTCAAATTACATGTTTAATTCTTCCCCAAGACAAAGTCCTTTAAGTTTATCCCCAGCATTAAATTAAGCAAAAGGATAATGCCTAGAAAAAAGCATCAAGCCTATTCATGACAAAAATTTGCTGCTGGGTTAAATGCATAGTCGTGTTTCAAAAATCATGAAGAAAGTTCAAGTAACTGCAATAGGGAAAAGACAGGATAAATGAAGAAACAAAATCACTTCATTTTTCTCTCACTTTTCATACTAATCTCAATACTATCATTATTTGCCAGGAAAAAAAGCTGCTTGCCAAATAAGTAGCAAAATCATTTGACTAGAGAAAAAAAAATGATAGTCCTGAGATAATTATGCACCCAGACAAAATATTTGTAATTGCTAATTAAAATATGGTTGTGTTAATGCTATGTTATGCATATAAATTGACAGGAACAATAAACTGACTCCAACTGCTGAGTCTTGACATTTCTAAAAAACCCAAATTTTCTGCTCATCTATACTTATTGAACTTAATATTCTAATTTCAGACAACTGAATTCTCAACTGTGCATCCTATTGTTTTATTCAGTTTTTAAATAATCCTTTGCAATATATAGTCCTGCTATTTGCTAACCATCTGGAGAAAATTTCTTATAAATGGAATCAGTATATGAGTGCACCTCTGAATTTCAGTATAGACCTTCATGTTTAGGCAGCAATAGCGAGAAATCTCTACTACACATCTTTAAAAAAAATTAACTATTTTACAGTATTTTTTAGTATAGCTCAAAAGTTAATTTTGAAACTACAAGTAGGATAGTTCAGAAGCAATAACTATGCAGTATTGGTAATAATTAATGTCCAAACTTTGACATGGCATAAGCCTTTGAAAATCCACGAACCTTAGAACACTGTGCGAAGTTACACATGGCCCAACTTCACTGAATTCAATGGGTTTCCCTATAGTTTTATGTATGCCTAGGTGAGTTGTTGATTTGAAACTACCTGGCCCAGCCTTTTCCAGGGTCAAGCCCTTAGTGAGGCTGTTCTGGAAAACAGTAAATACTTGAAATGACAGACTACTCTAAGTATGGAAACATATGTTCAAGTCATATAGCTATGCTTGTACAGTGTTTTGAACACAGAAGGCACTACATTAGATTTAATGTATTTAGCTTCAATAAGATCTTCACAATACGAAGTAAAACTTCAGCAGTATCTTTGAATTATGGACAGTTGAGTCCCACCATCAACATAAGCATGGCAATTTAGTGTATGCACTAAAGCTAGTAAGGGGATTTATCCAATGAAGTAATTTGGCAGTTTCTAGGAATTATAGACTCATTTCCTCACCTCCTTTCCTGCCAGGTGTCCTCTCACCCCTGCCTAGGCAGTCTGTGTGTCCTTGGTGTTTTTTTCCCACTCATTGCTTTTCTCCCACTTGTTTCTTGTCCTCTTTTTGTTTCTCAGCCCTCCAAGGAGATGTTAGACTCCCTGGTACTTTGAATACGTTTTCCCTAATGCATAAGTCTACTTCACTCTTTGATCAGTCATTCACACTTACACTCCTCACTGTCTTACAAGAAGAACTTTTAACAAAAAAATCACAAACCCAAAAAAACCAAGCTTATGTCAAAATACCACCTCTCCTAATCTAGTTACCTAAATTTTTACACACACAGAAAAGCATAAAAAAATCTAGACAAAGCCCTTATTTAGTAGTAAAAACTTGTGCCTACTGTTAAAACAGAACAAAGTCATCTTTTGAGCAGAGTCTTAGAATAGAATGTATTGAATCCTGTGATAAGCAATCCAAAGATATTGAACTCAGTTACAACCGTATTTCATATCAGCATTTTCTGGGACATACTTTGATAATTATTATGCCAAACCATAAGCCTAGAATCTTTTAACTAGACAGTTATACTTTTTTTTGTGCAACTCCAAGATGACAGTTCTCCTGAGAGCCATACCCAGCAGTGAACACTACTCCAGAAAAAAAGCCTACCATTGGTTTGAATGACAACAGCAGAACATTTTAGTGCTTGTTTCTTATTTACTGTCACCTGTCATTTTGACTATTAGAAAGAAATTAGTGTTATCTATAAATTTAGTTGTCATGCTATTCACTCCCTGTTCCTTACTAACAGTAAATCTACTGAAAACCATTTACTTTAGGTGAAGTTTTAAATATCCAAAATAAACTACCTACCTTTTTTACTGTTCATTCCTACCTCTTTTTTGTGTGTGTCTTATTTTGCAAATACATGGCAGTATTACATTCCCCACCAGGAATACTTATAATGACTTGTGAGGAATTATGTGTATTAATACTGCTTAGTCTTACTCACAGGAAAACCACTATTCTAAAATATCTGAATTACTTAGAATCTCTTTACTTACGTTAAACAGAATTCAAAGCACTTGAAGAACCTGAAGCACAAACACACCCTTTCCTCCTAAGTTTAACTCCTTGCTCCTTAATTCCTAGTCTCACTCCAATTATTTTCACTGGTACACAGACTAAGCCCACTTCATTTTAAAATACATTAAGTGAAATAATCTCAAATTTTCTGTAACTGCAGTCTAATACATGCACTGATTTCCTTAGATTTAGCTAGATGTTATGACTAACACATACTAAAACAACAGGTGAAAGTAAATGCTGTTTGGTCTAATAAACTTCATTCTTGGCATTTAACATCCCTTGAGAGGGCATCTAACTGACTCCTGAATTGCTCACTGTTGACATGTAAATCACACTTTATAACAACTTGTTCAGGAATTTCTTTTTCTGTTACTGTTATTAGTCTAGACAATGTCTTGGGTGATATCTTTGCATGGGTTTTGCAGCATCCTTGTAACTTTTATCACTCTCTGAAGTTGCAAAGATGATTATATTACATATAGTAGTCTTACTTTTTTGTGAAGATGCAGAGTGTTATTTCCATTGTTCTTCAGTGCAGCTTTCAGCATTAATTTAAACCTACAGTTCAAGCTCATTATAGGGCAGAATCATTTCAGATGCACTCCATTTTGTAATTACCTTTTTGTCATAAAATCTCAAAATCTACATAGTTTTCTTTAAAAACTCAGTGGTGTACTGGTTACATTGATAGAGACTGGACTGAATTAAAACCTGAAAATATAATCAAATAGATCCAGTTCACAGGATCACAGAATCACAAAATGGTTGAGGTTGGAAGGCACCTCTGGAGTTTATCTAGTTCAATACCTGTTAAGCTATTCAAATGCAAGTCTCCAAAGTAACATTTCGCAGTTGGTTTTGGCAACCAGAACAACTAAGTACATTTTTTTAACTTTGATTTTGCTATTTCTGCAGCACAATAAAATTTCTACATCTATGCAAAACTGTTCTTTAATATATTTTTTCAAAATTTTCCACTTTTTACATGCAGCAGTTAAAATCAGCTCAACTTTCATATAATGTGCATTCTTTGTAACTCAAATGTTAGGGGAGAGTTAGGGCTTCAGGTCCAAACTTTTTAAAGCACTCGGACATTTCTTCACTTAGTACCGCAAGCTTGAGGACAAGATGCAAAGGAGGGCCTGTGCAGCTAAAAGTTAGCCACTTCAACATCTGTTAGTTATCTGAACCCTAGAGAGACATGAAATGACAAGAGGAGAATGGCTGTTAGCCTATAAAGCACATTTTCCATCAACCCAAAAGAGGAATGCAAGCATCACAAGGAAACTCACTCAATTCTCCTACAAAGCCTTATGAAATACTTTTCTCACTATTGTGTTCAGGAGGTAAAGACTAGTACTATGGATCCAAAGGACCAAACCTGAGAACATTTTCCAGTTATTTGTTGCTTTTCTTTTCTCTTTCAAAAAAGAAAAGGGGAAGTTATATTAAAAATCCCTGTCCAAATAATGTTGAAAGTTACAAAGGAAGTCACTGAAATGTTAGGAAACTTTTTAACTGGACTTTGACCCTGTTTAAAAACTGACACTATATTATGCCCTGCTGGGTACTGTGTCTGGTAAAGCTGTGATCACAATCAATTTTATTTTTTTTTCCAAATCTTCTGGTTGACTGAGTAATGAAATGCTATTATTTTCTCTGTTGAGCATATGGCCAAAACCCAGGCTGAATACAAATACACTATCTTGGATATTTCTAATAGCATTGTGAGAAAAACTGAAAATGAACTCATTAATATTCAAAAGATTCCCATAAAAATGCTAATATTATAATCCACATTCTCTAGAACAAAACCAAGATGCTCATGCTAGGTGCCAATCTAAGACATCAAAGCCCTAGTCTTCCAAAGTATTTAGCATTTTCCCATGTTGAAGCTCTAGTACTGTCCAACCAGCTTCAGTTATGAGCACTCATCTTCTTTAGGTCTGCCAGAAAATAAGAGGAACACATTCAGTGGATAACTGCAGAGTTTCTGCAAAAAAACCAGAATCAGTTCCCAAGGCATCATTCAACTTCCTTAACCAAGCTCCAGGAATTACATAATACTGGGAAAACTCAACCTTTGCAGAGTCTATTATGATTATTAACTAATGATTGAAGAATTACACAGAAGAACGCCAAGAGAGTTAACTGCCCTTTTAAATAAAGGGTAAAGATTTTTTTTCCCAGAAAACCTCCCATTAGGTACTTTTTATTCTGCTTCTCTTCTGCAGTTACTATGTTTTTGAAGAGCTATGCACTTCCTTTTTGTGCAGTACCACTTCTACAGGAACTGCACCTCTCCATTGCTACAACAGAGGCAGAATTTCACAGACAGCCAGATCATTCATTGCACAGCCCTGATCCACTCTATGAGCATGATCATTTCTGTACCATGAATGAGCAGGGGATTACGCCAAAAAAAAGAGTATGTAGCAATGCAATTAAAGACTCTATCATAGTGAAATCACAGAAGAGTGCCATTGTAAAGTAATGGCAATCCTAGTGCTGGCATTTTCTGTACACGATTACTTAATTCTGCAACTACAAGTTTTCTTCACAACCACCTTTTAATGCAGATTTGAATATAACATAGATTTTAGACTGGCTTGTAAAATCAAAAATGTAATTTCTCTATTTCTTTCACACTGACAATTGTTTGAGAACAGAAATACACAAAATTTACTGGTTTTGCAGAACCATAATTTTCTTTCATGTCATGTATGCTGTAAAGACTGTGTTGCAAACTTGTTCTTAAAATGAACTCTATTTCAGAGTTCATCTGATACATTTTGAGTTTACATATATATATCATTTAAAAATAAATACATCTATCTTGAATTGCTATAATGCAAGTGTGACTTTCTATAGCTGCCTTTTACACCTTTTCAAAGGTTTATAAATACCATTCTTCGAATAGATTGATCTAGAGTTGCAAGAGATAATTGTCTTAGAGAGGGAGGGGGGAAAAATGTCCTCACGGTTTACTTTCATGTTCATGCACAGATTTCAGAGACTTTCTGCAACGTCATAAATAGGTTACACAACCATTACAAAAATGAGTTAAAGAAGCAGAGAACTCCATAAAACCACAATACTACTTTTAACAAAAAAGCCATCTTTAAGCGGTCTGCTACAGTGCACAGCTCTATCACACTGTACACTTGCTACTGTCAGAAAACATTTCCATATTCTGTTATCATCATTACTTATGATTCACAAAGTACCTGAATGATATCAAAGGAATCATATAGGTTTTTAACTTAATGTTACCAACTTTTCAAGGAAATCCTCCACAGATAAACTCTTCTTCCATTGATCCAATATCGAAATAGCAATCATGTTCTGTGTTGAAGTAACTGGGACAAAAAGAGAGAAAAAGAATCATATAGAAAATATTAAAATTAATTTTTATTTTTATGTATTGATCAAAACATTGCAGAGGCTAATCAAATTTTACACAGGACTTACAGAAGAAACAAAGGTAAATGCAAATATACCAGAAAGATGCAGATACTTTTATACATACTTTTACCTCTGTCCTTGGAAATTCCCATTTTTTACCACATCTCAAAACCTCAGCATCATCTTTCAAACTTCTCCCTAACCTAACTAATCAGATTTAGTATTTTACTTATCTTTGATCATTGCTTTTCTTCCATAACCACATGTCCAGCCAGAAATTTTCCAGAGATCTCTACAAACTAATCAAATATCACCCTAATTTATGGTGTCATACACAAATAAATATCCATTACCCATTTTTTTCTACTTAGGCAATGAACACGTTCTACCTTCAAGGGCTATATGAACTGACATACTGCTACACCCGGAAATATATTATTTTTTTTTATCAGACTTATCGTATTATGCACAAACACAAGCTTTTCCTTTAATCCACAGTAAAGTTAAACTAAAACTTAAGGACTATATAACGTACTTCTAGTCCATGGCTTCCTATACTTATCATCAGCAAAGAGTCCAGTGAGATGATACTTTTCATCTTGATGTAAACAGGAAGGAAAGCAAAGTGATAATCTCCAGATGGAAAACTTCTGCCTTGCCATACTCTGCACAAAAAAGGCATGTGATAAAATTATGAGAGTTCCATTCTTTTTCTGTTTGAGCACTACCTCTTCAAACAGTCCCACAGTTTACAAGTGTTTTCTACTAGAACGTGATATTTTATATTCAAACTTTATTTTTTTGTAAAACTGACACAGTCCAAGCTAAGAAAAGATATTAAAATTTACCTGACATTTAACCTTTAATCTACATTTCTGCGTATGCAAAACTGCACATGAGCTTAGTTACACTTACCTAAACTTTGTATGTGCAATTACAAGTGCTTATCTTAACATTTTCATTGGCCTCGTGAACTGACACGTGTATAAGCCAACCAGAAACAACTTAAAATCTTTCCTACTATTGCTGTTTTAAGTGTTCATAAGATTCTAAAGCCTCTCAGCTTTTATGTGCCATTATGAGTTGACAAAAGCCCTTTGTAAATCCTTTTATCTTCACTAAAACCAACAGGGGAGCATGGTAGTAACCAACTGAATTCTAGAATTAAATAGTCAACGTGGCAACTGTAATAACTCTTCACTGAAGGCCACCTTCAGTAAACTAACAGTTCTTCTGTCACAAAAGGCCACATGCAGTACTGTATAAATAGCACAGAACCACAGAACAAACAGTGAGTTTAGGAAGGAGAGAAAAATTATTCTTACACAGGGGTTTGGATTTAACCAGTTTATAGCTTAGAAAGAAGTTGTCCTCAAAAATTCTGGGGTGTAAAAGGCATATTGGAAAAGGCAACTAGCTACAGAAATGTGGAAGAACATCATGAATGACACCAGAACGTTCTCTCTAGTTCTAAGCCCATTGCCTGACTTCAGCTCTGTTGCTTCAGGTCTTAGAAATGTCCACCCATTTCAGTGTATGCTGTCAAGTCAGTTATAGCCTGTACCATTACATATCTCAGGTGATGAAATAGAAATAGTTCACTGACTTGGGTTGCTACCAGAACAACAGTGCTGTTGGTGCACTTGTCAAACCTTCCTGTACAGGCAGAGAGAAAAGGGGAAGGAAAAAAAAAATAAATGACATGGGAAGCAATGTGAGCAAACATTGGCACTTCTGTGAAAGGTCACCTTTACAGATCCTTTTTCCATTTCAGTTTAATCCTTTGTGGGATGGTTACAACTCTGTAAATGCCAGTTAAATTTAACAAAAAAGGCAAAACCTACTGCCATCAGAGCATCTTTTCTTTAGAAGGTTCTTGTAAGAAATTGATAAACACCATACTGATCCAATACTTTCCCTCCTGCCTAAGTCAAAGCATGACATTTCCCCAGTGATCTTCTCCTTTACAAATTCTGAACAAAAGCAGCAGAAACAGGCAACTACAGGCAACTGGACCGAAGTCTTCTACGTGTTACTGGCCATACATCAGTTTAAGTAATCTGTATTGAAGTTACTGCTAAAACAACTGCATTCATCATAAAATAATGTACAGCTAGTGAAGTTCCTGGTAAAGATCACAGGAACAGAAGGAGCTGATGATAACCTTTCCCTTCATTAAAACAAGCTGTATGGATTGTGACATAACAGCTCTCAAAGTACTCTTAGGTTACAGAAGGATGACCTGCTGCAGTTTAAGTAGAAACTACTGAACAAGTAAGTACAAGCAATATTATTACAGAGATCAGAAAGAAATTTTAAACACCAGTATGTAGTTTTACTGAGCATAACTTTAGCTTAATAACTAAAATTGTTTTCAATCACTGATGTTTGTAAGGTGGAACAAATACGTTCTAGGGCTATTGTCACAGATAATGGCCTTAAAACAGGAAACCTGTGCATTTTACAGAACGTTTTAAATGAGCTTGTTCTAAGTGTACAGGTTAAGCTGAATTAGTTCACTTTACAAAGGTTGCTAATACATAGCCTTTCTTGCCTTTCTCAAATATGTAAATGTTTTTCAAGGCCATTATTAATGGCTATGGCATTTAATCAATGCATACTTACCCCAGTTTCTCAAGAAAATATAAAGTTCTTTGCAAATTCCTCTTCTAACCAAAAGATACTATGTGCATTTTTGTAGTTCCATGCAACTTGCATATATTGTCAGTTTATAACATAAGAGAATGTTGAACTTCTAAGATGACTTTGTAATCACAACTACTACACTCAGTAGCATGAGGAATTTAACTCTTGTGTCTTTAATGACTGAAAAGGCTCCTTTCTTCAAAGATACATTTATACTGGGCAGCTGGAAAAACTTTATCTGGGGTTCATCATGCCTCGCCACCTTATTCTTCTGCTCAGACACTAGAAGTGTTCGCTTTTGGCAAAGCACCACTCTGCCAGAGAAGTTTTTTATTTGGCTTATAGCTTTTCTTTGAAAATGTAAGTAAGTAAAAACTCAAGTAAGACTGTGCTTCAGTGATAAGCAGTTGATGACATCACATGGATGTAGACAGGAGGGAAAACAAGACTTCATAAGGTTTCTATGTCTTAAGTCATCAACATCTATAAAGACAAAATATTCATTGTAGGTGTCAAAAAAACCCCTGCTCTCCATGAATTTAATCTAAAACATTATAAAAACTCTTCCCTACTATCACTAGGGAATACAGTGTGTGTATTACTATCCTAATACGTATTAAAGTAGCTAGAAAATTGGATTAGTTCTCCAAAAAGGTAAGTAATTGAATTTTATGCATTAGAAGGCGCAGTGCCTCTCCAAAGAAAGCTCTAAGCAGGAAACTTGCTATAAAACACCATATAAGTGCAAAAGACACTAAAAAAAATTGTTGCTCTTCAGTTTGGGCAAAATTGTACTTTAATTTTTTATTAAAAAAAACTGGAATCACTTCACTATGTTATCCCAGCAAGCGCAGTACAACAACCTCACTGAAACAGAACTCCTAAGAAAGTAGTTCTCTGTATCTTTTTTTAATGTGCACTCTATCTTTTTTTCAGTTACTGCCATATTTCTTTCAGAATATTAAGTGAAATAATAGAACTATACCTCATATAAATAATCTGTGGAGTGATACTTTAAAGCTGCAAACATCTTGTTTTGTGATGTTTTCAACAGTTCATTTGTCTAGAAGATAAACAGAGTATGGATTTATTAAAAACTTCCTGTATCATGCAAAAATGTTGAAAGAGAAGGTTGAAATTAAGGTTCAACAAGAATAACTTCCAAACTTCTGGTAGCACACGCTACACAATTAGACTAAATTTGCTACAGAAGAATGCTACTCAAAGCATCCAGCATTATTCCTTTGGAAGGATTTAACAGAATAACTACAGACCATGGACAACTGATTTTTATCCAAAGGAATTGGGCTTTGGGTTTTTTTTTTAGCTATACTTCTTGTTTGTTTCACAGAAAACTTTTCAAACCATTAAGTGCATAGAAGCAATACAAATTACCTCACCTAAGCAACAATTTTGAGAATTAAGCTGATTCAATTAATTTTTATGGATTCTAAATTAGCTTTTAAAGACAGTAGTTCAGCTATATATCAGCTTTTCACTGTCTCATGCATTTATGAGGGGCCTTTTTTTCTCTCCTTCAGTTTTACAAGGGAAAAGGTGATTGTATAGGCTAGTTGAGAGCAAGAGGTCCTGCTGGAACACCAGGTCTCTAAATTAGTTGATGCTTCTGATGGGAACCAGGAGTGAGATGAAAACTATACAAGGACAGAGACACAGTGTGAGTGCAAAAGAGGTTATAGTGTTCCTCAGGTATGCATAAGGTAAGAGAATGCTTGTTCTGAATTAAAATTAGGTAGGAGAGTCAAGGCTAAAGTAAGATAATTCTATCCAAAAAGTGAAAAGTGGACTATGCAAATGAAATGTAAGCAACATGAATTGTAAGGCCATAAGGGAATCAAGACAAGACTCTCTTCATATACATACCAGTATGTATTAGTAACATATTAGACTAAAATTGCCTATGTAACAGCATTGGAAATACCAAATTTGAGTATTGATGTAACAGAATTGGGACCAATGAAGAAAAATTAATTAGGGGCTGGTTGCTTACTTGAGAGGAGTCTGGGCAGAGAAAAGGAAGTACAGGGAAAGTAAAAAGGTGGGTTCAATAAAAGAAACAGGGAATAAGGTATAAAACCAGATGGAGAATGAGTAGAGAGGAACTTTCTGATGGAAGGAGTGTGGATGGTTGGAGACAGTGGTGAACCCAACCAGTGGACCAAAAATGCTGGGGATGGTAAGGAAAACCATTTGGACAGCCTGCCAGACCCTCCATCAGGTCATTGTCCAACAGACTTGGTGTGGGAGGGTGGAGCAAAAAGGGATGAGTTTGTAAGGAGCAATAGATTTGCACCTTAATAGTAAGTGCAGGACAGGGAGTAGAATTGCAACTTAATAGTACTGATGTGTGTCACTTACTAAGATTTCTTTATAGTGATATAACTGTTCATTCATACAAGTACTAAGCAGTAGAATTGCAACTATTTCTACTAGTTTCTTAAGGCTGTGTCACTTAATCAGTAAGTATCAAAACCATCTCATTCAGGTATGTTTCAAGTTTCCAATTTAAAATGGGAAGAGTGGGAGTTAGAAACGCTGGTCCATCAGGACACAAGGAAATCCAAGCATACTTAAACTCTTTTTAAGTTTTTAAGGAGAAAAAAACTGAAGAAGAACATGACCCTGTTTCATTCTCCAAGAACTCTAGGGAACACCACTTTAAGTAAGTGAAATATGCAGTATGAGGTATTTCTGCCAGTATCAAATGTTTTTAAATCCGCAGTTTTCAAAATCGGTGAAGAACAGGCAGTGGCTACGCGGCGACGTATAATGGAAACTGAGAGCAGTGAAGACGTAAACTAACCTGGAGTCAAGCACAGCACCACACACCCCCGCACGACCGCCTTTACCTCAGGGCGACCTCAGCGCAACCGCAGCTCCGCCGCGACCGGCCCCGCTCCTCCCTCCGCCAACGCGGGAAGTGGAACTCGCGCCTCTGATTGGCTGCCGCCCCTCCCGCCCTTGGCGCCGAACGCCGCGCGGTCCCGCCCTTTCTGCCCTCCACGGACTGCCCTTCCCGCGGCGTGCGGCGGCAGCAGTAGCAGCCCCGCGTGGTGTGCGCACGCTCTCTCCCCTCAGCCCCCGCCGCGGAGCTGCGAGGGGGCTGGGGATGAGGGGACCGCCTTTCTTTTAACTCTGAGCCCCCCCCCCGGCCCCTGAGGGTCCCGGGGCAGGCAGTGTTACCTTAGGTAAAGGGCTGTTTACTCGGGAGCTGCCGCAGGGCAGGCCGCGGAAAGCCCCTGGAAACCGGCCGGGGGTGTTGCGTTATTCTTAAATAGTGCAGCCTTTCCTTCGCAAGCAGCACCGCCAGGGTGTCAGAAGCAGATAGCCCCTAATCTTTAATAGAAAAATTCTCGGGAGAAGCAGATAGGAAAACTTAGGTGGTCTTCAAAGCTGAGCTGAAAATGCTTTTAAAACAGGAAATGATACCTAAATTTCATCTTCTGTCCAGGGGTAGCAGCTCGTATGGAAGAAGAAGCTAAAGAAAGAGATGTTAGTTTTTAAAGTGATTGTATCTAAAACTTCTGCTGACCTGCTGTCTGTTACCTTGGGAACAGAAGTGGAATGATGCCAGAATTTAATATCTAGAAATGCTACTGGTTCATATGCTCAGCAACTATATGAAAAGTCAGTTTCTACAAATAGCTTTGTGTAAAAAGCTTTTTTTTTTTTTTTCCTTTTAATTGGCTGCCTAAATTACTCCCACTGCCCTCAGACTGCTCTCTGTTAAGAAACTGTGTTTCTCAGCAGGTAGTTTAGCATAACATACCTGCTGTGGTCCAGGCTCTGAATAATCCTTGCACAGAAATTTCAAGACTAGTTGTGAGAATGCTCCTTCTTACCCCTCCCTGACTTTAGACATGTCCTAACTGCAGCTAGGGTCCAGATGCAGTTCTGCTTGCTGGAATGGCACCTTCTTACTGTGGCTGGCACCACAAAGCTATTATATTGCATGTCCTTACCTCCTCCTTTTACCTTAGAAGTGGGTACCAACAGAGGATGCGTCAGAAGTGCAGAAATCTTTGGCAATGCTGCAGCAGGTGCATTCAACCTGTTGCTACAATAGTCTTGGGAGTCTGGAAAACACTCCTCCAAGAACTCCTTGCAGGCTGAGTCCCAGATGAGGATAGATTTCTGTGGGGAAAACAGAAGTTACACTTTTCACTCTGGTTAAGCAAAAAGCATATGAACAGATGCTGTCTTTACTGCTATGAAGCACTATTTTTTTTTTTTTTAACTGAGAGGATGGGTTTAGCCCAGCATTAGCACAGAGTTTTTCCAAGCACAGGCATACTGCAAATGTTTCCCAGACAGTTGTTCCTATGAAAAGTGCAAATGCCAATACTTTAATGTTATCTCAGTTTTTATATTTTTAAAATGTTTTCTATTCTGCTTTCTGCTCTCTAAGAAGGAGAAGACAAATTGTTTGGCCAAGTAGGCATAATATGCAAAACACAGGAACTTCCAATTAAAGTATTTCAGAAGCACTCTTCTCCCAGCTGGAATATAAGAGAACTGCATGGTTTTAGTCCAAACCAGGAAACAAAATAACAGCGCACTAAGGCTAATTGAACCGAATGTTACAGCAGTGAAATGCCCCCCAGTAGCAAAGCCTTTGAAGTACCTGGAAAAGCTAAAAGTAATCACAGCCACTAGAGCAGATAAGTACCTTATGCAGCTACTCCAAGAACAATGCAGCAACACATACTGTGATTAAGGGGATAAAGATACCCTATGAAGATTATGGTATCTCCAGTTTTTCTTCATCAGATTGAAGAGTTAATGCGGTACATATGCTGCAGAAGAAAACTGGCAGCAATTCATAGTTGCCTCCATGACTTTTCCTCATATATCCCTGTAGACCTGGGTGTCTGTACATACAACATTTAAATGGATGCATGGGGTTTGTTTGTACAGCTGACAAAAAGTGGCAAGTGGTATATTCTAGGTATATTACTGCTATTACGATTAAGATCATGAATAGAAGAAGCCTTTCCAGCTCACTACCTGAACGCAGGCAAAGCCTTCCTCCATGCAGGATGACAGTGGGGGCTACGTGGAAATGAAGTGGTAGCTTAGGTGCTCCCTGGGCGAGCACATGCTTTCTTCATAAGACTACATGCTGCATCTTAATTGGATTTCTTGTGAGTGAAGCTGAAAATGTTATGGATGAGAATAACGTGAATGCCAATTAGCACTGACTGTCAGGGTAAGGAGTGTGGGGAGAGACGAGATGAAATCTGGCAGCTGCATGTGTTTCTCATCATCATGTTTTACAGCGGGGCTGCTCTTTAGAATTGCGAGAAATCACAGAATCATCGAATCATAGAAGGGCTTGGGTTGGAAGGGACCATCAAAGGTCATCAAGTCCAACCCCCCTGCAGTGAGCAGGGAC
>JAVKLA010000074.1:10497404-10513668 GCA_034782735.1 Sagittarius serpentarius | reverse complement strand
GGTTCATGCTTCCAGGGAGAATATGCTTCCTCTTCTTGATCTTAATCAGCTCAAAGTATTTTTGCCTTAATGTTGGTGTGACTGTAGGTGATCAGTTAAGAGGTGCAAACCAGACAGCTCAAAATGGAAGTTTGTGGATTCTTGCTTGTTTCTGTCTCATCCCTCCACACACATCCCCCCAGCAATTTTTCCCTGTTGCTGACAGGAAGGAAGGGCCTCAGCTAAACTCATGTGCCAGCTGGAATTAATGGCCATTTTATATGCGGCCAACTTGTGGGTGAATGGGAGAGGTCAGGCTCGTGTGCCTGTGCAGGAAGCCAGTAAGCTCACTGGGAGCATGAAACAGGAGCTGTCAAAAGAAATCTCTTCACTGGGCTTTGACATGAAGTGAGTTATTGTTCTTGACTTGGGCCTTGCATCCTCTGGGCCTGTGTTAAACTTAGATCTGCTCACAGGGTTGCAGTGAGATCAAATGAATCTAAAGCTCTGCTCGTCTTCCCCCCTGCCCTTACTGTATGATGAGTAGCTTTTCCTCTTTTAAGGCTTGCCTGTTGCCTGAAAAAGTATATTTTTATGTATTCAAGAATAACTTACTTTTGGTGGCAATGGCTCCTTCCTTTCTCTGATACCAAAATGTTGGGGGAGGTGCTGGGACAACAGGAAACCCGTACAGTACACCTGTAACATGCAGTGACGCCCCTAACCTCATGGAAATGAGAAAATATGGAGAAATTATGAAGCCTTTGGAGGACTGTCAGTATATATAATTGTTTATTTTTGTACTTGCACATACATACAATTATATATCTGAATTTATATGTGCATACATTTTTATATATGAACTTTTATATATAATTATATATGTACTAATACCAAAATAAAATCTTGCAAGGAGCCTTGAATTTTACAAGCCTGTTCTTTTCTGTAGGTGGACCAGACAGGTGAAATAATGTTTTTCTAAAACAAAAAGCCAGCAGCCCAAAGTTAAATGAATCGTGAGCCACTGGGGCTAGTTGGAGTGTTTTTTTGGTCTCTTTACTTATAAGCTTGAATAATATTTTATTTGTCTAGCCTTTTGGTTCATCTTATTAACTCCCCACTGAGGGAAAATTTGGAGACTCTTCTTCCTTAGCTGGCAGCCTCCCAAAATCTGAGCAATGCAAGGCACATACTTTTGTCACTTGCCTCCTTTCTGTTCAGTTTCACTGGCTCCTGCTCTTCCCTCTTGGGACAACTGTTTTGTCCCTAAAGTTCTTTATAAAAGGAGTTTTCCCCTAGGACAGAAATGTGCACAAAGGAGAAAGAAAGAGGGAGAGAATTGTAGTGAATGCAGTGTTAAATGTGTCTGTGACTAATGCTTCAGAGCGAATGAGTACAGGCAAATTTGGGCTCTTTTGCAACATGTTGGGTAATAAGGAAGAGTAATACAGAGGTGAAACCTTAGAAAAGTTGTTAAGGGCTCTTGCTTAGAGAGAGCCCGAGACCTCTGAGATGTTCAAGGCTAGCTCCCTAGAATAAGCCTGTTTCCCTTGAGTTATATGGGGCTTTCAGCAAGACGTCTTTTAGGGTTATGTCGCGTGGCTGGCAAAGGAGGAAAGCAAGCCAGCAGGGCTTGCTGCCTGCCCTGCAGCTGAGTAGTGAGACATGAAAACTTGCAGCTGTTGTCTTCTGGTTACAGACCACTCGGAGACTTTCTCATTTTGGCTTCCCATGTCTTGGAGCATTCAGTCGCATGCAAGCTCCTGCAGATGACTTTTAGGATAAGGATGGCTTATCACTGTTGGCTGATTGGCTGTTGTGGGGGGGAAGCTACAACTGGAGTGGACAGATCTGTACCTTCCCCAGGTTTGGGAGTGTTTGCAGCCACAGGCTTTATTTGGGATGACAATGTTTACTCTTGAAACTGCTGCTGGTGGATTTCTCTACCATGAAGGGTCTCTGCTGATGCTGTGGGATCTGGGGAGCCCATTTATCTAAACCAGACAGCACATCAGGGAGGGGGGAGGGAGAAGGGAGCTGACAGATGTCAGAAGGAGCATTGTCCTGGGAGTAAAACCTGTCTAACCCTGGTGGTGTGGGGTAGGAACCCGCTTACTTTCAGATACTAGAACAGCACAGAGTTAAAATGTGGTGTGTTTCAGGCATCCTCATACAATTATGATGACAATTAAGCAGAGTTGTGTAGCACATGGTCAATGGTGACTGCGTGTGAATACAAGTGTATCTCGTCTGTATGCAGACTGACACAAACAACAATCTCACCATAATGTTAGCAATATGCTAACTCTGCTAGGAGTGAGTAGTCATATTTGACATCCAGTGGTACTTTCATAAAGACAGTCTTTGTGCAGCCAGAGTACAACTGCATAATATTTTCGTGCTTTGCCTGTCAAACCGATTGCTTTTGTTTGCAGCAGGTGATGGCTAAAGAGATTATTTCATTTTGCTTAAAGCCATAGCTGAATTGAGCACCAGAAGTGAAATCTGGCATTTCCAACCCCCTGTTCTATGATTAACAGAGAAGCTGGTGCATTTCTGCCTCAGGCAGTCTGTTGCTGCGGACTCATTCTTAATCGACTGTATAAAGAAATAAAACCAAGTCTGTAAAAGAGAAAAGACTGCACTTGTGCATAAGGTCTGTCTCAAGGCTGTTTTTCACCAGTTCTCAGCGACGTACCCTAACCCAGGAGCAGAGTTATGCCCAGAGGCCATGTACCCATAGAGCTGTTCAAAGTCAAAGCTCTACAGGTACCCCAGGGGAAATTGCTTTTCAAAGGGCTGGTACAGGTGGTGATAGCTGTTTTGCAGGACCACAGAGGCCAGTTTGCTGGCCACAAAATTATGCCATTTTGCACTGCATGAGCAGCATTTCCTAATGTTGCATTGAATCTAAACACAGATCACATCCTAAAGGAAAATATCTTACAGACTTATCTTACTAACCCCTTTTCTCCATCTCCAAAACCCAGTACCTTTCCCCTCTAAAAAACCGTTGTGGAATTAGTCAATTTATTACTCCCAACATCACATTGTTTTACCCCCCTCTTGGCTGTGAATTGTTTTGAGCTTCTCACTCCCCAGGAAGTTGATGTTGTCATAAACAGGCCGGACACATTTTCTCCTATTTTTTTCAGGCTGCCGGAGGTGGCAAGTGTCTGAAAGGACTGAAGCTCTGCTATTGCATTGCTCTGCACCAGAGCTTCCCTGCTGTGTCCCTTCACCTGGTAGGCACTGCAGCCACTTCTGATGTCCGCTGCATCTGTGACAGCCATTTGCTCCTATTGCAACGCTGCAATTGGTGTACTAATCTGTTCCACCTAAGCAAAGGAAAATGACCACCTCCTCCCTGCTGTTAGCAATGGTTGAAAATCAAAGGGCACTAAAGGGCATACTTGAGTCCTGGTTGGTGAATGTTATCTCCGTGTACCACAGTGTGCAGGCAGCGCAAGTCTGACACAGCTGGTGCTCGGCAATCTCTTGCTGGGAACAGGTTCCTGCCAAGGTGGCAACGGAAAAAGAAAAAAAAAGCCTTTGCTTGGCATTTATTCAGAGATAAATAGGTTGTTTGGAGAGTCTCACTGTAGCATTCCCATGAAAGACAGTCCTTGCTACCCAACTCCTTAGCAACGTTTCAGGTTCCTGGACTTTTCTCCATACTTAGCTGAAACCTATTATTTCGGCAGAGAAAGGTGCATCACTACCCACTTGAGTGTGATCAGATTAACTAATCACAGCCATCCTTTTTCCTGTGTTTGCCCAGCTGATAGATCCTTAAAATCTTTTTCCTGGATGGTCTGTTAAAGTCTTTTTGTGAGAGACTCACTTTGCTTAGTTACTTTCTATGTGTCCTTCAGAAGGACTCTACAGATGTCCACAAGTCCATAGGCAATGAGTCAGAAGACACTAGTCTAAGAAAACTTTGTGTAACAAAGAAATTTCTACTCCCCACCAGAAAGGGTCCGTGCTGCCTTAGGGATCCTCTGGATAAAACTGAGAATTGGATTCTTCAGCGGAAGATAGATAATCACTGCTGCTGCCAACAGCACCAAATAGCCCACCGTGAGAGTCCTTGCAGCTCAGGACCTTCTTGCTCCCTCGCCTATCCAAGAGTAGATGTATGTGCTGCTGTCAGGGAGCTGCAGTGCAGTTCTCCCCACAAAGAATTAGGTGTGAATCTTGGGCTCGCAGAGTAGCTGAGGTTGGAAGGGACCTCTGAAGACCTAGTCCAGCCCCTCTGCTCAAAGCAGGGTCAGCTAGAGCATGTTGCTCAGGACTGTGTTCTGTTGGGTTTTGAGCACCTCCAAGGATGGAGACTCCACAAACTCTCTGGGCAACCTGTTTGGCCACTCTCATAACAGAATGTTTCCTGAAGTTCGGAGGCAACTTCCTGTGTTTCAGTTTGTGCCCATTGCCTCTGGTCCTGTCACTGGACACCACTGAGCAAAGTCTGCTCCATCTTCTTTACTCCACCCCCATCAGGTATTTTATTATCAGGTATCAATACACATTGATAAGATCCCCTTGAGCTTTCTCTTCCCCAGGCTGAGCGGTCTCAGATCTCTCAGCTTCTCCTCATATGTCAGATTCTCCAGTTTCCTCATCTTTGTGGCATTTCCCTGGACTTGCTCGAGAAGTGGCTTCACAAGTGCTGAGCTGCAGAGAAGGATCATCTCTGTCGACATGCTGGCATCACTCCTCCCTGGGCAGCCCAGGACACTGTTAGCCTTCTTTGCAGCAAAGGCACACTGATGACTGATGTTCAACTTGGTGTCCACCAGCACCTTTGGATCCTTTCCTGCCAAGCTGCTTTCCAGCCAGTTGGCCCCCAGCATATACTGGTGCCTGCGGTTGTTCCTCCCCAGGTGCAGGACTTTGAACTTCTCCTTGTTGAACTTCATGAAGTTCCTGTGGGCCCGTTTCTCCAGACAGACCAGATCCCTCTGGATGACAGGACGACCTCCTGGCTGTCATATGTGCATCAGCACCCTGTAAAAAGGGAGCACGTATACCAGAGTAATGCATAACAATATATTTTGGATCTATGATAAAAAACCCTTTGCAGCAAGTGTATTTGAGCCCTATTGATTGCAAGTCTTAGTCATACAAATCCAGTTATTTTATTTGTTCCTTCTAAGTCCCCACAATTTTCCTTTGTACAGACTAGGTGCATAACTGGTCTCCCAGTTACGTTTCTTCAACCTTTGTGCCCTATGTCTGCCTAACTGGCAAGCTATCCCAAGCAGCTATTTAAAGCATCTGAATAATTGGGTTCTTGCTTTTGCCAGGTTAATTAATTAACCGTAGGTGAAGTTGGTTGCAGGAGAAGCTGAGTGTTTTTTGATACTTCCTACCAGCAGGAGTCAATTACTATGCAACTTCTCATTTTTACACCAGATTTAAAACAAACAAACAAACAAACACAAAACAACAGAACAACACAGGAACACCAAGTCTGGGTTTCACACACTTAGCTTCTGGCTACTGTATACTGTTTGAGGGTCTGATGACTTGGGCTTTTGAAGACTTTCTCTGTTGATGAAAACTGGAGCTGAAAGTACTCTAGGCATCACCAGGCTGCCTCTAGGCTCTCCTGCCTACACCCAGACTTCAAGTAAAGAACCCGTTCATTTCAGCAGTGTAATGCAGGCAGTCGGAGCTGCCAGATCTTCACATCTGTGTCTGTTAATGAACAAATAGGTGCATTCAGCCAGGGAGCATGATTCGAGCCTCTCTGCAAGTATTCAGATTACGAATCTGAAATTATTTTACTTCAGTATAAATAGAGAAAAAAGCATTCTGTTACTCTGAACCAAAAGCAAATTATCTCCTGAGTCTGAAATGGAAACAATACAAATGGATTGCTGATTGTAATGATTGGCTGTGACAGCTGGCTCCATCACTCATTCCTGAAATAACTGGGTGAAAAAAGAAAATAAATAGGTTTTGTATATCCCTGATGATGCATGTGGGCACAGATTCTGAGTGCATTCATTGCATTTTGGATAAGAGTCATCTTTTCTGTGTGAGGGAACCAATAAACTGTCCCTCACATCAACCATTCCTCTTTTCTCCAGTGCCTCTTGTCTCTCTGCCAGGCTTCCCCCTTTGCCTGCTCAGTCTTCCCACTGCCATCCTCTTACCTCTAGGTTTGCTCTCTCCCCTCTTGCTTCCCGTTTCTTCCCTCCCAACCAAGTGCAGATGCAGGCTGCTGCTCCCTGCCCAACATCACCTCTGTAGGAACGAGTTGCCTGTCTGCTGCAGGGACCGACATCACTCTCTCCACCTTTGCTCTTGTCCTCCGCTTCCAGGAGGTACCACTTCACACAGAAGCCAACCATGCATGCGCTGATGGCATGCACTCTCCTCAAGGACTTGCGTGAGGGAAGAGCCTGCTGCTCACTGGAGCACAAAGGCAGGGGCAGCCGTGGTGTCTTGGTAGCTGCCATCACGCTGACCACCAGCCAGTCCTGCGGCTCCCATGCCTGGTGGGGTGGCGAGCGGTGGGAACAGGCACCATGTATGGTGGGTTGTAACACGGCTTCCTGCTGGGTTCAGGGTATGTCCAGCCTCTGTGCCAGAGTCCACTGCCTGAAACCTGCTAGGTGCAGCCAGGGCCTGCTGCAATGGGGTGCTGGATGCTCCGGAGATGCTTCAGAGCAGCGAGAAAGGCAAGTTGGGGAATAAAACGCCGGGTTCAGCTGCTGTCTGGGTGTCTTCTGCCTTGTGCTTTTGTCTGGCTATCCCAGCATTCAGAAAGCTGGTGCAAAGAGTTCCTGTGCGTCCGGCACCTACCATTTGTCCCTGAGAATTCAAACCCTCAGTTTAGACAAACGTGCCTGCTGATCAGCGGCCTGAGGCACAGAGTGTGGGCTACTGAGCTTGACAAGACTGTGCAAGTAGTAGGCATGCCTTGAAACTGGCCCTTAGCAGCAGAAATTTGAGCACCTGCCAGCTTCAAGGCATGGGCGCAGTTGGGCAGGGGCCATGGAGGTCAGATGGTTTCTGAATGCCCCTCCTTTGTGCTGGCTGCAGTGATGGCTAAGCCCTTTGGAAAGCTGTTTCAGCAAACTAAACGCAGTTGAAAAGCAGGGAAAGTGGTCAGGGCTGGTTTGGGGGGATTTGGGGGCAGGATTTTTGGTTGGTTGGTTTTTTTTGCTTTAGGGGTGGAAGAGCTCAATGAAGGGTCTGGTGGCTGGCAGGAGGAGGGGAACTGCAGCAGCCAGCACCAACACCGGTACAAGCTGCAGTGGGCTCACACCCTCAGACAGTGATGTCTTTAATGGCTTAGCTCGGGTTTCAGTGCACACGCTGGTTTTTGGATGTTGGGCTAAGTGATTTACGTTTTATGAATGGCCATTAAAGCATGCAGCTTAGTCATAAAATGTATTAAGCTGTGGGAATTTGAGTTGCATATTGGATTAGGTTTAGCTTCAAGCTAGCCGAGCAACATTAACCATGTGCATATTGTATTCATATCCAATACATTCACTTTCAAACTAAATAACATTGTCTTCCATATTAACTCCTAATTTTTTTTTCTTTAGGAGGGTGTATTTTATGTAATTTTAAATAAACAGAAGGCAAGCTTGTTTGTGCATGTAAACAGAAAAAATTAGAAAACGTGCTGTTAATAGAAGTCCTCCCCTTTATTTTCTATTAAATGTATAACATTTCTATTTTAGTAAATGAAAAAAGTTTTTGATTTGCATGCTTGCCTGTCTGCTGACTGGACGTGTTTGCACTCCTGCTTGCTAGAAAGACCTTTTGTTCAAACACAATAGTATTTCAGCAGGGTACCAGATATTAGAGAAATACAAGCAAACTAAGATCTTAGCCTTGAATTTTTCCACAAGGTGGTACATCCTATTCCTGAGAAGCTTTGTTATTTATCTAGCAGCCACAGGGCTGAATTCCTCACTGTCTTCATTTGTTCCAGTGCAAAAGAGAGGGGAAAAGCATAAAATGCTGCCAGTTTGAAATCTAGTATCTTCCACCCTCTTTATTCTGGTTTGACTGACATAATGATGCATAAGGCAGTGGATGTGTCCTCCCTGTGTCTTGTTTGAACGGTTATTCTGGTATTTGCCAGCAGTGTTATTTGGAATTAGTCTTTTTTAGATATAACTGACATTTCCTAACCAATGTCTTTATTAAGACTAGCATTTCTCAGGTTTCTGTGTTTGCAAATGTCTGGACTTGCTCTTTCAGACCATATTGCCCGCTCAGGAANNNNCTATTTCAGACCATATTGCCCGCTCAGGAAGGAGCACACAGTTTTGTGGCTGCCCTCCCACCGAAACAATGCACAGACAGTGCCACATGCTGATGAAGTCAGACGGAGCCCCGGGACACTGCCACAGGGGAAGGTGAACATTTTTTTTCTTGGAAACGCATGTGGCAAATGCCCGCGTACCTACTGTGGCACTGCACTCATGCCTGGGACAAGGGATAGTGAGAAAACCGTGCTGTGGTATTTGCTGTGTGCCCACAGAGGTGGCTACATCAGGCGAGAGCAGGGACCAGGCTCAGGACCTTCAGGCTTCATCAATATGTAAGTAAATGCCGTGAAGACCCAGAGCTTCCACTGCACTTCATCATGACCCATGTGGTGTAACAACCTGAGAGCTGTGACCTGAGCAAAGGCAGACTGAAACGGAGCGCTTTTAACCAGTGCCACGTACCATGTTGTGTTTCTCCTGGGCTGTCTTTAGTATTATCTTTATTCTGGGTATTTACTGGCAATCCTCATAAAAGGATTTTGAATAAGCTTTTAGACTTTGATGAGCTTTACAGATAGCCTTGTTCCCTTGCTTGTCTCTTGCATTGTTTCTTTGATAGCTGAACAGCTATTTAGTATGGGAAGGTTTTCTGAAAGCCTGCTCTAGTAACGCTGCATACTGTTGTTTTTCTCACTGCCAGCCCTTTTCCTGTTCAGCTGAGAGCACAGCCCCGTCGTTGGGTCTGCGGTTTTGCTAAGAGCTGGGTTTGGTTGGGTGAAAGGTGACCCAGAGGAGCAGAGACAGTAGCACACACGGTGCCATGGCCAGCGTGGTGCTGGGGACCTGGGNNNGGCTGTGAGGGGTGGGTGGCTTCAGCAGCCCGAGGCAAACAGCCGTTCCTTGAGGTGTGCCACTTCGACATTTAACTGTAATGTAAGCCTTGTGTAACCTGGAAAGTATAATGTAAGCCTTGTGTAACCTGGAAAGTGAGAGATCATGGGGCCAGGTTGTGCAAACCTGTCAACAGTGCCAGTTAGAGTGAGCGAGGGGTAGGTCTGAGGATGCCTTCTGCTGGCTTAAGTTGTTCATCCTGTCTGATTTTGGAGCAAAGGAGACTGATGTCCATGAGTGTGGCTCCCACCACTGCCAATGGAGGGACTTGGCTCGGCTCCAGGATCAGGCCCCCGCTGGGGAAATAACTCCTTCTCTTAGAGGTGTTGCAACTATTTGGCCGACTTCTGAGCAAGCCAGGATGGATGGCACAACACAGCAAGCTGCGGACAACCTACTGCGACAGCCACGTAGCATCCGCAAGCAGAAGCCGGTGGGAATGGGCTTTACAGCAAGTTCAGAGCAGGGCAGTGAGGGTGGATGGAGCCGGGAGACCCATTTTCTCACCCATAAAAGCGTGTGTGCCTCTTCCCCTTCCTGGGGCTGGGAGGAAGTAATTTGGAAGGATACCCTGATGTGTCCTCACTCAACCCTGCCTGAGTTATCGCTGCATGGAGAAACGGAAGTGCGTGGCTCCCCACATCATCCCTGTATGTCAGCGATGCAGCTGAAAGCAAGTAGTCAGCATAGCCCATTTTCCCTCACGGTGTGGCACAGGAGGAGCCTCTGCTGTTGCCCGTGGTGTGGATTTTGCTGCTGGGCCCCCATGCTGGAGGAGAGGCAGAAGTGGCAGAGCTGGCACAGTCCACCTGTGCGGTTGGTGCTGCCTGTGCAAGAGGTGCTGCTGGCCCCGCTGTGCCCCTGGCAGCCCTGGGGCAGGATTGTTTAATTAGGTTTCCATTTCTCCAAGAAGGTGCTGCTGTGGGAGTCTCTTTGCCACTTGAGCCATGCTGGTGCAGCACCAGATCCCCACAGCCTGGGCAGCGCTGACCCTTTGAGATGCCTTAGGGGGTCCCGTGTGTCCCTGTCAGAGCCAGGCGTCACCTTCAGGAGGTGTGGGCAACACTTGTGAGATGACCTGTTGCCTAAAATCTTTGCTAAATCTGGGCTGTGGACAGAGGCAACTGCCTGGTACTCATGCAGGGGGCAGGATCCTGGGGCTAAATGTTGGGAGCAACCTGTCTGTACCCCTGTATCGGAGTGTGCCCTGTTCTGTATTTTGTGCCCACAGCTACCCTATTGCTAGCTCTGATCATCTGGGGACAGGAGACAGGGACCTCTGCATCCTTTGTAGCCTCCAGCAGTGCTGCACTGCCTGGGCCCCCATTTGTGGTGCAGCATGCTCCCAATAACCGCTGCCCACTCTCTGGGCGTCTCAGCCAACAGGCGACCTCCCAGCAAGGGGAGCAAGTCCGTTTTTTAGTCACCCTCATCAAAGTGCTCTTTACTTCTTCATGCTCATGTCTGTGAGGCCAGACAGGAAAAACAAGCAACCTCCCCTCGCTGCAAATGACATCATGACATTGTGCAGCCTCTGCCACAACTGGCTAATTTCAGAGAAATCACAGCAGCGCTAGATGTTCAATTTGCACATGCTGAATACCACAAGGTTCTGTTTTGTTTTTTCTTGTTTTTCAAAAAGGAAGAAGGTGATGCCATTTCCAGAAAAGGGGGCTTTCCAAAGTGTACTGAAGAGAATGACGTTGGTGGCAGTAATGCAAGACCTGGCAGTGCTGCCATTTAGGGGAAGCACATGAACAACATTCTACATCCTCTGCCCAGCCACTTCTGTTGTGTGCTAATTACTCACCTCCTCCTTGCAGTCTGGATAGGAAATAACACTGTTCTGCAGAGTTCATCCAACCCAGTGCTAGGTAGTACAGCTGTTTTGTTCGAGCCCAGTTCCTATAAAGCCCCGTATGTCTCCAGAGAAGTGCCAAGAGCATTTAATGCCTGTGGCTGGGGAGAAGGTTCACACCCTTCCGGAGCTGCTGATCAGCTTGCAGGATTTCTCAGACATTACAGACTTGTATTTTGGAGCACGAAAACTGTTTGCAAATGCCAGAGGAGATAGGATGTTATCAGCACTAAGAGAAACAGCATCTGACCACAGCCTGGACATCAGGTATAGCTGTGTGAAGCAAATGTCTTCCAGGTGTGTTTTCCCAGAATGTGTCTATTGGGCTGGCACCTGGATGGCAACACCTCACATCCCAGGAACCTGCCGATTACCAGGAGAGAGTTAAAGCCCAGCAAACTCATGGGCATATGAGCAGCATCCCGCAGCCAGCTGCACTTGCTGGCTGAGTGCTGCCCTAGTAGCAATGTTGTGGTACAGTCCTGCTGGTGGGCAAATGGGTTGCTGGCCCATCCCTGACGTTACCTTCTGAACACTAGCAATGAGGGGAAGGAACATGGTAATAAGTTTTCCAACCCTCACGGCAGTCGGCCAGGACAAACAGGACAATACCTTCTTACTATTGGAGCTTTCTACAGGCTTTTTACCGTCACAGAGCTGCTCTCCTGTTTTAGCTGCACAAAAATGCAAAATGGCTTAGCTCAGATCCCCTCTGTTTCAAATGCCTGAGAGAGGAGGGGGAGCTCAGATCTGAGGCTCCAGTATGAAGTAAAATAGCTCTCTTAAGCAGTGAGCCTGGCGGATGTAAACTAAAGCAAGTCCATGGCAGGTCTGTTGCCTGCTGGATTTCTGTTTCTTTGGCAGCATTGTTTGATTTCACCTTCCTGAACAGATTAGAAAGGAAAAGGAAAGGCAGAGAGAAAAGCAACAACATAGTCTGCCTAAGAAAAGAAGCAGCCTACATGTCTGTATCTTTAGTGCCATTTGTCTTGAAACGCTCCTCAGCCTCCACCTACTGCAGTTTTACAGTATGGTGAGGCATAAATAACAGCTTTGTGCAAGGGGTCAAAGAAGGAAGTATGTGGGATATACGGGCATGGATGCTACCTGCAGCATGATTCCTCCAGCTGAGATAATCTTACAAGGAAATTGTTTCAAAGAAACATTTCTACTAATGCACAAAAAAAGCCCCAAAAGCTGCAGAATCCTTGAACTTCTGCTTGAAATCAGATCTGTCAAAAACCTTTGAATTGCAGCCCGAAAGGAAACACTTGCATACCAAAGTGTGGCTATGACCTGGGACGAGCCTATGGGACAATGCTTAACAATTCCATGTGGTAGAAGGGCATTTCATACAAAACTCCCTGAGAAAAGCCATGGGTCAACCCAAAATATCTCTGGCTGTGGTTGCGCTGTGGATTTTGTTCAGCATTTACTACCAGGAGAACCTGGGCACATTGCAGGCAGATCCTGGGGCTTCTTGTTGCCATCTCTCCTGGACTGTAAAGAGTCACACTGTTGACAGTTTTAGCTGCCGTATCAGCCACATGGAAATTGGCCCTTTATTTTGTGTTGCAAATGGTGATGAAGGGTCATTTTCTCTTGACACCCCACCACAGACAAGATCATTTCAGGCAGGCAGAAGCCAGGCTGCATCAAACAGCCGAGTTTTGGTTTGCAGGAAGGCCTCTGCAGCACCAGATGGGCTGTATGGGGACAGGCAGGCAGCCTGCCCTTTACTGTGTTGGCACATCTTTGCAAACCACTCAGATCTATTCCTTCCACGTGTTGTAGTTTGCTTGTGTGCGATGGCTACGGAAAAATTTGTAGGTGGTGCCATTTTCTAATGGTGCAACCATCATAACGTTGGTGCCTTAAGGTGGCTTAGTATAGAAATGGAGTATTAGTGTTTCTATCTGTGTGGCGAAGCACAGTTGGGGTTTTGCTGGTTTTTAAGAGAGGAAATACCTTAGCCTCCTTGTGGTTTTTCTTCCCAGGATTTCTTCCTGTGAAGTAATGAGTGTGCCTAATATTCACGGTGGTGAGTAATTTAACAAATGGTTTCACTTAAAAAAAGAAACAAAAGCATACTTATTTTGGAGAGGAGTTGGTAAAGTTGCTGTTTTCCAGAAGTCTTGAAATTCCCTATTTTCTCTCACCTACCTCCAAAGGTCCAAGTAAAGGCAGAGCACTTAGGATAGCTTTCTGGCCTTGAGGAGTTAGAAAGGGCGTAGCTGGTAAGATCTAGTTAGATATAGTCAGAATTTTGACTTAACAAAGTGGAGAAAATCGCAGCTCCAGAAACACGACGGAGGTCTGCTGGCTGGCGGCTGAGAATGGCTGGCGTGAGGGGTAGGAGCGATGTGCAGAGGGTGGGTCTCGCAGGGTGTGCAAAGCCGGCAGGAGGGAGCACCAGTGTGGGGGGGCACCAGCACGGGGAGGACTTCCCGCAGTGCAGCCCTGCACGGCGCTTTCCTGAGGAGGAGGGAGAAGTGGGCTGCAGCCCTCAAACCCAGGATGCAAAGACCTTTGAGGCCTTTTGATACTGACTTCCAGACCTCCTGCCTTAGTGTCATCGTGCTTTCCGGCAAATGCCAAAAAAAATACCTTTTTTTTTTTTTTTTTTTTCTTGATTAGGCGTTGTAAGGGTGGTTAGAGGCCTCTCTGGTGTGGGGCCAGACGGCCAGGATGGCTGGAAGTCACCCTGATCGGCAGGGGCTAGGGTCTTGGCTCTGCCCCAAGGGACTGGGGCCACCATGCACCGCAGCAGGTACTGACCCTCTTGCAGGAGAGGGAGGAAGGCCTGCCAGCTTTGGCAGCCTTGGCTCATTGCCCACCTCATACAGTGGTCCGGGGTGTGTGACACTGAATGTTGTCACATGTCATCGCATGGAGGTGGCGTGTGCTAGAGGCAGGTAACTAGGACATGTGCAATTGTCTCCCTGAACTGCTTCTTCATATTTTGGATCTACTGGGAACTTATGCTGTGGTTTCACAGTTTTGGTTGAATAAAAATACTGGGGTCTGGGTGAATTACAAGTCATGTGCTGTTTGGTAATTAAAAACAGCATGAGCTGGTTGTCCCCCAGCCTGGCCTTCAGAGGTTGTTCCTTGCACGTGTCTCAGTGTGGTCTCAGGGTTACCGATTCATCTGCAGAGAGGTGCTGGAAGTGCTCAGAAATGCAACGGGACTTCAGAACGCTCACCGCTGCCATCTGTTACTGAAAGCTTGACCCTGGCTTGACAGTCTGAGAGATACATTCTGGTTTCTGCCAGGAGCTGCCTACTCTTGTGCTAGGTTTACAACTTTTCTCTGACTTTTAAATTTTCTTTTTATTTCTTCTTCCTGTGTTATAATGTTTATTCTGAATTTTAAGACTATTTCAGGTCATCTAACACTTCTTAAAATTCTGGAGAGAATATACTTTCTAACTTTATGTAAAGCCAAATGTGTATGTATACCTATATTTAGGTATTTAATTTTGGATATTTTAAGCACAGATAAAGCACTATTCAGATAAAATATGTCTCTAAAAAGAGTTTCATCTCTTCTTAGTGCTCCAAATTATCTGACAAAGCAGTCCCTGTGATTAGTGGCTGATATAAAAGGATAATTACATTTTTGCCAAGTTGTCTCAACTTTTTCCCTTCAAAAGGTTAGCACCAAATTCAAGTGAAGGATCAGTAGCCGTGTGTGTTATTTACCACAGCAGGCATTGTGAAGGTGTATGTTTGCGCACGTCACTGTGCATGTGAGTGCAGGAGCCCAAATGATTGCATGGGGAAGTATCTGGTGTAGGATTATGAACCAGGTGTGCTCAGGGCTACCTCGCTCGGAAGCGGCTGTCCTCTGATGCTCCCATAGTCTTAGAAGAGGAAAGGGTAAAAGTCTTGATGGGCCTTTATTTCCCTCTTGCTTGAAGGGATTTAAGGAGTAGCAGTAGCTGGGGTGATGGTACCCCATGGGTGGCCATGCAGTCCCCCTGCCACACTGGTCCCCATTCTCCCATGCGTGGGTAACCCACCCTGGGGAGACTGCTCAAAGGCAGGGTGCAGGGCAGTGCTCAATGTTTATCCTATCACCTGCTTAAAAAAAGAATATTCTCCAATCCTGTACTGGAGCTCCCAGGAGAATCTCCCCTGTCGTCGTGCAGCTCAGGCTGTAGTGCTGCCCATAAAGAACAGCAGGAGAGAAGGAAGGAAATAGAAGTTGAAAGCTGACACTGGTTTCCTTACAGGAGCTTGCACAGCTCTTTTGCATTTATTTGAATACATCACAGAGCACTGATTTCCACCTTTTTTAACTTCCCTCTCCTCTTCCTTTTTCTGTTCTCCTTGTTCTTCTCAGATGTGCTGCTTCTTCCATGGGCATGGGAGCAATTCAGAAATGATTTATTTCCCGTAAGGACTGCCTGACACCAGAGGAGAGTGGGGCCTTTGTTTATTTTGCCCTTGGGCTACCCATGTTACGGAAATCCTGCCATACCACCATGCCAGTTCAGGTAGGTGGGGGTCAAGGTGGCTGGCGAGCTCCCTGGTTCCCTTAACTGACATACCAGCTTCAGATTCCCACTTGCTCTATGTGTATCACCGCCTCTTTCAAGACTTCCCTTGGCCTTGTTTCACAGCATCTCACCTGCCCTGTGGTCTAAGTGAGGCATTGAGATACACCCTTGCACCTTTGTCTGCCCTGCTTTTTCCAGGTGGTCTGATAGGTCCTCAGTACATGGAGGTAGCGGACCAGTTAATTCTTGCACAGTCCCATTCTGGTATGGCTTGACTCCCCTGGCCTGGTGGGCAGCAGCGTGGCCCG
The DNA here is from genome assembly GCA_034782735.1 of Sagittarius serpentarius. Taxonomy (NCBI): domain Eukaryota; kingdom Metazoa; phylum Chordata; class Aves; order Accipitriformes; family Sagittariidae; genus Sagittarius; species Sagittarius serpentarius. The sequence goes on along the minus strand of JAVKLA010000074.1, from coordinate 10,497,887 downwards.
GACCTGAAGTCACTCAGCGCAGCTACGTTGCACGTACGTGTCCCCTCCAGCAATGGTGCCCTTTTCAGGTTAATCTCTGCACTGGCAGCTCACATACCTGTGTTTCATCAAGGTGTAAGAAAGAGTCTGGAAAGGTGAAAATCAATCCCTTTCATCCACTCTTTTTGTAAAAGCAGTGGCCCATCCTCTCAGCAATGAAGCCTGATGTGTGTGGACAATGCTGTGTGACTGTCCAGGGACGTGAGCTTTAGCATCTTCCTCCTTAACGGGTGTTCACAGAGAATGGTTGAGGTTGGAGGAGACCTCTGGAGGTCACCTGGTCCAACACCCCCTGCCCAAGCAGGGCCGCCTAGAGCCAGGGGCTGAGGACCATGGCTTTTGTGTATCTCCAAGGATGGAGACTCCACCACCTCTCTAGGCAACCTGGGCCCGTGCTCAGTCACGCACAGTGAAAAGGTGTGTCCTGATGTTCAGAGGGAACCT
>JAVKLA010000074.1:10467467-10478156 GCA_034782735.1 Sagittarius serpentarius | reverse complement strand
GTAACTTAGAGATCCTCTTGAATTTCAGCTGATATTAAAAAAATTAGAAATAAAACCAAATGTGGTGGGGGAAAAAGTCATTTTTTTCCAGCATATCTGCAGCTGGCTGATTGCTGAAAAATAGCAATGGAGGAAGGCAAAAGCAAAGCGCTTCAAGAGCATACACATATACCTATTACTGCCATGGGGCTGTACTGCAAGGAGGTGGTTTGTAGCTGGGTGATTACGCGATCGGAGAGGAACGAACAGCTCAGACAACTGGGAATGGCTCTGTCAGCTCCAGATCAGTGCTTCTTATCCAGCCCAGAGCAAGCCAGCACTCCCCACTGACGTCCTCTCTACTGGCTGGGAAACCCACTGCTGGATGTGGCTGCAGCCACAGGTAGCTGCAATAGGGCAGTGATTGCAGGTCACCCAAGGAGGCAGCAAGCTCAGTTTTCCTGGGGAGAACTGACCCAGCACTCACAGTGCTGCAGTGGCACCCGAACTGGTCAGCTCTGTGCAGCATCCTCCTGGTGAAATCCATAAGGCAAACAAGTGCAGAGAGCTGGGCTACTCGGCGTGTGGGTCTCTGCAGGCTCATGTGAGCTGCCTTGGAGAGGCTCTTGCTTTTCTTTTCGATGGTTTTGACCTGCATATTGTACTTCCCGTGTTCTGGTAGCACTTGCAAGAGCCTGAGGGTCAGAACATGGACAGGTCTGGAAGCCCATCCGGATTGTCCATCTGCTCCTACAATTTCCAGCACAGAGAAAGCCAGCAAACAGCAACAATTAACCTCATCATCCTGATGGCTGGTGACTGCTGCTCAGGGAGCACAGGCCTGGCATGGACCCCCTTCCTGCCACCCCTTTGCGGTGTCGCTATTGTAAGCATGGCATGAAACTCATCCGGTGATGTCTGAGGGTAGACAGGGCTGTGGAAAACCCAACTCCACTCAGACAGCGTGAGCGAGAGCTGTTGTTAGCAGGTCTCTGGACCATGAGTGCATCTGGCAGAGCAGGGAATCCCCTGCGTGAACAAGGGCTATGCACAATCCAGCTCTGATTTAGCCCAGAGTGCACAGAAAGTGTTTGTGTAGTGCTGGGTTGCAGCCCTTCTGGGAACGAAAGCCCACCAGGACCACACTGAAATTTGTTGTGCTCAGACAGCTAGGAGAGGGGGAACACTATAACTGTGTTAGGAGGATCTCCCAACCTGAATTGTCCTGTGATCCTGTGATCTGCCTCTTCCAAAGAAACCTGAGCACTGGAACATGCCACCTAAAGTCTACGCTGCATTCATTTGGTACACTGGCGCGTGCAGTGTACCGACCCGAGAGGTAGCCGTGGAAGAGCTGAAACACGAAAGGGGCCTCAAGGAAGCCACATTCAGGTTTGGCTTTCTCATCTGTTTTCTGGGAGCTGGTCCAACTCCCCAGGAAAAACCTTTGATTTACAGGGAAAGCACAAGCTCTTTGCCTCCAACCCTGACCATCTGCTGATTGAGGCCATTTATCTGCACTGAGGCAATGGGGCAACACCAACTTGCACCAGGTCATCGTTTGGCCACATGTGACAGCCGGTATCAGGCACCATGAGACAATACCAATGGCCAGAGGACGCCAGCTGACCCTATCACCCTCATCAGAGATGTTACTAGCAAGCCCTAGTATGGTCTATTTTTTCTATGGCGGCATGAAAGCTGTGTTTATTTTCCATATTAAACTCCAGAGAGCCTCTGCTGCTATCAGGCATGACTTCCCATTCTTTAACTGGAAGCTCAACCAAAGCTGCTATTTTTAACTAGAATTTTAACTCTCTGGGATGGCTGCCATCAGCCCTCTCTGGCTTTCTTTTGCCAGTTTCTCAGTGCTTGGGACTGGTTGTTCTACCTTGACATGAAAAGTGGATATGGTCTGTGACTAGTGGATGGAGAGGGCTTCACGGCTTCACATCTTCACAGAGACCTTTTTTCCCCTGCTCACAAGCCTGCAGACTTTTTAACGTCCTACTCTGAATATGGACTGGCATCTCAAGTTTGCTGCTCTCCCACCATCTGGGCTCTCACCTGCACAGGTCACACGACCTGCAGGAATTTAACTGGGATTTGTTGTGACATCAAGAGATTGAAAATGCTTCTTGCACCCCAAGGCTTGCCTGGATTTTCTGCTCACCACAGCCCATGCGTCCTGTCAAAACCATGGTCACCCACCCACCTGGACAGAGATAAGAGGTCGTCTTGCCCTGCTGTTGGGAGGAGAAAGCCAAAGCACGTGCATGGGGCTTGTCTGGCTCCGCTTGGGCCAGATGCGTTCAGCCAGCCTGAAAATGCAGTCAGTTTTCCGCAGCTCCATCCACCAGCAGGGATTACCTGTTCAGCTTTGCACTACGCCGGCAGCGGCTCTGCAGGCAGCAGCTAGAGGAGAGCTGTACAGGTCTTAGAGGGAAAGGCAGCCAGGCTGTGCAGGGATTCCCTGCCTGGACGGGTGGCTTCCAGCTCCACCAGCCCACCCATGAGAAAAACGCTCATCCCTGAGGGCAGGAAGAACCACAGAGTTCAAGAACTGGACAGGAACTGTTTTTCCATGTCCCAGCTCATCTCAGCGAGAGTTTTTTTGTGCTCTGTGACCTATCCCCACATTATTCCTCAGATATAAAACCAATAACCAAACCAACAAAATTTGTGTGCGCCACAAACATGGTCAGGATGTCGTCCAAGCTGTGTGCTTCAGAGCGATCACCACTCTGTTTTTTTCTCGGTTGAAGGAAGTATTACCACAGCAGCCGTGCCACGGTCCCAGTGTTCAGTAGCTTCGTGTTACCATTTACATCTGCCAGATTGGATCTGATCTGGCCAGAGCAGGTTAACAGCTTACTGCAGGGCCCCCGTCACCCTCACCGCAGGGCTGCTGCTGTGCCAAGGGAACGCAAGATCAGGCGTGCGTGGGCCAAAAATCAGAAGACAGCAATCGAAAACACAGAAACACGTGGCAGGAGCATAGAAACACATGGAATGAGCACAAAACCACAGAACAGTTATGCAGCTTCTGGTGCCCAGGAATCATAGCAAGGCGATTTGTAATACTCTCTGCCTGAGTGACTTCTGATTTGCGTTGAGCAAAAGGAAGCAAATGAAAAAACAAAGAAGGTAGTGACTACCTCTCTGGAAAAAGCACAGAATACACTTTATTTCCTCAGTTTTAGTCCGTTAATCTTCCCTCAGAAACGGCTACAGTTAGCAGCCCCCTGAAATGGCATTGTGCACAGACTGTAAACCCCAAGCATTTCCCTAGCTACTACACTACAAAACACAACATTTCTTTGCAAAAGAAAAGGCATGATGGAACCTGAATGTCTCTGTGCATTTGTACATTTCTTTTGCATAAAAATACTGGTTTAGTATGTGCACACTGACACAAAGCTGAATACTTATGTGCTTGTACATTATGTTTTCCTTTCTGAGCATACTGTTGTTCTTGAGAACATTTGCAATTCAGCACCCTTTGGTTGCGTATTGGACCAGGCTTTGCCAAAAGGAAACCATTTTGTAAATTGCATTAAAGAAACACTTTGACAATATAAGGAATTAAGTCCTTTCAGTTTCTGAGGTAGGTGCTTTCCATTCTTGATGTATGTTAGAAAGACCTTCACAGCTGGAACAACAATTTAACAAAAAGAAATTTTCAAGCAGCAGGAGCAGAAGTGCACGGGAGTGATTATCAATCAGAATGGAGCCAGAGCAATTTAGATCTATTAGGCTGTATCTACAGTAAGTAATGTCAGGATTGAGTCGTGCACTAATTCTATCCTTTCCTCTCTGGAAGCCAGAACAGCTTGAAGACCTCTATCTCAAGGCAAAACTGGGTATCTCCTTCTGCTGAAGATCTGAAGTCTGGGTCCTCAGGCCAGGTAGCTCAACAAGTATTTACCAATTTCCTTATGTGAACTAGGAAAAAGTCCAGCCCAGTGGGAAACATCATCCTCATACATAATGTTTAATTACAGTCAGGGGTTAAGCAAAACAGGATTTTGTTAAAATGTAAATGGATCTCAACCTATAGATAAAATTTTTGAATATGAAACACACCAATCTGAATACATAAAATTATTCTTTGATGCATTAGCTCTGTGCCCTAAGGTAATTTTTAGTTTGGCTGGTTTTCACTTTATGCAGAGCCTGTCCAGTGCAGATGCAGTGGTGCTCTTCCCAGTGCTGGCATTTACAGCAACGCGCTGTAAAAGAGGGGTTTCACCAGCAGCTGGCAACCTAAATACAAACAAGTGTAGATAGGCATGAGATGTGTGGGCACAGATGGGCACTAGTACTAAGACCAGGACAAGCAGAGGTTTTGCGGAGCACAGCTGGAAGAAGCAGTCCAGCGTCCACCTCCGAGGTGCTCTCATTTGCTCACGCACCCGCTCCCCACCCACGGCGGTTTATGCCCGGCCTCCCAGGGATAGTCGCACCTCCCGTCTCCGGTTTCGTGCCCTGGTTTGGTTGTTGCTCCCTCTGAGACCTTCTGTGAAATGCATGCTAGAAATGGATTTACTTACTGTCTTCAAAGAAGGGATTCCCCAAGAGAGGACACTGCGTAATCTAGCATTAAAGCCAGCCTAACAGTCTGTTTTAACAGCGTGCAATACAAGGTGACAATGTATTTTCTGCAGTGGTCTGACCTCCGGAGCAGTTCTGCGGGCTTTGATAGGGTTGCTCTTGAAGTAAGGTAACATGCCAGCAACCAGGATTAAGCTGCAGCATGGCTTGGGCTTGGGTTTGCGGCATGGGTGAGGAATGTCTCTGAACCGATAAATAAAAAGGGCCTGAGAAATTCTCATTCTTCTTGGCCCTCTCTTCCAGGATGTGCTTTTTTCCCAAAGCTGCAGTCGTCTGCTGCTGTGTGCTGCAAGATGCCTGCTATTTGTTTGCAGCATCCTTTCGGGAAAAACAAGTCCTCACCCAGGGTCAGTTTGGGGAATCATTTTCAGCCTGTTGTCAAAGAGAGCAGCAGATTGCTGTAGTGTTGATTAGAGCTTGCTGGGACATGGGGAAAGCTCTGCTGTGCAGGGGGCTGCTCAGCCATGCACACGCACACGAAGGCTGTGACCCTCCCTCTCAGGTGCTGAAGGCAGAGCCCGGCTGTGCTGCACAGGGAAGGAAAATGCCTGCAGGCAACAGCTCCTCAAATGCTCCCCCATCCTGAGCAAGCCCCTTCTGCCTTTTTTTTTGTCCAAGCAAAATCCATGTGATTAGAGACCAGGCTTCAAAACATGCCTTCCTTTCACATTCAGCTAGGGCTCATGCAATTGTAGGAAAATTCGGCTGGAAAGGACTTATAGTGGAAAAAAAAATAGGATCAGCATTGAGCAGAAATGTGACATCACTAGACCACGTCAGACAGAAGTTGGTCTAAACACACCCAAAAGCTGTCACGGGAGAAGATTCCTCAGCAGTTTGGGCAGCTCTAGGCTACATTTTTCTGCCCTGCCCTTGCAGAAAGCATTTCTCCACTTGCCATTACAGGTCACGCTTGCAGCAAATAAGGCTGATTACTTGTCTGACTTCTAATAGGCCCTGGGAAGAAAGGCTTTGTGTCCTCAGATATAACTGAAAACCAAGTGAAGACGGTGTTCATCTTCTCTTTCCTAGGTAAATGAGGACTTCTTTCAGACTTTCCCCAGTTACCTGTATGTTTCTAGGGGTTCTGTATAGCGTTCTTTGCTTCCAGCTAGCTTTTTGCCTGAGTGCCACATCGCTCACATATGCATGTTACTGCAGCTGAGACCTACCCAGTGCTAGAATGAAAATGACCTTCCTTGGCTGGGGCATGCCTTTTATCATCCAGCTCACAACACTGCCTTTTTGCAGCAGCATCACCCTACTGGTGTCTGTTGCTTTCCTTCCACCCACTGTTCCTAAGCTGGTATCTGAATACTCTCTGCACAGTTCCCATAGGTGTGTTTGATTTCTTCTCCAGACGCCGTGCATTTTTGCTTCCCTTGCTTTCGTCCTGCTGACTGTGGCTGAGGCCCAAGCATAACTGTTGGCATAGACAGTTTGTCTGCTGAGATGAAGACAAGGTGGTCAGTAAGACATTGGCTGACTGATTGTGTTGGCCTTTCACAGCCTGTGCCCTTTTTATCCATTTCCAAGTCCCTGCAAGCCCCCCTCAGTTTTTTTTTTCTTCTCAGCTCCCTTAGATTAATGGCTGGCATCTTCAGTGAGGTTTAAATAGTTTGAGGGAAACAGCTTTCTCCTTGTCTCTCCTCAGGAGTTTAGAGGCTAGCAAATAACTCACAGGGTTCAAGCAGGGGCAGCAACTAAATGCACTGGCTCTACAAAGTTGTTGAACCATGCTGTGGTGGTAGCTAGAGCCTCTGGACAAGGAATAAAGCTGTGGAGCACCAAGCAGCAGTCAGTCCCCACCCCAGAGAAACCACCAGCTCCCATGCGTAACGGCAGACAAGTAGAACTGGGGAAAGATTGGGGAAAGCAGAAAGAGCAACCATTTGTACAAGATTGCCCTGCAGTGCTGCGGAGCAGCTTTCATGGGACAAGAGAGGCTAGCTGCTGCCAGCCACGGGGCATTTCCATCACTCTCCTGGGCACGTTGCCTCAAAAGGTGCGTCCCAAAGGAGATACTGAAGAAACACAGCTGCAAACAGACTGAGCTCAGTGGCCTCCTGGGAAGCTCCAGGAGAGGGTGCTTACCTCTCTGCCATGCCTAGGGCACGGTCCTGCCATGGAGAAGAAACAGCTTCCAGAAAACCGGCCCTCTGTTCCCCGAACTCGGCTATTTATAGACCTGTGTTGTCACTCTGAATTCAGAGTTTCTCTTTTTGCTTCTGCAGCTGCTGGGGAAAAAAAATCAAACTGGCTCGGCAGCCAAAGACTGTTTACCATGGCATGGATCAAATGGTTTGTTTGGAGGTGCACTTTCCTTGTTAAGTAATTACCAGTGAAGCAGAGAGGAAAGCGGAGGAGACGCCCACGTCGGTAACTGACAGGCAAAGGAGGCCAGTATCACTGAAGGAGCAGCTGGACCATCCATCTCCCACATTGTGCTCTGATGCCTGCCACAGTTTTGTGGTTTGCCAGGAGACGCCAATGGGAGCTACAGAAGCTCTGTAAAACCAGGGAGATGGCACCGAGCCCTGGGCAGGGATGGGGCTCAGGAAAGGGCTGTGGCGCAGAGGGCCTTTCGGTACAAATTGTCTTTCAACCCTCCCTGGGCTGGAAACCCAACTGATTTGTTGAAGGTGGCAGGAGGAAGAGGGTCTGCAGAGCAACAGCTTTCAGATCACTGCCCCAAGGTCATCGTTTCTCCGTGATTTAAACCTGCTTACTTTGTTCTGAAGGAGCAGCTTTGTCTGTTTTCCTAGCAGGCTCTCAAATCCCAGAGCTTATTCCAGTCTGCCTTTCGGTTTGTGTGTATTTCAAAACCCCACAAAGGGAGAAAGCATGGCCTACATCACAAGGTCTCTGCCACCGCAGACAGTGTTTTTCTAAGCAAGCCTGATAGCCACCTACAAAAAAGGACTGATTGTCCAACCTGCTGGTCATTGCGGAACAGTCTTTTGCAGGCGTATCACCCTGACACCTTTGTTTCAGCAACTCATTAGAGGAGATCCTGCCATTACTTTGCTCAGCACCCACCCTCTCTGCAGTCGCGGCATTTGCAGAAGTCCACGGAGCATGCGCTGCTGAGCCTGCCCTGCACGAATGTGACCTGGCCACAAACGGGAAGCAAACCCACCTCCTGACCAGCATTTCCCTTCCTGCCTGGCACGGGCTTGGGAAGAGACTCCCAAGAATTTGGATGCAGCTAATGTTACAGATAATGCTGTAGATAAAACATGGCAGAGACAGTCCCATTTCCCCTCTGCAAGTAAAGCAAGGCAAACTCGTGCAGATAATCCCTCCCAAATGCCCCAGAGGTGTTGCTAATGGCTCTAGGCACAGCAAGAGCCTCACATCGGGGGATAAACCTGAAAATCGGGTCATGAAAAGCAAAATAATTCCATTAGCTCCCCATGTGCACAAGGGGGAGGAAAAGGAGGAGAGTTTTCATTTTACTGTCTGACATTGGATGAACACAATAGCAAAGATCCATTGATGCCTCTCCCTTCTCGAACACATTCTGTCAGCGTTGACTGCATTTGACCAAGGGGCTGAGGTCCCAAGCAGTGTCAGTTCTTACCCTTTTCATGACCCACTTTAACAGGGTCCTTCTCCACTCGCCAATGCTTTCAGCCTGTTAATAGCTGTCACAGCATTCACAGAGTAGCTCAACCACCAGACAGATTAACGAGGAAAAACAGGCTTCATTGATTCAACTTGCTAATTACTGCGAAGCCAGGGAGACATCTGTCCTGCTGCCGCCTGGGATCCGTTACTCGGGCCTTTTAGAAATCAAGTACAGGAAGCAGGGCAAAATTGCAACCTAATTATGAATTGTCCCAGGCTGCTAATTAAGTTTTAGCAGGCTTGTCCAAACACCATGCATGCTGTTGCAGTGGGAAGATGATAGTTCAAGGGCAGTTACAGCAGAAGTCAGCGGCCATTGTCCAGCATCCATCATTGACACAAGATGACCCTGAGACCCTCCAGTAAAGGAGGAAAGGTGAAAGATCCCAGAGGACACTGGCAGTGCATGTTGGTACCCTAGTGTGTTACCATCACAGCAAGCATATTCTCAGGGGTTCTCCTTCATTCTTGTCCCAGAGAGAAGCACATGCAGGGGACTCACTGTGCATGCATCGCTCTCGTGAGTCACCCGCAAAAAATTTGTTCCCAGACCATGTCATCACTGTCCTATTGCTATATTCCAAATGTCAAACATGGGAGAAGGGGAACCCCAGGCCATCCCACCTTCCCTGAAAGCACTAGATCTAAACTGCGTGTCACCCATGGGGTTGGGCAGCTGCCAAAATAACCAGAGACTCAAAGAGCATGTACTTCCTGTGACCCAAAACTGTTTTTTTGAAAAGCAAGGGAGTAGTTAAGATGACACGAGTAAAAGTGAGAAGGCAGTTCTCTAAACAAATAAAAGCTTCCCCCCGCCCCCCCCCAAAAAGAAAGCCTCTGCACATTTCTAAAAAGGCAGCCCTCCCCCAGAGCTGGTCTTGTCAGGGAAGCTGTTTGATTTTTGTTTGCTGAGTACTCCTGAAGGACACTAAGCCAGAAGCGGGTAGTTTTCTACAGTGTTATCAAGGCAGATGGGCTCTGGGCACCAGTGCTGGCACAGGGAGGTGGCAGGACCCCTGGGCTAGAAGTGTGGAGGGGAGGTGTCTCCACAAAGCCCCTGCTTTCAGCTGCAGCCTGGGATCAACAGAGGGGTGTCGGGCAGCTGAAGCCAGGCATTAGGGATAGCCGAGCTCCTCTCGAGTGTAAAGTTCCTACCCAATTTTCTGACGGCCTTTGAGCCCTTACACTGTTTATATGGACCTCAGCAGCTGGATTGCTGTCCGTTGGTCATAATGTTACTTAGACATCGATTTTAACATGCTCCTCGCCCCTACCCCAAGATCCCTTTCCAGACACTGGGGTTTTTGCTCTCTGTTCTCTCACTGCAGCATCTTCCTTGCTGCTGGTCCTGTTAGTGGTGTGTTGGCTCGCCTACCCAGGCCCCAGCTTCTCGTGCACAGAGACAGCAAAGCAACCCTTCCAGAGGAAAATTTCTTGGCCCTCTTTTAATCTTTCCGTGTCACAATGTACCTGATCCAGTACCTATGTACAGACACAGCACAGATACCAGGTCTCCTCCAGCTCAGCCCTGGGAAGAGCTTAACTACATGGGTGAAAAAGCACCAAACAGACTTCCAGCAGGTCCAGACATGGGCTGGAGGGCAAAGGCTGTGTGTAATGGCTTTCAAAACCTGAGCTTTTGTGGTTGCCAACCGCAAGAAATACTTTTCAGCCCAACTGCAATTACCCAAGTGCAGAGGTGCTTGTGTGTGCCATGGGGGCTGGAGGAGCTGAGCAGCCTGCGACTGCCCTGCAGCCCTCACAGCCCTGGTGGGGACAGGGAGAAAGGAGCCTGGAGAAGGTGAGAAGGGACCTCTGTGAACAGCTAGCAATCCCCCAGGAGGTCCTTCTTCAACTTTGTTAGGTAAACAAAGCAAACACCACACACCCCCTCAAAACAGAAGAAACCCCACTCTTCCGTGTAGTGGTTTTAGTGCAATTTGCAAGCACAATTCTCTGTGAGATGGGAGAAGAATTATGCCATAGGACAAAGTTAAATGCTTCGCATTTTTAGTGTGGTGGTTTGGGATCACAGCTAGGGACAGAAAGCAGGAGTGAGTTGCAATGCCATGAAGCAAACGCCACCATTTCCTTTCAGAAGCATCGGTGAGACATTGAACCTTCCCCACCCACGGCATCCTTTTCTCAGAGGTTTCTTTCCACTTCATGCCAGGGCATGGCTGCACCGCTGAACTGCGGTATTGGTGTCACCTCCGTTAGCCAGTGGTGCAGTGAGATCTGGTACTCTGAGCAAGGGAAAATGAATCTCGGAGGAGCTGCAACTGATTAAGCTGGGAAAATCAAGTTACCTATAGTCTTTTGCTCTTTCAGAATAATTTTCTTGTGTAAAGGAGGAGAGAAAACAAATGGGTGACAGTGAAAAAGGATGGCGGAAAGGGGATAGTGACCAGCATTTGGGTAGTGGAATTGCATTAATACAGCAAGCAGAGGTCTGTTTATTCTCTT
>JAVKLA010000074.1:10455925-10467453 GCA_034782735.1 Sagittarius serpentarius | reverse complement strand
GGGGGGGAAAGGAAAAAAGGAAAAAAAGAGAGAGGAAAGAAAAAGATGGAGAGAATGAGTATGTTTCTGACACACTTAACAAGAACTAGGTGGAAGTTAGTAAAAAGCTTTGATGTTTAAGAAGCAAGGCTTGGCTAGGTGGTAAGACTGGAAAATACCCAGAACGTAACCACTTTCTTTTTGCTACAGAGCCTGAAAAAAGGGGTTTGGTCCTAACATGGCAGCAAAAGCAGAATGAACAGCAGATGTGATTTTGGTCCTCATCTCTCTCCTTTTAAAATTCAGTAATCCTACTCACATCTGAATCAAAGGGAGTCTCTACCTTGGCTTCAAGAAGAGCTGATTTTCATGGCTCATTCTGATTGCCCACTATCATATCTTTTATTACTATTTTTATTATCTGTTTATTAAGACCAGGCCTTTCCATACCAAACAGTGCCTGTATGTTGTGCCCCACTCTTTTTTATTCCCAGCTCCAAGGGTACATGCACCGTCCCCAGCCCAGTGTCACCTCACCACAGCCTGCCCCTGGGGACACTGAAAGCAAAGAGGTGCAGATAGACACAACCAAATCCGTGGCCTACTTTGGATCTGCCTCAAAATTGGTCAGAAGTGAATACTTAATGGGTGATCTCCTTTACATCTTGGGCTAGCATTTTCGTTCTCCAATACATTTCCTGCTGCTGATACAGCAGCTGCAAGTGGCTCGGAAAACGAGCTGGCAGTGACACATGGGTTGAGATGTCCCTGGGCATGCCACTTTGCTCCTTCTTCGCTACCAACCTGGCTCTTCTGAGCAGGATTCATATGTATAGTAACTTGCCCAGGGTGGACGCAGGGAAACAGTGCATCTCCAGTTTGAACTGGAGCCTGAGCACTCCACCGTAAAATACACCTGTAATGACTTACAAACAAAACAGTTTTCTGAAGCACTGCTGATCATTGCATTTTTGAAGGGAACACGCCTGAGGCAAAATCTGTTCAGAGGGCAAAGCACTGAAACACCAAGAGACATTTCTTTTGCGGTTTTCTACATCTGGACCTCCCACTAGGAGATAGTTCAATATCTGAGAAGCTATGAGCAACAGAAAGAAAGAAATAATATGTATTATTTAAGATGTTAAAAGTAGAAACGAAGTAAGACTTAAATATTGCTTTGCGTATGTATTTTTTTTAAGGCGGTTTAATTCTCCATATGGACCTTAAAAAAACCCTCATATGCCTAGCACAGTGGGAAAATTGATCAAACTTGGTAAATGCATACACAGTTCACATCCAGTGATTGCCTGATTGGTACCAAGGGTAATTTTGTGCACCAAGCATGAATGATGTCCATCTGTCAACAAGAATTATAATTTTCCTGGGGACTTATCAAATATAAAAGACTTTTCCACTGAAGATGAGCACTGTCACTGATCTGTAAGCAGCAGGTTTCTTTTTGTTAGCTAGGTCCCAGCACCAAGGGTTGGTATGACCATGTGAAAAACAGATTGATCTGATTGAAAAACAAGGTGGGGACAGGGCTGGGGGTCATTTCATGAAAGCTCAGGCAAAAAGCCAAACAGCCTTACTGGTTACAAGAAATAACACTGCAGTTCAACTGACAGATGTTTGGCAAGAAAGAGTGATGAAGGGAAAGAGAAAGATGAAGAGAAGAGTGAAAAAAAAAATTCCTCCTTATTTTCCAAATAACATAGCAAAGAAAGCAGTCAAACATGAAGGGCAGCACAGACAGCTGGAGTTGACAGCTGACAAGAACACTGAAGAGGATGTGTGGGACCTCCTGTGAATCCATTTTTGCAGGTGAAACATCAATATATATAAAGGAAAACCACAGTGGGCACTGCCATTTGAACAAAAAATCAGGGAGCAGAAATGCACTCCTATGCAACCACTTTCCAGGGAGGTGTTCGGTATGTTGCCTTTAGGAAGAACAGTCACCCACCCTGCGGGAAGCAAAACGTGCCGGGAGCCAATATTTGAGGTGTCTTTGCATACATCTAATATGACTTACATGCATGCAGCTATCATGATCTCTGGGTGCTCGTTCTGCATCTGCAAATTTTAATTCTGCAGTAATTCTGGCAGTCACTGAATGAGCTCCCGGGAAAGTGATCAGGGCCAGGGCCACTCAGAGGACCGGAACGGGCAGTCCCCTCTGGGAAGGCACCCAAATGCCACAAGTTTCCCTGCCCAGCAGAACTACCGGGAAATCCTCCCCACCTCCAGCCATTGCAGTGTTAGGAGCTTGCATTCATACAGCTGTGCTTCTGGTAAGGTTTGCTTGGGATGGGTGCCTCATTTTCCTTATGAAATCCTAAGGAAATAGTAGCCGGGGCCAAGTTCATTCCCCATGATGTAAATTCCCCTAACTTAGAGGCATTGCCCTACTACTGAGATGGGCTCCCTATTCCTCCACAGCCACATTTGCTTTGGTGTAAGTTAGCAGCCAAGTTACATGGTGCAATAAGCGCAACCCCCTTCCCCCAACCCAAACCTTCACAGAGTTGTGTCTTTAAGGGAGTAAAAATAAGAAAATAGGCTGTGGGAAGGGTAGGTTTGTTTACAAGCATTGGTAAACACTTTTGGGAAAGACAGGATTTTTATAGCACAGGCTTTTTATTGTAAAAATAAAAAATAGGGATTTTTTTTTTTTTCACAAGAGAATACCCTATAGACCCAATGTGCATTTGGGTCTCCCTCCAGAGATGTTTCCAGTCACACAGGTCATCCCATGCAGCTGAAACCAACCTCCAAAGCTTTGCACCAGCAGCATAAATGGAAGCAGGGCAAATCTTTGCTGCCTGAGACACGGTTTTCAGCCCCACATATCCACGGGTAAAGACAGGCCTGTTTACCCACAGCTGGAAGCTTAGCTACTTGCAGTCCTGCACAGTGTGACCACTAGCCAAGGGCTAATATCCATGGGTCTTCAAGTCCTTGTATGCAAACTGGGGATAATGCCAGTTCCTCATCTGTATAGCAATCTAGCAATTAACTTTGACAGGTCAGGAGCAAGACAGAAGCATCAACCAAGCTAAGGACCACCACTTTCCAGGGCACCATTTCCTACTGCCCTTGCAATAGGACTATTTCACCCGTAACACCATGGCAGTGGGTAGCTCCTTTGGTGATGTCCTCAGAAAACCTTTGGAAAACAGCTGTTCATCACAAGTATGCACTTTTAGGAGATCTATATGTCTGTGCTGGTGGTACCAGAGTAGTAAATGGGACGACGTAGTGGCTGGGGCTTGTAAACTGTTAACCTTGAGTTCTCTTCCCCAGTTACTCCAGTTGATCTGTGGCCTTGTTCAAACCGCCCAGTTTCTATATTTCCATTTTTCCTCCTGGCAAAGCTTATCCTCCTGAAGGAAGAAGCTGCTCTAGGCTACCCAGTGAAGCTAGCGGCAGCCAGGTCCAAAGCCAAGCAGGGGAGGTGGCTCCTCAGAGGGTGGGTGAACGCCTCCCCACAGCCTGTCATGGGCACAAACAGTGCAAGGGGAAACCATGACCGCAGCACGGCTTCTTCCTCTCTCACTGGTGCCTTCACCCGAAGGCCACCACCACGTGGGTGCAAAAGCCCTGCATGCCACAGGTAGCTGTAATGGCAACGGCTGCACAACAAGGCGATGCCTGCAGTGCCATGATTACCTTATAAATGGAAATCACAGCTGGCTAAGGACAAATATATATGAATAAGGTATGTAACCAGGTGAACCGAAGTACCTGGAAATGGAAGAAAAGAAGAACACCTTTATCAACACCACCTTCCTTGATGACAATACATGCTTGAAAGTGGACCACTGCTGCAGAGACTTTGGCAAAGACTCCACAAAGCATGTCAGCCTTATTTGTCATACATCTGATGTGGACCTAGTGCAGCTGAGGTGCTGTAATGCTTTCCCAAAAGACCCAGCAAAAATCATACTACAATACTGGGAGACTGGTCAACACTGGCAAATAAATTGTGGTTACAAAAGAGTCAGAAACCACATCAATTACAGGAAATGCCTCAAGAAGTTTGAGGCTGGGAGAAAACTCAGGGGAGATGCAGCATAACCTATGGCAGTAAAGTTGGTGCTGGCTCCTCGACATCCATTTATGGCCCTAGCTGGAGACAGGATACTATGCTAGTGGGACCCATGGTCAACACTAATGCTTTTGGACAGCTTCAAGCCTTAAATTGCCAAGTACAATCATGACAGGAGCTTTATTGCCTTTCCATTGCCAGCTCTAATGCAGAAGATGGAGAGGGATGAATCTACATGTGTGAAGCCCCTGCAGAGCCATTTCATTGTGTGAGGGTGTAAGTCACCCAGCTGTGGAGGAAAGAGCAGTTTTCTGGTGTTTGATCCTAAAGCCATGTGTATGGATCCCTTTTGACATCTCATAGCAAAAACACAGGCTCCATGTCTTCCCTACATGCCAGAAAGTCGTACCTGAGAGGGAAACAGCCTGTTTTAAAGCTGGTATTTTGGGATGGTGGAGTTTTCCTGCTGGAAGCAAGCTGAAAAGCAGCCAGCTAAGCTTGTGCTTGTGCTATTCCTGCTATGGCAAATGGTTGGGAAACCCTCTGTGTATCCTTGTCCTATTCCAGTTTGGACACATAGAGGTTGTTCAGTGCTCTTCCTGTGACCTCGAGGAAAAAGGGAGCCTTCCATTTCCTCTGCTGAACCTGTGGGCTGCACAGGACCTTCAGCCTTAGATCATAGCAGTAGCTAAACAGCAAAAACTGGAAGAGCAAAAGCTGCCACGAGCACAGGAGACCTTTATGCCTGAACCAAGTACAAGCCACTCTTAAGAGCAGCTTTACTAGGGAACGATATGCAATGGTGTATTGCTGCATAAAAATAAAAATCCTCAACAACCTACTGAAGTATGCATCACAGTGCCTGAGGAGTGCATAATTTCTGTGCCAGATTGTCAACAGCTAACTTTGTGACACAGGAGCACTACCCCACTGCAGGGCATCCTACTTCCTCAGCTGAGTGGGAACTGGCTTTCTCTGGAGGTGTGAGCACTCACAGCTCTGCTGATGCCAATTGAGTATCAATTGTGTAAATAATATGGCTCCTAGGGCATGTGCAAGGGCACAGAACCTCTCTGCCTGCATCTTTGCCCATGTTTTCGCAGTGCAAGCTAACAGTCTCCAGTTGTTTTTCTCCGATTTGCTGTTTCAAGAGACGTTCAGACTTCTGCACGCTGCTACTGCTGCTGGCAGGACCAGAATGGCTGAGGCACTGAGCAGGGCCGAACCCTGCTGACTCCAGCTCCAGCTCTGTGTGTGGTGAAATCACAGCTTTCAGTAGGACAGAGTACTTCAGCACCTGACTTCCAGCTTTTGCTGCAACCCTTGCCTCTTCTCTCTCTGCTCTGGGGGTAGAGGTCTCCAATAAGCAGTACATCATTGGGGATGTCTTATTTTAATATAAGTCCAAGGGCTTTCCCTGAACCAGGGATTAGGCGTCATTGGAGCAGCAGAATATCAAAGGTTGGGGTACCCTGACAGCACTGCAGCAGTCACTGTGCACGCAAAGATTTCCAGAGCACCAAGAGGTTCGCTCTCGCAGGGATCTGGGGTCCCCAAGTGGTACCAGAGCTGTGCTGCACACCAAGCAGAGCCAAAATAGGACACAGGTGGGAACAGGGCTAGCACACATGGCTCAGCCATTTGGGAGAGTTGAACCGCCGCGAGGTTGCATCTTCACCTAAGTTTGCTGGTGCAGCCTGATGCCCACATCCAGCAGCCTCACCAGCCCATCCTTTTGTTTACCTGTTAAACATCTGCTGAGTGGAAAGAAAAGATTGTCCCACCACACCACCATCCCCTCAGAGATCTCTTGGAAGAAGTGTTGGTTGCTCTTCCCCCTATGTACTGCAAGAAGCAGCACAGAGCGCAGCATGCTACCCAAATGCTTTCCAAAACTGCGTGCAAAACAGAGCTGTGCTGCCTGTAACGGAGACTCAGAGCAGTCACTGCCACCCATCTGGGCCATGTGGAAGACCTCAACCAGGTGATAACCTGAGACTTGACTGTACATTTTCCACCAGCTCATCCAAGACGTCACTTCAGAATCTCATCAGCCTTTTTTAATTTTTCCTTTACGGTTGTAGCAGGTGCAAAGTCCAAGCCAGCTAATCATTTGAACATGCTTGAGCCTCACCTTCATGTCCAGCAACAGCTTCCAGCACTGCAGTAGAAAGGCTCGTCCCAGAGAAAGTGAACAAATGAACCAACCGAAAGCAAATGGGGAAAAAAGGCTAGGAAAACTTGGTGAAGAGCTATTTGAGAGAGAGCAGAAGCAGCCTGAGAGCCTCTTAAAACTTGAGAGGTTGTGTTTAGGTTATAGCACTACATACCTTCTGCTAAGTGCTCAGATAACAGAACCCATTTGGTCGCTGGCAAGGTTTGCTTGTGCAGATGTTGGGTTAGTGCAAAGGTTGGATAGGAGCTGGGGGGTGGGGGTGGGATGCGGCAGGAGGGGCTGGTAAGAAAGGAACAAGTAAGAGAAGGAGGTTGCTTTGCTACATCCATCCAGCACCACCAAGCCTTGATACCCAGCACAAGTTTTACGGTCTGAAAATGTGTGAAGGTTACGTTGGGAGGGTGGAAGCCTCCCAGTTGCCACCCCAGAGGAAGATTGTGACTTCAGGAGAAGGATGTATTTTTCTTTTTAAAGTTTATATTGAAATAGTTTTATTTTCTCCATTAATTAGTTGGAGAAAACAAGTTTTTCTTTATTCATGTTTGCAAGTGGGGAAAACTACCTCTGCAATTACCAGAAAGTTTAGATTAAACATCACAGATTTTGGGAGAGGTGTTCAAGCTTAGGCTTTCTGAGTGAGCCGTATATACACCAAGGCAGTCACTGAACCCACATAGTCATCTCCACATCAGCGGGAAACTGAAGGAGACGGCAGCTGAGGACAGAGGGAAAGAAACCATCTATCAGTTCCCCAAAGAAACAGCAAATATTTTTTCCAGTTTTACTATTCTTTACAGAAGCCTGTCCAAATCTGTTTCAATGTCAGATCGTATTGCCATCTTGCTGCAGTCAAGCCAGGCGATCAGATGTCTGATCCTCCTGTGCAAAATATCAACATAGTCTAAAAAAACAAAAGCAAAGCTGAGTAAATACACAGTTTTTGTCTGGTGCTCTGAAATCACTGAAATCTTTGAAAAACATTGAAACAACCACTTGCTTAAGAAAAGTATCCTTAGGAGTGTTGTTCCCCGGCCTCCACTTTTACCCAGGTTGTAGTGGGAAGATGTAAATACTCAGTCAGCCTTGGATCAGGATGAGACTTCCATTATAGCTATTTTTCTGTCACAAACCTAGGAGGACAATGAATTATAACCATGCCCAGTGGCTTCATGTTCTTTCAGTGTAACCAAACAGATTCAGAGGTTATCTGTGCTCTGAAAAGAAAACCACAAGCTTGCTCTTTTCACTGTTCCTTCCTTTAG
Source organism: Sagittarius serpentarius (assembly GCA_034782735.1). Lineage (NCBI taxonomy): Eukaryota > Metazoa > Chordata > Aves > Accipitriformes > Sagittariidae > Sagittarius > Sagittarius serpentarius. Next base: position 10,459,985 of record JAVKLA010000074.1, on the reverse strand, counting down.
AGTTCAAGCTCCTTCTTCTCCAAAGTTGTTGCCACCAAGTTACTGCAAGTGATGCCAGGGTTGGTTTTGTACTGGCATAATATCAGCTACTTCAAAAGTGGAGGTGTCCCTTCCCATGGGTGCCAGTAAGGAATGCGCTCAAGCCTCATGCTTCTTTTCAAAGTCGTCAGCTGAGTATGAAGATCTCCTGAAGCCACAGAGGCTTTCCTCAAGGCTTTGTAGGAATGTGTGCTGAAGGGCATTTCAAAACAGAGACTGCCTTCCCTGTTGGTATCTGTCAGCCCAGTCATAGTAACTTCAAACACAGATAACTCAATTACTATTAGCAGGATTGTTGCAGGCCATGGGGCTCCCCTTTTACCCAAACTTAATGCTCCTTGAGTTACAGGCAGTGGAGAACTTGAGCTAATCTGGGACTGTACAATCTGCTGGGCTTAACCCTCTGTACGTAGCTATGTAGGTTGCAGTTTTAAATAACAACAGCAAAAAATAAAGCCCAAGGGTGTGGCTTTGCATGTGGGGAGGTAAAATGGCTTTGTTTTCCTTCTATATCTAGATTGGTTTGGATAATGGTGACTGCAAACTGAAACTTAAGAATGACCATTGCAAGCTCTGACCAGTGCAAGTCACAGTTTTTCCTGTCCTGTTTCAAGTGAGTTAATAGTTGTTTATTTTTTGGTTCCTCCGTTTTTACAAGTTTATGAAGTTCATTCCTGCAAGCAAGTCAGTTTGGTAGCATAAGGGCAAGCCTGTTTCTTCTATTTCCTGTAAAGCTTAAAGAAATTATTCTCTGATCCATAAAGCAAAACAAAGCCCCTTTTGGAACCTCTGACACAAACCAGCATGTGATCAGCCCAGCAATAATCTTATCAGGCTGCCATTGTACTTTGCACAAGGTCCAGCAAAAAGGGGCAGCTGGCATTTATTTTTAAACTTAAAAATTATCATGAGAGATGCAAGTGCTTTGGGAGGAATTAGTCATGGTTCACAATAACAATCTTTGGTAATGAAGCTCCAAGTAGGCTTCTATGCAGAAGTGGCAAATAGTGAGGTGCAGAAATGTTTACAAGCCCACAGACAATTCATTAATGAAGATCCCTAGTAAAAGAGCCGAAGGAGTCTGCAGGATTTGAAGAGTGATATTTATACCAGGGTTGATATTAAAATGCTAGTCTGGGAGTACACACGCAGGCAGCTCAGCTTGTTAGCAGATTACTGTCCGTGCTTGCAAAAGTCTTGCATTCCCCTGAGTGCCCTCCTTCTCTGCCGGTTGATGGAGCAGGAAGAAGGAAGGCAAGCTTGTGGTTGAAGTTACCTATGATTTGGAAATCTCTGCAGTTTCCTCTGTGACAATATTGCTTGGGGTTCTCCATGGGTGTCCCCCAGTGCCAACACAAATGCACAAATGCACAACTTCACATGCAATCACAAGCCTGCAGTGCAAGTCTTCTCCCTGAGAGCTGCCTCCTCCCGCCCCCATTGCTCAGTGATCCAGAAACCAAGCCATCGGTGAGACCCCAGCGGCCACCACAGAGAAGTCATGGAGAAGTGCCATCTGCAAGTGGATCACCACCCAGGTCAGCTGACCACAGATGTGCGTGGTTGTTTCTGAATAGCAGAGGGGTACCCACCCTACACAGGCATCACAGAGCTCAAGTGGATGTTCACACCTGGAAAGTTAAAGCTATAAAAAAAGCCATTTGATCTCATGCCCTGGACTAACAATGACAGACGGGAGATCTTCCCAGGGGGATCATGGCATGTGAGGGACAGCACATTGCAGAAGCAAGACATAGTAGATCTTGGACACTCAGTTGCTGCTAAGTCGCAGCACATAGCCACGGACTGCCAAGCCGGCCACGACTATGAAGGATCACGGAGACAGAGATCCCTTGACGTTGCCTCTGTGGCTTTGAAGAAAACTCAAAAGCTGTGTGAAATGCAAAGGAATACATAGATTTCTCTGCTTCTTGCTACTCAAAAATTGGAGGTACTGAGCCTCATTGGGCTGGCACAGACACACAGCACTAACTAATGCCCCGTGCTGCATCCATTCACCGGGAACAAACCCTTCCTGAAGTCTAAAGTTTTGACCAAGGGCTGACCGTACAACTGAACCCGAACTTCCAGTAATTGCAAAGTGCCGTGGCCAGTTCTCAAACCTGCTCTGGTAGGAGCAGAGTGATTTAAGAAGCCAGTCACAGCTCTGCCCTGTGCAGGTGGCGGATCCTGGGCAGGGGAGGCAGGGGAACATTGGATTCTCTGCAGCTCCTGGCCAAGGAAATGCCTTATAAGCAACATTCATCCTTCCTCTCTCGCTCTTGCAAAGGATCTGCCAGCACCTGAGCTGAGCTGAGACTGCCAAGGATTTGAGTTTTTATTCCTCCTGTTCTCTTTGAAGCCTCTATCATGTCCTAGGCAGGAATGATGACTGTACGTAGGCAACTACTTGGTCTGGCAGCATGGGTACAGGGCCAGCAGCATCATTCCCTGCCATGTCCTGGCAGCCGCAGCTCTCCCTGCTCAGAGGGCTGCTCACTCTCATGCACAGTGTGATGCTGACACAGGAGATCAAGGAGGTGTGGTTTGCCCTTGCTCACAGCAAGGAACAGTGTTGCTTTGGCATATGGGCACTTTCTCTACCCCTCTGAAGGCATGGTACTAGCAAGGGTGTAGACAGGTACTTCTAGCCAAGGTTGCATAACATTGCTATGCGGATTTTCTGCTGAGTTTTCCCTTTAATATCTTCAAGAGTTTTATGACTGCATGAGGGCTGTACAGGCAGGAACACAGCCAGAGGGTCGAGGGCAGTGATTACTGCCTTCTCTGCTAAGGCTGAAGGAGGATTATCAAGGACACGGAGCCATACTCTTTTCAGCGGTGCACAGCAAAGGCAACTGTAAAAAGTTGCACTAAAGGAAATTCTGGCTAGACACAAAGGCAAAACAATTTGCCATAAGGGTGGTGAAGCAGTGCAGCACAATGCCGCGAGAGGCAGTGCAATTTCCCTCCTTGGGAGCTTTCAAAACCCAGCTGAATAAAGCCCTGATCAACCTGACCTGGCACTGAAGGTAACCCAGCCTTGTATAGGAGGCTGGATGAGAGGTTTCTAGTGATCTCTTTCTGCCCAGACTAGTCCATGTGGTCTATGTGTCTGCATTTTTTCCCTTCTGAAATTCTGAGTAGCTGCAATAATTCCTCTCATGAGAGCTCTTGGACTGGGAGAGAGGCTTGTTAGGAATGTTGGTTTCAAACTAGAAATGCCAGCTTGCAACAGATTTGCTTGTTTAGGAGAAGGAAGAAGATTTCCAAAATTTCACAAAGTTCTTGGGGCCGTTTCCAAAGCATATACAAATTCAACATAATCCAGCTGCCTTTAGTTTACTGTGGGTAGAGGTCTGGTCCCCCAGGGTTTTTTGCAAGATTGCTTGCCTACATTCTCTCTAAAACACACAAGGTTTCAGAAGTCCACCACCACAGTTGTCAATAGGCAACCGGTCCTGAATGAAGTATTTAAGGCAGTGATTTGCTTTGCCTTCTTTTTTTTCTTTTTTATTTCTTTTTTCTTCTTTCCTTTCAGATTTCTGAAGAGGCTTCTTACGCTTGATTGTATTTCAATAAACACTTAAAAAAAAACCCAAAAACGCCACTCCTTGCAAATATTGGATAATTGCTGATGACACCAAATGGGAATGGACCAGTCAATATGCTGAAGGGCAGAGCTGCCGTATGGAGGGGCTGGGACAGGGTGAGGAAGAGGCCAATGGGGCCCAACGCTCTTGCACAGGAGCAAAGGGCAGCCCTGCCCCGGGCAGGCAGAGCCCCTGCAGCAATGCCAGCGGGGCTGGGGGCAGCCCTGTGCCCTGGCGTGCAGTGAGCTGAGCTGGGCCAGAGAGGCTGGATGTAAGTGAAAGCTTTTTTTCCCCCACGGACAGCACAGGGAGGTGATACCACCTCTGTCCTTGGAGATTTCCAGACCGTAGCTGGATAAAGCCCTGAGCAACCTCATCTGATCCTGCTTGGAGCAGAAGGTTGGTCTAGAGACCTCCCAAGGTCCCCG